>OV277864.1:38249549-38902049 GCA_922989275.2 Gari tellinella | reverse complement strand
GCATACTCAATCTTAACCCTTATCCTGCGGTGATATCGTCTGCTACGAAACTGTGGTCTGCAAAATCTTTTAACTTAGATTTATACACTTTTTAAGTAAATAAGCATAAAGACTAGTGTCAAACAGTTTGGACCCAGATCAGACGCCGCGTTACGCGGCGTCTGATCTGGATCTAAACTGTTTGCAAAAATCAGAAAAGTCGCGATCAGCAGGCAAAGGGTTAAACAGTTATCGTCTGCTTATATTTTAAATTTTAGGTATTTTACATAGGAATTAGTGCAATGAGTGTCAAACAGTTTGGAACCTGATCAGACGGGCATATGATCAGAATCCAAATTGTTTTCAAATAATTATTGTACTCAATAAAAGGAAAAGAAGACTAGTGAATAAACGGCATCTATAATCGGCTGGTGAATTCTAAATAGTTGATTTGATTTCAGGAATAAATTTGAATTGGAGAAGGCGTTATTCTTTCCCGTTTGACAGTCATAAACACATAATCTATGCAAAAAAGAAACATTTTGAAAATATTGATGATGTTTTTAATTTGAGTGGCAAACAGTTTTGACCCTGACCAGAAGCAAGGGTATCGACTGATCTAACCCCAAACTGTCTGGTATGAATTGATGAAGGTCAACACTACACGTGTACAAGAACTGTTAGCTCATTTACACCTGAAACCTAATGGAAAGTTTCAGTTCCCTTTTTAAGGGTTGATTTTATCACATACTCACCAAAAAAAGTAAATGAATTCTCAGAAAAGCATCGAACAAAAGAACACCGAAACAAACCTATATCCATTTTTTTATTTAATTAATCACATAGAGGATCTTAATTTATTTGATTTATTTTTAAATGAGTCTTTTTAAAACGATAAAAAACGAGCTTTTATAGCGAGTTTTTTATCGTTTCAAAAAGACGAATTTAATAAATCAAATAAATATGAACACGAATATAAGATCATTTTTATATCATATCCAACACACACTCATATTTACAGCCAATTTCTCAGGAGTAAGGTAGGTTGTAGTAAGATGTTCCTTATATAGAAACAATCAATGGAAGGCGAAATGAGGTTTTCTAAGTGCCTGGAAAAAAGTAGTTCCAAATTTCTCAATGTTTTATTGACTTATTGCCACTATATAAGCCATTTTTCGATTTAGATTTAGAATCTTTCTGATAATTAAGTAAACTGTGAAAGGTGATTAAAAAATCACGTCGAAAAACATTTTAAGTTACAGTTAAGAACGTCACTCATAGCGTCACAAATATTTCCCATGAAAGGAAACATAGTCGTGACGTCACTCTACTAGCATTATTAGGCTTTGTCAAGTCCGTGCAGTATTTTTTTTCATCATTTGAACGAAAACACAAACACAGATTATGAATTTTCTACTCATCACTGTCACTATCGATTTGGTTTAAATCCGTCTTCGTTTTGGAACATTCGACTCTTCTGTGCTATTGTGAATATGGAAAGTTCCACCGTGAATCGGAGAGCCAAAAATGTTGAAACTACCAGAGATCTATCTATTGACGGGATTGACGGAATCGAAATCGAATCGAATTCAATTCAAGAACTGTTCTATCAGTTCTGCCCGAGGAGGTGGTGTGAGCAGAGTTGTGACGTATCATCATGGTTCCCGGCACAATTTACGAACGCTTCGACAGCAAAGTTGTAATAAGTAGGGAACCAGACTACCATATTTGCAAGGGTTCAATTCCGTTTTTATTTGATATTGGGCGTGTTCGATTATCAGTTCCAGAACTGTTTGGAACGATTCCATGGAATTAGTAAATCAAATAAAAAAAATCCTCTATGTCTCTGGTTGTACCGTATAGGATCCGCACCGTATAAAATGCACCGAAAATTCTGAATAGTGAATACCGTTGATTTCATTGTTTCTAGTCCCCTTCCGTCTATTGGCACTCGATCGTTGCCAGCTAGGTAAGAGTCTGTCATTTTTTGTTTTGACAGCGCGTATGAATATTATTCGGTCCTACAGTGTAATAAAGGTCTGTGTGTTACCAAAATTAAATAATGGTGTTATTGGCGCGCTGAGCCGCGCGATATGATATAAATATAATTATGGCTATATAGGGTTGTTTTATGCAACATATGTATTTCATAATTACCAATACTACAGACCCTGATAAGAGGGCCTAAAGGAGCTCTCTGATCAGGAGCATCGCTGTTTGCATAAGACAAGTGTACTCCTTAGATATACACTGATTGTATTTGACGAGAATATATGCATCGCCACGGTTCAGTTTGTAATATGTCAGTTACCAGTAGCTATACAATAACATTGGTTGTATAAGTTACACCCTGGAACGCTACCAAATGGGCATATGAAGTCATCACAGTCGATCGAGTAGATACAGCCGTCTGTAGAGACCAAAGCTGAAACAAAAAAAATATTTCACTCTCAATGAAGTTATAAAAGCGCATTTGCAAATAGTTTTGATCCTGATCAGACTGGTTCTTTGCTAGCGACATGTCCATAAGATCCATTATTTCTGCAAGGAAAATGTCTGGCAAGGCGTTATGATCGAAAGGTCGCCAGGAGATGTCTTTAAGCTTTAGCTGCCTAAATACTGTCAGCATAAACGTGTCGTCTGCTGAGTTTTCTTAAAGTTACTTTTTGGATATTTTAATAGACGAAACATTAAGACGAGTGACAAACAGTTTGAACTCAGATCAGACGTCGCGTTAATCGTATGTCAAAAATAAAAACATAGTTTTGTACGTTTTAACCTTGACATATGGATATGATCCAACTGAAGTCCAAGCGAAAATAAAACTGACACGACATGTGCACTACAGTCAGCTTGCAACTGTTTAGATCCCGAGCAGACGCCATCTGATCTGTAACCAAACTGTTTGAATTTTCTATCGTCAAGCTGAATTAAATCAACTTTCAAACGATGGTGTAGACAACAAATTGTATGGTATGCAGAAGATAATAGGACAGTGATGGGGTAAAGAAACAAAGCTTATACAGTAAAACCTCTCTATAACGACCACTAAAATAAATGCTAATTAGATGTATAAAAGACAGGTGACAGCTTAAAGCAAGGTGACAGTGAAACAGAAAGCTCCTAAAGGAGCTTTCTGTTTAACTGTCACCTTGCTTTAAGCAGTCACCTGTCATAAACAAAAAATATTTAACATAATTTAGTGGCCGTTATAGACAGGTTCTACTGTACTTTGCGATGAAAGGCCCAGGACATGCAGACTAGCCTAACAAAAGCGAACCCGAGTTAGCGAAGTTCGATATATGATTAAAACAATATTTTACATTACCAACAACAGCAGCAAATATCAACAGAAGCTTCATCTTCGTTTAGCAGTTTTCCACCGTCTTTTGAGATAGACCGTTATGACTATACTATCTTCTGTATACATATATTATACTGCAAAGTAATTTCTTCACTTTTGATTGGCTAATAGGACATAGACGTTTGCCTATGTACCTTGTGAGTTGACAGGATACGTAGAAAGGCAGTCCTTTCATTGGCTGACAGGTTCCTCAGTCTTGTTTTACAGAAAGAAAGATGGTCGACTGCTGGACAGGATTGAGTGCAACTTTACAGGAACATGATGCTCAATTCACGACTTGGGGTTGAAAAAACAACACAATTCGCCCAACAATTATAAATCTATAGGCTGCTATGTACAGATAAAGAATTTCAGTTTAAGTATAACCAACGCAGCATCGTTTACATTTGCACAAAACGTTCTGCTGCGACTTTCTGTCTGGCACTAATACTAAAAATTATGCGTATTCATCATTAAAGTACAGAAAGTAGCAAGCATAGAATTGTAATTTGACCTTGTTTACAGACTGTCATTTTCACTAAGTTGTCAATAGATTTGTATGAACATTTTCTTTAAACTCAAATAATATAAGAAACTGTACAACAGTTAGCAGTGTTCAATATTGTAGGCAAGATGGCTCAATGATCAGGAGAGTAAATGTACAGTCGGCTGAGCGGTCATTCGGACTGACAGTAGACTGTAATTTGGTACATTACTTTTAATTATTATTATAACTAATAGTAAATATCTGTTGTCACAAAGGACTGAAATGTACAGTGGAAAGTCTGCTGTTCTTTCCCGTTTCAACTGCTTGTAATAGAATGCGCAAATTAATCTTTCTATGTTTATGCAATTACTTTGAAGAGTATTGTATGTTTCCATTTTAATTTTGATTATGTTCGTCTTCAACGTTTAATAGAGCAGTAATATATACAGTTAAATCTCTCTATTACGACCACTGAAATGAAGGATTGTTGGTTGTATAAAAGACGGATGACAGCTTAAAGCAAGGTAAAAGTAATGCAGAAAGCTCATTTGGGAGCTTTCTGTGTTTTTGTTGTGTTTTTGATTTAGGCAGCCACATGCCTTACCCACCTGATAATATAAAATAATTTAGTGGTGGTAAAAGATAGGTTTTACTATATGTAATAACATGTATTATGAAGAGTCCTGTTTGTTTACATTTGATTGTATTACGTTCCTCTACAATGTATATTAGACGGATAATGTCTATTTATCTGGTACAGTGCTCCCTTCTACAACGGCCCTCCTAACAACGATTTCCTCCTTACAACATTGCGCGCTGCTGTTCCCCAAAACAATACAATTATGTCTTACCTTTTCACTGCTGCAATATCATCTGCCTAAACTTGTCGTTGGCTGTTACTTCTTAAAGCTACGTACTGAGCATTTTGATAGAAGAAACATAAAGATAGTTTTGTTTCCCATTGGGTGTAGAGAGGGAGTACTGTATAGTGCAAATTGTGTTCCGCACAAAGTCAGTGAATAAGACGACTACGTTCCACCAGGGTATCTGTTTGACGTACATAAGCTCAGGTGTAGGGTTTTCTTATTTAACCCGCATTAAAAAGTCACTTGTATTAGCGAACACTAATTAATGTGTCTTCTTTCAAGGGAGAGATTTATACAAGTCTGAATATACAAATCTTTCTAAATTCATTAGAAGATCTGCACGTTGCGTAATGGTCATCTGCCAAATGCTGCAATTCTCAAAGTTCATTTTAAGACATTTTTCTTTCAGAAAGGCATCCGAGTGTCAAACAGTAATTGTTTTTCGACACTGCATCCAAACTGTTGGCAACAGTAATCCCAAATACGCCCACAGAAAATCATAGTATGTAGTGCTCCCTCTTTACAACAACACCCATTCAGAGATTGTGTGTGTTGTTCGGAGGGAGTTGTTATCGGGAAGGGGGGAATAAAAGATCTACCTCTAGATTTCTCGGCATTACTTGGCTTAGTTTAAACAGTATTTATTTAAGAATTTTCACATATGACATTATACACATATATATTATAACATAATAAGCTATATAAGCATGGAAAGGAAAACAAGTAAAACATAACTTATATTTATAAATTCTTCTCCATGTTAACAATATAAGCCTTGATCATTGGTATAAACATTTTAGCAACCTATTTTCAGTTGATGAAAATAATGACCAGGTTAGTGACGTTCAGTTTGAATCTGAAGATCAACATCTTGATGAAATTCAGGAGGCTCTTTTGAATTCAGCGATAACAGAGACTGAAGTTAGAGATGCAATTAAATCTTTAAATGTAAATAAATCTGTTGGTGGTAGATTATTACCTAAACATTTAGTTTATGGTTTTAGTGTACTACAGCCTTACATCGTTAGACTTTTCAATAAGCTTTATACTAAAGGCGTTTTTCCAGAGCAGTGGACTAAAACTGTTATTGTCCCAATACATAAGAAAGGTGATGTTAACTGCACTGATAACTACAGAGGAATTGCTTTAATAGATGTTTTGAGCAAAGTGTACATTTCTATATTGACAAGACGTCTAACATTCTATACTGAAGTGTATAACAAAATAAGTGAATGTCAAAGTGGCTTCAGAGCTGGCTATTCAACTATTGATAATGCCTATATACTGCATTCTATAGTTACTAAATACCTGCGTATGAAAAGGAAATCACTGTATGTCGCATTCATTGATTTTCAAAAGGCTTTTGACTCTGTAGATCATAGCCTTTTATACCACGTTTTGCTAAAGTAAGACGTGCAAGGGAATCTTTTTAATGTTATAAAGTCTATTTACACATCTGTAAAATCTTATGTAAGAACTAGCTCTGGGTCTACACGTACGTTTGAATGTCCGATTGGTTTACGACAGGGATGCAATTTAAGTCCAATATTGTTTGTAATGTTTATCAATGAGCTACATTAGATGCTCTGCGATGAAGGTATACGCGGTGTGCAGTTATTTCCTGACTTAGTCGAGGTATTTCTTTTAATGTTCGCTGATGATATTGCGCTGATTGCAGATACTGTCATCGGGTTGCAAAAACAATTGAACGTGTTACAAGAGTTTTGTGAAGTGTACAAAAATTATGTGAATATCTCCAAATCCAAGGTTATTGTTTTCAAAAGAGGAGGTAGACTGGCAAATCGTGAAAAGTGGACATATGGAGGCAAAACACTTGATGTAGTAAGCTTCTTTACATATGTTGGCATACATTTTACAAATCGTCTTTCCCTATATAAAATGGCTGAATCGACAGCTTGTAAAGCAAAAAAGCCCTGCTAAGTCTTTTCAATTCATTGCATCAGTTTTCATGTTTGCCATATCGAACATTTTTAAGCTCTTTGACTCAAAGATTTCATCCATTTTGTTATACAGATCAGAACTGTGGGGAGTAACAGACATGCCAAGTGTTGAAAATGTACAAGTTTTTGCGTGTAAGCGGTTTCTAAAAGCAAACACTCATGCATGTAATGATGCTATATTAGGGGATCTTGGACGATACCCAATGGGCATATTTGCCGCAAAAAGGTGTATTAGATACTGGTTGAGAATTTTGTCAATGTCACGAAACAGGTACGTTAGGTTATGCTATGAAATGCTAATGCATTATGATAGGCTAGGTTATAACAATTGGGTAACTAATTTGAGAACAAATTTATATGCAAATGGTTTTGGTTATGTATGGGAATCTCAGCATGTATCTAATCATCATGTATTTATTTCAGAATATCTTCAGCGTCTTAAAGACCAGTTCATACAAAATTGGAGAAGTAGTTGTATAGAAAAAAGCAAATTGAAGCACTATGTTGGCTTCAAGCAGGAGTTTATTTCTGAAAGATATATTCATGTTATTGACATTGCAAAATTTAGAACAAGTCTGGTAAATTTTCGATACTCAGCTCATTGCTTGATGATAGAAAAGGGCAGGCATTATGGAATTTCACCAGACTTTCGAACTTGCCCTTATTGTGAAGGTTTTATAGAGGACGAATTTCATTTCATTCTTGTGTGTCCGTTATATAGAAGTTTACGTCAAAAGTACATATCTGATACCTATGCAAAATATCCATCTATAGAAAAGTTCTATAGTTTGATGTAATCCATAGATACAGATACTCTTCGCAATTGTGCCATGTATATCTATTATGCCTTTAAAGAAAGAAACACTCACCTTGAAATTTTTGCTTACATGTATTGTAAATGATGCTGGGCAAGGTTACAATGTTGCACTTATCTCTGTCAACATTGACCTGCCAATACAAATTTTGAATAGGATGTCAGTTATGTACAATTGTTGTTAAATCAAAACATTGCTTTGTCTTGCATCGATATATGAGCCAACTATATATACCTCACACACATGCGTATGTATTGATCTTTGTATTATATTATATATTTGTGTATGGGCCGGAGGCCTAATTGCATAATAAAATATTGAATTGAATTGAATTGAACGATAGATGTGCATAATTATGGTTGAGTTTATATAAAACAAAACTGTTTTATTACTTGCATTGTTTAACAATTTGATAATAAAATGTTACAAAGATTTATTTCAGTTGATAATTTGGTAAAGCAGACGACATAAACGACTTGGCTTACATTTGCAAACAGCTTGAATCCAGATCAGACGCCGCGTAACGCGTCTGAACTGGAACATTGCTGTTTGCAACACGTCATTGGGTGTTGTGTCTGTCAAAATGTCCAATATGTACTTTTGAGAAAAACATCATTATTACAGTAGTGGAAGAGTTAGACATAATTGTCTTGTTTTGGGAACAACGGCATGCATTGTTGTAAGGAGGGAATCGTTGTTCGGGTGGTCGTTATATGGAGCGGCACTGTATAATTACTAGTTGGCATGTATGGACACATCTAGCCGGAAAGAGACCAAAACGACCTAGGCCGAAACTAATTAAGGTCGAAATGACCTCAAGGCCGAAACGACCCAAGGTCGAAACGACACGGAGGGAGTCACTAATACTCTCCGCGAAGGAGATTTAATCACAACAACCAACAACAATGGCTGAACAGTGTGGACCGTTTGCAAAGAAATGCAAACGTGACAAGTGTCAGGAGACTGTCACTGAGGGGAGTGACGTCAATTCAATATTTCGAAGTTTTAAGAACAATGAAGGCATGATGCAAAAGTTTACTTTTCTTTGTGATTCAATTGATAGAGGATCTGACCATATGAACTTGTGTTTATTGAAAGGTAGTGACTAGGGGTACGTGACCGTACCTCTAATATTTGAAATAAGCGGTACGGTCACGTACCCCTAGCGAGCCCTGTGAGGGTTGACTAGGGGTACGTGAGTCAAAAACTATATAAAGCAACACTTTATTTTGTCTGTAGATACGTTAATATCGATGCTAATATTAATAATATCTCATATCTACCTTATATGTGACTGTTTAACGCAGTAAATCTTCTTGACGCTAATTTCTTTCTCTGTACTGCATGTACATATAGAAAATCTTCTTGACGCTGATTGTACTGCATGTACATAGAGAAAATCTTCTTGACGCTAATTTCTTTCTCTGTAGTGCATGCACATAGAGAAAATCTTCTTGACGCTAATTTCTTTCTCTGTACTTCATGTACATAGAGAAAATCTTCTTGACGCTAATTTCTTTCTCTGTAGTGCATGCACATAGAGAAAATCTTCTTGACGCTGATTGTTCTGCATGTACACAGAGAAAATATTCTTGACGCTAATTTCTTTCTCTGTACTTCATGTACATAGAGAAAATCTTCTTGACGCTAATTTCTTTCTCTGTAGTGCATGTACATAGAGAAAATCTTCTTGACGCTAATTTCGTTCTCTGTACTGCATGTACATAGAGATAAGGTTCTTGACGCTAATTTCTTTCTTTGTACTGCATGTTTATTTTATTCTATACTACATACACATAGGGAATTACATATACATAGAGAAAGTCTTCTTGACGCTGATCTCGAACTGTACCTGTACTACTTACACAGAGAAAATCTTCCTGACGCTAATCCATATCTCTGTGTGTATCTATTGCGTAATCTAAATACGCTTTATTTCTACATCAATATACTGATTTATAAATCGTAAATAATTATACAACACATAAATTAGTTTTCAGTTTGAAAAAAATAGTTTATTATAGTAATAATGCTTCTTGACGCTTCGTGTCGCTTCTTGACGCTTCGTGTCACTTCTTGACGCTAATTAGGGAGACCCCAGAAAAGTAAAGAAACTTTATCTACAAAAAACTTCCAATCGGCATTTTTTTCACGGCAGCGAAAACAATATCTTTGAATTTAAAGGACCTACACACATTTTTACAAGCATGTATAATTATCCAATACCAGCTTTGTTTAGAATAACTGCACTGTTTAATTTCACTACATTGTCAAACGTGTTTTCGAGTTGATTTTGTTACAGGTCTGTCATTATATAACCAGCAAACTTGCATGTATCGCTGATGAGAGCCGAAGTTTCACTAGTTTCTATATTCTTAGATCTACCACTATATATTCAACGCTAATTAAGTTAGATAGCTACAACGGTAGTAATTTCGAACAAGCCTATAGATATATTTAAAGTTACATTTGAATTTTTATCAGAAAAATTAAAATTGGTCACGGATTTCAGATATCGGGCGTATCTGTTAACACAATATACCCTATATGCGGAATACTTCTATTCTCATCGCTGTCGTGAAAACAAGTTTGGGTGGAAAATATTTGTCGAAGTTTCTTTCTTTGTCTCAATTAAATATCCCCAAAATAAGATAAAAATGAGAGATTATTAATATTACCATAATTAAAACGTATCTGCAGGCAGAATAATGTGTTGCTTCATAGTTTAAATGACTCACGTACCCCTAGTCAACCCTCACAGGACTCGCTAGGGATACGTGACCGTACCGCTAATTTCAAATATTAGAGGTACGGTCACGTACCCCTAGTCACTACCTTATTGAAAATAGACGAGGCTAATGCACGCAGTGCGGAGAGTTTTTCAGATGCGACCTGCACAACTAAAACTTACATGCAGAGTGAGAAGGTTGTGTCATACAGTATGGGCAGTGTTTTTGCAGATGGTGTTGAAACTCTGAGACGGTACACCCAGGAAAACACAGAAATACCAGCAAACAAACCATCTCGTAAAGCACTGGGCAAGCTTCTTGAATTTTTAGATACATGTAAGTATCAGGAAGCATGATCCACTCAAGTCTCAATTAGCGATAAGCCCAAAATAGCCTAGAAAGAATTGTTCGTATTGTTACAAAGATAAAGTTTACCGTGCGTTCAAACGTTATCTCCCCAGAATTAGTCCTTTCACTTATTAACCCTTAGCCCGCCAAATAAATTGTCGTCTGCTATATTTCTTGTCTGCTTCAAGTTTCAAAGTGCTTCAAAGTTGCTCAAAATTGCTGAAAATGTTGTCCGAGTGTCAAACAGCTTGGTTCCAGATCCAAGCTGTTTGCATATGGAGCTATAGTCGTGAGTGGCAGGCTAAGGGTTAATATTATAAACTGCTTACTTTTGAAATCAAATTCAAAACAGACTCTTTTAAAGGTAGATACAACATAGGTACTTGTAAATATGTTTTAAAATTTTAATAAAATAATGTCATTTGTGCGTCTGATTAGAATGAGGCCCAAAATTGACCTGAATAACATAGTCAAAAAAGGTCCCCCTTCCAACAACCCATAAAAAGAGAAAGGTACGAAACTCCGATTACTCCCACCGCCGCTGGTGTTCTGCCGGCAATATTTTTGTAAAAATATCCACATACCCCAGACTTTGTCGATTTACTTAACAAACTAAGATGTTTCTCTTTCCATCGGATCCAGTAATACACAAAAAAGTTTGTATTAAATCAGCCACTGTTTGGTCATGTTTGCCGATCAGATATCTGTTATTTTGACACAATGGAGTAATTGAGCTAGAAGTGACACACCTGCCCAAGAACAACATCTCGCCCTTGGAATATCCCCTATTAAGCGCAACTGTAAAAATAGAAATGCTCCGAAATTTCAAATTCCGCGAAGCTATGGTAAATTACGAAATTTCGGAGCATTTCTGTTTTGACCGTTTCACCTACTAGGGGTTTTCCCCTTCTTCTTCTTCTTCTTCCCATTAAGTGCAGGGCCCCTCTGGAGCATCGACGCACTGTGACTGTACCAGGTATTGTGAGGCGACGAACAAAGTGCAAATTAAAAACCGATAAAAACTGTGCGTTGGGCGTCTAGTGCAGAGAGGCCAGGCCTGCTTTGAAGCTGTCCAAGGTCTGGGCTGTGGCGATGGGTACGGGTAGCTGGTTCCATAGACGTACGGCTACAGGGAAGAAGGAGTGTCTGTATATGTCTGTGCGGCAGAACGGGACCAGGTAGCATACGTTTCTCCCTCGCTGTAGGGAAACTGCAGCAGGATGGAGGTACAGGGTGGCTGGTATGTCGATGAGATTGTGGACAATCCTATACAAGAGTACAAGTCTGGAGTCAGCACGTCGCTGTTGTAGAGTGGGCCAGCCTAGAGTGACAATCATCTGACTTGTACTGCTTGTCGTCCTGTAATCTCCCTTGACGAATCTTGCTGCTCGCCGTTGGACTGCCTCTAACTGTGAAATGTTGGTCACAGTGTAAGGGTCCCATGCTGTCGAAGCGTACTCCAGTATTGGACGTACCAGTGTCTTGTAGCATTGAGCCTTTACATCTTGTGGGCATCTGGCAACGTTTCTCCTCAGAAATGCGAGGGAGTTATTGGCCTTCTTGGAGACGTCGTCAATGTGTCTGTTCCAGAGCAGCTTCTCATGAAGAGTGACCCGAGGTACTTCCCACATGTGGCATTTTCTAGCTGATGGCCATGCAGCTCGTAGGTTCGCCTTATTGGGTTGCGCTTCCTGGTTATGTGGATGGTCTCACATTTCGAAGGATTGAACTCCATCTGCCAGTCTTTTTCCCACTGTTCCAAGTTCTTTAGGTCCTCTTGCAGGATGTCTGTATCTTGGACCGTGCGGATTTTCCGATAAAGCATGCTGTCATCTGCGAAGAGGCGAGTGGTGGAGGCTACTCTTCCTGGCATGTCATTGATATACAGGAGGAACAGTAGGGGTCCCAGCACTGAACCCTGTGGGACACCAGACGTGACAGATGCAGATTGTGATGTGAACCCTTCGACAAGGACTTCTTGGCTCCGGTTACTGAGGAAGCTCTCAATCCACTTAAGAAGGTCATTGCGGATGCCGTAGTGATCCAACTTGATGGAGAGGCGTTGGTGGGGTACCTTGTCGAAGGCTTTACTGAAGTCAAGGAGCACTGCATCTATTTGGTCACCATCATCCAAACTGGAGGCAATGTCTTGAATGGTAAGCACCAACTGGCTTTCACAAGAGCGCTTTTTCCGAAAACCGTGTTGGCTGTCGGTCAAAACGTCATGCTCCAGGTGTTTCATTACTTGGCTATGGACGATGTGCTCCATGGTCTTGCAGCAGACTGATGTTAGAGAGATTGGTCTGTAATTTGCTGGAACCGTCCGATCACCCTTTTTGTAGATCGGGGTCACCAGCGCATGCTTCCAGTCATCTGGTACTTGGCCTTGTGCAAGGGAGGCTTGAAATACAAGGGTCAGTGCAGGTGCAATTTCATTTGCAAAGTCTTTCAAAAACCTAGGTGGCAGACAGTCGGGTCCTTGTGCTTTGTGAGGGTCGAGTTCAGAGAGCAGTTTCTTTACTCCATTAATGGTCACGTGAAAAGGATCCATGGTTGGATAGTTGTTTGTACCCATTGATGGAATGCTGGACCGGTCTTCTTCAGTGAAGACACTGGTAAACTGCTTGTTGAAAACATCCCAAAACAGTCAAAAATGGACTTGACATATTCTGAAATTGAAATTGTCCATTAAAAGTTTCAGGGGTGAATGAGTTAAAAGGCATTTCAACCCAAAAGGGTACAAGCATGATCATCATGTAAACCTAAAATTCTGCGGTCTTGATTGAGCAAATATCATATGTGTATGACTATGAATTATGTTTATGACATGCATAAAAAGTTTTGATCATTTATATAATTGCAGCACTTACTACACCATTCTCACTTGATGATCAAAAAGAACTTGAATGTCATTTGGCAGTGCAGCTAGCTCAGCACCTCTTTTCCAAACTTGCAGTAGGATGCAAATTTACCATAGATGATCATTACTGTAAGGACCAATTGAAAAATGATGGGGAATATGTTTGTCCATGTGGACAGAGTGACATCCTTGAAGGGGACTTTGGAGACACAAGTTTTGGTGAGTAACCATGAATGATATATAAGATCTGTCATGAGTCGATGTGTGAGAGAAGCTGATCTCAACCTAGTCTAGAATTGAGATGTTATTAAGCGAGCCTTGGCCATGTTATAATACTACAAATTTGAATGGATTTAGATTAATATGAGTGAAACTCAATGGTAAAGCTATCAGGCTTCATTTCAAAAGGTGAGCGATATCAGGCCTCTAAGCTCTCTTGTCTTCAATAACCATTTTTTTAGCTCACCTGGCACATAGTGCCAAGGTCAGCTTTTAGGATCGCTGGATGTCCGTCGTCCGTCGTCTGTCCGTCTGTGTTTACATTTGGTACTATATGTGGTACCATTTGTGTCCAGTCGGTACTTAAGTGGTATTTTTTACTTATGTGGTATATCACATATATATTTAATGGTATTTGTGTTCAGGGTACCCTAATGTTGTACCTGGAATGGTTTGTAAGAAAGTACCACAAAAGTCATGGACCAATATCTGGACGGAGTTCAGGACGGACTTATGTACCCCATAAGCACTATATGTAAAAAGAAGAAAATGTGGTACCCCATAAGGTTTTTTGAGGTTTTTTGGTCCCACATAGGGTGCTTTTCGGGAAAAATATTACCCCTTAAGAAAAATACCACATTAGCAGCGAATGTGGGTCCGTCCGTCCACAATTGTTCGTTAACACTCTACCAGGTTCAAATCTCATTGGATCTTGATGAAACTTGGTCACAATGTTTGCCTCAATGAAATCTAGGTTAAGTTTGAATGTGGGTCATGTCCGATCAAAAACTAGGTCACTAGGTCAAATTATCGAAAAACTTTGTTAACACTCTAGAGGCTACACATTTCATTGGATCTTCATGAAACTTCATCAATATGATTGCCCCAATAAAATCTAGGTCTAGTTTGAATGTGGGTCATGTCCGGTCAAAAACTAGGTCACTAGGTCAAATTATCGAAAAACCTTGTTAACACTCTAGAGGCTACTAATTCCATTTGATCATCATGAAACTTCATCTATATGATTGCCTCAATGAAATCTAGGCCAAGTTTGAATATGGGTCATGTCCGGTCAAAAACTAGGTCACTAGGTCAAATCTTCGAAAAACCTTGTTAACACTCTAGAGACTACAAATTTCATTTGATCTTCATGAAACTTCATCAAAATGTTTGCCTCAATGAAATCTAGATCACGTTTGAATGTGGGTCTTGTCTGGTCAAAAACTAGGTCACTAGGTCAAATTATCGAAAAACCTTGTTAACACTCTAGAGGCTACAAATTTCATTTGATCTTCATGAAACTTCATTAATATGATTGCCTCAATGAAATCTAGGCCAAGTTCGAATGTGGGTCATGTCCGGTCAAAAACTAGGTTACTAGGTCAAATCATCGAAAAACCTCGTTAACACTCTATAGAGACTACAAAATTCATTGAATCTTCATGAAACTTGAACAAAATGTTTGTTTCATTGAAATCGAGGTCAAGTTAGAATGAGGGTCATGCCCGGTCAAAAACTAGGTCACACGGTGTACATCGTTACATGGTTACCAGGTGAGCGATTTAGGGCCATAGTGGCCCTTGTTACTCTTCACTCTAAAAATGGCTAACAATGCAAATCAGTGCAAGAAAGTAGAACAATTCCACACTGTGGCATACTTGACCAGGGCTCCAGATAAGAGGGGGTAAACTGAACAAATCCAACATTTTCTCACTTATTTCAACACCAAATCCTATGGTGTTACAACTCATTAAAATCGTCTCGAAGGGTTTAATGTAGAAATAAAGATTTTAATTTTTGAAATACTCCCCTTATCTGGAGCCCTGCTTGACTATTATCTACAAGTGAGAGGCATCGATTTCACATAAACAGCCCAAGAAGTGAAATTATTTCGCCCAAAAAATGTTTATTTGTGTTAAAATTTCTAAGGTTCAAATGCTTGTTGGTTAAAATACTTATTCCAAGTTTGAAATTAAAATAGTGCAAAAAAATCCGAAAAGTTAAGAGCTTCAAATAACCCACTACCCCATAAATACGCCTTTTTATGCCTTTGATTTATTCCTCCATCTCCTGAAGGAAATAGTTCCAATTTATTCAGCCATGAATATCTATCATAATAAATATTTTGTATAGCCTAGCAGATGATAGCCTTTAGGCGCATTCTGCTTTACTTTCAACCTGCTTTAACCCTTTCCCCCATAGAAGCACCTTTTAGCGAATATGATTTATTACTCCGCTGAAGAAAATAGTTCCAATTTAATCAGTCATAAATATATATTATAGATAATATTTTCCATATTCTAGCACATGATAGCTTAAAGCAGGCTGAAAGTAAAGCAGAATGCGCCCTAAGGCGCATTCTGCTTTACTTTCAACCTGCTTTAAGTAGTCACCTATCTTCAATACGAGAAATAGGCTATCAGGTAATGGGTTAAGTGGTCACCTATTTTCAATACTAGAAACAGACTATGGGGTAATGGGATAATTGCAGTAGTTCAGTTATTTATGGATATATTTTCAGGCTGTCCTGATGCCTGGCACGGCAGTGTGGATATATTCTTAGAGAACCTACCAGTCACAGTAACAACACAGGATGATGATAGTTCATGTACTCAGGAAGGACATCAATCAGATGAGTGGGATTGCGGGAATGAGTCTACGGTGAAAGTAACAACTGGCCAAGAGTTTTCTACAAAGTGTTTAAGTCAAATGCTGGCACAAACCATTGTATTTTCATTTTTACAAAGAAAGCAAAGTAAATATTCAATGGAAAACCATTTGGTACCATCTATTGGTGTGAATACATCAAGTATCATTGTTCATCTTTATGACTGTGAAAATGATATTCTTTTGCAAAGTTCTCCTCTTAATCTGTTCATTGGCAACACTCTTAACTTCAAAACAGCTGTCATCCTCTGGTTAACTTTAAACTACAGGTACTATTGTTCTGGAGTTACAGAAGATATGCTGAAATTCAAAGCTGAATTCTGTGATCGTGTTGGAGACTGTCTTAATAAGTACAAAGATAGTGTTGTAAAACCGGTGAAAAAGACATTTCAGAAAGATAAGGCATTGCTGAACTGGGCTGACGACTTTGGAATATTCAGTACTAATGAAGTCAGACTAAAGTTTGTGCCATTATAAACCATATTGTGGGTAGGGGGCTGTAGGTTTACTTGTGTCCGTCCGCCCGTCAGCGAATGTGTCCAGACCATATCTCTTATTGTAATACAGTGCTCCCTCCCTACAACCGACCTTTGAACAATGACTCCCTCCTTACAACGGCGCCTGTCACTGTTCCCAAGACAATTATGTCTAATGCTTTCACTGCTGCAAGCTTGTCTGCTAAAAATTGTTGTTTGCTATTAATACCCCCACAAACAGAGTTTGAGGGGGTATACTGGAAGTAGCCTGTCGGTTGGTCGATCGGTCGGTCGGTCTGTCTGCAAAATCTTGTACTTTCAACTCCTCCTTCAGTTTCAACCCGATTCATTTGATACTTGGCATAAATGTTACTCAGGTGTAGTAGATGTGCAAAACACAAATTTCAGGTCTCTGTGACCTTGACCTTTGACCTCGAAATTGGTAAGCAAAATCTTGTACTTTGAACTCCTCTTTCACTTTCAACCTGATTCACTTGATACTTAGCATAAATGTTACTCAGGAGTAGTAGATGTGCATAACACAAATTTCAGGTCTTTGTGACTTGACCTTTGGACTTGAAATTGGTCTAGAAATTGGCAGGCAAAATCTTGTACTTTGAACTCCTCCTTCAATTTCAACCTGATTCACTTGATACTTGACATAAATGTTACTCCGGAGTAGTAGATGTGTAAGACACTAATTTCAGGTCTCTGTGACCTTGACCTTTGGCCTTGAAATTGGTCTTTAAATTGGCAGGCAAAATCTTGTACTTTGAACTCCTCCTTCACTTTCAACCTGATTCACTTGATACTTGGCATAAATGTTACTCATGAGTAGTAGATGTGCAAGACATAAATTTCAGGTCTCTGTGACCTTGACATTTGGCCTTGAAATTGGTCTTGAAATTAGCAGACAAAATCTTGTACTTTGAACTCCTCCTTCACTTTCAACCTGATTCACTTGATACTTTGCATAAATGTTACTCAGGAGTAGTAGATGTGTAAGACACTAATTTCAGGTCTCTGTGACCTTGACCTTTGGCCTTGAAATTGGTCTTTAAATTGGCAGGCAAAATCTTGTACTTTGAACTCCTCCTTTACTTTCAACCTGATTCACTTGATACTTGGCATAAATGTTACTCATGAGTAGTAGATGTGCAAGACATAAATTTCAGGTCTCTGTGACCTTGACATTTGGCCTTGAAATTGGTCTTGAAATTAGCAGACAAAATCTTGTACTTTGAACTCCTCCTTCACTTTCAACCTGATTCACTTGATACTTTGCATAAATGTTACTCAGGAGTAGTAGATGTGCAAGACAGAAATTTCAAATCTCTGTGACCTTGACATTTGGCCTTGAAATTGGTCTTAAAATTGGCAGGCAAAATATTGTAACTCCTCCTTCACTTTCAACCTGATTTACCTGATACTTGGCATAAATGTTACTCGAGTTGCAGAGTGTGATATACCATTTTTAAGTCATTTTGACCTAGGCTTACACCTTTTACCTTATTGTAAAACCTTATTGAAAATGTCTGCAGAGTGTGACAGAATGCTGTATAGTGGGGGTATTTATCACCTTTAGTGTTAGCTGTTCTAGTTTTCTTACATATTGGACATGTTGACAGAAAAAAAACACAATACCAAGTGGCAAACAGTTTTAATCTAGATCAGATGCCACGTCACGTGGCATCTGATCTGGATTCAAACTGTTTGCAAAATTAATGTAAGCCAATTTTTCCTCCCTATAACCTTTCCCTCTAAACAACACACAATATTTGTCTCCCATTGGTTGTGGTTGTAGAGAGGGAGCACTGTAGTGTCATTTGAATGAAACTTACAGCATTTTATAGATCTAGTTGCGTAGCTGTTGACTATGTTCCAGTAAAAGGAAGCTGGCAATGAATATTCATGATGTGATGAAATTGTCTCCTTTATCAGGATCTACACTGTTTGCTAATTTAAAGCAGTATTTATTAAACTACCCATAGTTCCAAGTTCACATTTTGGTAATTAAAAATATCCACAAGGGAACTAAATAACCCAGAAGAGTTTCTTATAGTGTTGAAAAAGTTAATAAAGAACAGGGAAAGGGTAAAGGGCAAATTTATAGAAAAACGGACATAACATGGAACATTACTCAGATTATAAAATGTGTCATCATCATCATTACAATGTGAGTCACAGTTAGTATACAGAAAAGATGGAAATCTAATACTTTCCCTGTTTAATATTCAGTTAAGATTCCAATACCGTATGAATATTCATGGCCGAAATCATGTTAAACCGTGAAGACCCTGGCCAGAGGGACCCTCTGATCTAGGTCTATACTGTGCATAAGACAAGTGTACTCTTCTCAAGTACACTGTTTGTTAGCGATGTATATATGTGACACCATATGAGTTTGTTACAACTTATTGCAACATAACAAACAGAGAAGATTCTTATCAGAAGGACCCCCCATTAGGAGCCCTCTGATCTAGTTCTACACTGTTTGCATAGGACAAGTGTACTCATCACAGGCACTCTGTTTATTAATGATGTATAGATGTGGCACTATGTGAGTTTGTTACAACTTATTGCGCATAACAAGAAGAGAAGATTCTTATCAGAGGGCCCATATTAGGAGCCCTCTGATGTGGGTCTACACTGTTTGCAAAGGATAAATATACTCTTCAAAGGTACTTCTTTTGTTAATGATGTATAAATGTGGCACTATATGAGTTCATTACAATTTAATGCTACATAACAAGCAGAGACGATCTTAGTCAGAGGGTTCATATTAGGAGCACTCTGATCTGGTTCTACATTGTTTGCACATGACAAGTGTACTCTGCACAGGTATACTGTTGTTAAGCAATTTCGAAATGTGATCAAATCCATAAAAGGTGCAGATCCTGAGCAGAGGACTGCATTAGGAACCCTCTGATTATGGTCTGCACTGTTAACATATGACAAGTGTACTTTGAATAGGTACACTGTTGGTAAATTATGGGTTTACTTGTTGATAAGGTTGACTGTGTTATGCAACTTCGATATAATCCATAAGTGGTGCAAACTGATCAGAGGACTCCTGTAGAACTTTCCATTTGTAAACTGTTAGTAAATGACAAGTATGCTAGTAGATAGGGTTGATGACAAGTATGCTGGTAGATAGGGTCACAGGGGGGCCATAACGATGGGGTGCTTGTGGGTGCTTGTTTGTGGCCTTAAATGACCCAAAAGTATAAAGCCGAGTATACATGTATGAGTATGTATCATAGTCTGAGTATGTATCATAGTCTATGATACATATTCATATACTGGGTTTTATACCTTTTGGTCATAATAGTCCGGGCGTCAAGGGGTTGAACGTGGAAATGCCGGATGAAGTTATTTTCTCTGCAGTTTTCAATAGTCTAGGGGGTCCTCATCGAGATCAAAGAGGGTGCCTGGTGATATCCCTTGAGCATTTCTCAAAATATGCTAATTAAGTCGGCCATTACTGAAATGCCGTTATTTGGCCATATGTCAATTAGTATGCATCCTACCATGATGAAATTGGTGTCTATAACCAGTATATCAGGGTCTACGAACATGATAAAACCATCATTTCAGGAATTAAATGGTTTGGACATATGCAACTTATGCAAATTATGCAAATGTGGTCGGCCATTACTGAATTTCCGTTATTGGGCCATATATCAATTAGTATGCATACTACCATAATGAAATTGGTGTCTATATCCAGGTTATCAGGGTCTACGAACATGATAAAACCATCTTTTCAGAAATTAAATGTTTTGGACATATGCAAATTATGCAAATGAGGTCGGCCATTACTGAATTTCTGTTATTTGGCCATATGTCAATTAGTTTGCATCCTACCATGATGAAATTGGTGTCTATATCCAGGTTATCAGGGTCTACGAACATGATAAACCCATAATTTCAGGACTAAAATGTTATGGATATATGCAAATTATGCAAATGAGGTCGGCCATTACTGAATTTCTGTTATTTGGCCATATATCAATTAGTATGCATCCTACCATGATGACATTGGTGTCTATATCAAGGTTATCAGGGTCTACGAACATGATAAACCCATCTTTTCAGAAATTATATGTGTTGGACATATGCAAATTATGCAAATGAGGTCGGCCATTGCTGAATTTCTGTTATTTGGCCATAAGTCAATTAGTATGCATCCTACCATGATGAAATTGGTTTCTATATCCAGGTTATCAGGGTCTACGAACATGATTAACCCATCATTTCAGGAATTAAATGTTTTGGACATATGCAACTCATGCAAATTATGCAAATGAGGTCGACCATTACTGAATTTCCATTATTTTGCCATATGTCAATTGGTATGCATCCTACCATGATGAAATTGGTGTCTATTAGTATTATATAAACCAGGTTATCAGGGTCTACGAACATGATAAACCAATTATTCCAGGAATCAAATGTATTGGACATATGCAAATAGTGTAAAATATGCAAATAAGCTCGGCAATTACTGATTATCCCCTTTTTGTAATATCTCTTAAGCTTATTTTATTTAAGTTCATATGCTGCTATCTTTTATATACTCAGCCAAAAAAGAAAGTACCTATTTTTGTATTCTAAATTATCAGCGTCTCATACGTAAACTGTATTTAAATTTTAGTTTTAGAAAGAAGCAGACGGTATGAAATCATTGTGGCTTAATAACTGGCTAACTGTATTGAAAATGAAAGGTCTGTAACTCTTTTTCCTGAAAACAGCTGTTTTGCTAAGAATTATTTTTCATAGAAGAGAAACAAGTGTACTCATATTCAGCAGCTAGAACTTTTTCTTAAAGAAAATAAAATCACATTAGACTTTCATTCATCACAAATTTCACGGCGGTATTAAGATTAGAATTTCCTATATCAAATTACCTCCTTTTGATTTAAAATAAGAACGAAATGTAAGTGTTTCATTTTTGTTGCATGTGTCGTTTAATCTGTATATTTTACTGGAATACATTGGTGATCGTATGCGCTTTTTAAACCTCAAATAAAATTGGAATTGATAAAGTACTTTATAAGATATTCAGCTTGAAAATTCACTTAATCAAAAGTAAATGTAACAAGTAGGGACCTTCGATTTTGGCTGAGTATATTAGTCTGACCTGCGAATATTCCCGATTTAAATCCTATATAACACGTGTGGGACGCACTAGGACGTCGTTTTCGAATATATCACACTATCAACATGGTAAATGACTTGGCATCAGCGTTACAAGCTGAATGTAACAATTCGCCTGCGTCATTAGTTACAACATTACGTCAACAGCATGCACCGCCGATTCACGACATGCTATGTCCACCCTTGTTGACACGTGAGATACAGACTCCAAATACAATACTTACAGCCATTTTGGGTGCTTATACAACATTCAAAATGATATAAAATCTTTCTTATTTGTGAACCCAGTTTTATCCAAGAAAGTGTCAATTTTGAAATCGACCCCTATGTCATTTCGCAAAATATTTTACAATAAAAAATCATCGCGTCGACTTCATTTTTACACAAAAAAATGTCACCGAGGAATTATTCTACAATCCAGATAAAAAAAATTAGTCAGAATATATTCCAGTTGCTAGTATATAAATAGAAATATACAATGGGTACTTTCTTTTTTGGCTGATTATAGTTGCTTGATTTACTGATATATATCTTTTATACTTCAAGGTTGATTACCACGGAGCCTAATCCTGAAGAATGTCCGTATAACAAAAGTTGTCCATATAACAAACATAATACAATGTAGCAAGTTACAAGGTGATGATTAACTTTTAGAGCTTCAGAATGCATTAGACAAGAACACAGAAATATTTTTAAAATGTCACAAAAGCTGTGTGTCATCATACACTTCAAAATCCCATACTGTTCGCCACAGCGATGGTCAAACTGAATTCACTCATCATAAGGTAACTAGACGTTCGATATAACTTGCTACATTGTATTATGTTTGTTATACGGACAGCCTTTGCAGCAATGACAGGTTCCTTTTTGTGCTGGCAATTGAACTTCTAATTGAAGAAACATTCTTCAGGATCAGGCTCCATGATTTTCAACCTGGAAGAATAAAAGATATATATTCAAAGCCAATGGCGTCTGCCACTCATTTGAATAGTCTCATAGATGACGCTCGAACTTCAGGCATATAAATGGTAATTATTTGGCGCGGAAGTAGGGAAGTGAATGGGAACTTCAGAGCATTCGTAAGTGAGATTTGCGTAATAAAACGGCATAAGCATATTTTAAACCCCCAGTTCCTCAATAGGAATATACCCGTTTAAGGATGCAAACCAATACAAATATCCCTATACCGCCCATGTTATCCTCCGCCCGTTCTACTTTTCGTGGTGACGGGACCTGGAAGAATTAAAGATATATATTAGTAAATCAAGCAACTATAAAAGATGGCAGCGCATGAACTTAAATAAAATGAACTTAAAGAGATATTACAAAAAAACTCCGATATTCAGTAATGGCCGACTTCATTTTCATAATTTGCATAAGTAAGATAGGTCCAAAACATTTAATTCCTGAAATGGTGGGTTTATCATGTTCGTAGACCCTGATAACCTGGTTATACATGTAGATATCAATTTCATCATGGTAAGATGCATACTAATTGACATATGGCCAAATAAAGGAAATTCAGTAATGGCCGACCTCATTTGCATAAGTTGCATATGTCCAAACCATTTAATCCCTGAAAAGATGGGTTTATCATGTTCGTAGACCCTGATAACCTGGTTATAGACACCAATTGCATCATGGTAAGATGCATACTAATTTACATATGGCCAAATAAAGGAAATTCAGTAATGGCCGACCTCATTTGCATAATTTGCATAAGTTGCATATGTCCAAACCATTTAATCCCTGAAAATATGGGTTTATCATGTTCGTAGACCCTGAGAACCTGGTTATAGACACCAATTGCATCATGGTAGGATGCATACTAATTGACATATGGCCAAATAACGGAAATTCAGTAATGGCCGACCTCATTTGCATAATTTGCATATGTCCAAACCATTTAATCCCTGAAAAGATGGGTTTATCATGTTTGTAGACCCTGAGAACCTGGTTATAGACACCAATTTCATCATGGTAGGATTCATACTTATTGACATATGGCCAAATAACGGCATTTCAATAATGGCCGACTTAATTAGCATATTTTGAGAAATGCTCAAGGGATATCACCGGGCACCCTCTTTGATCTCGATGAGGACCCCCATGACTATTGAAAACTGCAACAAAAGAAAGTTCATCCGGCATTTCCATGTTCAGCTTAATATCGGCCTTTGACTCCCGGACTATAATGGCCACAAACAAGCACCCACAAACACCCCCATCGTTCTTGCACCCTGTGGATAGGGTTGAATGTGTTCTGTAAATACATGTATCTACATTATTTTGATGGCAACAAGGGAGATAAGTTGTTTGTGTGTACTTATTGTGTTACACTCTTGAAATAAAGTCTTAAAAAGTTTATTATTATTATTGTTATTATTATTATCATTATTAAAATGGATTGTGTCCGGACCATATCTCTTATTCTAATTGTGTCATTTGAATGAAACTTAATAAAGAAAAGTAAAAATGTACCTTAGAGTATCTGACACACCCATGCAGTAACTCCAGTATAAACACAAACCACATGAATAAAGTTTTATAGATAAAATTAGTTAAATTATAAAAACCACGTGACAGTAGTTACTTATATTCTTTTGTTGTACCTCATATATTCTATGTTATGTAAAATTCGAGAAAATAAAGTTCTGTTCTGTTCTGTTCTATAGAAAGAGGATGTTAAGAGGGTGTGTCATGTCTAAAACTCATAACTCTGGTAATAATAGTTTAAGAGTTATTTCTCTTTTCCTGAAATTCTTCTCCATACCATATCACCTATTCTACTGAAGAGATTGGATTGAAACTCCATACAAAAGAAGACTCGTATCACCTACTAAAGATATTGGAATGAATTTACATATAGAAACAGCATGTTGAGAAGGTTTGTCAATTTTTTAGAAGTACATCCCCGTTTCACCTATTCTACTGAAAATATCGGAATGAAACTTCATAATTATATAGAAAGAACATGATGAAGGGTTTGTCATGCTTAAGACATGTACCTCTGGTCTCATCTTTTGACCAAACGACGAGTATACTCGTCATTTACAAACATTGTACCTGTTAGCACTCTTGTTCTATGCAAACAGTCATAAAACCCCTAAGTGAGCCCACTGACAAGGGTTTGTCATTTTGCAAAGTATGATAGAAAACAACCCTAAATACAAGAACAGTAAAACCTCTCTATAGCGACCACTAAAACGAAGGCTAATTGAATGTTTAAAAGGCAGGTGACAGTTTGAAGCAAGGTGACACTAAAACAGAAAGCTCCTATAGGAACTCTCTGTTTTACTGCCACATTGCTTTAAGCAGCCACCTGTACATGTAGTAAATACTTAATGTTATACACAACATAGTGGCCTTAGTAGAGAGGTTTTACTGTATTCATAAATGGACTGTACTTTTCCATTAACGTTAAAAGGGCGAATTAGTTAGCATTCTTGTTCTATGCAAACAGTGAATACTCAGATCATAGGACTCCTAAACGAGTCCTCTGATAAGAGTTTGCGCTATTTGTCATTTTGAAATGTATGACAGAAAACAACCCTTAATATTCATAAATGGACTAGACTTAATTAGACTCTGGACTTTCCATTAACGTTTAAAGGGCGAACATTGAAAACGTTGGAAAATGGTCAATATCTGATGGGTATATACAATGGTTTAAAGTAAATAATTATGAGAATAACACTCTCGGAAATACATTTTATTTTATTCAGTATGAACATACATATTATAATCCAATGACACAAAACAACTAATTTGGAATGGTTAAAAAAAGTAATACACGGGATATTGTCCACGGCTATTGGCCCAGTGGAGGAGAAGATGTTTTATCTTTGACATTAAACGCAATTATGCTAAACTCATTATAGCCATTGTCCTCGTTATACAGTGCTCCCTCTCTACAGCTACACCCTATAAGAGACAAATATTACATATGTTGTTCGGAGGGAGTTGTTTTAGGGCGGGAAATGTAGACTTGGCTTCCATTTGCAAAAATCTTAAATCCCGATCAGAGGCCGCGGTACACAGCGTCTGATCTGGATTCAAGCTGCTTGTCACGGGTCACTATGGGTTTTTTTCTGTCAAAATGTCCAATATGTTACTTTGGGGAAAACAGCAGACGATATTTCAGCCGTGAAAAGGTTGGAATAATTGTCGTGTTTGAGGAACAGTGGCAAGCGTTGTTGTAAGGAGGGAATCATTGTAAGGAAGGAGCACTGAATTATGCGATTAAGCTCTAAACAGTTTGGGCACTCAGATTAAAACCAATCATTAACATTTTCCAAGAAAACCAGTCATTTCTATATTTTCGTGCATTGCGTATGGAATTAGTCTTCTATATTTTTGTATGGAATTAGTTGTTTTTTGCAAACAGTTTGGACCCTGATCAGACGCCGCATGACGAGGCGTCTGATCAGGGTCCAAAGTGTTTGACACTCATTTCAATCTTATTTCAGTCAAAATACCTAAAAGTTAAATTAAAGAAATAAGAAAAATACATATATAGCTCTAGTACATGTACACCATTGTTTAAAAGAGATGACGTCATAGAACTAAAGGGGTTAACCAAGCAGTCCAATCTGTTTTAAGATACCATTAATTGATATACTGCGAGGTCTTGTAAATGCACATTATCGGTAAATGCAGAATGAAAATAATGCAGAAAAGCTATTTAAACATTTAGCATCATTTCATCTTGCATCAATGAAGCATTTGTATTGCAGACTGCCTATAGATATCCAAGTGAATAAATGAAAGAGTGACAGTACAGTACACTATGAGCGTGGTCGCGGCTATTAAAATTAGACTTAGCAAACAGATTGGTCCAAATCAACCTCACCATTTCAAATATGTTGGCTGTTTTAGCCTTACTCTGTTTGCACGCCTTAAATCAATTTCGTGGGTTACAATTAAAGGAGACAATGTGTTTCCCTTTCCAAATAAACGCGTTTGTACTCAAACGAGCGTGCCCATTGCAAACAGGCTGGGTTAAGACCAGTCAAAGTGTAACTCAATGTCTGATCACCGGCTCCAAGGTTATAAAGCGATTGAGTTGAGTCAGAGTTGGTTCTCAAGTATTTGATTGGTCAGATTTGGGCGAAAGCTTATATCTGACCAATCAAATGCTTGAGAACGAACTCAGACTCAGCTCAAACGCTTTATATCCTTGGCCACAGGCGCTCATTTGTTTGCCACATGGCGTTTTATAATTGGCTTCACTTTCAAGAAACTGTCATTTTGAAACATTTTATTGTAAATTATAGCATTTGCGTTTCATGACCATATTTTTAATTGTACCTTGCAGAACACGAACTCGTTCTACGTACAGTAAAAACATTCTATTACAACCGCTAAATTGTGTTAATTATTCGAGGTTAAAGCAGGTGACTGCTTAAAACAAGTGGACAGTAAAACAGAAATCTCCTTTAGGAACTTTCTGTTTTACTGTCACATTGCTTTAAACTGTCACTTGTCTTTTATACAATCAATCAGCCTGTTTTTGGTTGTCTTAATAGAGAGGTATTACTGTTTATGTAGATCTTTCATGTTGCAACCTTTTAAAACGGCGAGGGAAACATAAAGAAAACATAAATTTACGATGGCAAAGATGATAGTAACTTCAGTCGAACTTCGATATCTCGAACACGCTTAACTCGAACTATCCGATATTTCGAATCATGAATTTGCCTTATTTCAAGCCACCGTACCATGGCTTAGCCACGTTTTAACTTTGAAATACGGGCATGTTCGACTTAACCGAGGTCGAGCTATCGAAGTTCGACTGTAAATGGAATTTAGTTACGAGCAAACTAGGTGCATGTTAGTTGGTCCAGCAACCAGATCTTGCGTGATTAAAATTTGAATTCCTATCTAATACTGGCCTGTACATAATCTCATTTATGTTATGAGAAATGTTGATGACGTTATAACTAGAACTATGACAATGATACTATACATTTCATTACATATATGAGCTGTACAATAAGAAAAACCAGCCTTTATTACATTGCAACATTGTACAGGCCAAGCACTGTTGTTATCCCAGGCTCTGTATCTGAGTTTGGTATACACTGCCAAATACCGTTTATACTGCAGCTACATAAAATGCGTTAAATGCACGTGGTTGTCAAACAGTGCAGAACAAGACCAATCGCTGGCTGGCCTTGATCTAGACTGTTTGCAATGCGATAAGTCAGGGTTTCTCATGGCACGGCTCATATGTATATACATGGTTAGATCACGACTTTACATATAACGCATTTGTCTCGCTTTGTTAAATGTACAACAAGCATATACAGCTCAGTTATTCCCCTTTAGTAAATATACAATAGATTTTCATTGTGATGAATTCTGGCGAAACACAAGTCGCATATTTCTTTCCTTTTTAAAAAAAATCTAGAACAGTCTAGAAGATTACGTTTAACCCGATGAATCCATATCAAACGAATGTCATATTTATTTAATATTTTTAGCAAAACCACTACATATAGTCATACAGTGGAGAAAGCTTATTTAAACGAAACACACATATTATTATCCACATAAAACACAGTAAAATCTCCCTATATTGAGGACTCATACTTGGCAATTGTCGATGTCATTCGTGAATACATATACGTAGTATCTGATTCAATTTATGCCTATAATCTACAAACGTAGTTATTATTAAACAATGTACGTACAGTAAAACTTCTCTATTACGACCACTGGATTGTGTTAACTTTTAGGTGTTTAAGACAGGTAACTGTTTAAAGCAAGATGAGAGTTAAACAGGAAGCTCCTTTATCAGCTTTCTGTTTTACTGTCACCTTGGTTTAAGCTTTCACCTGTCTTTTATACAACCAATTAGCCTTCTTTTATGCTGTCGTAATAAAGAGGTTAAACATTTGACATTGATGTGACGCAGTCATTCGCGTCGTCTTCTGATGGTCTGTACTTTTTCACTATTTCATATGAAACGATCTGTTGAATGGACAGACACTGCAGTGTCTCTAGATTACAGTGGAGAAACGTTATATCGTTTCTTTCCCGTTTAAACGCAAACTTACGCAAACGCAAAGCACTAAAACGTAGAAAAGTACATCTTTTGGACAATTCTGATAATTCACGTTTATCTTGGTGGCAAACAGTTTGGAGCCTGATCAGACACCGGGTTACCCGGCGTCTGATCAGGCTCCAAACTGTTTGCATTGGAACTAACAGTTCTAGCGTAAACGCGTTTATTGGGAAATAATAACATTTTCTCCACTGTACCCTTGCATACCCGTAATGGAATCTTCTGGCAAACACATAGTGAGAATCCATTGCAATAGCCATGCATAAATGCGTTAACAAATATTGACAGTGGACTTTAAATTGGGCTATATGGCTTTTTGAAACAGCGAAGAGGACGTCACCTGGATTTATAATGTTTGCCAAACAAATAAATTTACGTTGATTAACTCTTTTACTGCCATGTTTTATCGTCTGCTTTAACTCTCATACCGCCAAAATATCGCCTGTATTGAAAGTGTCGTGTGCAATATTTTTTAAGTCAGCTTTAGGGCTGTTTTGATAGAGAAATGTCGACACGAGAGTCAAACAGTTTGGATCCTGATCGGACGCCGCTTTACGCCAAACTGTTTGCAAAAAAGCGCATTTTGGTGCCATTGGCAGTGAAAGAGTTGTATTGCAAGAAATTTCGCATCGGGTTACAGTTTTTGTTGTCTGTTTAAATGAAAAGTGATTCTTCTTTATATGAATACATGTACAGGACAGATACCACGTGCCACTCCGTCTGATTTGGATTCAAACTTACTGAAACATCTAAAAAACTTGTTCCTTCAATGGGGCTAATAAATACAAATTGACATAAAACGAATAGTACATGCATGTTGTACTGTGAATATTTGCGAGAATTCCGTCCCGTTACAAAGTGTGGAGTTAAAAATTAACCCATTTATGCCCTCGATTCCATATATAAGACACAGATATAATGCGGCGTCTGATCAGAGTCTACACTGTTTCCTGATAGGAATTTCAAATATTGAACACAAATTCCATCATTATGGTACAGTACTCACTCCCTACAACGGCCATCCCAACAACGATTCCCTCCTTACAAGACAATTATACCTCAAACTTTTACGGCTGCAATATCATCTGCTTAAAGTTGTCGTCTGCTGGTTACATATTAATTTACATATTGAACATTTTGATAGAAAAAAACATAATGACGAGTGACAAACAGCTTGAATCAAAGCTGTTTGCAAATGTAAGCCGATTTCCCTCCTTCTAACGACTCCCTCCGAACAACGCACACAATTTTTGTCTCCCATTGGGTGTCGTTGTAGAGAGGGAGCACTGTATATCCAGAAATACAAAATTGGAGATATTTTATCAGTAAGAAATGTTATTTTGATGCAAGAAAAATGTGTAAGCTTATATAGCAAATGGGATATTTTGCAAACGTTTGGAATGGAAATGAAGGAAAAAATGAGTAATTAGCATCAAATAAATTTAATAAAATTTGAGTTTTAGAAATAATGTTTTTAAAAAATCAACAACAAACACAATAAGAAAACATATATGAAACTCCTCATTACTTTCTGTAACAAAACTACACCCATCAAAGTGATTCAGAGAAAGCTCATACAGTTGAGAAGATGTTATTCTTTGCCGTTTAACAACCCACTACCCCCAACTCAAACTGTTTCTAGTTCGTAAGACATATTGCATGCACTTAAAGCAGCTTATAGGTAAAGCAGAATACGCGGTCCAAATGTGTATCCTTCTTTACTTTCAATCTGCTTTAAGCTACCATCCGCTAGGATAAAGACAATATGTCTTACGGTACATATTCAGGACTGTACAAAGTGTGAATATTTTCTTCAGTGGAGAAATAAATAAAAATACTTATTCATGGAGTAAATGGCTTAAACGAAACGCTTACGTAATGTTGTAAATGATAGAAAATTACAGATTCTTAGAAATATTGACGATTTCTTGAACCAGAGTATCAAACAGTTTGGAGCAAAATCAAAAGTCGGGTGAATAAAAAAATGTTTATAACTATAAATAAAATCGCGTTAATTGGGAAAGAATAACGTCTAGCCAATTGTACACTCGATCGCGTAATTAGATTTTCTAGAATTGCTGTATTTTGTTTAAGTATTGTTAAATAAGATATTTCAATATAAAGTTAATATAAATCGCTTTTCACAAATAAAATCCTTTTAAACATAAAGTTATGAATACGTACACTGTAGGAACAAAAACAACTAAAATCAATTTACAATTATCATTACACATAAATATACATACACGTATAAGAGTCGTGCCGTAAGAAATAAAGACTTATTACTTTGCAAACAGTGTAAATCCAGATTTACACGGTTTGACACTCGTAATCATCTACATCATTTTGTTAAGCAGCATTATATAAATTATCAGGATATAAAGCGTATGAGTTGAGTCTGAGATCGTATTTTATCATTTGATTGTATAGATTTTAGCTTTTGCAATGCGTTTGAGTCGAGTCTGAGATCATTCTCAAGCGTTTAATTGGACATATTTTGAGCTTTTTGCTCAAATCTGTCCAATCAAATGCTTGAGAACAATCTCAGAATCAACTCAAGCTCTTTACAATTTGAAGTCCGACATTGTAGACCAAACCTTCACGCAGAGTCTCAGATGACGATAGTGCTTGGTCTACACAATATGGAAGTAGCGCAATAAGTCTGATTTTTCATGGCACGGCTCAATTATATTTTACACAATAAATAGCCATACAGGCATTGACTACATGTAGTACAGTAAAACATGTGTTTAGTGACCAAAACAAAATGCATATACCGGACTTTATGGAAAATGGTTTACTCCATAAATACGCCTTTCAAAGAGCCGTTAATACACTCCTCCACGAGACAAAAGGGTTTCATTCCATCCACAATTGAATATGCAACATAGTCTAAATATTTTCTATATTTTAGCAGATTGTAGCTGAAAGCAGGCTAAAAGTAAAGCAGACTGTACCTGAAGATTCACTTTGCTGTACTTTCAACCTGCTTTAAGTGGTCAACTGTCTTCAAAACTTGAAAGAGGCTATTTGGTAATTGGTTAATACAGTAGAGAAGATACTATTCTTTCCCGTTTTAAAGACACTAAAATAAATTCCTACGCAATCTAATGAAACGTATAGAAAATGGCAATCTTTCGAATACGTAAACGCTTACTAATAATAACCTCGTATTCATGAACAACAGTTTTGAGTCTGGTCAGAGGTTTGGGTACCCGGCTTGTGATCTGGCTCCAAACTGTTTCCAATGGGCATATGGGTCTTAGACTTAAACAACGTATCCACAGCAAAATCAATAAGGGGTGGGCCGTAACTAAAGTTGGAAGTGCTTGTGGTCCAACCCTTTTGCTCTTTTATTTGTATTTTGTAAATATGATTATGAACTTGTGCTATATGGTTGTACAAATATATGGCAATAAAATATGTTTAAACTAAACTAGCAAAATCAATACAGATACATGTAGCTAAATTTGGAAGCTGTCTTTATTACTTTCATTCTGCCTTAATCATTAATGCTCTAGTAAATACTACATACAAGAACGAATTTCAGCGCATTTACAATTTCCTTAAACACATGCCTGGTCATGTTTCTACATGTACATGTACTATTCCTTATTAACTTTACAATAGAGGTACCAGGTGCAGACTGAATGTAAAGCAGCAAGTGCGTTCACGATGTTTCTGCTTTCCTTTAACCCTACTTTAATCCTTTACTATAGCCGTTTCCTAGTTTTGAAGACAGGCTACAGTGGAGAAAACGTTATTCTTTCCCAATAAACGCGTTTACGCTAAACTATTATTTCTATTGCAAACAGTTTGGAGCCAGATCAGACGCCGGGTAACCCGGCGTCTGATCAGGCTCCAAACTGTTTGCCACCAAGATAAACATGAATTATCAGAATTGTCCAAAAGTTGTCCCTTTCTACGTTTTAGTGCTTTGCGTTTGCGTACGTTTGCGTTTAAACGGGAAAGAATAACAGATTCTCCACTGTATCACTTTAATCAGATTCATTTACCACCCTTTTTCAGTTTGAAATATCACCCATGGATTATTAGCTAAGAACTAGATTATACTTTTCTTCGTGTTAGAAAATTGGAGGCGATAAAAGGTGTATTTTTGAAGTAATGGGTTAAACTAGCACCTGTCTAAATTAAAACACAGTTTATCCTCAGATATTTAGCTGCTTCTTCATTATACGTTCACTAAACACATGATTTTCTGCACTCCCCGTCTTATGAGGCATTTGAGAATGATCTTTGTAAATTCATGACAATAATACTGGCAAGTATATTTTGAAGATAAATGCAGTGGAGAAAACGTTATCCCTCTCCACCAAATCGCATTTTATGCTTTTATTACGCGTTTGTTCCCATTGAAAACAGGTTAGAGTCAGATCAGACACCGACTAACCCGGCGTCGAACTAGGCTCCAAACAGTTTGCCACTCAGATTCAAATTAATCGCTACAAAATTAAAAAAAAACTATCATTTTCAATATTTTGTGTGCGTTCGTTTGCATTAAAACGGGAAAGAATAACGTTTACTCCACTAAATAATTCCTAGCATGGTACCATGGAGAAGACGCCTTTCTTTCCCGTTTAAACGCAAACGAAACGCAATGTACAACAATGGAGAATTTTTTTTTTGTAATTTCTAACTATCGTGTTTAATCTCATAGGCAAACAGTTTGGAGCCTGATCAGACGCCGGACTTCCTATAGAAGCATTCTGATCAGGGTCTACACCGTGTGTTAGTTTGGATCAGTATTTATTCAACTACCCAGCATTCCAGGTACATGTAGATTGGTTTATTTTTTGGTAACTAAAAAGATCCACAAGGCAACCTAATAACCCACAAGAGTTACTTAGAGTTGAATGAGTTAAACAGGGGAGACTAAGAGACTAAGTCTTCTCCACTTTAGCACTTTATGTTGGGACATTTGAGGTCGGGTGTGACCTATGCATTGATCATCAATTTCCTACAATGGAGAAGACGCTATTATTATTTCCCGAACAACGCGTACATGTATACGCTAAAACTATTATTTCTAGGGCAAACAATTTGGAGCAAAATCAGACGCCGGATAAGTTCGGGATAACCCGGAGTTTGACCAGATTCCAAACTGTTTACATGTACCACGCCGATTTAAGTGAATCGCTAGAGATTTTTAACTTTTTATTGCAGTTTGTTTGCGTTTTGTTTGCTTTTAAACGGGAAAGATTAACGTCTTCTCTACTGTAAGTGAAAACGACAAAAACACAACGCAATGTCTCGTGCGACAATGGAATTATTGAATTTGAGCAATCTTGCATGGAAATATGTTCTGGTTGTGAGAGATGGAAATAAGACAATGGTACATGTTCGTATAAAAAATTAACGTTTAGAACGCTATACAATTCAACAAAACAATTATCCGAAATAATTTATCTTGTTGGTTTTTTCTTAAGAAAAAATCATCAAAGTCTCAAACAGTCTGAATCCAGATGAGATGTCGACTTACGCGGCGTCTCATCTGGATTCAAATTGTTTCGCAATACATGTAGTTGTTCTTTAGAGTGAGGTGTCATATTTATTTGAAGAGTATAAGAATGCAACTCAATGTTTCCCCTGCGACAAAACTTTTACCGAGTGGATATATAAGAGGAATCTCCCTTTCCTATACGCTTTAAATAGATATGATATCTCTCTCACTCTAACGAACAATATTCTATTTATGCTATGACAAAGGATGGACGGAACAGAAAGAAACGTTGTCGATACAACTATGCGCAGAAAATAAAAGTATTGAAAAGGTGTTCTTCAAAACGGAACTATTTCTTTAAATTATGTGTTATGCGGTGACTTTGGTCGTTATTCACAGAGCATAACTCAGAACTACAGTTTTTTATTGAATCAAATCAATTTCGTATAGGAATAGAAATCACAACGTTCCTTTCTTCCTTCATAATTATATAGGTCTACGTTATTCTTTCAAATCATATAGACAACGGACGTCATGCCGAATGTCACGTAAGAAACAGTGCATAACATAAAAACAGGTAGTTCATCAGTTGTCATAGAATAAAACATCATGTCAATTGATAACGCTGAAACTGCAAATAGACACTTCAAGTTTATAACAGAGCCTAGTTCATTTTTACGAATTATGGTTACTGTTATACGATATATTGTTAGAGTTACAAAACGTGCAGGCCCTGATCAGAGTGTTCCTACAGGAACCCTTTCACTAGGGTCTACAGTGTTTGCATAGGGCGAGTGTCTCCTTCACAGTAACACTGTAATGACGAGAATACTCGTCGCTAGGGTTTAATGTGATTATCAGTCTCTGATATAGGTTGTTACTAAATGCCGGATGAAAATAAAGTTGAAAGCCCTCCTATGAGCTTTCTGCATTGATTTTCATGTTTTCTTGGATCCCTTATTACAAGCTTGACTGTAGAAATATTTTTGTAACAACTTTACTTTTATCAATGAAATCACATAAACATGTAGATACAATTATAAATATACGTTGTCATTTAACATTGCTTAAAGTACAACAGAAATGTTTATCAAATAATCAATTAATTTAGTTACCGGTAAATGTATATTGATTAAATTTGCGTAAAATTAGTCCATTAAAAGCCATCGAGAGCCTATGTATACCCGGTATATGGACATTCATGGACTTGTTTAATTATTGAATAAAAAGACTCAAGTGGAGAAGACGTTATTCTTTCCTATTTAACTCTTTCAACACCACGGACCTGTTTAAAATATATTCATTATATTTGCAAACAGTGTAGACTCAGATCCGAGGGCTCTGTGACCTGAGTCTGCTAATTTTAAACCAGTATTTATTAAACTACCCAGGATTCAAAGTAGACTTGTTCATGTTTTGGTAACTAAATTGATCCATAAAGGAACCTAATAACCCACAACATTTATTAAGTGTTGAAAGAGTTAATATGTTTTGTGCTAGTAGTCCATTGCAAACAGGTATGAGCCGGAACATAGGGCCTACGTCTGGTGACACAGCGTCTTACAAGCTTCCAATTTAGTTTCCACTCAGATAAAAGCCAAATCGTCAGAACTTTAAAGAAGTTTTCATTTTCACAATCGTTATTGCATTGCTTTTGCGTTATGAACCAGAATATGTTGTGGATTAAAGCAAGATTTGCATGTAAAATAAGACATCTCACCGGTGTCACGAATAAACATTCTTCTTGTCTGAAACCGGAGTATTTTAAGCTAATCTATTTGGCACAAATCATCCTCTACATGTTGTCTATCAAGTTTGTTCAAATGTTTCTTCTTTCTCTGTTGGCTTGGGGTGGAGCAACATATTTATAACGTATTCACAGTAGTCAGCAAACTGGTTAGTCGCCTGTTTTTCTGTCAGCAGAATTAAGAAATATCTTGTATAAATGATGGAAGTAACCGTTGTTCTGCTGAACTCCCCAATGATAAGTTTGAACAAATCATTCCCCTTTGGTAAAAATAAAAAAAATAAAAATAATGACCCAGCATAAGGTATTTTCCAGGTGAGCGATTTAGGACAACATGAGCTTTTTGTTCTTTGTTGGTTAAAAACAATTATTTGACAATTTATTTTGACCTGAGTTAGCATGGTCAGACGCCAGATATGATTGTTTTAGCACAAGTGTTTTTATTTGGAAAGAAAACGTCATCTCTACAGTATTTGGGCTTAGCAGTATATTCACCACACACTACACCACTGTACATTTAGCACTACCATTCAATTGTATACCTATTCTAATCTACCATTTAATATATACAATACTCATGGTGAGCAGTTTGAATTTGGCGCCGTTTTACTTTAAATACGAAATTCCTTTTTGAAGGATATTATGTCACTGATTCCTAGCGACAAGTATACACGTCCTTTACAAATAGTTTACATGTGAAGAGAAAAGAACTAATGGCCCGATCCCATTCCAATGATGTATGTGGAATACATTATGTTTAAACTAAAATGTGATAAGTACAATCCTGTCGAACAGTCCGCCTTTTTCTGCAAAGCAAGGCCTAGGGACCTGTCAGCCAATGCTATAGCTGCATTTCAATGTAAGCTGTCAGCTCATAGGATACATGAACTCACGTCTACGGCTCGTTAGCCAATCAGAAGTAAGGAATTTACTTTGCAGTATAATATTATTAGTTATACAATTTATTCCCAGGGTACATGAGGATTTATTCCCGACTGAGGAAAATCATATAATCCCCTTTCACTATCAATGACGCCCAAATGTGCCTTTGTAAACATTTTTGATCTTTACCAGACACCGCGTCTGATCAAGATCCAAACTGTTTTATACTGGCTTAAATCTAACTTTGAACCGATAATGCAAACAACAATAATGGTCCAGACGACAATATGGCGGTGGAGGGATAAAAATTTGACCACGAAATGGTTAACCCGTTCCTCCTAGTGACGTTTATACGCGTCATTTGCAAACGGTGTAGCTGTGATGAGTTCGAGTACAAACAGCGAAGACCCAGATCAGACGGAGTCCTCTGGAAGAAACCCTTTGATCAGGATCTGCACTTTGTCATTTTCCAATACACGTGAGCCGTGTCATGACAAAACCTGCCCCATTGCATAGCAACATTGTACAGACCAAGCACCGTTATAATACTAGGCTATGTATCTGAATTTGGTCTACACTGCCACATACAGCTACATACAATGCTTTAGATGCACGTGGCTGTCAAACAGTGTAGATCAAGACCAACCACCGCGTCTTTGACGTGGCGGCTTGCCTTGATCTACACTGTTTGCAATGTAATTAGGCTGGTTTTGTCATTGCACGGCTCATATTGATAGTATAAAGCAACCATAAATAGTCACAAGACATAATTGGACAGTGGAATTATCGTAGGAGTCAGTGATTTAATAGTAAAATGGCGCCACACAATTTGTTCCTACAGTTCTGTTATCGATGCCTGATCTATATTTTAATGATATACATGTTGGACCTGCCAACCATTTGGAATACGTTTAAGATATACAGTGGGGGGGAAGACCTTATTCTTCCCAATGAACGCGTTTTTTCGCTAACACGATTATTTCCATTGCAAACATTGCAAACAGTTTGGAGCCAGATCAGACGGCGGGTAACCCAGCGTCTGATCAAACTCCAAACTGTTTGCCACTCAGATTTTAAAATAAATAGTCAAAATTGTCAAAAGGGTTGTCATTTTCTACATTGCGTTTGCGTTTTGTTTGCGTTTAAACGGGAAAGAATAACGTCTTCTCTACTGTGCAATAAAACACCTCTAATACGACCACTCAATCGAGTGCTTTTTAATTTATGAGAAGCATGCAGACGACAACTTAAAGCAATGTGAAAGTAAAGCAGAAAGCTATCATTTTGCTTTAAGCAGCCACCTGCCCGCTGAAACACGCAATGATTAACACAAGATACAGTAGTGATCATAAGAGAGGGGATTTACTACATGTATAATGGCAAAAAATTTCGTATGAAATCCCTATGCAAATGAGTTGTAAGTCGTCCGCTCATCTGATAGTAGTTTCACTGTAGGCGATTTGGTCGTCACTGTAGCGGAAGTCGCTACTTTCGTTTTGTCTCTGCGGCGCTTTATACCGGGACTCTGCCGGAAGCGCAATACAGTTTCTTTGTCTCTACGCACGTCACGAATGTCTTCGTAGTATTTATATTTTGGTCTAAATTCTATCTCCTCTCCTTTGGCAAGTCCGTGAATAAAGCTTTCTGTCACCTCCTCGTCTGTAATGATTGGCCTTTCACACACTGAAAAACAGCATACTTATGGTGAACAAAATTCCATTTAGCACCCTGCATGCAGGGGTGTAAATTGTGCAAACAGTCTTGATCCTGATTAGACTCAACTGAAACAATTTGGGGCCTAAACTGTGAACAAAACTATTTTCTACTCCGATTCATTTTTTCCATTTCTGCACCAAGGAGGTTGAAACAGTACATTTATTTAGACATTGCAACTGACAGCTATAAAAAAAAAATAAGCAAGTAAAAGACACCATATTTACGCACTGTTTGCTATCTTATATCTAATGATCAGCTGTTTGGACACATACTGCAGTGTATCTAGATTATCCTTATATATCTATAATGAAATCTTCCAGCAAGCACACGGGGAGAGTTCATTGTAATATTCAGGCATACATTAATGGGTTGTATCGTAATAACAATTATCATCCACCAAGCACGACAACACGTGATTTTATCAATTGTTTGGATCCAGATGTGCTGAGTAACTTGATTTCAACTGAAGATGCGAATCGTTTACAGTCGTATCGATGTTACTTGTGTCGAAATGCCAAAACCGTAAACTTTCAGACAAATTTCAGACAATCATTTTCTCTCTGCAATATCTCAACACTGAAGGCTTGAATTCTAGCTACAGTTGGTAATTATATCCAATTTCTGCTTGGATTATTTCAATTTGAGCATCATTTCTGGTTGTTGTATATGTTCATTACCAATTCAGAGACGCGTTAAAAGTGTATTTATCAGGTGATTTGGGACTCCAGCAACCTTTATTACTATAATATAGTTCTCGCAATTTCCCACACATTTTATCCCTTTACTTTATACAGCGTTCCCTCTCTACAACGACATCCAATGGAAGACAAAAAATGTGTGAGTTTTTCGGAGGGAGTCGTTATAGAGAGGGAAATTGGCTACATTTGCAAACAGCTTGAATCCAGATCAGACGCCGCGTTAACGCGGCGTCTGATCTGGATTCATGCTGTTTGTCACGCGTCAATAAGTATTTTTCTGTCAAAATGTGCATTATGTAACTTTGAGCAGATTAGCAGACGACACTTTTAAGCAGACGATATTGCAACAGTAAATGCGTTAAACATAAGTGTCCTGTTTAGGGAGCCGCGGCAAGAGTCGTTGTAAGGAGGAAGTCGTTGTTGGGAGGGCCGTTGTAGAGAGGGAACGCTGTAGCTACATTGTAGTTAAGCTACGTATTTTTACGCATTCAGTGAATTCCTCAATTGAGGAAAAGTTCCATTTTAAACAGTAATGAATATGCAATATATATGCTAGATATTTCTTAAATCCTAGCAGATGATGGCAGCTTAAAGAGACTGAAAACCAAATGATGTATTTGCAAAAATACTCAAATAAAAGCCAATGTACATGTACTTATAATCATTGATCTGGCATTAAACGAATAAGCAGTCTAAACCATCCTTAAAAAGTTACCAAACCTTAGGTGTTTTTTTAGATATTTTCTATTGCTTTTTTCAATTTTGTAGACCTACAAGACTGAGTTAACCCACTTTGCATCGTTTGCGCACGCGTACGCATACACCTGAAATAATTATGGCTTCTCCTTGCTGTACACTAAAGTAGGTTAATTCGACAACCAAAAATGAACGGTCGACTGGCCGAGTGGTTAATACGTCTGGCTCACTTTTTTCAGTCAGGCGCTGTTAATTAGCAAAGAGAACGAGCAAACTGGCTAACAGTCCTTTACAGAACTTCTTTGTGCTGTTCACTTGATCATTTAGCAAACCCTTCTATTACGTACACTATATCACGTTAATAGTTTGGCGTTTAAGTTTGCTTAAAGCAGAATATGAACGTAAAGCAGAAAACTCTTAGGGGTTATCTTCACATCGTATATCTTGCCTTCAACAACCACGTGTTTTTAATACCGTCATTTGTTTTAATTCTCTGTTCACTGGCCGTAAAAGAAAGAGTTTATGTTTAAAGGTTGAACTGAGTATGAATTGAAAAGTAGCTCCGAGCAGTTTGGTGCCATATCACTCACAAAACGTGTTAGCGAATATGGATTCCGTTGACTGATCACACTGGTTCAAGCATTTTGGACAGGTAGTTAATATATGTGTCAAAACAGACATTAGTTAGACAGATGGTTTTACAAACCCATTTGTTCTTACAGTGGAGAATATGTTATTCTTTCCCGTTTAAACGCAAACGAAGCGCAAACGCTATGCAGGATCTAGATTTCTACTAAAATGCATAAGTTCCCACTTTTTCTAAAACATTTCATATGATTTATTTTAGTCTGATTGGCAAACTAGTTTTCAGCCTGACCAGATGCCGGGTTACCGCCGCGTCTGATCTTACTCCAAACTGTTTGCAACTTTATACATTTATGAACTTTTGCGCCATAAGAACTATGTCCAAGTAGATACGTGTAGTACATGTAGCTTAAAGCAGAATGAAAGTAAATTAGAATTCACAAAAAGTCACATTTTGCTTTATTTTCAACATGTTTTAATTGGCGACAGCTTTTTAAAACATACTATGGGATAAGCAGGTTAATCCCTTCACTGTCTTACCCCGAGCACCACAGTTTTTTGCAAATAGTTTCAATCCTGATCAGACGCCGCGTTACGCGACGTCTGATCAGGGTCTCAACTGTTTGACACTCATTTACATATTTCTTTAGTCAAAATAGCAAATACATGTATTAATATTTAAGAAATAAAAGCAGACGACAATTGTTTAAAATTGATGACGTCACGGCAGTGAAGGGGTTAAACACGACTGACGCTGATTGTGGAGTAAAACTGCTACTGGATAATAGCATAACTCACTGGCATGCTGGTATGTATTTCTTTGATGAGCGTTAAACCTATTCAACTTACGTTTGTATATCCATTTGACAGGACATGATGAGTTCTCTGGCACGGTAGCAATAGTGATAGGCACGGCGGCATACAGAACTGTATCCGGAAAACTCGCCTCCAACTGAAATACAACACATCATATTGTCATCATACCACATCACTGCATGAAGAGAACTGTATTCAGAAAACTCGCCTCCAACTGAAATACAACACACCCTAAGGTTATATTGCATGAACAGAACTGTGTTCAGAAAACTCGCCTCCAACTGAAATACAACACACCCTAAGGTTATATTGCATGAACAGAACTGTATTCGGATACCTCGCCTCCAACTGAAATACAACATACCATAAGGTTATATTGCATGAAAAGAACTGTATTCGGAAAACTCGCATACAACTGAAATACAACACACCATAAGGTTATATTGCATTAACAGAACTGTATTCAGAAAACTCGCCTTCAACTGAAATACAACACACCATAAGGTTATATTGCATGAACAGAATTGTATTCAGAAAACTCGCCTTCAACTGAAATACAACACACCATAAAGTTATATTGCATGAACATAATTTTATTCAGAAAACTCGCCTTCAACTGAAATACAACCCACCATAAGGTTATATTACATGAACAGAACTGCATTTGGAATACTCGCCTCCAACTGAAATACAACACACCATAAGGTTACATCACATGAACAGAACCGTATTCTGAAAAATCGCCTTCAACTGAAATACAACACACCATAAGGTCATAATACATGAACAGAACTGTATTCGGAAAAATCGCCTCCAACTGAAACACAACAAACCATAAGGTCATATTGCATGAACAGAACTGTATTCGGAAACCTCGCCTCCAAGTGAAATACAACACACGACAAGGTCAAATTGCATCAACAGAACTGTATTCGGAAAACTCGCCTCCAACTGAAATACAGCAAACCATAAGGTTACATGATGCATGAACAGGACTGTTTTCGGATAACTTTCCATCAAATGATATACAACACACCATAAGGTTATATTTCATGAACAGAACTGTATTCAGAAAACTCGCTTCAAAATTAATTACAACACACCATAAGTTATATTACATGAACGCACCATAAGTTGTATTACATGAACAGAAACTCGCCTCCAACTTCAATACAACACCCCATAACGTTATATTGCATGAACAGAACTGTATTCGAATAACTTGCCACCAAATGAAATACAACACACCCTAAGGTTACATTGCATAAACAGAACTGTATTCGGAAAAATTACCTCCAACTGAAATACAACACACCGTAAGGTTTTATTATATTAAAAGAAACTCGCCTCCTACTGAAAAAGAACACACCATCAGGTTATATTGCATGAACAGAACTGTATTGAGAAAACTAGCCACCAAATGAAATACAACACACCATACGATTAAATTACATGAACAGAACTGTATTCGGATAATTTGCCATGAAATGAAAATCAACACACCATAAGCTTATATTGCATGAACAGAACTGTTTTCGGAAAACTCGCCTTCAACTGAAATACAACACACCATAAGGTTACATAACATGAACAGAACTGTATTCGGAAAACTCGCCTCCAACTGAAATACAACACACCATAAGGTTACATACATGTAACATGAACAGAACTGTATTCGGAAAACTAATCCTCCAACTGAAAAAACAACACACAGCAAGGACATTCTACATGACCAGTTGAGAAAGCGTTACCCTTTCCGGAACTGTATATTTAAATACTTTGATGATTGTAATTTCAATTGAGTTGTCAATACTTTGGAGCCTGATCAGACGCCGGGTTTTCCGGCGTCAGATCTGCGGGCTCAAAACTATTTGAAATGATAATAAGTGTTTTAGCGTTAACGCTTTTATCGTTAAGAAAGATCGAATAGAGTCTGTTCCACTGTACCATCGCCATGGCACGCGAACTCTTCTGTCATTCTGATTCTCATCATGCGATGACAACATTTGAAAACAGTTTCAATTTACAATTAGTCGACTGACCTCGATGAAGTCAAACTTAAACGATATTCTCCTATTGAATTTTGATAAGTCGAACTCGCTAAAGTCGAAAACACAATGTACATGTATCTCGAAGTTGGACCGTGACTAATCTTCGAAATGAGGATAAGCTCGATCTTTCAAAATACTTCTCAGATGTAAACCTGTGTTCCTCGGCGTCTGATATAGAACTACAGTAAAACCTTCCTATTACGATTACTACATTAAGTTAAGTATTAGGTGTTTATGACAGGTTACTGATTTAAGCACGGTGACAGAAAAACAGATATATCCTTTACGAACTTTCTGTTTTAATGTCACTTTGCTTCAATATGTCTTTTTTACAATCAATTAGCCTTCGTGTTAGTGACTTTATAGAGAAGTTTGACGGTATTTGTTTTAGCAAACTCCAGTAGCACCCAGATACAGTGGAGAAATCGTTATTCTTTCCCAATAAACGCGTTTACGCTAGAACTATTTGTTCTTTTACAAACAATTTGGAGCCAGATCAGACGCCGGGTAACCAGGCGTCTGATCAGGCTCCAAATTGTTTGCCTTCGAAAGAAATATGAATTATCAGAATTGTCCCAAAGTTGTACTTTTCTACGTTTTAGTGTTTTACGTTTGCGTTTCGTTTCGTTTGCATTTAAACGGGAAAGAATAACGTATTCTCCACTGTAGTTAATGGTTAAAATATGGCATAGCCTCCAGTCACGATGGAAAACCAATCTGCAACCTGCTCTCATATTTTAGATTTAACTCTTTCATGGGCAAAAAACCCGGCTGTTTTAACCATTACGCAGATAAAATATCGTTCATTACATGTAAAATATGGCGTTAGCAATTTATGTGAATATTTTAAATGGTTTGAGTGAAACAATATTGATAAGAATACCGCCCAGTTTGGAACCTGAGTAGACGCTGCGTAACGCGGTATGATCTTGATCCAAAGTGTTTGCAGTTTCGGCTTTAGTGTACTATTGCGTCGAACGAGGTTAATACATTTATGATATATATAACATGTTTATTTTGCAAAAGACAAACATGTCCATTAGCATTATGTAATACATAGTGAATAGCAGTCTTCTGCAAACGTTTGAGCAATATGTCTCTAAACAGATTTAGCTTGTTAACTAACGTCCCGGCGTCATCAATTCTAAACAAGTTTGTCGGCTTCTATTTATCAAATTTAAATTTGAGGTTTTTTTACTTAAGAAATATTGAATATTGGATCCTGAGCAGACACTGCGTTACATGTACGAGGCATCTGATCCGGATCCAAATTGTTTGCAAACGACAATTGTACTCGCATGGTAAAACAGACAATGGTTTAAATGACGTGCAGTTACAAATTTCGGATCTAGATACATGTAAGGTGCCGTGTTACTCTACGTTTCATGCAGACTTGAAATGATGCAAACAGTATCGACAACTCGCTTTAACCCTTTACCTGATAGCATTGTTTCTAGTATTGAAGATATGTGACTACTTAAAGCAGGTTGAAAGTAAAGCAGAATGCGCCTTAGGGCGCATTCTGCTTTACTTTCAGCCTGCTTTAAGCTATTAACTGCTAAAATAAGGAAAGTATTAAATATGACATATATTCATTACGGTATAATTTGGAACTATTTTCTTCAGCGGATGAATAAATCATATCTGCTAAAAGGCGCTTCTATAAGGTAAAGGGTTAAGAATGCTCATGGGTAAGAAAAAATGTAGCATTTCTGCATTACTATCGTTAGCCACGTTTTACAGTGGAGAATCTGTTATTCTTTCCCGTTCAAACGCAAACGTACGCAAACGCAAACCACTAAAACGTAGAAAAGAACAACTTTTGGACAATTCTGATATTTCATGTTTATCATGGTGGCAAACAGTTTGGAGCCTGATCAGACGCCGGGTTACCCGGCGTCTGATCTGGCTCCAAACTGTTTGCACTGGAAATAATAGTTTTAGCGTAAACGCGTGTATTGGGAAAGTATAACAGATTCTCCACTGTAACCTCGAGATACGGATATGTTCAACTGTGGCGAGTTTGCGTGATCAGAGTTCAGCTGTAGAACTTCGTGTTAGTTTGACTTCAGTGAGTTTAAGATGTTAAAGATTCGACTGTGCACGACAAGAAGGGTAATTTGCAAGGCTTTAATTCTTAGCTGGGACTCGTAATAAGCCTACAAAATCATCCTCAGTCACGGAGTCTGTGTGATTTTAACAGAAACCAAATTATTCCCATTGCAGATGATAATTGTGGAAATTGTGTTCGTTAAGTCTGGTGCCCTGGAAGCACAATAACCCCATTGCGGCACTCACTTCAGATACAATAGAGAAGACGCCATTCTTTCCAATGAAAGCGACTATAATGCTAAAACCCTTATATCCAAATTGCAAACAGTTTGTAATCCGGCGTCTGATAAAGCTCCAAACTGTTTGCCACACCGATAATAAAAATCGCATGTGTTGCTCGAATTTGTTCCATTTTTTCTTAAGACAACCTTTGTTGATTGTATGATAGATATACATTGTATTTTTTTAATCGATTATTTATGGTTCTATTGTAAAACTTACAACAATTGATTAGTTTTTTGTCTTTAAAAAAGGAGTTTTTATTGAAGACTAGCTCGACACACAAAGTTTGTACATTAGATCGGTCATTCACTAATAAAAATGAATTTGAAATAGCGGAGACCCAGAAATGCTGCTAATTTATTAACATGGTGTCGGATCAACATTGTTCATAATTTGTCAGTGTGAACATCATTTTGTCTGCATCCACCGCTACAGCAGAAAAGACATTCTTTCCCGTTTTAACGCAAACTAAACGCAAATGCATTGCAAAAAAATGTAGAACATGACATATTGTTGACAATTCTAAGTACTTATTTTAATCTGGGTGTCAAATAGTTTAGAGCCTGACCAGATGCATGGTTACCCGGCGTCACATCTGGCTCCAAACTGTTTGCAAAGGAAATACTAGTTTGATCGTAAAAGCGTTTATTGGAAAAGAATAACGTCTTCTCCACTATATAAACAGGGTACAGTCAAACCTGTATTAAGCGACACTTACAATGTCCATAAGCTGTCTCTTATAAAGGTTTAATTAAATATGATAAAACATAATGAGGAAAGCTACTTTAGGAACTTTCTGTTTTATTTTATCGTGTATTAACAATCTTTGATTGCCTGTATATTTTCAAAAGAGAGGTCGCTTCAACCATTACTCCATAAATACGCTTTTTACCTCTGTCATTTATTTCTTCTTTTTTATTTATATCGTCTTCTTTATTTCTGCTTATAAAGCAGGTTGAAAATAAATCAAAATGGTATTAAAGGGCATTCTTTTCAATTCAACCTGCTTTTAGTGGTCATCTGTATTCAACAATTTGATTTGATATCGGTCTATACACTCAGTGCAAAAAGAAACGCACACTTTTATTACAATATTATCTGTTTGTAGAAGGAACGTATTTGTGAAATAATCTTTTTATTACAGTCAGTAGCTCCGTCTTGGGCTATCAATGTTGAAAATGGGAGGTTTATCATTGAATTGGTATCATCACAACCTGTACAAATCGGTGCGGTGTTTTCAACAGGCACTAGTTAACTCTTTCGCTGCCAAATTAATCGTGAGAGTTTTATCCCACCACCGTTTCATTGTCGTCTGCTTCAATTTTGTTGATTGCAAGATCGTTTCAAAGTAAGATTCAAAGTAGTATGACTTAAAGTATATCTATACGAGTGTCAAACAGTTTGGATCCTGATCAGACGCCGCGTTACGCGGCGTCTGATCAGGATCCAAACTGTTTGAAAACGCGCCTTTTGACGTCATTAAGAGTGAAAGGGTTAAAATACAGCACAGTTATTTTACGTATATGTTTTTTCTAAACTTGTGGCAGAATTAAATTGATCTTGAGATATGGTCTTAGTATCTTAAAAAAGTATCTTAATCTGCGCCTGAGCACAATGTGCGTTTCTTTTTGTACTGAGTGTACGTATTACATGTACACTTTACGTTGTCCATTTAGTTTAAAACCATCAATAGGGTTGTCCTTACCGCGACACAGTATTTCACATCGAGCACCTTGCAGATATGTAGTCGGGAGGGGCAAGTTGAAGGCAGGCGAAGCGGGTAGTCCCGCCATGTTCGGTGTTGACCGGGGCGTAGGCTCTCGCAGACCTTTTGGTCGCGCAGCAACAGCGTCCGCGTATGAACACCACCGTAGGATAGCATCTGAAAATAAACGAACAAACATTTTATCGAGGGATTAATTCGTCTATATTTTCAGACTGCAAACAGTAAATATCAAGAAGCCCTTCAGGTGGCACAACTGATAGAAAACTTGAAAATTTTGACGAAACGCGAACTCTATAGTTATGAAGTTAATCAAAATAACATTATACATGTATATAGTATTTGAATGGATATGGAAAAAAAGTGTGGAAAACGACGTATATCTAACATATTTCAAGGTAAAAGGGGACATAAATCGTAGACAGCTAGACACATTGCATGCCTGAAACGCGAACTTGGCATGCCAATTATCAGAACAATATCATAAAATACCAAATTTCAGCTCAATATGTGAACGCATGTGCCAAGCATTGTGGAAAAACGACAAATGTCATATTGTCATAGTTAAAAAAACCGGAGAGAAACTCATTTAAAACGTCATTCACAAAAAATGCAAATGAAGAATACATTTGTTTTATAAAAACAGTGTGTACCTAGATCAGAGGGCTTCTACGGGACCACTCTAACCAAGGTAGCCACTGTCTGTTTGTCATATTACATCAATTTTGTAAAACAAAAAACAGCCATATATATTGTCAAAATTGGACTCAGATTTATTGCAAACTTGAATTGTCAATTTGAAGTTTCTGGGGGTGAATCAGTTAGCAGAACTTTTTGCACTGAATGGTTTTATCTAAGGAATAGTAGAGTGGAGAAGACGTTATTATTTCCCGTTTAAACGCAAACGAAACACATACACAATGCACAAAAATGAAGACAATTGAAACTTTTCAAACATTCTATCTATTTTAATCTGACAGGCAAACAGTTTGGAGCCTGATCAGACGCCGGGTTACCCGGCGTCTGATCTGGCTCCAAACTGTTTGCATTGGATATAATAATTTTTATGTAAACGCATTTATTGGGAAAAAAATCTTCTCCTCTGTATCAACAGGGGGAGAAGAAAGAACAGCTGTCTAGTAATGATAGAAATTCCTCAGTCTCATGATAAATCTTCGAAGCCCATCGGCAAGGTACAGATGATGAACATCATATGCATCTGTTGTAAGTCTTAACCTCGGCTGCTTTCATGTAACCCTCTGGTTACCCGGCGTCTGATCTGGCTTCAAACTGTTTGCAATGGACATATGTGTTTAGCACAAACGCGTTTATCGTTGAAGAATATCGTATTATACACAAAACCAGACAACTGTAGTTTAACCCATTTGCTCATTATAGATTATTCCATGCTTATAAAATGCTCCCTCTCTACAACGGCCCTCCCAACAACGACTCCCTCCTTACAACGACCCTTTTCGCAATTCCCTAGACAGGATGATCATTTCTAACGAATTTATTGCTGCAATGTCGTCTGCTTAAAATTGTCGTCTGCTTTTTTTTCTCAAAGTGACATAATGGACATTTTGACAGAAAATAAATAAATGACGAGTGACAAACAGCTTGAATCCAGATCAGACGCCGCGTTACGCGGCGTCTGATCTGGATTCAAGCTGTTTGCAAATGTAAACCTGTTTTCCTCTCTATAACGACTCCCTCCGAACAACGAACACAATCTGTGTCTCCCATTGGATGTCGTTGTAGAGAGGGAACGCTGTATATCGGATTAGTCCATTTTGTTTCTAAGGGGTACAATGAACTTGGTCTAAATTTTCATTTTCGTTTTGTTTTACAATGTATGTTGAAAATCCTATCACCAAACGATGTAAACTCTGATCAGACGAATACTGAATCATGGGCACAAATGGGTGAACAGCAGTAGATCTATGATTATTCCAATTGCTTCTAATATGATTCATACGTTTTGCCTAGTCACAAAAATCAAATCTAAATAGACGACACACCTGAAGCAGAAGGCAGTTTGAGCCAGACGACCTTTTCTAAGACAAATGATTATAGAACAGTTCGTAAATTGTCTGGGGAATTCATTTGCCTCCGTCTGACAGTCTCTACTGACAGGTGTGTTCCCAACAATGTACAGTGGAGAAGACGTTATTCATTCCCGTTTAAACGCATACGAAACGCAAACGAAATGCAAACGCATTGTAATAAAATGAAGAAAATGAAAACTTGTTGATGATTGTGAATGCTCATTTTAATCAGAATGGCAAACAGTTAAGAGCCTGATCAGACGCCGGGTTACCCGGTGTCTGATCTGGCTCCAAACTGTTTGCAATGAAAGAAATAGGTTTAGCATAAACGCGTTTATTGGGAAAGAATAACGTCTTCTCCTCTGTAACATTTGTCCCTAACTCTACTATAAAGCACCGCAATTACGATCGCACAAATGAGGGCTTGTTCTAAGTGTTTAAAATGGTTAGTTTAGTTGAAATATATTGTATTCCATATTCATAATTGGAGTGGAGTAGGGCTGAAATGGTTGGCTGTATGGTTAAAGCAAGGTGAAAGTGAAATACATATATAAAGCTATTATCTTGCTTAACCGTCTGTTTTCAGTTTTGAAGACATGTGACTACTTAAAGCAGGTTGAAAGTAAATCAGAATGCGCTTAAAGCGCATTCTGCTTTATTGTCAGCCTGCTTTAAACTACCATCTGCTCGGATATGGAAATATCTCTAATGACACATATTCATGACTGCATAAGGTGGAATAATTTTCTCAGCAGACGAATAAATTTAGGCGTTAAAATATGTGCAATGTATCTATGAAGTAAAGGGTTAATGGCATGGTCGTATACAATGGTGGGCTTTAAAGTAAAGTGGAAAAGATTATATTCATTCTTGATAAACGCGCTTACAGTGGAGAATCTGTTATTCTTTCCCGTTTAAACGCAAACGTACGCAAACGCAAAGCGCTAAAACGTAGAAAAGAACAACTTTTGGACAATTCTGATAGTTCATGTTTATCTTGGTGGCAAACAGTTTGGAGCCTGATCAGACGCCGGGTTACCCGGCGTCTGATCTGGCTCCAAATTGTTTGCACTGCAAATAATAGTTTTAGCGTAAACGCGTTTACTGGGAAAGAATAACACATTCTCCACTGTATACAATGGTGGGCTTTAAAGTAAAGTGGAAAAGATTATATTCTTTCTTTATAAACGCGCTTATGCTGATTTTAATCATATTTTATTGCAAATATCAGATATCATATACATTTATCGACATACATACACAGTTTCTACAGCATACATGTATATGTATACAAGTTACATGTATCAATATATTATACAATATTGCAAAAGGGTTGGGCCACAAGTTATACCAGCATTAGGGTTGACTGTAACAATAACTTTGGTTCCTGTACAATAAAATATCCTCTAATACGACCATTAATACGTGGATTTATTAATTTCATTTAAGGCAGGTGGCAGCTTATAGCAATATTACAATAAAGCAGAAAGTTCATTTATGAGCTTTCTACTTTACTGTCATCTTGCCATAAGCAGCCACCTGCCTTAAACTTTGAAAAGTTGATCTCATGAAATGGTCGTAAATAGAGAGCTTTTACTGGTACAGCTCGCGTTGCTTGGTTTATTATTGGGGATGAGTCAGGTTTGTATTTACAGTCTGTCAAGCATTAAGTCATTAAACAACAAACCCAGTTTGTCTCCTAACAGTGATTTTACAACTTCGCTGTTTAATCTGGTGAAGTGACAACGAGCAAATGATTAAATATCGATCCAACGATACAAACGCTTGGAAAACATTAGACCAGCCAGTTTCCCCATGAAATTACTTGAAATTTGATTGTTTCCATTTTGTTGTGTAATACAATGAAATGGCGCTGTTACATCATGCAACCAATGCTTGTTTATCAGTGTTTAACCTTTTAAACCACATCCCCTCTCCCCGCCCCAGTATGTCTCTAGTTTTTAAAAAAGGTGTATACTAAAATCTGATTGAAAAAGGCAGAATGATATTTAAGGAGCATTTTGCTTTGCTTTTAACTTGCTTTAAATTTCTATATGGAAAATATTTGAAATGCCACCTATGATTGATTTCTAGAATGTCCTGACAAAGAAATACTTTTGTTAGAATAAGAATAAATAGAGGTGTAAAAAGTGTATTTTTAAGGCGGTGGGTAAAGTCCAAATGAAATTATTGATCAGAAAACTTTAACCTTCATCTTATTTTAGCCCTGTTTAACCATTTACTTCATTGCATGTTTTAGTTTTGAAGACACGTGACTACTTTCAGCTTGCTTTTACGCTATCATTTGCTAGAGAAAATATTTCTTTCGATACGTATTATTTACTGTATAAGCCGGAACCATATTATTTGGTGGATACATTAATTTGATAATACGTAAAATGAGTATATATGGGGTAATGGGTTAATATATATCATCCTCAAAAGAAGACCTTAGCAAATACATGTAGTATCGATACTGATGATACGCTGCAATATGCAGGATAAAAGGAGAAAATGAGAAAACTGTTAACGAACGTTTATTTACATCCGAGTGGCAAACAATTAGATCCTGATCAGATGCCGAGTCACTCGGGGTCCGATATGTCTCCAAAGTATTTGCAATTGAAATAATTGTATTTAGTGCAAACGCGATTATTTGGAAGGAATAACGTTTTCCCATGCTATACTAACCAATCAAATTAAGAATGTCACAAACACTCACGATGCACATGCGCAAACTCTCTTACCTGTTTCAGCTGCAGATTGACGGAGCCAGACTTGCGGATGGAAGTGTTTTGGACATGAATGTCGGCGCGGATGGTCTCGCCAGGGACGAAGGCACGTTTAGACAGCGTGATTGAGCAGGACACCCGGCCTGGCCGGCAGCAGACCGAGCTGATAGACCGCTCAGCGTGGTCCTCTAGAGGATGCTCTGGCTGAAATACAAAGTTCACCCTTTGAAACAAAGTCACGCATATATTAGTCCTTTGCAAACAATCTATATAGCAACCGGAATTGCAATAAAAACAGTTTTGCAATAATTCAGGTTGACAAAGTTCAATCAGTTTTGAAAAAATCGGAATGCAATAAAATTTGGAAATCCATTAGATGTTCATGAATACTTTATATTTTTGTGTTTTTGGATCATCCGACGAAATTTAATGTATTCGTCTGCATCGGTAATAAAGTCAAATTAGGTAAATTTTAACAGAATATGAAACAGTATCATACGAAATGTAGCCTAAGTTAGAAATGAATCGCTAATATAATTATTGCAATTCCGGTAGATATGATTGAATTTACTGAATTGAAATACAAAATGTATAGCACGTTGGCACTGTTTGTTACCAAACTTGTTTTTATTGCAATTCCAGTAAACAACGTTCAACCAGTTTTGTAATAACCATAATTGCAACCAAAATTTCGAATCCATTGGAAGCGTTATTCTCCATTAGATGATAATGTATACTTTATACTTTTGTGTTTTTAAATCACCCGACAAACTATGATGCATTTGTCGGCGTCGATAATAAGGTCAATTAGGATAAATTTCAACAGAATATGACATAGTGTTATACGAAAATATAGCCTAGTAAGTTAAAAATGAATCTCTAATAGTTTTATTGCAATAAAACGCTTTGGCTCTGTATAGTGTAAAACTGTTTTTATCGCAATTCCGATTGATAACGGTCAATCAGTATTGCAATAACCCAAATGCAATAAAAAATAGAAAAAAATAACATTCATAGATAAAGAAATAACAGCCCGGACACGAACTTTTTTGAAACGTAATTTTACCTCGTGACATTGATCGTGAGTTCGTGACCCAAGGACAAGGGAGTTAAACACAGCATACCGCCTTTATCTGGTGAACATTTGTGCCAACTGATTTATCAAACGAAATCTATTGACTGATATGAAAGTTACACCCCGAAACAAAATTTGTGAAAACGTTTCCATACCCTGTGACATTGACATTTGATGCATGGACAATGAAAGTGAATACGACATATCGTTCTTGTCTGATGAATACTTATACCAAGTTATTTTGTAATACATTGACTGATATGAAAGTTACAGCCGGGACACGAACTTTGTGACAATGTAATCGTATCCTGTGACATTGACCTTTGACCCATTGACAAGGGAGTTAAACGCGACACATTGCCTTTGCCTGGTGGACATATTTGTGCCAAGTTATTTTGAAAGCCATTGACAGATACGAAAGTTACAGTCCGGACACTAAATTTGTGACGGACAAACAAACAAAAAAAGGATCGAACGGAAAGAAAAACAGATGTACAATGCGATACTATATACCCGCCTTCGTGGGTATAAAAGTCCAATATCTTCACATGTGAATGCATCAGAACTTTTTGCTTCACTTTCAGCCTGATTATAGTAATCACCTGCCCGTAACCCCTCAAACAGCTATGAGGAAAACAATCAACATGATGGCATCTTACCGGAACTGTTGTTTTGTCGGGATGTTCTTTTCGAGGATCAAAGTCCCGTAGCACCGTCAATATTTTTCTTGTGGTTATGTGTTCCCCGTCGTAACGAACTATGATTCCCTGAACAGTATAACGCACGTGCGCATCTGGTCCTGCAAAATAAATAACCTCCGTACATTAACCCCTTGGCCGTCTTGGGTTAATCTTGCAAGTTTGTAGTTGTAAACAGTTCTGATCAGAAACGGACGCCAAGTCTGTGATAACACATTTAATCCTAGCGATGAGTTTAAATGTCATTTGAATACATTGTACACTAACATGTGAAGAAACCACTTGTCCTATATAACAGTGTAGACTCACATCAGAGGGTTCCTTTAGGAGCACTCTGATATCGGTCTACACTGTCTACACTGTTTGTCATCTAACACTATCTTACAAAAAACTACCCTATCCTAAATAGTTTTGAATGAACTAGACTGAAGTGAAAACCGAAACTGTCCATTTGAAAGTTTCAGGGGAGAATTGGTTTACCAGGGTCTAAAGTTTCAAAGCTTTTGAGTTCAGTCTGAAATTGTTCTCAAGCATTTCATCGGTCAGATTGCTTGGGAACGATTTCAGACTCAACTGAAAAGCTTTATAACATTTGGGTCTGTTTGACAGTTATATCTTTTCACAGGTGGCCACTTAGACGCGGTAAGTTCTTCTTTACGATCAGTCTGCTTTAAATAACTATATGCTAGGATATAGACAATGATTCTTATGTTCATTTAAATAATAATTCGAATATTTATTGTGTTCATGCAGGTATGAAAAAAAACCTGGCAACACTGTATGATAGCGGGTTTATACAAAAGTGGTGCCAGTTTTTATTTTCATTCCTCCATGGGCACACTTTATATTCGATTTATTCCTTATAATTTAATTTATCACATAACTTGCGGTTTAGGAGTGGCATAAAACCATTATATAAATATCGTATTTCACCAGTGGAATATCATAGTTTTGGCTCCGGCCCAACCTGTTCGTCTACAAGAGCTGCATGTAGCGGGACACCAAAAGGTTGTCATTTGCGATGACGTTATCGCAATTAATGTCAAGTTTTGGCAGAAAGTCTATATAGCGGATGGACTACAAATTACCGCTTCAATTAGAGTAATAGGTGTTTAAAATTGTTATGCGATAAATAGAGTATCACTTTCGTGCTCATTATTTGTCATTTTAATAAACTCGTTGACTAAAATGAATATGACGCTCGAAAAGGCTCGCGGCATATTATTTTAGTCAACACGTTTATTAAAAATGACAAATAATTAGCACTCATTTAAGAGCCTCCATATCACAAGTGAATTGAGGAAAGAAATTAAATAGAGAATTTGACATGAGTGCTCAGTATTTTACACTTTTAAGCCGTAGTGTGTAGTTCCTCCGCCATATACTTTTACCGCCAAAATGTGATGTTGTTTTGTAGTAACGTCTGCGCCAATGACGTCATTTTGCGTCCTGCTTCTTGCAGCGCTTGTGGAGAACAGTTGGACTAGGAAAAAGAAATCACCAACAGGCGTGGCCTAATTCCATTTTGTTCATGGGGTTATGAACAAAAAAATATAGCCAATGACAGCTAACCAAGAGTTTAGGAAACAAACAATATTAAATTATTACTATATAAAATGAAACGGTTTTATCTTCAGATGAGAACTACTACTAGATTAAATGCAAAAACATGTGCATTGAGAATTTAATCCCTTCACTGCCTTACCCAGAGTACATTTGTTATTTGCAAACAGTTCGGATCCTGATCAGACGCCGCATTATGCGGCGTCTGATCAGGATCCAAACTGTTTGACATTCATTTCAATATTTCTTCAGTCAAAATCGCTAAAATTTAATTTTAAGAAAAAAAAGCAGACGACAATTGTTAAAATTGTATGACGTCACTTCAGTGAAGGGCTTAAAGGGATAAGCTGTCGATGTCTCGGCAGTGAAGGGATTCTTTCTGATGAGAATAAAATGCAAAGCAATGATGTTTTACAGCAATTTGCCGACACAGTTACTAGAGCGACTGTGAAACACCGAGTCTTGATTTCAGCAAATGCACGTGCGCGACACAATGCTCGAAATAATTGCTTGCTATGAACAGAATCTCAAGAGTACAATATATCTTAATATGCAAAAAATCATAGTAGAATAAATATTGATGACAAAATTATTTTTGTAGGAGTAATTTTGGATGTTGCCTTTTTAAATTTACCATTACAGTACAACCTCTCTCTATAATATTACGATAACAAAATCATGTTCATTATCAGGTGTCTAAGGTAGGTAGCTGCTTAAAGCACGATGAACGTTAAACAGAAAGCTCATTCATGAGCTGCTTTCTATTTCACGTTCATCTTGCTTTAAGCTGTCACCTGTCTCCTATGCAGTCAATTGGCTTTCTTTTATGTGATCGTAATAGACAGGTTTCGCCTGGAGGGCATACCTTTTGGAGCCAGATCAAACGAAGCGGTACACGGCGCCTTATTCGGATCCAAACTGTTTTCATATAACCATTGTACTCAGTGTAAGCGGCAGTGAAGGGGTTACACTTTCACGTTATCATATCTATCCAATACCATCAATGTATTAACTTTGACTACCGTTTAGTAATCGATCACTACTCCCTCTAGGTACCCGATACTCCATGGAATGGAACCGCGTTTATTGGATTCATTTTAATCCTCAAAGATGCATGGTGTAACATATGGTTAACCCATATCAAATATTTATTTTATTTCTCAGTTTGTGCATTTACATAATATAAAACTTGAGCGCTTTCGTTTGCATACCCCAAAACACATTTATCACGTACATTGTACATTGTAAATGCATATACAGTCAAACTTCGCTTACCTAGAACTATCCGATATTTCGACATATGAATTGCATTATTTCATGCTCGGTTTAAGCCACACATACTCGTATTTCAAAGTTAAAACGTGGCTAAGCCACGTTTTAACTTTGAAATAGGGGTATGTTCGACTTGACCGAGTTCGAGATATCAAAGTTCGACTGTATATCATTTCACTCTATAATTATATATATTCTAATTGTTTCCTGATTGTATTGCAGTATTTCCCATGAGTAGAGAACATCGCATTTATCGTTTAAACTGAAAACTTAATTGATAACTGAGTATACGCATGGGGAAAAATGTTCAGTCGCGTTGATTATCCGTCGTCAAACTGTTATGCATGCTTTTCATAGACATTTGAATACTAGTACAGAGTATATTCTTTACTTGGGTCTATTAATGGCTACTTATGTAGTTTAAAAACATAATCATATACATATGCATTGTATAAATATACATAAACTACGCCATTCATTACTGTATTATAAGATACTATAGACTTATATACATACGTTTCCAACAATAAAAAATACTATTTAGATATGTTCATAAATGAGCACAAATATTTTTACAGATATTGCTAATTGGTTTGAATACTGATGCAATGCACACCTTTATTGTCTTGTGTGCCGAATGGTGATGTGAGTCTAATGTCTATGCACCTTCATGCATCCTTAAGGAACCCTCTGATCAGGGTATACACTGTATGCATAGGACACGTGACTCTTCACAGGTACATGTATGCTGTTTGCAAATGACGCATATAAGCGTGGCTAGGGTTCAAAGAATTAAACATAGAACAAGATTTACCGTGAAGAAAACGTTATTCGTTCCCGTTTGAACGAAACAAAACGCAAACACAGTACAATAAAATATAGAAATGGCAATTCCTTTGAAAACGTTAACTATAAGTTTTTTATCGGAGTTGAAAACTTTTATCAGGCGTTCTGATAAGACTCCGAATTATTTGCAAATTCCCCAAGGTTTTTAGCATAAACGCGTTTGTTAGAAAAGAAATCGTGTTCTACATTGTACCTTATACATGTAACACCTTGAATTTGGGACAGGAACGGACACCATGTATTGCTTTACTTACCCTCAAAGGAACATGGTATACCCCCTGGTACCCGATATTGGAATGGAAACATATGTCTCCCCCGCTGTAACGTCTCTCGGCTGTCCCAGCGATTGAGAACATTCACTGAAATAGATGATCAATGTGAGAGATACAAGATACAAATTTAATTTACAGTCGGTATGTTATTACAAAATAACACTTTGAAACATAAGCTTTGTATAGCTTTTGACCGACATAACAAAACAATTATTGCATGTAAACATAAAATATATAGATATACAGATTATCACGAAATTGTCATCATGCTTGAAGATTAAATTGCATGTATTACCCTTCATATAATTATCTCATGATACAAAAATCGAATTAATGCATAACATAAAGGAAGATCAAGGTTCTTCATTAAATAGAAATACATATACACAGTGTAATAGCTATATATCACATGTATCACAGAAGGTATAGGTTTGTATCTAATGCTAGTTAGTGTCAAATTTGTATTACAAAAGCAATGTACATGTAAAATAATTTACAGTCACGACGTGATCTGCTTTAAACAATTGTCGCCTACTTTTATTTCTCAAATTTCGGTTACATGTATTAAGGACATGGGACAGATAACACATTAACCCTTTGATCCCATATAAAGCACCCTTTTCAGGAAGGAAATTGTTAATGCTGAACAAAAGCGATATCGATATTTCCCAAAATACATCCCAAAATTCTCCGTCATAACATTCACAAGTTATTGCCAAATTCTGCCACCCATCATCCATAATTAATGTAATCATTCAGCCCAAATTTTACTGCACTCATTATCAAAATACATGAATATCGCACACGTCAATGCCAAAATGTTACCACGTTATACACTACATGTATATACATTAACTTTGGTCATGTAAACATAAATGAGCTGTGTCATGAGAAAACCTTATTGCATTGCAAATAGTGTAGATCAATACCAGCCGCCGTATCACGGCGACTGGCCTTGATCTACACTGTTTGACAACCATATGTATATTGAGCAGTCTATGTAGCTCTATTATATACAGTATTTGGTAGTGTAGACCAAACTCAGACACAGGGCCAGGGGTGACAACTATGTTTTGTCTGTAAAAGATTGCAATGCAATAAACCTGGATGTGTCATGGCACGGCTTATATCAAATATGATATAGTTTTAATAATATCTAGATTGTATACAATGATGTGTTGTGGGGAAGACGTAATTCGTTCCTAATAAACATGTTTTGGTAAAACAATTGTTTCCATTGCAAACAGTTGGGGACCCGATTAGACACCAGTACATGAAACTCGACGTCTGGCCAGGTTCCTATCTGTTTCCCTCTCTGATGAAATTAACTGTATACGATTTCAAAATATATTATTGTCAACATATTATTGTATCGCCTTTAATTTCGTTTAAACGTGAACAATTATGTTTTCTCCACTGTAATTGCGATTTTTACGGTATATAGAAGATACATAAGCTTGGTGGAACCGAATAATTGATAGCCTGTAAACCCCGCTAAAAGTAGTAAGCCCCTACTAAGGGCTTACTACTGTGGAAATATGGAACGGTGAAAATACATGTACACTTTTTCTGTGCATTTCATTTCGTTACGCTTTACAGCAGAAATAAATGCAAGACAAGCATTTTGTACTCTTAATATCATGAAACGTTTTAAAACTTTAATGAGAATTGCCTAACGGCATGGAAAGCAATTAAAATACTGGACTCATGAGACTAATTAAGTCATGGCACATGCACATCAGTCACATATCAACTCTTTCCCTCATTCTACACATGCTATTCGTTTCCGTTGAACCCATTTTATCCTGTCACGTGCCTGTTTTCCTGACGGATAAAGGGGTGACAGATAAACTTTGCTTTATTATGCTATGTGGTCACATGACCGATGTTATTATGTCAAGTGGTCACATGACCTGTAGCCGGAACTACTTTTTTCACCGAGACGCTTATTTTTCCCGCTGTTAGGAAAGGTATTCTAAAACTCTTTCAACAGAATCCCGACGTGTAACGACGTTTATTCGAACTATTCGATGCAATCAAAGCGTTATAGAGTACGCGCCACATACTTCTATAAGTGTCCACCTTTTAGATTTCCTGAGTGAAAAACACTAGATTTTTAAAGGTTCTTTTATTTCTTTTCAACGTAACTAGGATGTGACGTCACTGACGTCATCTATATAATAGCGCGCTTTCCTAGAATAACATAGTTCTTTAGTGAGAATCTTATCTGGACCAAAAATGACTCTAGCTTTAAAAAAAAGCATTCTCTATTTATTTTACTAATGTGACAAGGATAAATAGAATAGTTGGTTCCTATCTTTGAATGAGAAATGTTATCTGGCTCGGCTTCTGAAAATATCAGGTTCGCCTGCGGCTCACCTGATATATTCATCCGCCTTGCCAGATAACATTTCTCATTCAAAGCTAGTCACCAAATATTCTCTATATACCATGGCCTGTTTCTAGTTTTGAAGATTGGTAACCACTTAAAGCAGGTTTAAAGTAAAGCAGAATGCGCCACTAGGCGCATTCTGCTTTACTTTCAGCCTGCTTTAAGCTATAATCTGCTAGAATAAAGAAAGTTTTTATGATACATATATACATAACTATATGAAAGTGGACATATTTTCTCATATTTTCTTCATTGTTGTAATAAATTAAAGGCGTATGCAATGCAATAAAATGTTGGAAAATTAGTGGTTATTGAAAATTGTGGATTTGTTTTTATTTTGAATTGAATTTTTTTGGCACCTGATCAAACGACAGAGTCTATTGTTCTGTTTTATGAGGTTATAACCCAGTCGTTGCCTAACCAGTACAACAGCTCTTTGCGAATAGTTTCGGGGCCTTGATCCGACTCCACGTTACGCAATGTCTGATAAGGATCCAAAATAATTGACATTCCTTTAGTTAAAATAGATCTACCTGAAATCTAATTTGAGAAAAACGACCCCCCAGTTTTCAAATAACAATGGCACTCGGGGTAAGGCAATGGACTTGGGCATACAATCCTTTCTTTTTATGTGATTATACTGACGAGACTTTACTACACTGAGTCTGTTTAAACTTTTAAATTGCTTCTAAACACATTGGTCTAGACGCAATACACTTTAGGCAAATTGAAAAAAACACTTTATAATGTCCGATCTTAAAACAAAAAGACGCGCCTGTAAATGACGTGTCTATTATAGTAATCATCTTAGCAAATATTAAGTCTTGTTAAAGCGCTTCACGGCGTTTCATCGAGTACAACGGTTATTTGAAAAACAAAGTTAAGATTCTGATCAGACGCCGCGTCATATAGCGTCTAATCAGGTTCCAAACTGTTTGACAATCATTACGATATTTCATTAGTCAATTAACTAAAAATATTTGAGAAATTAAAACAGACGGCAAACCATTTCCTGCTGGTCGCGACTTCACTGGTTTTTGCAATCAGTTTTGATCCAGACCATTTCTAGTTATCAAAAGCAGATGATCACTTAAAGCACGTTGAAAGTAAAGGAGAATGGCCCACTAAACTGTTTACAGAAAAAAACAGTGTAGTCACGAGTACATGTACACTGTAGATATACATAAAGAACGTCTTCAAGTTGCAAGCTAGAGGAATTCGATATCAGATAAGATATAAAAGCATACATTGGTTCAGTCTGTAACAATTACGTTAGGAATCCATGTATTCACACTATGTGAGAAATTATCAGTTTGTATGCCTCTTGATTTTCCATGGCAATTTCCTGGAAAAATCGGAGAAATTCTGACTTTTAGCGACGGTGAATTAGCATACGGATTATTCTCACTTGTTCCGGACCGCCACAGAGGGTTGCTTTAATTTGTTTTCTTAGAATTCTAAACAAGAAAGCGTGAATTGGGTGAGCAACAAAGAAGTCCGAGATCTCGAACAGTGCAGTCTGGCTCCTAGCCTCTGACACTACGTGCATGTCATCAGACATATAAGTTTTGAAACCAGTCATATACCAAAGCAGTAAAACATATCAAAATGTATACATATACTTAAAATATGCCTTAATTGGTTTTAAACCATTTTATGATCAAATTTATCGTGATAATTTTACCCCTTTACCACCATATTGTCGTCTGCTTCAATGTTGTTGTCTGCAATATTATTCCAAAGTAAGATTTAAGGCAGTATAAATGACGTAATTTCAAAACAAGTGGCAAACACTGCGTTACGCGGCGTCTGATCAGGATCAAAAATGTTTGAAAATGCGCTTTATGGCGTCATTGAGAGTGAAAGGATTAAGGTAGGCGCCGAGTTAATGCAAAATATGATAAGTGCAGCTTTTTATCACTTTTTAGCCTTATATTGTATGCCTTTCTTGAAAAGGTCATCATATAAATAGCATAAGACAGGTGAATGCTCAATGCCAACACAATACAGCAACTTTCCATGTTACCATTTTCCTGCAGTGCGCTGTCAGCTGCTTTAATTCATTACTAGATACATAAATACACCTTTAATTTATTTCTCCACTTAAGAAAATAGTTCCACTTCAACAGTCATGAATATGTACCATAAGAAATATTTCTATATCGTAGAATATTGTAGCTTAAAGCACGCGACTGAAAGTAAAGCAAAATGTGACTTAGGACTCATTCTGCTTTACTTTTATTCTGCTTTACGTGGTCATCTGTCTTCAAAACTAGAAACAGGATATGGAGCAACGGGTTATAGAGTTTCCATTGGCCTTCTTCCGAATGACCAGTAAACGCCTGTTGGACTTATGCCGCTACTATTTATTTACGTAACATGTTTGTTTACGTAATATGTTTCTTTTACTGAACACGTTTTCTGTGCCATGCCAAATACGTAGTAGTAATGGTGATTGATTGTGCCCAGACAGACATACAATGTATTTTGTTTTCCAATATAAACATGAAAAGAGACTGTGTCAAAACCTGATCTAAATCTTACAGAGACGACAGGGTTTACTGTGTGATCAATGCTACATGTCACATGGTATGCTCATACAGTGAAGAAAACGTTATTCTTTCCCGTTTAAACGCAAACGAAACGCAAACGCAGTGCACACAGTGTAAAGTACATTACCAAGATAAAACTGGTATTTTTTATACGGACAGACTCTGAAAGTTGGACGAAACTCAACGACTTTAACTACATGTATGTCCTCTCTGAAATTTCAAATGGACAATTCCAGTTTCCATGGCAATTAAATCTAGCCAATATTTGCCTATTTATGGTCATTTTTGTCAATATATTGCAAACACTGCTGACACTGACAAAAGAGTCAATTTGAGTCATTTGAATTTTCAAATGGACAATTCCAGTTTCCATGGCAATTATATCTAGACATTTGTTTGGCTACATTTTTTTGTATTTATGGTTATTTTTGTCAATATATTGCAAACACTGCAGACACTGACAAAAGAGTCACATATACCCGGATTTCAATGTTAGAATATTTAAGGCTACATCTTAACTATGTTTGAACTTTAAGTGCGTGCCTGATTAATGCGAACCATGATTATCCCTTTACTCGCTCAACGCCAAATTTGTCGTGAGGTTTTTACTCTTTCACTCCAATAACGTCGTCTGCTTGCATAATGTTGTCTGCAGTATCGTTTCAAAGTTAGTTTCAGGCAGTATAACTGACGTTATTTCAAAACGAGTGTCAAACAGTTTGAACCTGGACATCATATAAGGATCCAAACTGTTTGAAAACAAGGCGCGTTTTGGCATCATTGTTAACGTTAAAGGGTATAAAAGTATATATGTATGTACTTCATTTTGCGTATGAGAAATCATGGATACCTGTATTATGTTTATGAATTATATAGGAATACATTTTAAATGTGTATAATTGTTAATTGATATACAAGTAATGGGCTTTTAAATATAACCGTATGATCATCGTTGGTATTTATGGTGTACTATTTGTACAGTAATATATCTGATCAGTGAGATATCTCAAACAGTAATTCTGTTTGAATGGTACAATGTTCCTACATATGTTTAAACTGTTCACATTGCATTTCTGTATGTGGATATATTAAAGATCATCATATATAGAGGGAATGAATAATCTACTTCCACAGCGAAATGTCTGAAAACCGAACCGAACCGAACCGAACTTAGGGCAGAAACTGAACTTTATTTGGAAAACGTAACTGTTTGAAAATTCTGACGATTTATTTTTATCTGAGTGGCAAACAGTTTTGTGCTCTGTCTCCATACTTATTGTAATGGATTATTTTTGTTTAAGGATGAACGCATTAATTATGAAATTACTTTTGCATTACTTTTGTCCTGCAGTAGGCAGCCACACCTTCTTTAAAGATATCCATGGTTCTTAATTTGAACGGCAAGCTAAATACAAACGTGACTTACAATGACCAAATGTGTTACAGCCAAAGACGATACCCACGGTGTCTAGCAGACAAATGACTATTACATTATCATCTCTGAACAATCAGGTTACTGCCTTATTGAGTTAAATCTAGAAACCTTCCGCCGTTTCTAAAAAATCGCTACTCTTACACCTAGACATTGATACAGGAAGACTGTTCCTAATACATCAAACAATAGACTCTGGAGAAAGCATTAACCCTTTAAACACCATATGCGAGTGAAATCAATTTTGCAACAGTTTGGATACAGATCAGACGCCGCGTATCGCGGCGTCTGATCAGGATCCGAACTGTTTGACACTCGTATCAATGTATCTACAACCAGAAGTTCAAAACTTTGAATTTGGTAAAGATTTTAGCAGACAATACTTAGTAAATAGTTAAGTAGATGGTAAGGGGTTAACACTAATTCTTTCGAGCGTCAATCACTTGAAATTCACAAGCAATTTGTATTTCGACGCTATGTGTTTTGCTAAGGATACACTTTTTTTTGCAATATACAATATAACTTTAGTCAACTTACCTAATGTAACCTGTTTGAGAAATTTACCTATTTGAGAGAAAAAAGCAGACGCCAATTGTTTAAAGCAGATGACGTCATGGTAGTGAAAGGGTTAAATGTCAAGTACATGTATGTCTTACTACAGCCAACCGTGTATCCGGAAAGGACGATATCCCATAGTATCTACAGTGGAGAAGGCGCTATCCTTTCCCGTTTAAACTGAACGCACATGCAATACAATAAAATGGCCTATTTAAAAAATGACGATATTAATCTGAATAGCAAACAGACTGGAGCCTGATCAGACGCCGGGTTACCCGGCGTCTGGTCAGGTTCAAACTGTTTGCCAATGGGCACTATAATCATTAACATTTTCTCAAATGTAACCGACATGGCACTAAAGTACATCATCAACTTAGTATAATCAGGTTATCGCCTTATTGGACTTAATGTAGAATCCGGCGTCTGATCAGGTTCCAACTGTTTGCTATGGGCACTATCATATTCGCGTTTGTTGGACAAGAATTACACTTTCTCAAATGTAACAGGCATGGCACTAAAGTACAACATCAACTGAGTATAATCATGTTATCGCCTAGTAGAACGCAGTTGGAATATTCTAGACAAAATATATTGATATACATTTCAACTTCTTTCGAGCGAATACCCAATATGGAATCATTGGAGTTTTTAATACAAGGGACAGCTAAATCTAGGTCAAAAGTAATGCAGAAAGTTTTGATATGCATTAAGCTGACACATATATTCATGACACACTGATATGAATTGACATTGAAAAAAAAAACGTTATTTATTAAACAGTGAAATCTACATTTTTGCAAAAGTTAATAGAATATAGACAACTTGAATAAAGAATTATGTGAGTGTCAAACAGTTTATATGTAGATCCTGATCAGACGACAAGTTTGAAAACTAGGTCGTACATGTAGGCTCGCTTGAACTATGTAAAGGGTACCTTATTTAACTTGAACATGCAGTAGAAGTTATGATTTCCTAAAACAATGCAAAACAATTTCATCCGCGGCAACTGCCATGGAGCCAGATCAGGCGTTTATTAACCCGGTATCCCTTAACTCTTTCCTCCCTGAAACTTTAAATGGACAATTCCGGTTTCCATTATAGTCAAGTCCATTTCTGACTTTCAAGGGTTGTTTTTGCCTATGTTTGACATTATGGCAAACAGTGAAGACCCAGATCAGAGGGCTCCTTTCAGAGCCCTCTGATCTGGGTCTTCACTGTTTGCACAGGACAAGTGTACTATTCACATGTACACTGTTTTAAAAGGACGCCTATATGCGGGACTAGGGTTCAAAGGGTTAAAAATAAAAGAACGGCTGCGTACGCCAATTTTACTGTATATATGATATTTTTTATTATTTTTATATATGTACACAAATGACAATTAAAAAATATAAAGATATGTATATAATTGCAAAATTAGTACGCTTTTGTGAATGAGTACATTTTGTAAAATAGACATCTTCTAGATGACTATCTTTCTGCAATAATTAATACCCAACAAAGACTGAACATTGCTATTAATCAGAATTTTGCAACATGACTTTAATTTCATTCCATTGTTTTTATCACCGATTTCAGTGCAGAAGACATTATTTTTTCCCGATTAACCCTTTACCTCATGGCCTGTTCCTAGTTTTGAAGACAGGTGACCACTTAAAGCAGGTTGAAAGTAAAACAGAATGTGCCTTAAGGCACATTCTGTTTTACTTTCAGCCTGCTTTAAGCTAAAATCTGCTAGGCTATATAAAATATTTGTAATGGTAATTGTTCATGAGGGTATAAACTGGAACTATTTTCTTCAGCGGAGGAATAAATTAAATACGCTAAAAGTCGCTTCTATGGGGGAAAGGGTTAAACGCAAACGAAAAGTAATCACATTACAATAGAACGTAGAAAACGACAACTTGTTGACATTTCTGACTATTCATTTTATTATGATTTGCAAACAGTTTGACGCCTGACCCGGCGTCTGATCTGGCTACAAACTGTTAGCAATGGAAATACTAGTTTTAGCGTAGTCTTGATCACGAGCGTCCCAGTATATTTATATAGAAAACCAGGCACGAAAATCTAGCACAGCAATAACCGCTTTAATTATGGTTATTTGTATTCCAAGGCGATGTGAGAGTAACAATATACAGTGACGTTAACCATTGTACTGCCGTACCATCGTCTGCTTTAAAATTGTCGTCTGCAATGTGTGTCAAATAAGATGTATGCATTTTCTAAATTAACGAAACTTAACAACGAGCGTCAAACAGTTTAGATCCTGAACAGACGCCGCATATGCGGCGTCTGATCAGGATCTAAACTGTTTGCAAATACCAGTGACGTCACGATTTGCAGGAAAAGGGTTAACCTTTCCATTGCCTCCTACATTTGCAAACAGTCTGGAACCAGATCATACATCAAGGTAACCCAGTGGCCGATCTGGTTCCAAACTATTTGACGTTTGTGTCGATATTTCTTCCATCAAAATGCTAAAAAACTTAAATCTAATAAAAATAAAATCAGACACATATACATTGTATTATTAAGCAGATGATATTATGGGCAGTGAAGTGGTTAATGGGCTGTAAAATCAAGCCATGTCTTCAAGTTGTCGACAGGAATGGTAAATATGTTGGATAGTGGATACTTAGTATTCAGGCGATATAAACCAGAGAACCATTCTGCCGCTATTTTATTGGATGTGTAAAATGTTTGCTGAATGCTATAGCTGATAATTGTTGGTTAAATTATCCCCTGAAACTTCCAATGGACACTTCCAGTTTGCAATAAAGGCTGGTCCATTTTAGACTATTAATGGTTGGTTTTTGTGATAAATTGCAAAATGACAAACAGTGAAGTCCCTGATCAGAGGGCTCCTGTAGGAGCCCTCTGATCAGGGACTTCACTGTTTGCATAGGACAAGTGTACTATTCACAGGTACAAATTTGATAAAGGATGCATATATGCGTCACTAGGACTCAATGAGTTAAACATTTATTCGTTAAAAGTTTATTCTTTGCTTAAAAAGGTTGCCTAAAATATGATTTCGCAGTAAGAAGCATTATACCGAAGAAATATTGATACGAGTTTCAAACAGTTAACGTCCCGATCAGACGCCGCGTGCGTGAAACGGTTAAGGGGTAAGCTATAAAGAGCTAGAGCTATTTACAGGAAGTGGTGAAACTGGCGAGAATCCTCCATATATATAGACATTGTTTCATTATAAAATAGGCCTTTTTCACATATGACAATTAATTATAACTTATATAGGAGTGGCGAGGACAAAAGTGAAAATATGGATCGATGTCCTCACTTGATGAAATACACTTTCACTGAAAACATTCTTTTTGTTCCATGCATTGCACTGCCATTGTAGGGTTTGGTGCATATAATCAAGACTGATCATATCAGACTAAGTACATATGTGTATAAAACTACTTGTCTTGGACTGTAACTGTTACAATATGGTTTTGACGGGCCGTTTGCTTAAATACCATTGGTCCAAGTATCAATATGAAACCATAAACGAAGCAAAAGACTGAACTAACGCCATAAAACATGCTAAAACTTCTGCAGCTTTCATATGAAGCATGGCCCTGATATACTGACAACAAACTGTCGAGTTCCAATTTTAGAACATCTTCTAGCACAATGTCTACACACGTGTTTCCAAATATAACCACCATTGTTCTATTTTGAGATGCCCAAGAAAGGCAGTACAGGAATTAACCAACTAATCACTGGTTTCTCTATTATAACAAGCAGTAAAAGAATATTTATTTACTGCTTTTATAACAGGTGGTTGAATAAAGCAGGATAAAAAAAAGCTGAAAACTTCGAAAAGAGCTTTCTGGTTTATTTTCATCCTATTTTAAAGTAGCTACTGTCTTTATCATCATACATGTAAAAGTAACGACGGCATTTGACCGTCCGTAACGGTACTTGACTACAACGATAGTCTTCAAGGATCATACTTTCTAATATAGTGACGTCAACACATTGTAATATAAAGTCTGTCTTTAACCCATTGAGTCCTATTTACGAAATAGTGTACCTTACACGTGAATAGTACATATGTGTCCTATGCAAGCAGTGTAGAAATAAATCAGGGGGTCTCTGTTACAAGGACGGATCTGAGCTGCTTGTCATTTTGCCATATTTTCACAAATAACCTAAATAAGTCATAATGGACAATTCTTCATTGTCAATTGTAATTGTCCATTTTAAGATTGAAAGGTCAACGAGTTACAAAGGCTTAGAAGAAGGTAATGAATTGAAATAAGTTTATGTTTTTCCCAGAATTAAAATAAAACTCTTGTAATACATTAGTCTAGTTTAGTATCCCTATGCGACAAGTATGATTATTGACCAGTTTATAATACAGTAGAACTTCGATATCTGAACTCGTTTAACTCGACTATCTGATAGTTTGACATATGAACTGCAATATTTCATGCTCGGTTAAGTCGAACATACCCATATTTCAAAGTTAAAACGTGGTTTAGCCACGTTTTAACTTTGAAATACGGGTATGTTTGACAAAACCGACTTCGATATATCGAAGTTCGACTGTATAGCATTTTGGATAAAGGTGATTATAGTATTATGCCAACCATTTATGCAAGGCTGTTAATAATCTTGTATAATTATGTGCAAATAAAATATGAAGTAAACTGTTTCGGGTAAAATAAAATAGGATATAATATATGTAAAGCTATTTTAGAGTAGACATTTTGGTAAGAGCCATACACTTTATGGCTGTTACCAAAAGGTCTACTCTAAAATATTTATGTTAAAGGGCAATAGCTTTCGTTTAAAAAAACCCATAAATATGGCAACAAACTAAGTGCAGAACCAAATATAAAACTGACATTCGGCTATACATACTCCTCATCTAAAGTACAGTGGAGAATCTGTTATTCTTTCCCAATAAACGCGTTTACGCTAAAACTATAATATCCCATACAAACAGTTTTGAGCCAGATCAGACGCCGGGTAACCCGGCGTCTGATCAGGCTCCAAACTGTTTGTCACCAAGATAAACATGAAGTATCGGAATTGTCCAAAAGTTGTACTTTTCTACGTTTTAGTGCTATGCGTTTGCGTACGTTTGCGTTTAAACGGGAAAGAATAACAGATTCTCCACTGTATGTCAAGAGTACACTTATCCTATGCAACACGTGTAGGCCATACCATAGGGTCTATGCTGAAGCTCTCTGATCAGTGTCTGCAATGTTTGTCATTTTGCAAACGCGATAAAGAAACTGTACATTTGGTTTGAGGGATTTTTGTAAAACTTATAAGTACAAACCATAGACAAATTTGGTATCAAAGTGTGTGCATTAACTCTTTGACCTTTTATAAAAGTATCATTTTATATCAACATAAATTATATCATTAAAGGACTATGTGAAAAATTAATTCCACAGATTTGCTAGTCGTTTCGTGAAATGACAGATTACACAGATTGACTCTACGTAGCATATACGTTTGCAGTAAGATGACGATACGCAATTTGACTTGATTTGCTTTCTCAGTAGGTTAATTTCGTTGAAGGAGATCCTCCATAAGTTATAGATAATTTGAACAAATCTGACTTTAAGCTACGTCATTTAACGCGTTGCCATAGCAACACAATTTTTTATCCTTTAACGAAGCATCTGCTTTGTAATTCCATTTGATAAGGTTCTTAAGAACGTTGTCTCTTAAAGCCTAAAAGTCTCAATGTAAGTAATGATTATATCTCTCGTTAAAGGTACACATCAAAGTAGATTTACAAAATTACTTCTAAGCAGCACTCATTCTGGGACATATTGTCATTTATTGACTAATTCACTCTTGGAACTTTAAATGGATAATTCTAGTTCCTATTTAGTTTAGTTCATTATTTGACTATACATGTATATGGTTCTTTTTTGTTGCTTGTTATTTCATTATAATGCGAAATGTCAAATAGCTCAGATCCTGATCAAAGGGCTCCTCCAGGTCATAAGGGTCTGCATTATTTGCTATTTCATATGAAATAATCTACAAACACTTAATAAGTATCGTATTTCAAACACCTTTCAATATAATGAAATCTTCCAGCAAAACATACATTATTATTATTATTATTATTATACCAGATTTATATACATGTATAAGGAAAGTTCATTGAATTATCCAGGTTTAAAAGGGTTTAAAAAGACGTTGCTTCTTTTTACGTCTGTCGTGTAACTTGGTCTTCACTATTGGCTTATAGCTCTCAGTAAAGAAGGCGTTATCCTTTCCCAATAAACGTGTTTGTGCTAAACCATTATATACATAGCAAACCGTTTTAGCCAGATTAGGCTCTAAACGTATTGCCACTCGTATAGGAATAATAATCGTAAATACTTTCAAGAACTTATCATTTCCTATATTTTTTTTGCACTGCGTTTAGTTTCGTTTAACCCTTTACCTGATAGAAGCGACTTTTAGCACGTGCATTTTATTCATCCGCTGAAGAAAATAGTTCCAATATAAACCGTACTGAATATGTGTCATATTTAATACTTTCCTTATTCTAGCTGGTAATAGCTTAAAGTAGGCTGAAAGTAAAGCAGAATGCGCCTTAGGGCGCATTCTGCTTTACTTTCAACCTGCTTTAAGTAGTCACCTATCTTCAATATTATAACTAGGCTATCAGGTAAAGGGTTAAACAGGCAAGAATAACGTCTTCGCCATTGTATCAAAGCCTAGCACCGTTAGACAATTAAATTTTGAGTTTATACGTTTAAAGTTTAACTCTTCCATTGCCAACGCAGCCAAACGGCCACTCTGCAAACAATTTGGATCCTGTAACGCGTCTGATCAGGATCAAATCTGTTTGCAACTTGTTTTGAAATTGCGTCCGTTAAACAACATGTACTGTCTAAAATCTAATTTTGAAACGATATTGCAGACAACAATATTGAAGCAGACGACAATGAAACGACGAAAGAGGGTAAAAATCTCACGACAAATTTGATCATGAAAATCTTAACGTAAATCCTATGGACACACAAAATGTGTTCAAACTTAAGACCACAGAAATTCCACAGAACTATTTCTACAATTGTAATGACTTTTATTTCTTTGACAGGAAGCAATTTTGTTGTCTGATAAAATAGAGCAATTTGTGTCAATGTTATAGAAGATCCTGTTCTGTCGTATTACGTCAAATGTGATAGATTCCGTCAGATACTATTCAGATGATGTATTGAACATCAAATAGTTTAACCCTTCTCTTGCCATTAACCCTTAACCTGCTGAATATTCATATGTAAAAAACCATCCACTGTGCACACATGTATCTCTAATTTGAACCATATTGCTCCCTCCCTACAACGGCCCTCCAAACAACGAGGCCCTCCTTACAACACTCCTTACAACAACGCTTGCCACTGGTGACCAAACAAAACATTCTTTTTAAATCTTTCTCTGCTGCATTATCGTCTGCTTAAATTTTTTGTTGTTTTTTCTCTTAGTTACATACATGGCATTTTGACAGAAGAAACATAATGACGAGTGACAAACAGTATGACTCCAGATCAGAGGCCGCGTTACGCGACGTCTGATCTAGGTTCGAACTGTTTGCAAATGTAAGATAAGTCGTGCTTAGCACTCTAAGAATATCAATATTCCCTCCCTATAACTTCACCCTCCGAACAACGCACACTCTTAGTCCCCTTTTTGGTGTCGTTGTAGAGAAGGAGCACTGTTTTACATTGACTTATAATATAAGGAAAATGTTCCATAAGAAAGAGAATAATATCCACTCTGACAGATCTTATATGAAAACATTGCAGATGCTAACCAGACAGCTCCTTCAGGAGCTGCCTGATCATGGCCCCCAATATTTTCAAAAAGCGTCGATTATTTGCAAACAGTTTAGATCCTGATCAGACGCCGCGTAACGCTGATCATGAGCCCGACTGTTTGACACTCATCTCAGTATTTCTTCATTCAAAATAGAATCTACCTCATATTTGAATTTAAGGAAATAATTATTCGTTGTTATGGCACCTTAACTCTTTCACTGCCAATGGCGCCGTAATGCAACTTGCAAAAAGTTTGGATCCTGATCAGACGACGCGTGACGCGGCGTCTGATCAGGATCCAAACTGTTTGACACGCGCTATCAATATTTCTTCAGTCAGAAATGCTCTAAATCTGACTTGACAAAATATTGCAAACGACACTTTGAATGTAGACAATAATTTGGCGGTGATATTGTTAAAGCAGACGATAAAACTTGACAGTGAAAGAGTTACAGTGTAGAAGACGTTATTCTGTCCCAATAAACGCGTTTAGGCTAAAACTAGTATTTCCGTTGCAAACAGTTTGGAGCCTGATCAGACTCTAAACTGTTTGCCACTCAGATTAAAATAAATAGACAGAATTGTCAAAAATGTCCTTTTGTACATCTAAATGCAATGCGTTGTGTTTCGTTTTCGTTTCGTTTGCGTTCAAACGGGAAAGAATAACGCCTTTTCCACTGTAAGGACATGTGAATAAATACCAGTCAGTCCACATTCCGCCATGTCACATAATCGATACGCCGAAGAAGTACAAGAGAAAGAATTAGGTCGATCAAATCAATAAGCCGCGACATACGCGTTATTGATGACATATCTTTTGAACGCCTGATTTGACCTTATTTAGCCAAGTTTCCGCCTGTGTGACGTCCATATTCAATGGAGAACGTGTTATTATTTCCTGTTTAAACGCAAATGAAACGCAAACGCATAACAATAAAATGCAAAAAAATGCCATTTTTTTTTAATTTCTCGCGATATATATTTATCTGAGTGGCAAACAGTTTGGAGTCTGATCTGGCTCCAAAACATTTGCAATAGAAATATTAGTTCTAGCGTAAACACGTTTATTGGGAAGGAATACCGTCTTCTCAATTGTTTACAGATCTGTAGGTTGATAAACGATGTCCAGAAACAGGAACACTATAGACTATAGTATAGTACAATGGAGAGGATCTTATTATTTCCCGTTTTACAAACGAAACTAAACGGAAGCACAATGTAATAAAATATTGAAAACGACAGGTTATTGAAGATATATAAAAATATATATATTGTCGTCTGCATTAATTCTCTTAGAGTTAATTAGTAAAGTTTTCTTAAATATCATCAGAATGTCTTACAGTTTTGTATCCAGACGTGCCGCCACTTTCTGATACAGTAGCATCTCTATTACGACCGTTAAAACGAAGGTTTTATATTTGAATACATAAAACACAAGTAACAGCTTAAAGCAAGATAGTAGTAAAACAGAAAACTCCTAAAGTAGCTTTCTGCTTTAATGTATCCTTGCTTCAAGCAAAAAACTGTTGTAAACATCTATTAATTAATACAATTTAGTGGTCGTAATCACAAGTGTCTGTCGGTACTAGCTACCCCGCTCTACAGCCATACAGAAAGATATTTGTCAAAATAATCTCAAAGATGTCAAAATATTGTCAAAACATTGTCATAATACCATAAAACAACATTTAAAAGTGAACTGATTTTTTTCACATCAATGTTATATAATAATTATCAATGCAAACAGTTTGGAGCTAGATCAAAAGCCGGTCACCGTTTGACATGTGCACTCATACATGTATAAGAAATAAGTCCTCCGATTTATTATTCTTATATTTTTTTTAAGTTGTCCTTTTCTACATTTAAGTGCATTGCGTTTTCAGTTAGTTTCGTTCAAACGGGAAATGATACCATCTTCTCCCCTGTACCACAATTTCGCCCGCCACTTTATTTTCGTCTATTAATTTTGTCGTCAGCAGCAGTTCTCTCATGGTTGATTTATCTGTCATTCATTTGAAATCATATCATCAGAATGTCAAACAGTTTGGAGCAATTTGGACGCAACATTATTCGGTGTCTCATAGTCCTCCAAGACAAAAATACGTTTCTCACTACCAACGGCACCAAAAGGCGACTTGCAAAACGTTTGGATCCTGATCAGACGCCGCGTCACGCGGCATCTGATAAGGATCCAAACTGTTTGACACTCGTTACTGAAGCTGACTCTAAGAATGTGCAGACGACACTACCAATGCAAACAATATTTGGGCGGTAAGAGGGTTAAAGCAGACGATAAAACTTGGTCCCTTCTGGACACTTCAGGATTGTTTTACAATATATTGCAAAAATGACAAACATTGTAGATCCTGTTCAAAAGTATTGAAAACCTCTGAGCTGGCACTACTCTTTTTGCATAGTTTAAGTGTACTACATGTTGTACCCACACATACACTCTTTTTTAAATAACACATACAGTGCCTCCTCTTTATAACAACACCTAGTGGGAGACAAAGTTGTGTGTGTTGTTCGGTGGGAGTTGTTATAGGGAGGGACTATTAATCCCTTTAGAGTGCTGAAGATGACTCGATTTACATTTGCAAACAGTTTGAATCCAGATCAGACGCCGCGTTACGCGGCGTCTGATCAGGATTCAAACTGTTAATCACTCGTCATTCCTCTGTCAAAGTGTCCAATACGTAACTTTGAGAAAAACAGCAGACGATATTGTAACCGTGAAAGCAGTAGACATAAATGTATTGTTTTTCGGACAGTGGCAAGCGTTGTTGTTTTGAGAGAATCGTTGTAGGGAGGGCTGGTGAAGGGAGGGAGAACTGTATACGCGGCACTAGAGTTCAATTGGTTATTCCAATATGTGCCTAGCGTCTTATAAATGGGACATATGCAACCCTGCAGACTCGGATCAGACACCGTATCATACCGTAAAAACTAGACAAGACATCCCTTAAACGAAAACTAAATTCATCCAAGATAAAAGCATAGAAGAGTCCACTTGTCAAAATTGGTTAAAGACTACCCATGCAATTTGTTTTGAGTAACCGCCGATCACAGGCTCGACTGTAGCAATACTCTAAATACCATTGGTAAGGGGCTTCAGAGAAATGTGTTTCTTTAATTTTGTGTAAATTGATTTAACTTTGATGATTAAATATTGATGCTTTCCGATTCAAATTCATATTTTCCTGCGGCAAAATATTGATTACGTTTGTATATTTTATTCAGAAGTTTTCCCAGAATTGAGTGGTAAAATGTCCTCATAAAGTTGGAAACTTGAAACGTTTTGGAGAGAAGATACTTGCTTTGGCAATTTCACAACCAAAATGTACTGTCTTCATCAACCCATTTGAGCCTAATGAATTCGTCCATGCTACAGTGGAGAATCTGTTATTCTTTCCCAATAAACGCGTTTACGCTAAAACTATTATTTGCAGTGCAAACAGTTTGGAGCCAGATCAGACGCCGGGTAACCCGGCGTCTGATCAGGCTCCAAACTGTTTGCCACCAAGATAAACAAGAATTATCATAATTGTCCAAAAGTTGTTCTTTTCTACGTTTTAGCGCTTTGCGTTTGCGTACGTTTGCGTTTAAACGGGAAAGAATAACAGATTCTCCACTGTAATACCTTAACTTGAAGTGTAGGGGTTTTCGCGAGAAGAAAGTTTTCGATACCTTTCGTGCGATGTTTACCCCTTCACCGTTTCATTGTCGTCTGCTTCAAGAGCGTTGTCTGCAATGTCGTTTCAAAGTTTAACAGTTGCAGTATAACCGAAGATATTTCAAAACGAGTGTAAACCATTTGGATGCTGATCAGACACCGCGTTACGCGGCGTCTGATCAGGATCAAACTGTTTGCAAACGCACTTTAAGCGTCATTGATAGCGAAAGGGTTTCAATATTTTAGGAATATATTTAGACAAATATAGCCATACATATACAGTGGAGAAAACGTTATTCTTTCCCAATAAACGCGTTTACGCTAAAACTATTATTTGCAGTGCAAACAGTTTGGAACCAGATCAGACGCCGGGTAACCCGGCGTCTGATCAGGCTCCAAACTGTTTGCCACCAAGATAAACATGAATTATCAGAATTGTCCAAAAGTTGTACTTTTCTACGTTTTAGTGGTTTGACGTCGCGTCACAAGTTGGAGCAATGAAGTGTAACATTTATTTTGACGTCGTTCGACGTTAAATGACCCGATAACGTCGATGATATCAGGACGTTGAACAATTTCCTCTCAAAATTGAAGTTCTTTTCTGATATGAAAAATTGTGTGATGTCATCTTCGGATATGTTGAAAGAATTTCTCGGGAAATTGGTATCAAGCAGAAATAGAACGGATATTGTTGGTACTTTGTTTTTGTTTTGTTTGTTAACGTCCGTTTCTGTCATCTTTTGGCTAATTGGACGCACCAGAGAGAGAGAGAGACAGAGAGAGAGACAGAGAGAGAGAGAGAAAGAGAGAGAGAGAGAGAGAGAAAGAGAAAGAAAGAGAGAGAGAGTTTCTGCCATCTTTGGGCTAATTGTATTTGGACGTACCAGAGTGAATAACAGAGATGTTAACTAATGTTAGTTCTGGGTATTTACAATTAGTTTTCGGTAATTAATGTTAGTTTTGGGTATTCAAAGTTGTTTTGGGTAAATAATGTTAGTTTTGGATATTTAAAATTAATTTCGGTAATAAATATTAGTTTTTGGTATTCAAAATTAGTTTTGGGTATACAATGTTTGTTTTGGGTATTTAAAATTAGTTTTGGGTATATAAAGTTAGTTTTGGGTAATTGATGTAAGTTTTGGGTATTCAAAATTAGTTTTGGGTATACAATGTTTGTTTTGGGTATTTAAATTTGTTTTGGGTCTTTAAAATTAATTTCGGTAATTTATGTTAATTTTGGGTATTCAAAGTTAGTTTTGGGTATTTAAAGTTAGTTTTGGGTAAATAATGTTAGTTTTGGGTATTTAAAATTAATTTCGGTAATAAATGTGAGTTTTTGTTATTCAAAATTAGTTTTGGGTATACAATGTTTTTATTAGGTATTTAAAATTAGTTTTGGGTATATTAGTTTTCGGTAATTGATGTAAGTTTTAGGTACTCAGAATTAGTTTTGGATTTAAAATGTTTGTTTTGGGTATTTAAATTTGTTTTGGGTATTAAAATTAGTTTTGTGTATAAAAAGTTAATTTAGGGTAATCTATGTTAGTTTTGGGTATTCAAAATTAGTTATGGGTATTAAAAGTTATTTTGGGTAAATAATGTTAGTTTTGGGTATTTAAAATTAGTTTTGGGTATACAATGTTTGTTTCGGGTATTTAAATTTGTTTTTGGTCTTTAAAATTAATTTGGGTAATTTATGTTAGTTTCGGGTATTCAAAATTAGTTTTGGGTATATAAAGTTAGTTTTGGGTAAATAATGTTAGTTTTGGGTATTTAAAATTAATTTCGGTAATAAATATTAGTTTTTGGTATTCAAAATTAGTTTTGGGTATACAATATTTGTTTTGGGTATGTAAAATTAGTTTTGGGTATATATAATTAGTTTTGGGTAATTGATGTAAATTTTGGGTATTCAAAATTAGTATTGGGTATAAAATGTTTGTTTTGGGTATTTAAATTTGTTTTGGGTATTTAAAATTAGTTTTGGTCTTTAAAATTAATTTGGGTAATTTATATTAGTTTCGGGTATTCAAAATTAGTTTTAGGTATTTAAAGTTAGTTTTGGGTAAATAATGTTAGTTTTGGGTATTTAAAATTAATTTCGGTAATAAATATTAGTTTTTGGTATTCAAAATTAGTTTTGGGTATACAATATTTGTTTTGGGTATGTAAAATTAGTTTTGGGTATATATAATTAGTTTTGGGTAATTGATGTAAATTTTGGGTATTCAAAATAAGTATTGGGTATAAAATGTTTGTTTTTGGAATTTAAAATTGTTTTGGGTATTTAAAATTAGTTTTGGGTATATAAAGTTAGTTTTGGGTAATCTATGTTAGTTTTGGGTATTCAAAATTAGTTTTGGGTATACAATGTTTTTATTAGGTATTTAAAATTAGTTTTGGGTATATAAAGTTAGTTTTGGGTAATCTATGTTAGTTTTGGGTATTCAATATTAGTTTTGGGTATTAAAAGTTATTTTGGGTAAATAATGTTAGTTTCGGGTATTTGAAAATAGTTTTGGGTAAACAATGTTTGTTTTGGGTATTTAAATTTGTTTTTGGTCTTTAAAATTAATTTGGGTAATTTATGTTAGTTTCGGGTATTCAAAATTAGTTTTGAGTATTTAAAGTTAGTTTTGGGTAAATAATGTTAGTTTTGGGTATTTAAAATTAATTTCGGTAATAAAGATTAGTTTAGGGTATACAATGTTTGTTTTGGATATTTAAAATTAGTTTTGGGTATATAAAATTAGTTTTGGGTAATTGATGTAAGTTTTGTGTATTCAAAATTAGTATTGGGTATAAAATGTTTGTTTTGGGTATTTAAATTTGTTTTTGGTATTTAAAATTAGTTTTGGGTATATAAAGTTAGTTTTGTGTAATCTATGTTAGTTTTGGGTATTCAAAATTAGTTTAGGGTATTAAAAGTTAGTGTTGGGTCTTAAATTTAGTTTTGGGTATTTAAAGTTAGTTTTGTGTATACAATGTTTGTTTTGGGTATTCAAAATTAGTTTTGGGTATTTAAAGTTAGTTTTGGGTATTAAAAAATTAGTTTTGGGTATTTTAAATTAGTCTTTGGTATTTAAAAATTAGTTTTGGGGCTTTTAAAATTAATTTCGGTAATTAATTTTAGTTTAGGGTTTTTAAATTTAGTTTGGGTAATTAATGTTAGTTTAGAGAGAAAGAAAGAAAGACAGAGAGAGACGCACATTAATAGAGACAGAAACACACAGCGAGACAAAGAGAGACAGAGAGACAGAAATATATGTAGAGAGACTGACAGAGAGTCAGATCGAAAGAGAGAGAGAGAGGGATATAGTGAGAGAGAGAGAGAGGGTGGTATACAGACAGACAAACAGACAGAAACAGACAAGACAGAGAGACAGACATACAGACATACAGAGGGGCAGACAAAGAAAGAGAGATAGACAGAGATAGACAGACTTAGACAGAAAATGGAGAGAGACACACAAACAGAGAGAGAGAGAGAGAGAGTGACAGAGAGAGATAAAGCGACAGTCAGAGACAGACAAAGAGAGAAAGAGAGATACAGAAACAGAAATACAGAGAGAGGGAGAGAGAGAGAGAAACAAAGATAAAGAGACAGAGAGAGACATAGAGAGAAACAAACATACATGCAGAGAGAGAGAGAGAGAGAGAGACAGAATGACAGACAGGCAGCGCTAGAGACAGATAGCGAGACAAAGGCAGAGAGACAGAAATAAGAGAAACACATAGAGAGACAGAGAGACAGACAGCCAAACAGAGACGGAGACATACAGAGCCAAGAGAGACAACAGAGAGAGAAAGAGAGACACAGACAGAGAGACAGAGACTGAAACAAACAGAGAGACAGAAAGAGACACACACACACACACATAGCGACAGAGAAAGAGGTTGAGAGAGAGAGAGAGAGAGAGAGAGTCAGTCAGAGACAGAGACAGAGACAGATAGAGACACAGAAATAAAGAGACAGAAATAAAGAGACACGCAGAGAGAGACAGACATTGACAGACATTCAGGCAGACAGAGCGAGACAGAAAGACAGAGAAACACATAGAGAGACACATAGACATCGAACCAGCGGGAGACAAAGTGAGAGATACAGATAGAGAGTCGTTATCGGGTTATTGTAGCGTCGTAGGTTATTTAATTTTAGTGTTCGGTAGTTGGTATTGTTATCGGGTGGTTTGAAGATATGTGGGGTATTTAAGACCGGTACTGTTGGAATAAAGAAAATGTCGTATTCGAATCGTCGAGTTTGTGGTCAACGAAAAGTGGGCGGAGCAAACGCGCGAAGATTTACTGATGTCAACGATTTTGGCCCGACTCGAATAGAAATTGTAGTCAACGAAAACTTTGTACTTCCGGACGAATGGAAATGAATCAAACACCCGTTAAAACAGTCGTAATGCTCCCAATTTTTATATACGCACATAATGCCATGTGATCTGGATCCAAACGATTAACTGAGAGGGTCTTTATGTTTGTTTTATCTAGAGACACTAATCACGTGGTATAAACGTGGTCACGTGACTAAATCAACGCTCGATTTTAGGGTTTGACAACATTTTGTCAACGGAAAACATCAAGTCGTGATTCGAATAGAACTTGTTGACAAATATTCCAACTAACGCGAGAGTTGCCCCGATTCGAATACGACCAAAGTAAAGCGAGTTGTTCGAATCGTCTCTTTTTATTTTGCCACCATGAACGTGACATCTTTGGTTTTATGAAATACGAATCGGATAAAAAAGATGGTTGGTAAGATTTCTCGAGTAGTCCAGTGGTTACATCACAGGTAAGGACACACACACTGTTTTGCCTTCTCCGCACGGGTTCGATTCCCGACCGAGCTTAAACATTTTGCTTTCTTAACATTATTAATTTACGATACGCTGTGAAATGTTTTCTCATTAAATGATTTTCAATCATCATAATATTATATCTATTCAACGGTCTATATTATACACAAGTCAATTCCTTTTTTAAGAAAGAGAGACTAAGAGATACAGAGAGAGAGAGAGAGAGAGAGAGAGAGAGAGAGAGGAAGAGACAGATGGAGAGAGAGAGAGAGAGAGAAAGAAAGAGAGAGTGAGATATAGATAGACGGAGAAACGGAAAGACAGAGATATAGAGACAAAGAAACAGTGAATGAGAGAGAGAATGTGAGAAACAGAGACAGGGACACAGAGAGAGAGACAGACAGACAGACAGAGACACAGAGAGACAGACAGAGAGAGACAGAAACATAGTGAACGAGAGAGACAGACATACGGAGACAGACACAGAGAGAGAGAGAGACAGAAACAGAGACAGAGTGACAGAGAGAGACAGAGAGAAAGAGAGGGCAATAGAAACAGAGAGACAGACAGAGACAGACAGGAACAGAAACAGAGACAAACAGACAGACAGACTGAGAGACATACAGAGAGTTTCAGACAAAGACAGACACAGACATACATAGGCAGAGGAAGAGAGAGAGACAGAGACACACAGAAAGAGCCAGAGACAGAGACAAAGAGAGACAGAGAAACATAGACAACTATAGAGAGAGGCATAAACACAGAGAGAGACAGAGACAATGTGAGGCAGAGACATAGACAAGGAGAGACACAGACAGATACAGACACAGACATAGATAAAGAGAGAGAGACAGAGAGACATAAATATAAAGAGAAGCAGACAGAGACAGAGATAGAGTGAGACAGAGAAGAAAGAGACAGAAACAGAGAAAAGGACAGAGACAGAGACAGAAACAGAGGAAGACAGACACAGAGCGACAGAGATAGAGAGGGGAGGAAACAGAGGGAGATAGAGACAGAGAAAGAGACAGAGACAGAGATAAACAGAGACATATACAGATACAGACGGAGAAGAAGAGAGAGACAGACAGACAGAGAAAGAGAGAGAGACATAGAGAGACAGAGACTGAGAGACATAGATAAAGAGACATACATAGACAGTGGGACAGAGAGAGAGAGAGAGAGAAAGAGACAGACAGACATCCATACAGAGAGCGAGAGAGAGACAGAGACGGGGATACAGAAATAGAGACAGAGATAGACAGACAAACAGAGAGATAGACTGAGTCAGAGGGAGACACAGAGAGAGACAGGGAGAGAGAGACAGACAGACAGACAGACAGACAGGGAGACACACAGATAAAGACAGACAGACAGACAGTCAGAGAGAGAAAGAGAGACACAGAGAGAGATAGACACACACAGACAGTGAGACACACAGAGAAAGACAGATAGACATACAGTCAGAGAGAGAGAGAGAGAGAGATAGAGAAATAGAGATATATAGTCAGACAGAGAAACAGACAGAGACAGACAGAAATACAGACAGACAGACATACAGCCATACACAGAGAGAGACAGTGAGAGATAGAGAGAGAGACAGAGAGAGGCAGAACGACGGAGACAGACAGAGACAGACAGACCGACAAAGAGAAAGAGAGACAGATAGAGATACAGAGAGAGAAAGACAGAGATAAGAATAGAGAAAGAGAGAGAGAAAGAGAAAGAGAGGGGACATACATAAAGACAGAGAGTGAAAGAGATCGAAAGATCGACAAAGATAGAGAGAGACAGAAAGAAAGTGAGACAGACGGACAGGCAGATAGACAGATAAAGGGGATAGACAGACATACATAGAGACAGACAGACAGACAAAGACAGACAGACAGAGAGTGACAGAGAGAGACAGAGACAAACAGACAGAGCCAGATACAGGTACATAGACAGAGAGACATGTAGAGACAGACAGAAAGAGACAGAGACTGATTCAAAGTGAGACAGAAAGAGACAGATACAAAGATAGAGAGAGACATAGACAGGCAGACAGAGTCAGAGAGAAACGGAAATAGACAGAGACAGAGCGAGACAGAGACATCGTGAGGCAGAGACAGGGGCAGAGCGAGACAGAGAAAGACAAAGACAGAGACAGACAGAGACAGCCAGAGACAGCTATACATAGATTAAGAGATACAGAGAGAGAGAGAGAGAGAGAGAGAAAAGAGAGGCGGAAACAGAGGAAGAGACAGAAACAAACAGAGACAATAAGAGACATAACCACAGACATACATCCAGAAACAGAAACAGAGGGAGACAGACACGGAGCGACAGAGTCAGAGAGATATAGACAGATACAAACAGAGAAATACACAGAGATAGGAAGTGAGGAATACAGACAGAGAGATTGAGAGAGAGACAGAGAAAGAGAGAGGGACAGAGAAAGACAGAGAGACAGAGACAGGGAGAGTCAGAGATAGAGGGAAACAAAGAAGAGAGACATAGAGAAAGAGACAGAGAAAGATATAGAGACAAACAAAGACACTTAGAAACATATCCAGATACATACAGAGACAGAAACCGAGGGATACAGATACAGAGAGACAGAGAAGGAAAGACAGAGACACAGAAAAATACATACAGAGACAGGGACAAACAGAGACATATACACAGGCAGAGAGAGAGGAAGAGAGAGAGGGCGTGAGAGAGAGAGACAGAGAGATATATAGAGAGATAGACATAGAGAGAGAGACAGAGAGACAGACAGACAGAGACAGAGACCGACAGAGAGAGAGATAGACAGAGACAGAGAGACAGACAGAGATAAACAGATACAGAGAGACAGAGACATAGAGAAACAGACATATACAAATACAGAGAGAGACAGAGAGAGAGACAGAAAGAGACATAAACAGAGAGATACCGGGAGAGGCAGATACAGAGAGAGACAGGGACAGATAGAGAGATAGAGACAGAGAGAGAAATAGAAAGAGACAGATACATACAGAGTGAGACATATAGACAGAGACAGAGAGAGACATAGAGACAGAGACAGAAATAGAAACTGAGAAACAGAGAGAGACAGATACAGACATGAACAGAAACATAGGGTGAGAGACAGAGAGGGAGCCAGAAAGAGAGACAGAGACAGATAGATATGGAGGGACAGAAAGAGAGACAGACAGACAGACAACCAGACAGAGAGAGAGACAGACAGACAGAGACAGACAGATAGACATACTGAGACAGAGAGAGACAGAGAGAGAGACAGAAAGATAGAAGGAGAAAGAGATAAAGAGAGAGGGAGAAAGAGAGACAGAGAGACAGACAGTCAGAGAAACAAAGAAGGAGAGGAAGAGAAAGAGAGAGAAAAAGAAAGAGAGACAGACAGAAAGACAGAGAGAGAGAGAGACAAACACAGAGAGAGAAAGACACAGATAGACAGAAAGAGACAGATACAGAGAGAGACATACAGAGACAGACAGAAAGAGAGACAGAAACAGAGAGATAAATAGAGATAGGCAGAGAGAGACAGAGAGGGACATAGATAGAGACAGACAGAGACGGAGAGAGAGAGAGAGAGAGAAAGAGAGAGAGAGACATACAGAGTGAGACAGATAGAGAGAGACTGAGAGAGACACAGAGACAGAGACAGAAATAGGAAACGAGAAACAGAGAAGAACAGAGACAGACATGAACAGAAATAGAGAGAGGGAGAGAGAGAGAGAATGAGAGAGAGAGAGAGGCTGACAGAGACAGAGACAGACATGAACAGAAATAGAGAGAGGGAATACAAGAAGGGGAGAGAGAAAGAGAGAGAGAGAAAGAGAGAGAGAAAGAGAAATACAGAGACAGAGAAAAGAGAGATATAGACAGAGACAGAGAAAGAGACAGAGACAAAAAAGACAATTAGAGACATAGCCAGAGACAAACTAAGATAGAAACAAAAACAGAGAGAGAAAGACACAGAGAGAAAGAGATAGAGAGAGACAGAGAGAGATAGAGACAGAGACAAACAGAGACAAATACAGATAAAGAAAGAGAGGAATAGAGAGAGAAAGATATATAGATAGAGAGAGAGAGATAGAGAGAGAGACAGAGTGAGACAGAGAATGAGACAGAAAGAGAGAGATAAAGAAAGAAAGAAAAAGAGACAGACAGAAAGACAGAAAGAAATACAGAGAGTGAGACAAACAGAGAGACACACACACAGAGAAACAGAAAATGATAGAGACAGAGAAAGAGACAGACAGAGACAGACAGAAAGAGAGACAGAAACAGAGAACTAGATAGATAGATAGATAGAGAGAGAGAGAGAGACAGAGAGAGAGACAGAGAGAGAGGCATAGAAAGACAGACATACAGAGAAAGAGAAAGATATGCAGAGAGAGAGACAAAAACAGAGAGACAGACATACATACAGACACAGAGAGAGATAGAGAGAGATAAACAGGGTGAGGCGGATGGAAAGAGACTGAGAGAGACACATAGACAAAGATGGGAACCGAGAAACAGAGAGAGACAGAGACAGACATGAACAGAAAGAAAGAGACAGACAGACAGACGGACAGACATACATACAGACAGACAGAGACACAGAGAGAGACAGAGAGAGAGACACACAGAGAGAGACAGAGAGAGACTGACATGAAGAGAAAGAGAGAGAGAGAGACAAAGACAGAGACAGACAGAGAGTCATTAAAACAGACAGACAGACAGACAGACAGACAGAGACAGAGACAGAGGCAGAGAGAGACAGAGACAGACAGAAATAGACAGAAAGAGACAGAGACAGAGGCAGAGAGAGACAAAGACAAATATAGAGAGAGACATAGACAGAGACAGACAAAGTCAGAGTGATATAGAGAGAGACAGAGACATAGACAACAAGAGGCAGGGACATAGACAGAGCCAGACAGAGATATACAAAGACAGAGAGAGACAGAGATAGATAGATAGATAGATAGATAGATAGATAGATAGATAGATAGATAGATAGATAGATAGATAGATAGATAGATAGATAGATAGATAGATAGATAGATAGATATATATATAGATAGATAGATAGATAGATAGATAGATAGATAGATAGATAGATAGATAGATAGATAGATAGATAGATAGATAGATAGATAGATAGGTAGATTGATAGATAGATAGATAGATAGATAGAGAGAGAGAGATAGATAGAGAGGCAGACATACAGACATTCATACATACAGACAAAGAGATAGAGAAAGAAAAGAGAGATAGAGAGAGAGGGGGATATACACACAGACAAACAGACATAAACAGACAAGACAGAGAGAGAGAGAGACAGGGACAGACAAAGAGAGAGAAAAAAGGAGATAGAAAGACATAGGAAAATGGAGAGAGAGACACAAACACAGAGATAGAGACAGAGGGAGATAGAGCGACAGTCAGAGACAGACAAAGAGAGAAACAGAGATACAGAAACAGAAATACAGAGAAAGAGGGAGAAACAAAGATAAAGAGACAGAGAAAGACACACAGAGAAACAAACATACATGCAGACACACAAAGAGAGAAAGAGAGACAAAATGACAGACAGGCAGCGCTAGAGAAATACAGAGAGGCAGAGGCAGAGAGACAGAGATAAGAGAAACACATAGAGAGACAGAGACAGAGACAGACAGAGTCAAGGTGATAGTCAAAGAAAGACAGAGAGATAACATAGAGAGACAGAGAGAGACACACAGACAGAAACAAACAGAGAGACAGACACAGAGAGAAACAGAGAGTAAGACACACACAGAGAGACAGAGAAAGAGGTGGCGAGAGAGAGATTCATAGACAGAGACAAATAGAGACACAGAAATAAAGAGACAGAAATAGAGAGACACTCAGAGAGAGACAGACATTGACAGACATTCAGGCAGACAGAGAGAGACAGAGAAACACATAGAGAGACAGAGGGACATCGAACCAGAGGCACAAAAAGTGAGAGAGACATATAGAGACACAGACATGAAGACAAACATACAGACATAGACAGAGAGATAGATAGCGCAGTTAGTAGTTAGAGTCGTTATCGGGTAGTTGTAGCGTCGTAGGGTACTTAACTTTAGTGTTCGGTAGTTGGTTCTGTTATCGGGTGGTTTGTAGAGTTATGGGGTATTTACTGTTAGAGTTCAGTATCTAGCGTTTAAACAGACCAAAGTATTCGAATTTAGACCGGTTCTGTTGGAATAAAGAAAAGTAAAGCGAGTTGTTCGAATCGTCTCCTTTTATTTTTAAAGAAAGATACAAATCATAAAGATTTCATAACATCTCCAAGTAGTTATATTTCCAGACGGCTACCATGAACATGATATATATGGTTTTATGAAATACTAATCGGATAAAAAAGAGGTCTGGTAAGATTTCTCGAGTAGTCCAGTGGTTACATCACAGGTAACGACACACACACATTGTTTTGCCTTCTCCGCACGGGTTCGATTCCCGACCGAGCTTAAATATTTTTCTTTCTTAACATTATTTTTTATATATAATTTTTTATATATTTTCATATTTTCAATACTCTTGATTCCTTTTTATTTTGAATCTTTTAATTTTCATCGTTAATACATGTATATACAGTAGAACCTCTCTATTACGCCCACTAAATTGTGTCCAAATATAAGTCGTTTAAAACAGGTGACTGCTTAAAGCAATGTGAAAGTGAGACAGAAAGCTCCTACAGGAGCTTTCTGTTTCACTTTCACATTGCTTTAAGCTGTCACCTGTCTTTTATACAGACAATTAGTCTCCTCGTTAGTGGTCGTAATAGAGAGGTTCTGCTGTATATATATATATTCATGTATTTACGATAAAAATTAAAAATAAAAAATAAAAAGGAATCAAGAGAAGAGTATTCACACTATGAAATAATTAAATTAGTATTGTCTTATATTAGAGAAGAGCAATTAAATAACTTTATAGTATATACCTGTTTGTATAGGCGTCTGACATCCATTAAAGAAAACATTTTCTCAGGCCAAATCAAGGGAACATAGAAAATATTCGATATTTTTTCAGATAATTTATCTGTCAAATACTGCGCTTAAAAAGTTGCCATTGAGGGTCACAAGGGAGATTGGTTGTTTGTTTGTTCTAATTTTGGTACCATCTTGAACTAGTATTCTTTAGTATGTGTGCAGATATGCTGTGAAATGTTTTCTCATTAAATAATTTCCAATCACCATAATATTATATCTATTAAACGATTTACATTATACACAAGTAAATTCCTTTTTTAAGAAAGAGAGAGAGAGAGAAAGAGAGAGAGAGAGATAGAGGAGCGGATACAGAGACCACGGGCGCGATGCCCTACTCTTATAGTCGAAAGAGTTCTCTGGTTCTTTTAGATGCCAAGTGTAAAGCACTCAGACATCGGACCTCGGTTTATAAAGTCTCGCCCAAAGGTCCTGCTCCGGCAGGAGATCTAACTCACAACCCTGGTACTAATGCAACATGCTGTTTGATTAATTTGTACTTGGATGATGGATCTAAAGGCATAGTCCTTGGCCGAAAGCTTCGGTTTGAAAGATGGTTTGGTCATACTGAATGCTGCATTATTTAAATAAATGTCGTTTTTTTCTGCGATTCATGCGCGGATCCCGAGGGAGGAGGAGGGGGTTCCGGCGGTCCGTAGTGATTTGTGTACTATAAATATACCGTCCCCAAATGTTGGGCCCCTCCTTCTGAGATTGGTTGGACCCCTCTGAAAATAGCTGATAGGTACTAAAATCGATCACTTAAAATAAAGGTCATCAACATTTTTTACCCTCTTCCTGAGAGAAATCTAATTGATAACATGCGCCGATCCAGACTATTTTAAGGGGGTATTTCTGATGACCTTTTTGTTATCAACTTTAATCAATGAGTTTTCGTTGTTTTCGTACTTACAGGGTTTGTGACAAATTCAGAGGGACCCAACCGATCTCGGGGTGGGGGTGAGGCTATCGTTGAAAATGTTAATTTTACTGTACAAAAAACACCCTGATCCCAACCCCCTCTGGATCCGTGTTTGGATATTGAAATTCGATTATTACTATTCTGCTTTTCAGACGACAATTTTGTGAAATAAACGAATCAAAGCATAAAGGTCGATCCAGGTATCAAACATTTTTGAAGCATAGGGAAGGGGAATAACAAAAGCGATAGTTTTACACACATTGCCTATTCGACAACCTTTCTTATTTATCGATTGAAATGTTGACGTTATAAACTTAACGTCAGATTCTTATTAGACTGGGACATCGCATGTAGACAAAGAAAAAAGTCCATATTTTTCGCAAAACATGAGCGATTCTATTGAAGTAAACATTTTTAAAAACTTAAGAAAAAAAGTACTTTTTCCTTTTTACTGAAAAAAACTTGGTTAATAAATTCATTTATAAGAAAAAAACTGGAACTAAGACAAAAAGTTGGTTTTCTGATTTTCAGCGAGTTTGGGACAATGCATGTAGACAAAGAAAATCCTCAATAACTTTTGCAACTTTTGGAATAAATTTAAATCAAATATATTTTTTAAAATAAGACAAAAAAAGTATTTTTTCACGAATTTTCAATGTCTTTTACATAAAATTAAATAAATAAGAATGAATTGAAAACAGTACTTCAGCTTTTTACGTCCAAATTTTGACAGTGTTACACTTTTTTGTCCAATTTGCAACTTTGATTTCATACAGATTTATCGACTGAAATTCAGTAAATGTTCTTGGCGTCACAGCATTAATACAGACAATACTTTGGCGGAAAATGTTGTGGGAGTCAGACGTCTCGTTTGGCAGATTTGACTGTTTTACTAAAAGCGCATCTTCAACCGTGTTACATGTTACATGCAATTTTTTCGGCGAAAAAAATGTTAACGTCTATCAAAAGCCAAATTAAAGTCTCCAGATATTATTCAAATTGGCGTGACCAGGTAGGGTATTGTCCCTGCTTTAAAAAAATATATAGTTTGTGCTACAAGTTTCTTCAAATAATACAATCGGTGATGGTTTCCGCCCAAAGCCAGCGTGAATCTGAAAGTTGCTCAACGTTATGACGTCGTGTCTTTGCGTTTGCGTACGTTTGCGTTTAAACGGGAAAGAATAACAGATTAGCCACTGTAATAGATAATAAATAAAACCCAAACGCGCGTGTTCAATAACGAAAATGGCACACGTATATATTTTTTGGAGGTGGGGGGGGGGGGGGGGGGGGTTCACTGCATTGCAATATGACGAACAGTACATACTTTTCTGACAACAATTAACGTACCTTATAACGTACAAGACTTGGTACTCTTGTCCTATGCAAACAGTGTAGTCCCATATCAGAGGGCTCCTATAGGCTAAGGGAGCTTTCTGATCCGGGTCTTCACTGTTTGCATAGGACAAGTGTACTATTCATGGGTACACTGTTTGCAAAGCGGGCACATACGCATGTCTAAGGTTCACAGAGTTAATGAAGATTTAACTATAGATTACTGGGAGTTGTTCATACCTCTGCCCCATAAACAGAATCTGTCATCGAAGTAGATTTCTTCTTTTTCGTGTTCTATATCGGTGCGGTGCGGACCATTCTGAACAGTCTCGCTCCATTTGGCCCTGGCTGCACCGCGGAACCGTACTTCAATTCCTGAAATAATAAAAACATTCTGAAAGACAGTGTTATAATTACAGTCGAACTTCGATATCTCGAACTCAATTAACTTGAACTATCCGACAGTTCGACACATGAAATGCATTATTTCATGCTTGGTTAGGTCGAACATACCCATATTTCAAAGTTAAAACGTGGCTAAGCCACGTTTTAAATTGAAAATACGGGTATGTTCGATTTAACCGAGTTCGACTGTACATTAAAGCAAGCGGAAGATATTGTTTGGGTACAATATGGTTTGGGTACGATGTGACGATCCCCGTAATTCTTCCTGTAGTAGGAGTTAGAACAGACACCGGGTAACCCGGCTTCTGACCAGGCTCCAAATTACTCGCAATTTAGATTACAATAGATCTTCAACATTGACATGATGTTGTCATTTTCTACATTTTATTACATTGCGTTTTTGCCACTTAGTTTCGTTTATACGGGATAAATAACGTCTTTTTCACTATATGAAATTTATAAGGAAGTGATTTTAACAATAACTATTGTCTGCGCAAAACAGCGGAAAGCGCAGTATTCCCTCCCTGTATACAACGGCGTCCGAACAACGGTTCCCTCCTTATAACAATGATTACCGCTGTTCCTTAATCAAGACAATTATGTCTAACCTTTTCTTAGCTACAATATCGTCCGCTTAAAATTGATGTCTGTTGTTTTTTCTCAACGTTACATGATGAACACTTTGACAGATGAAACACAATGACGAGTGACAAACATTTTGACAAACAGTTTGAATCAAGATCAGACGCCGCGTTACGGGGCGTCTGATCTGGATTTAAACTGTTTGCAAATGTAAGCCAAAAATGCTCCCTTCCTATAACAACTCCCTCCGGACACTTAATATACACTCTGTGTCTCCTATTGGCGGTTGTTGTTAGGAGGGAATACTGTACGTTTAACATAAGATGGACTACTCTCTGAATTACATCATTTGCATATCCATTTGCATTTTAGTTTGTTCTTAGATAATTTCCAAGAAGTCATGTTTGCAAATTATATTTAATGTTTAAAACTGGTCGTTCTGTGTTCAATATATGTAACCTTTAAATGTATAATATTTTTTTTCAATATTCCAGATAGGGAATTAAATTAATATTAATATATATACTGCTCTTTTCTAATATTTCGACCACTAAGGGCCTTTTTCAAAGAAAATCACGTCAAAACACACGTCACATTTTTGTTACAACACACGTCACATTTTTGTTACATGCATTTAGCCATAAAATCAAAGATTTTATGGCTAAATGCATGTAACAAAAATGTGACGTGTGTTTTGACGTGATTTTCTTTGAAAAAGGCCCTTAGTGGTCGAAATATTAGAAAAGAGCAGTTTAAATGTATAGTTCATAATGAAATTCGTGCTCAGTGATTATTCAAAAATGAAAAGTTTACACAGTGGAGAAGACTATTCTTTCCAAATAAAGACGTTTATGCTAAGAGAATGTGCTCAATGCAAATAGTTTGGAGCCAGATCAGGCTCCGAACTGTTTGCAACACATATTAAGACAAATCCTCAACGTTGTCAAAAGTTTGTCATTTCCTCTTTTTAATTGCATTCCGTTTTCATTTCGCTTTAACGCTTTCCGTGCCAAGTTTTATCTTCTGCATCAACCTTCTTACCGCCACAGTATTGTCTGCACTGTTACTGTCGTCTGCAATATTTTTAAAGTCAGATTAAGGGTTGTTTTGACTGAAGAAATGTCAAAGTGCGTCTGATCAGGCTCCCAAATGTTTGCAAATGATCAATTGTTTCAGAGTAAGGCAGTGAATTGGTTATGTTTGAAACAATCGACATACAGAACCCATATGACGTAATGGAATGAATTAAAGGTTGAGGATTCCTAATGAGATCGGACCAAAATCAGTACAGTGGAGAATGTGTTATTCTTTCCCAATAAACGCGTTTACGCTAAAACTATTATTTGCAGTGCAAACAGTTTGGAGCCAGATCAGACGCCGGGTAACCCGGCGTCTGATCAGGCTTCAAACTGTTTGCCACCAAGATAAACATGAAATATCAGAATTGTCCAAAAGTTGTTCTTTTCTACGTTTTAGCGCTTTGCGTTTGCGTACGTTTGCGTTTAAACGGGAAAGAATAACAGATTCTCCACTGTAATCTTCGTACAGCAATTGGCCATTCTCATCAACAGTCGCCTGATCCGAACCATGTTTTAGCATGGTTCGGAACGGGGTAATTGTTGACGAGAATGGCCGATCGCTCTCCGTAGAGTTCCAATATTTAATCAAATTGGCCTGATCTCAATCGCGTTCCTAAACCTTAAGAAATCCAAGTACATGTAATTGAAAAGTACGAGATAGAAAACGCAGCTCTGTCTAACATTAATGAATGTTTCATGGCATGTGGGACGTCTCAGAAGGTGAGTTTGTTCACATGTTAAAGATTAACACAATAAAGCGGAGAATACGTTATTCTTTCCAAATAAACGCGTTTGTGCTGAAACAAGCATGTCCATTGAAAACATTGTAGACACAGATCAGATCCCCGAATAACTCGACTCATTTTGACCTTTCGTCAGTGATACTGCCGTAAATCTAACTTTGAATTATTATTGCAGACAACAGTAATGAAGAAGGCAACACTGTGGTGGTAAAGGGGTAATTACTCAGGACGAATTTGACCATGAAATGATTAAACGAGAAAGAAAATAGCCTTCCTCGTTGTTAGTTAGGATATACCCGACTGTGCATGTTTTGCAAACAGTTTTGATCAAGATCAGACGTAGAGTAACTCGTCATTTGATAAGATGTCGATGTTTGTTTTGTATGCAAGATACATTTTTTGTTATCACGTTTAGTTTTATATGCAAGATACATTTTTAGATATCGATTTAGTTTTGTATTCAAGATACATTTTTAGACATCGAATTAAGTTTTGTATGCAAGATACACTTTTATAGGATATCGATGCGAGATACATTTTTAGATATCGAATTTAGTTTTGTATGCAAGATACACTTTTAGATATCGAATTTGGTTTTGTTTGCAAGATACATTTTTAGATACCGAATTTAGTTTTGTATGCAAAATACACTTCTAGATATCGACTTTAGTTTTGTATGTAAGATACATTTTTAGATATCGAATTTAGTTTTGTACGCAAGATACACTTTTAGATATCGAATCTATTTTTATGCAAGATACATTTTTTAATTATCTTTTTTTTTTACGCAAGATGCATTTTGTTCGCAGATAATATGGAACAGTGAGTAACGCAGCCATGTAATTATTGTCAGGATATTGCAATACACTCTCCCTGTGAGTATGCTGAAATACATTAACCCTTTGAACCCTAGTCCCGCATATAGGCGTCCTTTTCAAACAGTGTACATGTGAATAGTACACTTGTCCGTGCAAACAGTGAAGACCCAGATCAGAGGGCTCCGAAAGGAGCCCTCTGATCAGGGTCTTCACTGTTTGTCTTAATGCCAAACATTAACAAAAATAACCCTTTAAAGTCAGAAATGGACTAGACTAAAATGGAAACTAGAATTGTCCATTTAAAGTTTCAGGGAGGAAAGAGTTAAAGTACAACGGTTTTCTAACCACACAGCAGTGTGTGTTCATTGCTATTTCGTATGGCATAGGAAACGGGACAAACAGTGGTGAGACGCAGTAAATTACGGTGTCTCGTAAGGGTCTACAATGATTCCTAATGATCACGTTTGTAGATGACATGCATTTACACGTACATGTATATACTTTTAATATATGTAAAACTATTATATAGATTCCTATCATGAACGACTATACTGGGTCCGAGGTTATATTTAGCGTTTGAGTTGATACTGAGATCTTTCTCAAAAATTTGTTTGGTTAGATTTGAACTTGTCAATGGAGAAGGCGAAACTTTGCCCGATTTAAACGCACACACGGTGCAGTAAAATGGCCTATCGAGAAAACACAATTTTTGAAGATGTTGATGACTCCTTTTAATCTAACAGGCGAACAGTTTGGGATCTTAATATTACACGGGGTTTCAGGGAATCTGATTTAGCTACAAACTGTTTGGAACGGAAATAAATGTTACCACATACGTATAGTTTATTTTGGAAATACCGTATTCTCCAATATACTCCATAATCATAGGGATACCCATTGCAAACGGTTCAGAAACAAATCAGACACTTTCATTCACAATTATGATTTCAATTTCTGCTAAGAATCACTACACTGGTATTTTCAAACAGTTGGTATTAAAACCAGTCACCGGATAACTCTGACCCAGCTCTTAATTGTTTCACTACAAACGCGTTTATTATGAAAGAATAACGTTCCTCTACTGTACGTGGTACATATATAGGAAGACGTTGTGACGGGAAAGGAAGGAAAGGTCTTCTCAATCCGATTATGGTTGGATAATGCCAATGTATGGTTTTCTTATCTATGGGGCACATTAGCAATGTCGTTGATGTTAGATAGACAAGGTTTAACTTATATAATAAGTAATATATTTACTATAGTATATATTTAACTGCAACAAACATCGTAGATTCTCTATCTAAAAAAAATATCATCTGATGACACAATGTCGTCTACGACTTAATGCCAATATCAATTGTTTGGCAAATTATACTATTTATTTAAGTCTGAGTGGCAAACATTTTGGAATGGAAAAAACTAGTTTGACGTTAACGAGTTTATAGAGAAATAATAACGTCCTCTCCACTGTATGTCGTAACTATAGCATTGAAAGAGTTAACTCATTGACCCCCTATGGATCTACTGGTGCTACTTGTTTGCGTCTTTTACACACAGTGTACATATTAATAGTACACATGTCCTATGCAGACATTGTAGACATCTATCAGAGGGCTCCTGAACAAAGTCCGCACTGTTTGTTATGTTTCCGTATATTGTAATAAAACCATAATAGTTAAAAAAAAAAAATGGACCAGACTGAATGGGAAACTGGAATTTTTCATTTGATGTTGTAGGGATGCAAGGGTTAAGAGGGTTGCTACTGTACACATATCTAAGGCGGCGAATGTAACGGTGAGAGTGTCTAGCGTACTTATTGCTAATAAAACCTCATTACCAGGGTCAGTGTGGCATCTCTAATGGAAAACTGACCGGCATATCTATCAAAGTCTGGAGAGAAAGCAACAATTCATTGGCCAAAACAGGTCTTCTCTAGAGTTCATTTGGCACGATATGTGTTTTAGCTGAGATGTGAGACTCACATATCGATCTGATACCGTGGAGAAAACGTTATTCTTTCCCAATAAACGCGTTTACTCTAAAACTATTATTTCTATTGCAAACAGTTTGGAGCCAGATCAGACGCCGGGTAACCAGGCGTCTGATCAGGCTCCAAACTGTTTGCCACCAATATAAACATGAATTATCAGAATTATTCAAAAGGTGTACTTTTCTAAATTCAAAGTCTGGAGAGAAAGCAAAAATTCATTGGCCAAAACAGGTCTTCTCTAGAGTTCATTTGGCACGATATGTGTTTTAGCTGAGATGTGAGACTCACATATCGATTTGATATACAATGGAGAAAACGTTATCCTACGGACTACATGTTTCTTCCTCTATCTATCTATTTACAATGGACATAGGGTTTCAACTCTTTCGCTTCCAAGTCTTATCGTATGCTTTAATCCTATTGGCGCCAAATATCGTCTGCATCGGTAGTATCGTCGTCTGCAATATTTCAAAAGTCGACTTTAGGGCCGTTTTGACTGAAGAAATGTCGATACGAATGTCAAACAGTTTGGATCCTGATCAGACGCCGCGTTACGCGGCTTCTGGTCAGGATTCAAACTGTTTGCAAAGTCGCCATTTGGCGCCGTTGTCAGAGGAAGAGTTAAACATTAAAGTGTTTATTGGTAAAGAAGAATATCTCAACTGTAATAACCTTGACCCCTTTCCCTGTGACATGGCTTCTGTAGTTCGTGCTTTGTGATCAGGTTCTATTCCAATGAAAACGTTTGTACTCCAAGATAAGTATTCCATTTAAGACGAGTTCCTCAGAGTCTGATCTGGATCCAAATTATTTCAAACTAAATTTTATCCCCTTCGCACCAAATTGTTCCATGCTTATATATTTGATTAGTGCATTTTTTTTTTCAATCAGGTGTGCCTGATCGACATTTTTATTTTAGATCTATATTGAAATTTCTATCAGCAAACAGTGTAGACTCTTATTAAGACACCGCGTTGTGCGGCGTCTGATCAGAGTCTACACTGTTTGCCTATGTCCCTTTTATGGGACGCTAGACACAAGTGTTTTCAATAACTCAACAACATTTTCAGAACAATTCTCTATTTCTATATTATGTTAAACTGATTTTGCGAATAGGATAGTTTAACCCATGCACTGCCTTACCCCGAGTACAATAGTAAATTGGAAAACAGTTTGGATCCTGATCAGACGACGTATAACGCGTTATGCGACGTCTGATCAGGAGTCAAACTGTTTTGCACTCAGTTCAATATTTCTTGTGTCAAAATACCTAAATTTTAAAATTTATGTACAAGCAGACGATTATGGTTTTGAATTGATGATGTTATGGCACTGAAGGGATTAAACGAGAAATAATAATGTATCCCACATCATCTTGAAAAAAAACCAACAGCAAACAAGCAACAAATATATCATAAATTGCCCCGTCTTCCTCAAGAAAAAGACACAAACGCAAATATTTAAAAAAGAATAATAATAAATACGTAAAACTAAATTAAATAAGTACTTTAAATGGTGTTAATCATTAAGTTTATACAACAGGTGACTTCTTAAAGCAATGGGAACAGTAAAACAGAAAGCTCCTATAGGAGCTTTCTGTTTTACTGTTACCCTGCTTTAAGCTGTCACCTCTCTTTAATACAATCAGTTAGCCTTCATTTTAGTGGTCGTAGTTGAGAGGTTTTACTGTATAACAAAACAAAACAAGAGTCGAACAAATAAACAAGTCAAACACGCAACGATTCAACCTCTCCTTTTCCTGATCTCACATGCTCTTTAACGTAATAAATCTCTATTATTCCCGAGCAAACTCCAAATTTATTTTCAAAATGATCTCATTTCCAAAAACAAAGTCTAATATGTCAAATCTTATCTGACAACGTGAAGCGATTCCACACGGCCAATTGGTATTGATCAGTTTCTCTAGGAACGTTGATGAAATCTTTTTCACCGAGTGAAATTCGCCATGGTAAAGAGCTAAGATTCAGTGTCCAAACCTTTCTGGCATTCATATGCATGTTTTGTCGCTAATTAAGAATGAACTGATATTTTTCGGCGTTTAAGCAAACTAGTCGACAAATAATTATCGGCAAAGTCCACGAAACATGCTTGCGATTCATGGTTAATTTGCCCATCATGTTCTGTCGTTTATCTTGCTTATACGCCTAAATCAGTTCATTTCTTATATTTACATTATCTTTGCTGTAATTTCTAATATCAAATTAACATTTATTAGTATGCATGTATGTTTAATCAATAATAGAGGTTGTTAACATGAATAATGTGTACCTTTAAATGAACAGACAAAACTGCATAACTGAAGCCGTGCACATTCGAAACAAAATTAGTTCCATTGTAAACATTTTAAACATAATCATTTTAACTGTTTGGCGCTAAAATGCCGATTTAACGTCATTTTAAAATTGCGTCATTTTTAAACTAGGATAAATATATTGATTAATTTGTCATAAATAAATGCAGACACATTCTGTTTATAAGGTATTTCAATCTTCTTGAAGAGTGTATTATTAATAAAGAAATAAGTATTTTAGTCGATAACTATGGTTTCCGCTAATAGGAAGGCATACATCGGTTAGGAAGCATATTTGAAAAATACGCCTAATGTCTGCTAGATCTATCCGAGTTCGAAAGATTAATTCGCGGAGAAAAGATCCATAAGCCCCGCCTTCTCTGCAAAAGATATCCATAAGTCCCGCCCCCTCGTGCAATTTGCATATATACGAATAAAAAAGTCAATGTTTTTCAATGGAATTTAATCGGGCGAATGTAATTATAGAGGCGCGACTTTAACCCTTTATTCCATAAATACTCATGTTAAGAACTTTTATTTATTCCTCAAAAAATAAGTTTCACTTTTTACAGTCATGAATATGCATCCTAAGATATTTGTATCCTACAAGTAGCAGATGGTGGTTAAAGCATACTGAGAGTAAAGTATGATGCACCTTAAGGCTTTAAAAGTGGCAACATGTCTTCAAAACTAGAAACAGGATATGCGATATAAGGTTATTTTTGGCGTTTTTATTAAAAACAAAATAGTAGACGATATCTAAAGCAAACGATATAAGACATATCTAGCGTATATAAGCCTTTCCCAACAAAAGAGTGTGTACTAAACTCTTCGCCTGCTACAAGATCGCCTAAGTCATAGTTGTCGTGTGAAATCGTTTTAGCGGAAAACAAGACAGTTTAAATGATTATACTTGAACAAGAGGGTCAAACAGTTTGGAGCCTGACAAGACGCCGCGTTTCGGGGTTTCTTGAGTTAAATAAATGGACTCACATTATCGAAATTCAAAGGTATAAATATGGGCAAGTTCGACATAAGCGAACTCGACTGTTTCTTGTTGCTGTTCATTTTTATAAATGTAAAACACATCTAGTGGATTGGAAGTTATTCTTTCACAATAAACACGCCTCTGTTCAAACAAGTATTTCCGTTGCAAACAGTTTGGAGTAGAATAGACGCCGGGCAGTCCGCCGTTTGATCAGGTTTCAAACTGTTTCACTCAAATAAAATTAAATCGTCGGAATTAAAAAAAAAAAAAAAAAAAAAAAAAAAAAACCTGTCATTTTCTTTATGGTAGGCTTAACTTCTGCTTTTAATTTTGTTTAAACGGGTCAAAAGGAATAACGTCTTATCTGCTGAATATTTCGGCGGTGAAGTAATTAGGGCCACATTCGCTTTACTCTAAAGGTCTGCATCAATAGTCAATATTGCACACATCTTGAATTAGTTTCGCTAAAATTTAACATGCAAATTAGTCATAAATTCGGTACTCAAGTAATGAAATATTAAAATACAATCACGATCTCTCAGTGTTGTGAGCTCCAGAAACGAAGCGGGTTAACCTTGAACCCTTTCATTCTCAATGACGTCATAAAGCGCATTTGCAAACAGTTTGGATTCTGATCAGACACCGCATAGCGCAGCATTTGATCAGGACCCAATATGTTTGCCACTCTTATCGATATTTCTCAAGTCATACAAATTTAAATCGAACTTTGAAATGTGTCTTGCAGACACCAATACTGAAGCAGACGACAATAAAGCGGTGGAGGGGTAAATATCTCCCGAATTATTTTATCATGAAAGGGTTAATTACTATTCCTGAATATAACACAGAAATTCAATAAGCCATTTACATGTAACGCTGTATGTGACATCGCCATGTACAATCAATCTTGTATTAATACATTTGCGCCCAATAGATTCGTCCATGCTTATATACTGAAGTTGGCCTTTCTTTAGCTAAGGGGTACCAGTTCTAACTTTTCATTTTCGTTTTGTTTCATATTGAAATTTCTATAATCAAAGACAAAGCCTCTGATCAAAGTCTACACTGTTTGCCTACGTCCCTTTTATAGGACGCTAGGCACAAATGGTTTAACATACTCAGTCCTTGCAACGGGAATATTCGTTAGTTAGAAACAGTGTACATATGAAGAGTACACTTGTCTTATGCAAACAGTGTAGATCCTGATTAGATGGTCCATAGAGGAAGAGGGTAGTAAATCTTTCTGATTTACTTTAATCCTGCTTTAAACTAGCACTTTGTCAAAACATCAATGGGTTACATTGTATATTTCGAGTGGTGGCAGCAGATATTAACGAACTGCATAAAGAGAGGTAAAAGTAAAACTGTAATCTTCTCCTGAACTTGTCTCTTTTACTCTCACTCTGCCCTCAGCTACAACTTATGTTTCACAGACGCATAATATAAAATTATGAATGGTTGTGACAACAAGTAATGCAGAAAGCTCCTATATGAGCTTTGGTTTTACGTGTGTCATGAGTTAAGTGGTCCCCCGTTTTTAACCCATTACCCCATAGCCTGTTTCAAGTATTAAATATAGGTAACCACTTAAAGCAGGTTGAAAGTAAAGCAGAATGCGCCCTAAGGCGCATTCTGCTTTACTTTCAGCCTGCTTTAAGTTACCACCTGCTAGAAATTTAGAAAATATTTTTTCTAATACATATTTGTGACTGTATAGATTGGAACTATTTTCTTCCGCGGAGGATTAAATGGAATGCGCTAAAAGGCGCTTTTATAAGGTAAAGGGTTAAAGATCAACACACTACCTAATTCAGCGGTCGCTTGATACTGGAACTGCTAAAATATCCTAGCATGCAATAACACTTTCGGCCTGTCTGAGAAACAGTTTTCATTAGCCCCTTTACCGCAGTTCAACTGTCTGCTTTAAAACTGTAGTCTGTTATATTTATTGAATCAAGTTTTACGTCTCTTGTAAGTGGATATATCTAAAATGAGTGGCAAACAGTTTGGATCCAGATCAGACGCCGAGTTACTCGGCGTCTGATCTGGGTCCAAACTGTTTGCAAATGCCTGTGAATTTGCCTTGTCAGCGAAGCGCTAAAGAGTCCCTTGGTGGAGTATTACTCAACATCAAACAGACATGCTCATAGAAAGTGGTATTGGTTCTTTTTCACGGAACATAATTTGGAAAAATAAGACGTTTTAGAGGGTCAAGGTTAGAACATCAGTGTCTTTTATTCAATATGTTTTCCCTGAGATATTTTATTCTAAGTACATTGCAGTTACAAATTGGTCTGACTTCTAAAATAAAGTTCGAACTCTAAATAGCATTACACATGTACCAAACGTCTCACAGAAAATGTTCAATCTTTTAGGAACCATAAGGACATACGTTTAGAAAACATGACTTTATAACGTTAAATGGACGTGCTAATTAAATGGTTAAAAAACATCACGGACCTTTACATGTATTTGTAAGAATAGTTCACCAGCTGAGAATCATATGCCTATGCTAATAAAAACGGAATATCACGACAGTGTGTGATCCGGGGTCTTGTATCAGTTCGAGATGGTTGTGTAATTCAGATCTCACGAGAGGCGTAGCCTCGAGTGTGATCTGGATTACACAACCAACGAGAACTGATACAAGATCCCGGATCACACACTGTCGTGATATTCCTTTTATTATATACCTAAACTGTTTGGGATTAGATCTAGATCTATATGTTGTTCAACCGAATAATCAAATATATACGCATACATTTAGGCCCCTATATGTCAAAAAATCTGCGAGCATATGCAATCTTAAACTATTTATGGAAGTCATGTGACCACCAATAAATTACGTCATTTTTTTAATGACGTAATACTTTGTTCTCGATTGAATCCGTTATCTAAGCAGTGGCGTTTTGCAAATAACGGTCATTTAAACGTTTAAGAGTATGAGTCGAACTGTTTTAAGATTTATCCTTTGGAGGAAAACATTAGTAAAAGTAGGTGTTGTGGGTTTTTCAAGCTTAAAATGGAAACGAACTGTTCAAAGTTGATCCTCGCTTAGTTCCAACTTGTTTTAAAAATAGCACCGGAGCCGGGAATTCCGAAACGTCACGCGCACAGCTTCTTTATATAAATAGCTGATGTACAATTTGTGTTGCATAAAAGCAGTGACGTCAACATTGTGTAGCATATATGCCATCTGATACGGATCATCTGATACTGAAAAATATTGTTAGCCCTGTATTCGCTTGTTTTTAGAATAGGTATATGATAAAAGTGTTTATTAGTGCAAAACGGTAAGGATATATGCTCTGTAAACTGTTTCTTCAGTTGAGAACCATAAAGCCGTGCTAAATAAAAAGCTATGTCTTATAAATGTATTTGTTCAGTTCCGAACGACCAGGTCAATGCTAATAAAATGTTTCCTCAGATGAGAACAATAAGGTCCATGCATATAAAAGTGTTTCTTCAGTTAAAACCATAAAGTGTATCCATACAAAAATGTGTCCTCTATTGAAAATCATAAAGAATACTGTGCATATAAAAGTGTTATCCATCGAAACCTATAAGGTATATGCATATAAAATGTTTCTTCATTTGAAAACCATTACAAATGTATGCTTATAACAGTGTTTCTTCAGTTGATAACCGTTATAAGTTATGCTTATAACAGTGTTTCTTCAATTGAAAACCATACAGTTTATTCTTATAACAGTGTTTTTTTCAGTTGAAAACCATTAAAAGTTATGATTAATATAAAAGATTTTCTTCAGTTGAAAACCATAAGTATACTTTGATAATGTGTTTCCTCTGTTGAAATCCATAAATGTTATTATCATAACAGTGTCTCTTCAGTTGAAAAGCATGAAGTATATGCATATGAACGTGTTTCTTTAGTTGAAAACCTAATGTACATGCATTTAAAAGTGTTTCTTTAGTTGAAAACCTAACGTATATGCATATAAAAGTGCTTCTTTAGTTGAAAACCATAAAGGATAAACATACAAAACTGTTTCCTCTATTGAAATCCATAAAAGAATAATGGGCATATAATAGTGTTATCTTTCGAAACCCATACAGTATATTCTTATAAAAGTGTTTCTTAAGTTGAGAAACATAAAGTATATGCATAAAAAGTGTTTCTTCAATTGAAAACCATAAAGTATATCAATATCAAAATGTTTCTTTATTTTAAAGCCATTACAAGTTTTTTTTCTTATAACGGTGTTTCTTCAATTAATAACCATTAAAAGTTATGATTATAACAGTGTTTCTTCAGTTGAAAACCATGCAGTTAATTTGTATAACAGTGTTTTTTTCGTGGAAAACCATAAAGTATATTTTTATAATGTGTTTCCTCTGTTGAAATCCATAAATGTTATTATCATAACAGTGTCTCTTCAGTTGAAAAGCATAAAGTATTTGCATATAAACGTGTTTATTTTGTTGAAAACCTAATGTACATGCATTTAAAAGTGTTTCTTTAGTTGAAAACCTAATGTACATGCATTTAAAAGTGTTTCTTTAGTTGAAAACCCTAATGTACATGCATATAAAAGTGTTTCTACAGTTGAAAACCATATAGAATAAACATACAAAACTGTTTCCTCTATTGAAATCCATAAAAGAATAATGGGCATATAATAGTGTTATCTTTCGAAACCCATACAGTATATTCTTATAAAAGTGTTTCTTAAGTTGAGAAACATGCATAAAAAAGTGTTTCTTCAATTGAAAACCATAAAGTATATCAATATCAAAATGTTTTTTTATTTGAAGGTCAATACAAGTTTTTGCTTATAACGGTGTTTCTTCAATCGATAACCATTAAAAGTTATGATTATAACAGTGTTTCTTCAGTTGAAAACCATATAGTTAATTTGTATAACAGTGTTTCTTCAGTGGAAAACCATAAAGTTTATTGTTATAATGAGTTTCTTCTTATAAAAGTTATTCTTCAGTTGGAAACAATAAAGTTTATTGTTATAAAAGTGTTTCTTCAGATAAAAACCATAAAGTTTATTCTCATAACAGTGTTTCTTCAGTTGAAACCATAATGTATATTGTTGTACATGTGAAAGTGTTTATTCAGTTGATATCCATAAAGCATATGCATATAAAAGTGTTTCTTTAGTTGAAAATCTAAAGTGTATGCTTAAAAAGTGTTTTTTTTTTAGTTGAAGACCAGAAGGTATATGCATATAAACGTGCAAGTGTATGCTTAAAAAGTGTTTCTTTAGTTGAAGACCATAAGGTATATGCATATAAATATGATTCCTTTGTTGGAAACCATAAAGAATATGCATATAAAAGTGTTTCTTCGATTGAAACCCATAAAGCTTATACATATATATATATATATATAAAAAATAAAAGTTTCCTCTGTTGACAACCATAAAATATATGTTTATAAAAAAGTGTTTCTTTTCGGATAAATGTTGAGAACTACACGTATAACAATATATTTCGATTCATTGTGCATGTGCTTGAGAACAGTCCTTGCTTGTGGACATGTTTTGTTCAGATGAGAAGAATAAGGACTTGTGTTTGCAATAACCTATCATTTTGCAAGAGCAGATCTCCATTTGAAAACTCAACAATATTGCAGAAATACAACTTTTTCTCACATAACTACCCCTGTTTTCGATAGCGAACAACGATGACGAATATGCTTATCTCCAACATGTGTAAGATCACTTTGATAACGTCACTATAACTTCACTATTTATAACGGCGTTTTGACGTCATCGGGGTTCCAAAAAAATACATATTGCTTTTAAAATAGCTTAAATCGTTGGTAATGTGAGAAAAAGAATCTGTCACTGGTTGATGTTTAAGACAAGTTGATCTCAAACTCGTCTAGAATATAAAAGTTGTTAAGCTTGCCAAGGCTCGCTTAATAACATTTCAATTCTAGACTCGTTTGAGATCAGCTTGTCTTAAACATCGACTCATGACAGATCCTATATGTATTAAGAATAGCTTTGTCTTGGTGTATAAGATTATCGAATAACTAACACTGTAGACCCTGGTCAGATGCAGCATTGACACGCGACATTTTAATTATTTATTTCAATCTGAATTGCATACAGTTGGAAGCCATATCAGATTCCGTGTTATCCAGTATCTGATCTCGCTTCAAACTGTTCGTAATGGGCATAGGTTTTTGGTAAACACGCGTTTATTGTGAAAGAATAGCGTCTTTTCCACTGTTTCTAAAGCCTAGAAAAAGCTCTATATTTTTTGGATCGTTCTTTAAGTTATTAGCAAAATATTCTAAATAATATATTTGTACATTAAAACGACAGCAATCTGATTGTATGAATTGTATATCTAAATGCGCCACACAAACTCTTGTATCTGTCATGTTTGATAGACATCTGAATTTGTCTGTATCACGCAATTATGACGCCATCTTGAGTAGTGTACCACACCAATAACTATGTGGCTTACATTATATGTTTATTAAAACCTACTGTTATGTCAAAAATAACAATCTGTCACAAGCGACATAAGAAATTCTGTGAATCGTTTATTACAGACGGGCGCTAAACCATTTCGCTGCCAGGCTCTATAACACTATCATATGCAATCAGTTTAGATCTAGATCAGACACCAAGTTACGCGACGTCTGATCAGGATATAAATTATTTGACAATTTATGACAATATATGAATGTTTCATAAGTTCAAAACATATAAAAATCCGAATTTTATAAATAAAACAGACAAAACATTGAAGCAGACGATATCATGGCAGTGACTTAAGGAGTCTTCTAATCAGTGTTAAATCAACCCTAAATAGTCAAAAATGGACTAGACTTATTTTGAAATTGGAATTGTCCATGTCATTTTTCTGGGTTGTATGAGTTGGTATAGAAAAAAATATGCATTGCATAAAGCTCTTTTGTGGAGTTTTCTGCATTGTTTTTTTGCCCTGAGATAACCTGTCAAATGTATTAACAACTTCTAATTCAACTTCTCTTAATTGGGCCGCACCTGTCTTCAAGGCCGGAACATAGATTTCATTTTGATTGTCACGTTGTAGAGACTTTAATTTGTTTCATGTTGAGCAGTTAAAAGCATGTCCAAAGCTGACTGACGTTCAGACATTTGATTTTAATCATGTTGATTCTTTCGATTCTCGATAAATGCAATAAGAATGCAATAAGAAATAGACACGAGTTCGCATAATGTCCCCTCCTCAAACCCACGCAAATTCTACGTTTTACACGTACAGATAAACTTTAATATCTAGAGCTAGCTTACAATGTAACCCGTTACCCCATAGATTGTTTCTAGCTTTGAAGAAAGGTTACTATTTAAAGCAGGTTGAAAGTAAAGCAGAGTGCGCCTTAATGCGCATTCTGCTTTACTTTCAGCCTGTTATAAGCTGCCATTTACTAGGATATAGAAAATATATCTAATGGTACGTAGCAAGCCACGTTTTAACTTTGAAATATGGATATGATCGACCTACGCAATCTTAAAATTATGAAATGAAACTACATGTACACATACGAGTGAGTTCGACTTCAGAAGCTGGCTCGAGATATTAAACTTCGACTTTTACCGTCACGTAAATAGTTGTCTATTGTCACTAATTGTTCATTAGCAGCAAGAAAATTCAAGCAAAAATGCTCCAAAGTAACAATGTTATTTGTCATGTGCGCCTAAAGCCGATTTTTTACAGCTGCATGGATCCTGATTGGCAGCAGTGTTACGCGGCGTCTGGCCAGGGACCAAACTGTTTGAAAATTATTTCGATATATCTTCAATAAATTCTAGCTTTGGAAGCAAAGGTGCAGACCACAGTATTGAAAAATGAAAAGGTTAAAACAGACGATAAAAGGGGGACATGAAATGTTTAGTGTTGTTTGTTTATAAACATGTTTACAGTAGAGCTATCCCTGTATCATCAACTCGATAAATATAGTTTGTGGTAAAAGTCTGATTGAAAAAAAGTCATTTAAATCATGACGAGGTTTGGCCGGAATTCGAACCAAGGTGACAAAAAACATTTACACCATAAATGTACCATTCTTTTCCAGTAAACGCGTTTGTGCTATACCAATTAGTTTCATTGCAAACGGTTTGGAGCCAGGTCAGACGACGGGTTATTCGGCGTCGTATCAGGCTCCAAAATGTTTGCCATTGAAATTACAGTACATGTAAGAGGGTCGTCTGAAATTTTAAAAAGCTATCGCTTTCTGTATTTTATTGCATTGCGTTTGCGTTTCATAAAACTATAAGTTTAACGCTTTCCCCACTGTACGACTCAATTCCTCTCACGATTCCTCCTACACATCATATTGACAACCATTACCCTGATACATCGTAAGTCTTTTATATCGTCTTCTTCAGGTTATTCGTCTGCAAGCGATTCAGTTTTAATGTCATTTTATCTAGTTAATACGGGTATCTAGCGTTATTGAATTGTATCAAACCTCGAGTTTTGTGGTGTCCTGTTCGGATCCAAACAGGTTTTAAATGGCAATGAAATAGCTGTTTGGATGTTGAGGGTATATGTTTAGCCGCCAACGCTTTTACTACTAATGCCAGGCTTATAGATAATTATACAAGAACAATTGATTCACACTCAAAGACCCCTTAACGCCTCCACGGTAAAATTAAATCGTCTGTTTTGTGAAACGTTTCATTTTTACTCTTTCTACACTGCATTAATCAAATGGACCATTCAATTTCTGAAGACAATAACATTTTATTCTGATTTTTAGGGGTGTTTATTGGAACCTACATTGTACTCATATATATATAAAGGTAAAACAAACAGTGGAGACGTTGATCGGTGGAGTTATTAACCCTTAGCCCGCCAAATAAATTGTCGTCGGCTATATTTCTCGTCTGCTTCAAGTTTCAAAGTGCTTCAAAGATGCTCAAAATTCCTGAAAATGTTGTCCAAGTGTCAAACAGCTTGGATCCGGATGAGACGCCGAGTTACTCGGCGTCTCATCCGGATCCAAGCTGTTTGCATATGGAGCTATAGTCGTGAGTGGCAGGCTAAGGATCAAAATATTCAGTTTTTGCAAAGTATACATGTCGGTACTTTAGTTTCCAGCACAGTCATAATAGGGTTACATCAAATGTAATCAGACAGTAACCCTTCCATTGAAATACAGCGTTCCCTCTCTACTACGACATCCAATGGGAGACAACAATTGTGTTCGTTGTTCGGAGGGAGTCGTTATAGAGAGGGAAATAGGCTTAAATTTGCAAACAGCTTGAATCCAGATCAGACGCCGCGTAACGCGGCGTCTGATCTGTATTCAAGCTGTTTGTCACTCGTCACTAAGGTTTGTTATGTCAAAATGCCCAATATGTAATTTTGAGAAAAACAGCAGACGACAACTTTAAGCAGAAGATATTGCAGACGTAAAAAGGTTGGACATCATTTCTTGTTTCCGGATCAGCGGCAAGCGTCGTTGTGAGGAGGGAATCGTTGTTGGGAGGGCCGTTTTAGAGAGGGAGCACTGTAGTATCATCTGTTTTTTAAAAAAAATCTAAAGTTTTCAAAGATAAAAGTCAGTCTGACTGTACATAGTTTGGAAACATTTATACGAGGGTCAAACAGTTTGGATCCTGATCAGACGCCGAGTTACTCGGCGTCTGATCAGGATCCAAACTGTTTGCAAAATTGTAGTAAAATGACGCGTGGCAATGAAGCCACTAATGGGTTGAGCCAAGTTCAGTGACCGCTGATAGCCGCCTACCAATCAATGTAATTTAACGAGCTAACCTTCGTGTAGACAGGCAATATGTTGTACATTATAGATGGAAATCGTTCTACAGGTTATAAAATAACAACAATAAGCAATATCTGTAGAGTTACAACAGCGTACAGTGTGCAAGACGTTATCATTTACAGTTTAAACCCATTTAACCTTGATGGGTCCCATGCTTATAATATTGGATTAGTCATTTTTTATGGGGTGCCTTAGCTAAATTTTGATGTTCGTTTTATATTGAAATTCATATCAGCAAACAGTGTAGACTGATCAGACACCGCATTGTGCGGCGCCTGGTCAGAATCTACACTGTTTGCCCATGTCCCATTTAATGGGACGGTATAGGCACAGATGGGTTAAAGAATATTAACGTGAACGCAATGCAATAAGATCTTTATGAACTTGCTCACATGTTTTGTTTATCTAAGTAGCAAACAGTTTAAAGCCTGGTGAGACTGCAGTTTATTCTTCGTCTCATCAGAGTCCAGACTGCTTGCAATCATTGTCACATATTCGGCAGCATTGTTCAGAAGGTTAAAGCATACAGTGGAGTAGACGCTATAATAACGTTATAATAATATCAATAAACGCGTTTACGCTAAAACTAGTATTGCTGTTGCAATCAGCCAGGTCAGACGCAGGCTCCAAAGTGTTTACCACTCAGATTAAAATGAATGGTGAGAATTGCCAACACGTTTTGTTTTTCTACATTTTATAGCAATGTGTTTTGCGTTTCGCTTGCGTTTAAACGGGAAAAATAATGTGTGCCCCTTTAAACATTGTCATATTATCGCTGTCTTTGAAATTGCCATCCGTACTGTCGTTTCAAAATTAGATTTAAGGCAGTGTGGCTGAGAATATAGATACGGGTGCCAAACAGTTTTCCAGAGCAGACTCCCTGTTGCACGGCGACTATTCTGCTGGACCAATGGTTGAGGACTGCAATTCAAAATGTTGACATGTGTATGTTCTAAACACATTTCACCTAGTTGTACACTATTTGCCACTCAGATTTGAATGAATCGTCAACATTTTATAACCTTATATTTTCTCTATACTATTGCATTCCGTTTGCATTTTGTTTGCTTTAACCTTCACTTCATGCATAAAGACGCTTTCTACTGATTTAATATTTTCCTAGACTAAAGAAAATAGTTCCATTTTATGCAGTAATGAATGTACAGCGTAAAATATATATCTTGTATCCTAAGTTCCTAACAGATGGTAGCGTAAAGCCGATTGAAAGTAAAGCAGAAAGCTCCTTAAGGCGCATTCTGCTAAAAATGCTTTCAGTCTGCTATAAAAGGTCGCTTGTCTGCAAAACTAGAAACATGGTATGAGGTTAAGGCTTAAACGAAAATAAAGAACATTTTCTCCACTACACTGTATCAGCATGAAAATGACAAACGCGCGTGCACATCACCTCATAAAGTTCCATGCATTCAATATCAGTCTGTATTCGTTTGAGATGCGTTTTCATTATCCCTACAACTGCAATCGTATCGTCTGTTTTAAAATTGACGTATCAAGTTATTTCTCAAATTTAAAATTCAGGCATTCTGACTGAAGAAATTGGCTTACGTGTGTCGAACAGTTTGGATCCTGATCAGAGTCCAAGTTTCTCGGCGTCTGATCTTGTTCCAAACTATTTGCGAATGCAAGTTTAGTTGGTTTATCAATGAAAGGATTAGTGTCTCCCGATGGAGCATTACTCAACATCAAACAGACATTCTCATCGTTATTGTTATTGACCGTTTCCATGGGAAACCATTTAAAAATAAGAGACATTACAAAGTTCAGGGTTACACATAAACGGTTTAGGCAATTACTCGTATTCTCAATGATAAAGCACAGTGGAGAAGACGGTATTCTTTCCAATTAAACACGTTTACGCTAAAACAAATCTATTTCAGTTGCAAGATGGTTTGAAGAAAAATAACAGGATCTTTAAAATATTGAGGGATTTATAAGAGTCTGAGTGATAAACAGTTTAGAGTCTGACCAGACACCGAGTGATAATCAGACTCACTGGGTTATATTTAGACCTACTTATATGTAAGAGGAGTTTACTTTCATTCATTAATGTATGAAAGACAGCTTTGTCTGATATTGATACATACAAATATACCGTGTGCAAATGTTAGTCTATTCGCGCTTACATGTAACATGATAAGGGTTAATATAAGTACTACTGTATTTAGTTTATAACGACACTTTGACATCATCAAGGTCAAAATGGCAGCGAGATCCAAGTATCGAACACATGACCCATGTGTTATATGCCTATCATCAACTACGTCAAGAAAATTCCTTGTTCAGTACTTGTAAAATCTGGCAACGATAGCGGTTGTCGTGTATCATTGTAATGTATTGTCATTATTGTCATTAAGAATTTGTACTTTATATAGCTAGAAGCAAAGTACTTTGCTTAAAGCTGAAATAAAGATTTTGAATTTGAACTTGTTTGTTTTAATATTTATTTTATCCTAAAAGCCTCAGACAAACCACTGTTTCCCTGTTTGATTGGCACATGCATTATAGTGGAGAAAACGTTATTATTTTCTTTTTAAACCCAAACGAAACGCATTGCAGTAAAATGTAGAAAAGGACAACTTTTTGACAAGTCTGAATATTTTATTTTAATCTGATTGGCAAACAGTTTGGAGCCTGATCAGACATCGGGTTACCCGGTGTCTGATCTGGCTCCAAACGGTTTGCCCTGGCGAAATAATAGTTTTAGCGTAAACGCGTTTATTATGAAAGAATACAGCCCTCTCCTCTATACCTGTACACTAGTTCAATCATGAATCTACAACACTAAATTACTACGCTAGTTACACAGCAATTGTCTATGGATGGAAGTCTGCTACTGTGGCTCGTGGCAATGAGAACACGGAGAAGAAGCCATGGAATTCTTAGGTGAGAAATTTTCTTCAGGGAGATTTCTTCTATAGGTTCACATTCCTTTAAACAGCCCATTGTCTTACATGCACACATTAGCTTCTGACTAATGTTCGTCTGGGTTTTCAAAATAACGTGGCTGAGCTAACTGTATGAACATGACAGTGTTTATCATGATTTTGTTTTTGTCATCAATTAATGTTTGTACATATACGAGTCTACGATATTTTTGGACAGTCTTTGTAAACAATGTAAATAACATCGTATCCAGGAAACCTCATATATTTCACTGTTCTATGTTTGATTGACACCTATATTCTTCCACACTAATTCAATCTTTAAGCCACAATGAACAGCAAAACACTTCAATGTCTATACTGATAAACAACAATAAACAAGTATATATTTAAAAGAGATATTCAGCGGAGTGCGTTTTGAAAGTAATGTTGTACACAGATGGGTGTGCAAAATGTATGGGATTGAGGATTTCAAAGAATGTAATAACTGGAATGAAAACATAAAAATACAAATACTGTAACTTATATGTAAAATATAGCATAACTACTAAAAAGCTATCATCTACAGAAACGCCCAATGATAATGTAGACCTTATCCTGATGGTGGAAGATTCTCGCATTAATCTACTGTTCTATCAAACTTCATTCATGGAGTTTCTTGTAAAAAACTATACTTGAACAGATGTCGTATCTAAAACTAGAAACATGCTGTCATACCGCAGTCGCTGTCACTTAATTTTGCACGTTAATCTATCACAAGTAAAAGTTGTAATTGGGTACATAGACCAGTCTGACACCATGCCCAATCAGATCATGTTTTAAGCAGGTGCCCTTTAATGTAGATTTCTGACCATTTATAGTTGGTTGAAAATGTGAAAATGCTGGTCAACAGCGTAAATGGATATTTTACAGCTCTGCTTACAAATATGCAGGAACATATGTCTGCTACCGTAGCTATTAGTAAGAAAGAAGACAGAACAGAAGCCGTAAAGTTAGTTGAGTCATTCACAAATTACTGTCATTGTTTTAAGAAAGTTGATACTTAAAGCTTACTGAAAGTAAAGCGAATACATACATTTCTGGAGATTTCGGTATTACTTTCAACCTGCTTTAATCGACTCACATCGTAAAACTATGTTTATCTTTCGAAAGAGCGAGATGTAACTAAAAGAACAACATGTATGTTATTATTTTGTCTTTGGCTTTTATGCGTGCATAAATAAGTATTACAGTGTAGAAGATATTATTATTTCCAAAATCACGGGTTTGCGCCTAAACGATTATTTCCATTGCAAACAGTTTGGAGCCAGATCAGACACCTGGTACGTTAGCCTTACCAAATAAACGCGGTTGTGCTAAAACAATTATAATCCGATGTCTGATCAGACTCGAAACTGTTTGCCACTTGAATCAAAATAAATTGGCAGAGAGTTTGTTTTGAATTCGTCATTTACATGTGTACTACATTTTATTGTACGGTACACCAACCTTAAATTTTAATTTTATAAATTAAGAAATAAAACTAGACGACAATTGTATAAAATTGATGACGTCTAACATTTCAGTAGCATGCTGTGATTTCGAATCTGATTGTGATACCTTCCTATGTCATACAATGCTATATCTTAAGGACCACAATGGAAATAAGAGTAATTTTTACTCTTTTTTGTGTTATCCTTGGCATATAATGTTGAGTGACATGGCTGTATTAAATCATACATACTGTTGCTTATTGTTTACTGTGTATGTTTTTAATAACAGATTGCCATGTTATTGTACATTTTATGTTGAAATAAATTTATCTATCTATCTATCTATCTGTCATGTCAGTAAAGGAGTTAAAGCAGACGCCACTGTTGAAGCAGACGGTAATACAGCAGCGGAGGGATTAATATTCTAGACAGTGTTGGACAGAGACTGGAAACAGCTTGCAGACTTTACTATGCCATTGTCATTACATCGTCTGCTTAAACCTTTACCTGATAGCCTATTTATAGGACTTAAGATAGGTGACTACTTAAAGCAGGTTGAAAGTAAAGCAGAATGCGCCTTAGGGGGTGCATTCTCCTTTACTTCCAGCCTCCTTTAAGCTATCATGTGCTACAATATAAAAAATATTCCCTATAATACATATTCATTACTGATTAAATTGGAACTATTTTCTTCAGCGGATGAATAAATCATATCCGCTGAAAGGCGCTTCTATGGGGTAAAGGGTTAAAATGTCTTCTTTACATGTATGTATTCATCGAATTTAGAGTTCATGCATTTGACAACAAACAATTATACGAAAATCAAACAGTTTATCCTATTCAGACGCTGGGTTACTCTTCCTCTGGTCTGGATTTTAAATGTTGCAAGTACCAATTAACCCTTCATCTGTTGAAATATCGTCTGCTTTGAAATTGTCGTCTGAAATTATGGTAAAATTAAATTTTATACATTGTTTAACTGACGAAACCTTGAAACGAGTGTCAAACAGCTTTGATACAGATCAGACGCCGCGTTAAGCGGCGTCTGGTCTGTATCAAAGCTGTTTGCAAATACATGTCAAGTCGCAATCGACATGCGAGAGGATATGTCAAGCTGTTAGAAAATAGTTTAAGGTCACATGTCTCGTCAACTAGTTTCCTTTGTTTTCACCAAGTCTCGATATTACATATGGTAACATTTTGCAGCAATAAATTTTAGATTTACGGCCGTTTCTTTCAGCCACTGAAAGGCGGCTTTTGATCAGGATTCAAACTATTTGACAATCACGAATAATTCGATATGACTTCAGCATTTTTTGCCATAAGTCAAACGCCTGATCAGGATCTAAAGAGGTTTGGTACTCGTGACGGAAAGCGTTGAAAAGTTTAGAGCAAAGTCTGGCGATGAAAATGATGGCTATATCAGGGCTCCAGATAACGGTGAGTGAACTGGACAAATCCAGCATTTTCTCACTCATCTCAGCACTAAATCCTATGGTGATCGTCTTTTCGAGACGATTCTAATGAGTAGTGACACAATAGGGTTTAAAGCAGAAATAAAGACTTTAGTTTTCAAAATAAATTCCCTTATCTTGAGCCCTGGCTATATGATCAATGACAAGTGCGGTCACAGTGAAGGTTATATGTCGCGACAGTGACCTTTTTATGATAGAAGGCAACATGTTGCAGCAATTAATATTAGATTGTATGGACAGTTGTTGATCTACTTTCAAAGATCCGTTCTCTCTAGTTTTGCAAATACACTATTCGGTTTTCAATCTCTTTAAACAACAAGCTGTATCAAAGACTCATATTTTGTATGTTTTAAGTTGCCGCTTTTATAAAACAATTTTTTTTTAAAAAAAAAAAAAAGACCTTCAAATAACGCGAACAGTGTATACACAGATCAGCAGACCTGTCAAAAACGAGACGTCTGAACTGCATTAACATTGTTGCAACGACAAAAAAAACTAACGGAGCCACTAGCAATTTGTTCTATAGAGGACAGGATGCTATTCTTTCCCAATATTATGCTAATATGCGTTTATGCTAATGCCTTTTGTCCATTGCAAACAGTTTAGAGTCAGACCAGATGCCGGTTTCCGCGCGGTTTGCTATCCAGGTAAAACTTTATCGTTAAAATTCAAACAATTGCAATTGTCTGCAGTTTACTGTATTGCGCTTGCGTTTAGTAACATTTAAACGGAGCATAATAACGTCTTCTTCCCTGTATCTTGGTCTATAGTTATAAACTCCGATTGACAAATATAAAAAAAAATTGAGCAGTGCCACGACAAAGGCTGTCTTATTGCATTGCAACATTGTACAGACAAAGCGCCCTTGTCCTCCCATGCTTAGTATCTGTGTTTGATCTGCATTGCCAAATACCGCATATAATACTGCTAAATACAATACTTTAGACGCCTGTGGGCGTCCAACAGTGTAGATCAAGGCTAGCCGCCGTCAAAGACGCAACGACTGGCCCTGATATACACTATTTGCAATGCAATAAGGCAGGTTTTATCATGTCACGGCTCAAAATAATGTAGTTGTGATTCTGATCAGACGACCCGAATTATTTGACGTCTGAGCAAAATCCAAACTATGTATATAAGTCTAGGGATATAGTTTACAGCTTACAAAGGGTTGAAGGCATTTATATATCGAATTGTATACGAGCAATGTCTTGTCATTCATAGTTAATAGAACTCGGGCAGCTATATAATTAGTGTAATGGAATTCTCTACCATTCCGTACAGTAAAACACGTGTTCAGCGGTCCTACAATCAATTAAGCAGAGTACTAAAGACATGTTACTACTGAATGCAGGACACAGGTAAAGCAGAAAGCTCCCAATGGAGCTTTATGCTTTACCTTTGTTCTGCATTAAGCTGCCACCATTATGTTAGACTACCAACTTGACTTTTTTTAGTTGCCACCTGACACAGGTTTTACTGCATTTCATTAACAAAGATATTCTTCAGTGGCATTTGATATATAACCTTTGTACAATAATGAATGATAATGCCGCTAATATAGTGTTATAGTAATGTTCAGCACTGTGTATCCATAGAAAGTCAGACTATCCTATTATTGTTTTTGCAGTTGCTTGTTTGTTTCTATTTATGTTGTTGTTGACGATGATGGTGAAGATAAGGTGTGTCCATTTTGTTAGTTTTGTGTTCTAATGTTTCCAATCTTAGTGTGGGATTATTTTGATGGTTGTTGTTTATTTTGTTAAGACGTTTTTAGTCCTCTGAAGAAGAGGCTGAATTGATCTGTCTCCCCCTGTCCGAAAGAATAAATATTATAGCACATCAGCTTTGGATACCAAGTTTGGTGTGTGAGTACATTTTGGGACAGCAGAGTGCCCCGTAATATTTTCAGGCCACTTAGACTTTGTCCGTGACCTTCGACTTCAATTGTAAAAAAAAAAAAAGTTTCTTTGTTTTGTATTGTTTTCTGTAGGATATTTTCTGCAATCAGCCAGGGTGCCTTTTTGGTTGTGTAAGTACATGTTGGTATTAATGAGTGTCCTGAAACTGTTTCAGGTCACTGTGACCTTTGACCTTGGACTTCATTGATAGGTGAAAAAGCTTGACCATATCAGTCAAAGATGCATGTTTCACTTTGGTGCGTGAAAACATATTGGGATAACATAATATAGCCTGCTATTTCAGACCAAAGTATTAAAACAGACGATATTATGGCGGCGAAGGTAAAAAACAGAAATGATACGTGAAAATAGTCTAGGGTTAATAGTTGGTAAATTGTTGTACGTTCTGATGTGGAAGCGTCGACTGTGTAATGAAAATGTAGAGTGTTAATAAACTACTGTACATTTTCAAACATATTCCTTAATCTTCTCAAATGAAGCCAAGAATAAAAGTTATATTACAACATGAACGACACAGTTCAGAGGACTCCCTGATGAGTAACTCGGCAACTTAACAGGTTTGAAATTGTGTGCAAATATCAATGTTCTCTAGGTAAAACAATGAAAGGACTGAAATTCGAAAATTCGCTTACTCGGCGTATTTGATTGGTTAAAACTAAAACACAATAAATAGATTCCGTCGCAAACGAGCATGAAATTAGCTTTCTTTATGATAGAAACAACCCATTTGTGTAGAAACTGGGTCTCGTAAAAGTGTACACTCAGATCGTACACAGTAAAACCTCTCTATTACGAACACTAAATTTTGTAAATTATTTATAGAGTTAACGACAGGTTACTGCTTTAAGCAAGATGACAGTAAAGCAGAAAGCTCCTTAAGGAGCTTTCTGTTTTACTGTCACCTTGCTTTAAGGTGTCACCTGTCTTGTATACAATTAAATAGCCTTCCATTTACTGGTCGTAATACAGGGTTTTTTACTGTAGTGGAGGAGAGCATATTCTTTCCCTTTTAAACGCAAACGAAAACGCTTTGCAATAAAATGTAGAAAATGGCAGCTATTCGAAAAGTTTGGCGACTAATTTCAATCTGAATGGCAAACAATTCGGAGCCTGATCGGACGCGTCTGATCTGGCAAAAAAACTGTTTGCAATAGAAAGAGTTGTTTTAAGCATAAACGCGTTTATTAACTTTATTTGGAAAAGAATAACGTCTTCTCCACTGTAAACAAAACATACTCTAATGAGGTGACAAGGTGGGCAGAATACTAAGTAAAGGATCTTCAATAGACTTGAAATTCCAAATTTAGAAACACTCCAATTATATATGTTCATCCTTAGTATAGGCTAGTACAGTGGAGAATACGTTATTCTTTCCCGTTTAAACACAAACGAAACGCAAATGCATTGTGAAAAAAAGTAGAAAACGACGACTTTTCGATAATTCTGACTATTCGTGTTAGTTTGAGTGGCAAACAGTTTGGAGCCTGTTCAGACGCCGGGTTACCCGGCGTCTGATCTGGCTCCAAACTGTTTGCAATGACAATAATAGTTTTAGCGTAAACGCGTTTATTGGGAAATAATAACGCTTTCTCCACTGTAGCCATAGGCGACAAGAGATACAGTAGAGACGACGTTTTTCCCCAGTTTACAGTTTAAACATATTTTACTTTCCATATGTACGCGTAAAATTGGGTTGGGTTACAAGTTCTAACAACATTAGTTTTGACCCTTCCCCTACAGTGTACAAACAAAACATGAACAATGGCTTATCGATTCATTAATTTAAAGTGTAAATCATTGTATATACTTATATAGAGGAGCATGGTAGAGATAAAGGAGAAAAGGACATAGTGATTGAGAAAATATATAAGAAAATATAAGTAGATGAGAAAGAAAGAAACAGAGAGAGTGAGTGAAAGATATAGAGAATGAACCCCAACATGCAGTAGTTTTGCCATATGAAGTTAGAGTAAAGGGACATATCATCTGATATGTAAGCTGGAATTATCCTGGTGAATATGGAAAGGTAAAACTCCTGTATTTCATAACAATTTTATATGTGATCATTAGATTCAGCAATTGAATCAGTATAATTGGGGATATAATTCAAAACTGTCTTTCAGGTTAAAGGTCTTTCCCAATAAACGCGTTTACGCAAAAAAAACTATTATTTCCATCACAAATAGCTTGGAGCCAGAACAGACGCCGGATAACCTGACGTCTGATCAGACTGCAAACTGTTTGCCACTCAGACTAACATAAATTGTCAGAATTGTCGAAAACTTGTCTTTTTCTACGTTTTATTGCGATGTGTTTCGTTTGCGTTTAAACGGGAAACAATAACGTATTCTCCGCTGTAATCATGCAATTTGTATATACCGACATAACATTTACAACACTTTGTGAGAAATGTGATAATATTTGCCAGCAGTTTCGATCCAGATGGGAAATTCTATTTAAATTTTAACCCTTTCGTCACAATAGGCGACTTAAACCCTTCACTGCCGTGACGTCATCAGTTTTAAACAATTGTCGTCTGCTATTATTTCTTAAATTTTAATTTTTGCTATTTTGACTGAAGAAATATTGAAATGAGTGTCAAACAGTTTGGATCCTGATCAGACGCCGCGTTACGCGGCGTCTGATCAGGATCCAAACTGTTTGCAAACAACTGTTGTGCTCGGGGTAAGGCAGTGAAGGGGTTAAGTCAACTTTGCTAACAGTTTAGATCCTGCAGGAGCCTTTTTATCTCGGTAGCTTTTTGGTTACAGTTTGCCTAGAACAATTGTACTCTTCACTGTGTTGTAAATATAGGATATTACATGAGTGTTGATAATTTATTGGATTTATTAAACGAGTTTTTTAGAAAACGATAAAAACGAGTTTGATAAATCCAATACATTATTAGATCTAACACGAATGTTATATTCTTTTTATAACAAAACCTAGAAATGTTATTTATCGCAGCCTTTGAGGTCAAGGGAATGCTAAGCGCGATATAAGTAGATATATACAGGAAAAAAGTTGTTCCAATTTAACCCCGTTCACAAGCATAATGTTTATGTTGTTATATGTATTTATAAACACTTTCACGTAGATCTAATATTGATTAACTACACCAAAAAACTATAGATCTAAATTGAATCTGCATTATGGAATGAAGACGTTGGAAATCGAACGCGCATAGAACGCATTTTAACGACGTCACAAGTAAACGACGTCGTGGCGTACCTCATTTGCATAGTTATATAACTAGTTATATTATATATGACATTTAAACAACGGGTGTTATTCAACGCTCACGCCGTCTGTTATGTTATAAAGGAAGAATATACGCATTACTAGGATTCAATGGGTTTAAACATATTTCTCTATGAATTATATAAAATGTCCCCCAAGGTACCCAGAGAAATTGGAGACAAGTAAATTTGCTAAAATTAGTTCAAGGTTTCATGGGGAAAAAACGAACAATCAATGTCCGATAATGATTTCACTTTATGTCTAACTCCCGGCAATGCTGTTCTATTAAACAGTAAAATCCGCCTTTACGACCAAATACAGCGGAGAGAACGTTGTAATTGCCTGTTTAACCCTTTACTCATTCTATACGCCTTTTTACATACATTGTATTTCATTAAATTCCTCCACTGAAAAAAAATTACACAGACATGAAATATGCACCATAAGAAAAATGTTCTACACCCTAGCATGGCCGGATTAGTTAGAAACAGGCTGAAAGTAAAACAGAATACGTCTTAATGCGCATACTGCTTTTCTTTCAATTTGCTTTAAGTGGTCACCTGTCTTCAAAACCAGAACAGATTATGGAGCGAAGGGTTAACACATTCACCCCTGAAATTCCAAATGAACAATTCCAATTTCCAATACAGTCTAATCCATGTTTTACTACTAGCGGTTGTTTTTGCAATACATTGCAAAATTAAAAACATTGCATCTACCCTTACATGTAACCCTTTCATGATCAAATTTTTCGTGAGTTTCTACATGTAGGCCTATCCCTTCTTCGCCATATTGTCGTCTGCTTCAATATTGTTGTCTGCAATATCGTTTCAAAGTTAGATTTAAGGCAGAATAACTGATGTAATTTAAAACCAAGTGGAAAACAGTTTTGATACTGATCAGACGGCGTCTGGTCAGGTTAAAAAATGTTTGCAAATGCGCTGTATGACGTCATTGAGAGTGAAAGGGTAAAGGAGGTTTCTGATCTGAGTCTACACAGCTTGTACGTAGTAGACATGTATACTCTGCACAGGAACACTGTATGTATGACACATTAATTCGTAGGACTGAATAGAATACCAAATATTTACCCAAACGCAATGATTGATACGCAAATATCAATGTTTCTTTAATCCCTTACCCCATAGTCTGTTTCTATAGTTCGAAGACAGATGACAACTTAAATCAGGTTGAAAGTAAAGCAGAATACGCATTAAGGTGCATGTTGATTTACGTTAAGCCTACTTTAAGCTACTATCTGCTACGATTGGGAACTATTTTCATCAATGGAGGAATAAATTAAATGCACTATTATAAGGCGCTTCTATTTGGGACAGGGTTTACTATTTCAAATAGCAAACGACAGATATGCAAAAACTTCGTAACTGTGAAGAATGTGAGATTTCATCAGGATTTGCAATCAGTTTGGATACAAATTAGACGGCGAGTGACTCGGTGTTTGATCCGGGTCCAAATTGTTTGACATTTATATCGGTGTTTCTTTCGTCATATATACAGTGGAGAATCTGTTATTCTTTCCCAATAAACGCGTTTACGCTAAAACTATTATTTGTAGTGCAAACAGTTTGGTAACCCGGCGTCTGATCAGGCTCCAAACTGTTTGCCACCAAGATAAACAAGAATTATCAGAATTGTCTAAAAGTTGTTCTTTTCTACGTTTTAGTGTTTTGCGTTTGCGTACGTTTGCGTTTAAACGGGAAAGAATAACAGATTCTCCACTGTAAACACAGTCGAAAGTCGATACCTCAAACTCGCTTAAATCGATCTTACCAGTATTGCATAATTTGAATTTCGATAAGTTGATCTCACGTGTATCCAACCCATAAGCGATTTTTTCAAAGTATCAAACTTTCTTTCTACAGTAAAACCTCTCTATTACGACCACTAAATTATGTTAATTATTAGAATGTTTACGGTAGGTGACCGCTTTAAGCAAGGTGACAGTGAAACAGAAAGCTCCTTTAGGAGCTTTCTGTTTCATTGTCATCTTGCTTTAAGATATCACCTCTCTATTATACAATCAATTAGCCTTCGTTTTAGTGGTCGTAATAGTGAGGTTTTACTGTATCATTGTTTTTTTGGAAGAGCTATTTATGATGAATGAAAAAATGGAAAAAAATATATATGGTGGTGTCCTTTTTTTTTAGCTACAGCGATTTGAAAAAGGAATGTCAAATTTGGACTTTTTCTCTCAAATTTTACCCATTCAGAGTACAAGCTTCAGTAAAATCTATTTCAAAACAAAACAAACACGGTAATTTTGGTTTTCATTATTTATTTCATGTCTATGGTGATATTTTCACATATAGAAACCAAATTTAGACAAAGCAGGCACAAGTTTTGAACAATATGGATCCTCGAATATCAAAAATATGCTTTTTATAGGGCATGATTTTATTAAGATTTTTTATTTTATGAAAAAAAAGTAAAACAGTTTGAAAATGAAATAGTTCTAGTATTAAACTTTTTCTTATATTATATCAAATGAAAGCCAATGCTGAGGCAGTTCAAAATATGAAAAGAAATTGAAAGGTCAGTGTTGAAAATTTTGAGTTATTAAAGTAAAAAGAGTTATCTCCCCTTACAAAATTTACAAAAAAGTACCACATCGATGATATTTAGAGCTTTATAAATTTCACATTTGGTGCCTGTTTTCTCTTAAATTAGTTTTTGCATGAAGAAATACTACCATAGATAGGAAATAAATAACACAAAACCAAATTATCATATTTGTTTTCATTTAAAATGGATTTTATTGAAGCGGGCTGTTTGAAAAGGACAAAATAAGAGAAAGTGGGTGGGGTAAATTTTACATGGCCATGGAGCCAACTGTTGTTCACCAAAATGTACGATTTTCTATTTTTTCATTCATCTTAAATAGCTCTTCGATACAAAACCATCATAAAGTGTTTTCATATACTTTGAAAATTTCTTAAATTCATGACATTGATACACCCTTAAGTATAGAACATACCCGTATTTCAAAGTTAAAACGTGGCTAAGCTACGTTTTAACTTTGAAATACGGGTATGTTCGAACTAACGCGAGTTCGACTGTATACAAAATGGTAGACAGTGCTTTAAAAGCATACGATAATAATATTATGACTGAAATAGTTTTGCCTATTGTCTTCTGATCGCGACTTGATTGGTATTTGCAAACAGCTTTTTTTCCAGATCAAACGCCGTGTAATACTTGACACTCGCACGGGTACATGTATTAAGGTTTCTTCAATAATTATTGTTAAATGTATAATTCTGAATTTCACCAAATTTGCAGATGACAATTTCGAAGCGAACGATATTATTGCAACCGATGGTTAGAGATGAGTAGACGTTATTATTTCCCGTTGAAACGGAAACGAGCTGCAAGAAAATACAAAAATAGCAGTTTTTGTGTTTAAATTCGATGATTTATTTCGAAATTGAGACGCAAATAGTTTGGAGTCTGATCAGACATTATCATTTCCCGTCGAAACGGAAATGAAATGCAAGAAAACGTAGAAAATTGCAGTTTTTTTTTTAATTTGAGGATTTATTTTAATCTGTGACGCAAATAGTTTGGAGCCTGTTTAGACGCCGGGTTTCCGTCTGACCAGGCTCCAAACTATTTGCAATGAACAAAAGTTTTACCATGAATTTGTTTTCTGCCATGGGGAAATAATAATATCTTCCCGCTCTGTATATGTAGAGGGTTTAACTATGAAATATGTGAGCAGAGTTTCAACACTAGAGACTGATAATATAATAATAAATACATAAATCGTTAGTAGCCATCTGCGTTGTTTTGTATTAGATTAAAACACCCTCAGGGGCCTTGTAGCTGAAAAGGCTGAAATGAGGACGATAAATTCGCATTCGCTAAGTTCAGGCCGTGGGCTAGATATATAGTAGGAAGTACAGTCTAGAGGACGTTATTCTTGCCAGTTTAAACCAAATCAAACACAAAAACTATGCAATAAAATGAATAAAATAGAAGTTGTTTTCTGTTGGTTTTTTAAATATACATGAACGTTTAGTTTTAATATGAATACAACAGAAAGTTTGGAGCCTGGTCCGGCATTTAAAAACGTGTACAATGGACTTTAGGTTTTAAGCATATAGTCTATGGTATCCTTTTTTGTGAAAACTGAAATTAAACGCCATTGCAATAAATTGAAGAAATAAAGCTGTGTTCTTGAAAATGTTGATCTTGTAGACAACAAAATTGAAATAGACGACATCATAGCGGTGAAGGGGTACAAACCACACGATAAATTTGGCTCTAAAATGGTTAAGCAAGCTTGAATAATCAAAGGGTCGGCTGTAGTTTTCTTGTCTCCCCTTTTCAGGAGTGTGAGTAGTGTTACAAAAATAAATATCAAAGTTCATCTCCGAATGATATTCTTACAAATGTATACTGATATAAAGACTCTAAATGTATTCTTATGTATTTGATACAGTAATGGATTACGTAACAATTGTGCATAGTGTTTATAGTTTATTTTGTATTGACGAGATACTGTATGTATAAGTCAAAATAAAATATGTTCTGTTCGGTTCGGTTCTGTTCTTCTATGTTGCCCCTTTTCAGAATTGTTTTTCCTCCCAAAAACTTAAAATGAACAATTCCAGTTTCGATTTTAGTCTAGTCCATTTCTGACTTTAAAGGGTTGTTTTTGTCAATGTTTAACATTATGACAAACAGTAAATACCCTGATCAGAGGGCTCCTTAAGGAGCCCTCTGGTCTGGGTATCTACTGTTTTCATAGAACAAGTGTACAATTCACATACACACTGTTTGATTAGGACGCCTATAAGCGGGACTATGGTTCAAAGGGTTAAACACAGCGGAGGAGACTTTTTTTTTCTTTCCCGTTTGGTCGTAACGAAACGTAAATGCGATTGCAACAAAATCGAGAAAATGACGTTTTGAATTATTGGACGAATCATTGTTGCCTGAGTAGCAAACAATTTGGAGCTTGGTCAGACGCCGAGCCACTCAAATTAGAATAAACCGAAATAGTTTTATACCTGTAATTTTCTACATTTTACTGAATTGCGTTTGCGTTTCGTTTGTGTTGAAAAGTCTCCTCTAATGTATATACCTGCAATATTACCGTCTGCATGCTTAAGACTTGGTGTCTGGTTAATTTTCATTTCTTATTAGCATTTTGGAATGCTTAAATTCGAAAAGAAATTAAAACGATTTTCTGCCAAATTATCGTCTGCTAGAAGGTTATTGTCTGCATTTATTTTCAAATTTAATATGTTTCGTCATAGGAAACCAAAATACGTGTGTCAACAATTTTGGAGCTGGAGGCTAGTCACTCGGCGTCTGATCTAGATCCAGACTGTTTGCAAAATCCAATTATTCTCGCTTTGAAGGACTAAAAATTAGTTGGACCCTCCTGAAGTAAGAGTTGAAACTATCCATGCACACATCATGTCTGGGAGCCAGACTTAATAGTTTCTTTGTAGTAAACTGTCCACTCAATTACTAAATTGGCTATCAATTGTCGAAACTAATTCGGCCTTCCACTAACACGGTAGGTATAAGCAGCTGGTATTCTAAGGATAAATCCACCACGGGTACGGGACACTAAATCCACTCTCGTATATTGTCCTTACCCTTTTTTAATAAGCGTAATTATATACAAATGATCTATATCTGTGTTTAAGCCATGTGACTGCTTAAAGCAAGCAAACTATTAAGCATAACGCTCCTGCGGGGACTTTCTGCTGTACCTTTTCATTGTTTTGAAAATGAATGAATAAATAGTGTTTACGGCACATCGACACAGATGGTCACATTTAGAGCCGAGAAAAATATATGTGAAATTAACTTAATACATGTAGCTTGCTTCAACCCATTTATACCCAGTGGGTTTTTCCATGTTTATATATTGGATTAGTCCATTTTTTATCAAAGGGATGTCTTGTCAAAAGTTTCATTTTCATTTTGTTTTATATTGAAATTCCTATCAGCAAACAGTGTAGACTCTGATCAGACGCCGCATAATGCGGCGTCTGATCAGAGTCTACACTGTTTGTCTATGTCCCATATATGGGATCGTGGGCACAAATGGGTTAACCTGCCACCTATATTCAATATCATCAATGAATTCAATCATGCACTTATAAAGTCAATATAAGTGGAGAACTGGGTTACCGGTGTAGCTTGTTTCCAGTTTATAGGGCATGTAGTTGTTTAAAGCATGCACGTTGGAAGTAAAGCAGAACGAGCATTCTGTTTTACTTTCAGTCTGCTTTAAGGATCCACGTGTCCAGGAACAGGAACATTTTCTTTAATTTGCTTCTTGAATAGGCATGGTTTAAGTATGAACAGGTACATGTATATCTATGAGGAATTAAAGTTTATGCGATAAAATGCGCTTTTATGGGAGGAAAGGGTTTAATATGTAGAAATTACTAACGCGCTCAGATGATGACAGTTACTATGGCAGAAATATCGAGTATGCTGAGAGATTTGTGGTGATTCTGACATGAACTTTATTGATGCTCTAAGCTTCGTGGGATTTTAAGCACTTTAAGTTAAACCTACACGCTATCGTGCAACTGCTTGCATGCGTGCTATTTTATTGCGATTGTAAGTTTTGTGATATACACTTTACAAAATTTCTACATGTAATTGGCCACCTTAGTTTTCTAATATTTTCAGGAAGGTTACAGTAAAACGTTATTCTTTCCCAATAAACGAGTTTACGCTTAAACTATTATTTCCAGTTCAAACAGTTTGGAGCCAGATCAGACGCCGGGTAACCCGGCGTCTGATCAGGCTCCAAACTGTTTACCACTCAGCTTAGGATCAATAGTCAGAATTATCAAAAAGTTGTTATTTCTACATTTTTGTGCATTGCGTTTGCGTTTCGTTTGTGTTTAGACGGGAAAGAATACCGTTTTCTCCACTGTAAGTGCAATATAGGCCTGTTACAATCCCGAGTGACTTGAAACAAAATGGAAAAGCGAGACTAGAAAACAAGAACAAGACTATGTCCTCTACATGTATGTTAAAATCGTTTAAACGGTTCACTGCCTTACCCCCAAGTACAATGGCTATTTGCAAACAGTTTGAACGTGACGCGGCATCTGATCAGAATCCAAACTGTTTGAGACTCAGTTTTATATTTCTTAATTAAAGCCTCATTATATAATTGGGAAACCTGCATAAAACCGTTGTTTGGAAACCCATTTGAACTACACAGGTCTTGATGCTTTCACAAAAAGAGTTTTTATCTATGAACTCCTTTTCTTATTTCTATTTTGCTATTTATCGTCGCTTTGACCAAATATTTACGATATTTTGTGTAGATCTACTCTGCATAATGAAAATGTTGATAAACTTCATTGTTTGTCTTGGTAGCTCAGTTGGTAGAGCGAATGACTAGCATTCCAAACGTTCCGGGTTCGCGTCCCAATTGATTCAAAACTTTTTATTACAATTTATTGTCATATTGTATGGACCTGCCAGTCTTGAATATTACAGAGGTCGAGAGGTAAGTTATATTTAGTCTTTGTTGGTCAGAACTACCGGTGGCGTCCATCGCTATAACTGTATATTTTGTCCTAATGTGATATTGGTTTAATGACTGACAATTCAACAAAATCGGAATATAACATTTGGCCGACAGCTACACACTGTAGCTTATCAGCCTTTCCTTTACAATCAGTAACAATGGACATTTGACATTCAGTGAATTCGGTCGTGTCACGGCATCGGTGTGGAATCTACAGCAGCATTTTTACTTTCGATTTATTACGGGTTTAAATAACCTGTTTTAGTGGACTGTGCCTGTTTTTCAACATTTCAAAGATCGATATGCCCTTAAGAATATGCTTGTTGTATCGAATATCTTTAATAAAAGTATGATTGCAAAATGGGGCTTTAATCCAAAATAACTAAAATTTCACTTTGAGAAATAAAACAGATGCCAACGGTTGAAAGGGTGACGTCAGGGCAGTGAAATTGAAATCTACGAACAGAAACAACGAAATGAGACTAACCTGCCATAGAGTAGCACCGACTTGAATCATACTAACAGCATGGCTGCGCTCTGCAATCGACATTCTCCACATATTCTATGAGTTTTCAGTTATGCTTTCGTTCCACAGTACAAGTGCCGTATTTTATTTCGAATACCAGGCACGCAAGTTATTTTCCCGTGCCGAACAAGTAAATATGTCTGTTCAGACGCGCTTAAGACATTTCCATGTCACATCTGATTTAGACATTATGATAGTTTTAAGCCATGGGCAGATGGACACTTATTTCCAAATGTCAAGTCATTATCTAATTTAAGTCTGTTATAAAAAGGTTTCTGAAAAAATGACTAATTAGAAATGTCTCTAACTGTGTATGCAATGGACAATATGCCCATCTACGTACAGTGGAGAATCTGTTATTCTTTCCCAATAAACGCGTTTACGCTCAAACTATTATTTACAATACAAACAGTTTGGAGCCAGATCAGACGCCGGGTTACCCGGCGTCTGATCAGGCTCCAAACTGTTTGCCACCAAGATAAACATGAATTATCAGAATTGTCTAAAAGTTGTTCTTTTTTACGTTTTAGTGCTTTGCGTTTGCGTACGTTTGCGTTTAAACGGGAAAGAATAACAGATTCTCCACTGTACTTGAAGAATTACATGTAACCCCTTCACTGCCTTTCCCCGAGTACAATGATGAGTTGCACATTGTTTAGATCCCAATTAGACGCCACGCAACAAGACGTCTCATCAGAATCCAAACTGTTTGACACTCAGTACGATACTAGTATTACTTTAGTCAATTTACCTAAAATTATTTAGAATTAAGAAATAAAAGCAGACATTAATTGTTTAAAACAGGTGACGTAACGGCAGTGAAAGGGTTAAAAAACCTTTTATAGTAAACTTTATGCCTACCCTTTCCTCGCTAAATTCAACTATCCGGTTTAAGTCTTTCGTCGACAAAATATCGCCTACTTTAATACATGTAGTATCATCTGTAAATGTTGTTTTAAGCCTAGAGTTAAGACAAAGTGACTAAATTGGCACAAGTTTTCACTTTTATTGTCAGTCGGGGTAGACCTTGGTGTGACATCATGTTTTGCAGAGTCTAATCTTGGTCAGATCTACATTGTATGCAATTGGATATTAACCAATATTAACCATACACAGTGTAGGTATATTATGTTACCCAAGGTTCAAGGAACTTCAATACTACGGATGGCAAATTGATTCTGAACAAGGAAACCTATACGGTTTGGATTTAAACGAATATTGTATTAAGCGACCACTCAATAGAAGACTCGTGTATAGCATTAAATACATGTGACTGCTTAAAGCAGGAAAATAGTACAAAAAAGCTCATATAGGAGCGTTCTGTATTATTTTTATACCACAATAAGCAAAAATCTGGAGCTTGGCAGAAGAAGCCTCAACCATGGCTACGTCACTGAGTGCTCCCTGAGTACAGTATATTTGTCTTGTTATTAGCACTTGGCTGTTTAACCAATTTGCGATCATTGGATTCTTCCATGTTTATATATTGGATATTTTTTTTGATAAGTGCAATTTTTATCTAAGGAATACCTGGTCTAAATTTTTGTTTCCGGCTTATTTTATAATGAACTTCCTATCAGCAAACAGTGTAGACATTATGCGGCGTCTGATCAGAGTCTACACTGTTTGCCTATGAACAATATATGGGATCACGGGCACACATTGATTAAGAGATACATGTAAATATTCATTGTACTGTCCATCAACTCAAGTTTCGTTGCATATCAGAAGTCTGAACCAAAGGCCACAAGTTCCAACCTCTAAATGTATTGGAAAAACTCATATACATTTTTGTTTGTATCGTTTAGTGTGACAGTGTCTATACATTATACAGGAATTTATACAACCGGCTAAAATGTCGATAATGCTAATATTTGCTTACGAGTGGTAACGGGTGTTGAATAATAATATGCATATGTCATCTGCATGTATCCATGGTTGCTATCGAAGTAATGTCCATATAACTTAACCCTTTCACTCTCAATGACGCTTTAAAGCGCGTTTGCAAACAGTTTGGGTCCTGATCAGACGCCGCGTTACGCGGCGTCTGATCAGGACCCAAACTGTTTGACACCCTTATCGATATTTATTCAGTCATGCAACATTAAATCTAACTTTTAAACATATTTTGCAGACAACAATACAGAAGCAGACGACAAACAAGCGGTGAGGGGGTAATAATTTGATCATGAGATGGTTAACCCTTATAGTGCTCTATTTCAACTAGGTTGTTCAATAACTTTTAACATCAAACAAAAACAGAAAGTAGCAGGTCGTGATGAGACGAAGCATTTTGTGGCTTCTGAGCAGGGTCTGCGCGGTTTGTTATTTCATATGAAAGGACCACAATGGAAGAAGGAGTAAATGTACTCCCTTTGTGCTATCCTTATCGTATAATGTTATTTGACATGGCCTTGTTGATTTATTATGCTTACTGTTTTGCTATGTTTAATCAATGTGCCATGTAAATGTATATTTTATGATGAATAAAATAAATCTATCTTTAGTTTCTATCTATCCATTTATACAGTGGAGAAAACGTTATTCTTTCCCAATAAACGCGTTTACGCTAAAACTATTATTTGCAGTGCAAACAGTTTGGAGCCAGATCAGCCGCCGGGTAACCCGGCGTCTGATCAGATTCCAAACTGTTTGCCACCAAGATAAACATGAATTATCAGAAGTGTCCAAAAGTTGTACTTTTCTAAGTTTTAGTGCTTTGCGTTTGCGTATGTTTGCGTTTAAACGGGAAAGAATAACAGATTCTCCACTGTATGTATATGACTGTATAGAAAAACATTGCAGTGTCTTAAATTTAGATCATCCTTGTATATCTATAATGATATATTCCAGTAAGCATGTACGGAGAGGCCATTGTAATATACTGGAACAAATTGGTGCTATGGTAAACAGTTAGTTTTTTTTATAAACACAAATTAGACAAGTTACAATTAATAAAAATAAAAAATAAAATATACAGTGGAGAAAACATTATTCTTTCCTAATAAAGACGTTTGTACTATAAAACCATTTTCTATTGCAAACAGTTAGTAGCACGATCAGACGCCGTGGTTACCCTGCATTTTATCAGTCTCCAAACTGTTTGCCAAACATGGTAAAATATCGTCCTTTTCTAGATTTTACTGAAATGTATATTCAGTTATATTGCGTATTCATTAAATTTCGTTTAACCCTTTGAACCCTAGTCCCGCATATAGGCGTCCTTTTCAAATAGTGTACATGTGAATAGAACACTTGTCCTATGCAAACAGTGAAGACCCAGATCAGAGGGCTCCGAAAGGAGCCCTCTGATCAGGGTCTTCACTGTTTGTCATAATGCCAAACATTGACAAAAACAACCCTTAAAAGTCAGAAATGGACTAGACTAAAATGGAAACTGGAATTGTCCATTTAAAGTTTCAGGGAGGAAAGAGTTAACTGTTTCCCTGCCAAGTTTTATCGTCTGCTTTATCCCTATTGCCGCCAAAATATCGTCTGCATTGGTAGAGTCGTCTGCAATATTTTTAAAGTCAGTTTTAGAGCTGTTTTGACTGAAGAAATGTCGATACGAGTGTCAAACAGTTTGAATCCTGATCAGGATCCAAACTATTTGCAAAGTCGCCTTTTGGTGCCGTTGGCAGTGAAAGAATTAAACAGGAAATAGTAACATCTTCCCTATTGTATAAGCATGCATACGGTATGGTTATTGAAACCATGGTGACCTTGACATTTCTCTTACCTGCAATAATTATTGGCACCGAGATTTGTAGAACTAATGCGCCTTTTACTCTTTGACCCGAATAATAGACCAGGTCATCCCCTTCTAGGTTTAAATCGATGGCCGTCACAGCCATACCGGGAATAAAGTTCAGATCCGATTAATCATACGATTATGTCCAGTAGATTTTTAATATCATAGCTATTAACAGATACCACTATGTGAAATTAATGTTGTGTAACAGTACATATAGGACCATCGTCTGGAATCAATACTTAGTTAATGATTTGATATAATCCGAGAGCCTGTGCCACGGAGCATGCATTCAATAGTTAACATCTGTTGAATGACTTCCGCGGACATTAATTACAAAAGCTTGACTCACAAATCCTTTGAACACGATCACACTGATCAATAAAACAAACAAGAAATATTTCTCCACACAAAAAAATCACTCTGAAAAACCAACAAACATTGTAACCCGGGTTCACTTTAGCTATCACTTCAGAAGCACCAGAAGCATTTAACCGTTAACCCTTTCATCGTCACACGAGATCAAAGTCGACTTTGAAAAGTCTGATCAGGATCAAATCTGTTTGAAACTAGTAACGATATTTTAGTCAAATCGTACTTTGAAATAGTTGTTTATCAGACGTTTTAAAGCAGACGATATAATTGCAACGAACGGTAAAATTAAAGCATACACTAACATTTTGGCGATGACAGGTTTAACAATTTATGCTTTTATTTTAGAAAAAGCTATTCCAGTAACACTTATACCGCCAAAGTTGCATGAAGTTGACTTTGCAAACAATTTGGATCATGATCAGACGCCGCGTAACGCGGCGTCTGATCAGGACCCAAACTGTTTGACACCCTTATCGATATTTTTTTAAGTCATACTACCTTAAATCTAACGTTGAAAGTTTCTTGAAGACATCAATATTGAAGCAGACGGCAGTGTAACGGTGAAGGGGTAAACAATTCTCGATTAATTTGGCGCCGAAAGGGTTAACGCAGCGAATGACACAGTTGAGAGGTATATGGACTGATTCCCCATAGAACCACGCCCTAATACGTTTGATATGACACTAACGGTATGGAATGGTTACTTCAAAACTAATTCGAGAATATGTTCCTTTTCCAAAACATCCTCTTTAATAGCAAGAACACTCCTTTAATAAAACATACATATCCATAACGATAATTTGCATGCACAAATATGAGTCTGATTTCGTTACGTGAAACGTGTAATTCGCACGATTAGAATCTTTCCAAATACGTCACATTGTCGCATATTATTCCATCTTTCGAACATATATGTTGTCATGGCAACCAAAACTATTGGATTTCCATTTTGCTATGGATCAATTATGCTGCACTTCTGACGATTCTCTTTTCGCAGCCTTTTTCCCCATCCCTGATATGTCTGCTATAGATGGAACTACAGCCGCTAGATCCCTTTCCTTCCTATAAGGTATAGGCAAACCCTCACTACAAAATCCTTCCTACACATATTGATCGTCTTCTATGGAAGCGCTGGATCATTCAACACGTGCAAGAAGACAGCAATTGAACTGCAATTTCTCTGGAGGTTGTCGTCACAAAAATGTCAATTTCAGCATCTCTTTTAAGCAGAGTATCGCCAGACGTTTTCATTCCGCCTGCGAGAAGATTCGCCCAAGCAGTGGCCTTAACTAATGAAGAAACGCCGCTGATGATGGGGGGAAAATCAGCATCTCGCAGATACATAATAATTTTACCAATAATGTTGAAAACAGTGTAGGAAAATTAACAATTTCTTTGTAATGGGTTGTTTTACGAGGACTATCGAATTCCTGTCTCTTCCAGTATTGATTATGTTCGGGCGTCGCTTACAAGCGGCAAATAACATTGGTAAGCCTCTCATATCAAGAGACAATGCATTGTTAACCATGAGCGGATTCAGTATAACATGTTAAGGGCATGGCCAAGCATGCACAATAAATCTTCTTCACGAAAATATTTTCGATATTTCATACATAGTTCATACATATTTCACATACCAGACGCTGCGTTTTCAACAAGTTGTAAAGTCCAAGTACACGTATCGACTTCGCGAGGCCATAGTTAATTTTTTATATAACACATTAACTATATGTTTTGATTGGTAGATCCGCCACTGGTTACAGGATTACAAAGAACACGTGTGCATATTCAACCTCTGCCACGTTGAGTTTGTTATCTGCTGCAATAACTGAACATAAAAAATGAAAAACCTTTTAAGCTTTCTTGTCTCTCTGTTTTTAAGGCGTCACCGAGGACCTAAACTAATCATCATATGGGGACATCGGGTAAATTAGCGCCAGATACTGGGCCCAAACAATTATACTATTACGTTCCTTCATTTAGATAAATTGCATTTTGTAAAGGTTAACCCTTTCACCACCATATTTACCGTGAGTTTTTTTACCCCTTCACCGCCATGTTGTCGTCTGTTTCAATATTATTGGTGTCTGCAATACCATTTTAACGTTAGATTTGAGGCAGTATGACTGACAAAATTTCTTTACGAGTTTTAAACAGTTTGTATCCTGATCAGACGCCGCGATACGCGGCGTCTGATCTGGATACAAACTGTTTGAAAAAACCGACTTAAATCGTGGACGGCGATGAAGAGGTTAAAAAGTACTCGCTGTCTGGCCGCTAGTATGTTGAGTAACTATTGATCAATGCCTCTAGCTGGATGCTTCTCTGACATAAAACAATTGGCCCTCAGACGCCAGGAATTTACTACATAGTCTATATTTTTTCCTGGACAGATCCGTTTTAACACTCGGAATACTTCGGTCATTTCCGTCAAGTAAAATTAACATCACGGTTGTTTATGCTTGGATGGAACGGTCTTGGTTTTCCAAGTGTTGTTTAAACAATTGGAATTACATTTAGATATGTGATTTATGGGATCAACCGTACCCAACATAGCCTGTTTCTAGTTTTTCAGACAGGTGACCGAGGGTAAAGCAGAATGCGTCTGAAGGCACACACGTACTACTTTTCGTCCAGCCTGCTTTCAGCTACCATTTACCAGAATTTAGAAACTATTTCTTATGGGGCATATTCATGACTGTATGAAATGGAACTATTTTCTGTAGTGGGTGATAAATTAAAGGCGTAAAATGCGTATTTAATGTTAAATGAGTTAACTTGGTTTATAGATTACCAACACGTTGGTCAAACTAAAATCATGATGTTTGAAGAGTACATGTAATGAAAAGTACAGTACAAAAAAATGTACAGTCAACCGGACAAGGCGTTATTATTGTTATTTTTCCCGTTTAAAAGATACTAGACGCACACGCAATGCGACGAAATGTAGAAAATACGGGGTGTGTTTTTTAAAAAAAAATTGAGGATTACTTTTTATCTTATTGGCCAGAACCCGGTTTGTGCAATATATATTAGTAAACGAGTCTTAAATTCATTATTGTCAGAAATGGATTTCTCGGGCTAAACTGAAAATTAGTATTGTCCTTTTGAAAGTTCAAGGCGAAAATGATTAACCCATTCATGTCTGTAATTAACTTTCCCTATTATGCTCTGCTGGAAGATTTCACTGTAGATCAACGACAATTATTTCAAGTTACTACAGTGCATGTCCATAACATTATAGTAGTATTATAGTATTCACTGTTTGCTACTGTCTTCTTTTGTCGAAGATAGAAAATAATGGGTTATGTAGACAACTATTCAGCGTGATGATGGATTAACCCTTTACCTCATAGCTTGTTTATAGTTTTGAAGACAGGTGACCACTTAAAGCAGGTTGAAAGTAAAGCAGAATGTGCCTTAAGGCACATTCTGCTTTACTTTCAGCCTGCTTTAAGCTAAAATCTGCTAGGCTATATAAAATAGTTGTAATGGTAATTGTTCATGAGGGTATAAACTGGAACTATTTTCTTCAGCGGAGGAATAAACTAAATACGCTAAAAGTCGCTTCTATGGGGGAAAGGGTTAACAAGAATCTCTTATTGTCATGTGTCCTCCCATGTATATGTTTCTCAATCAAGCGAGGAAACTTATTCAACTCTTTCGCTGCCGACGCCGGCTATACTGTCATTTGCAAACAGTTTGGATCCTGATCAGACACCGCATTACACTGTTTGTCACTCATAGTTATACCAATGTTTCTTAGGTAAAATTACAGACGAAACTCGATACTTCGAATTCACTTCAATCGTCCTCACCAGTATTTCATAAATTTCATTTCGATAACTCGATCTCGCTGAAGTCGAACATATCCGTATTTCAAAGTTAGTGATTCTAAGCCACGTTTTAACTTTGAAATATGGGTATGTTCGAACTAACGTGAGTTCGAAGTATCGAGTTTCGACTGTACATTGAATTCAAAGTTTTTTAAGTAGAAAGGCAGACGAAAATATAAGCAGACGATAATATGGCAGCGACAGTGTTAGACGGGTTATTACGCCACAGTGGCAGTGAACGGGGTAATCTTTCATCAAGCATTCTCAATAGCAGGGTGCACATTAGAATATCTAATAAGTGGAAAAACAAATTCAAAACGTATGTGATGGTTAGTGTTATATCAATTGCTAAACATTTTGTCTGCAATGTTTCAATTTTTCTTGAACATGAATCAACTATAAATTGTGATATGGTCATTCAAACAATCCTCATTAAATCGTAGTATTTCTCTACTGAATGATTTTAAAATTACTGTTTATGTAGTTCGTTTTTAAGATTGATTTAGCATGTATATTTGAATAGTGTTGCTACACTTAAATAGGATGCCTCAAAAACGAAAACCTAGTTCAAAGGTAAATTTTCCCTTAAGTAAACAGACAATTTAAAATATAAATACGCAATTTTGTAGATATATTATTTGTGTATGTTTCTTATAAATTGCTTTTTAAAATATGTATTAGTTTTAAAGTCATCAGTATTTTACTGAGGAACCCTAAAATCCGTTCTAACATGATATTGTTGTTGTTGGGTTTTTGGTGATTACGCACGATAGCTTTTTTGCACTGTTAATAACAATCCATGCAATTTTTATTTTTTTACCTGATAACGTATGAGTTCTCAAAGAAACCAACACTTACGTACATGTTGCAAGTGCTAATAAAGTATACTAAGTCGTTTTATTGTTTAATTGATTGCAAAAAAGCCTGTCATTTGAGCATATTTCAGTATGCTGGTATGTAAATGGAATTAGTGCACCTTACAATTAGTGATTCTTCCTGGATTAGTTGTGTAGAAATTCATTAAGTAAAATATAGAATGTAAAAATATTATATTTTCTATAGAAAACAAACATGCATGATGGTAGGTGTACAGTGCCAGTCCCCTCACCATGAGAGACCTGTAATGGTGACCACGTTCGTCAGTACATGAAGCTATATGCATTTTCAGCATGAACGAATAATAAATAGCATGTTAAAACGTGATGTTTTATTGTTAAAATATTATTAATATGTTCATTATCTAATAATGTTCGACAGAATTTGCACAATATATGACAAACTGTTATCTCTATTAATATATACCTTTTATGTACATACATGTAATATTTGTAGAAATGGGACATATTGCATATTTGTCTCCGGGTTCCTTTTTTCTGGGACACCCTGGTACTGTTTAAATTTAGTACCCACCTTATAAGATATACTGTAAAAATAGTCTTCCTAAAATGGAATAGACTCTTTGGAAAATTGATTGCAAAGTAATGTGTGTATTTGGAAGAAAAAAAACATGTTTTATCATACTGTATAAATGTAACGTCTAACATTTGAAATATAAAACGTATTTCGATGTTCTTTTTCATTTAGTGTTTTGAAACATGAGAAATATTAGTCCTGGGTCAAAAGCTATTGTAGATTTAACATATTATTTCAATATAACTAAATACGTGTAAGGCTTAAACAAACTTACCCAACAATGTTTCTACAAATACTGTTATTAAATGCAAGAATTAAAAGTAATACAAGTGTGTTTGATAAGGATCTAAACTGGTTGACACTCATTTCACTATTTTAAGTCAAAATACTTAAACTTTAAAATTAAGGAATAAAAGCTGACATTAGTTGTTTTAAAATGCATATGACGCATGTATCCAGACAAGACATGTAATATTCTGTACCTGTAATCACAAACGCTCAATTATTATAAGGATTAATGATGAACAGTGGCCAAGAGAGTATATTTTCCTATTTAAACGAATCGAAACGCAAACGTTTTTTCTTTTTTAATTCTGGCACTTTTTTTTACCTGCGTGGCAAACGGTGTGGAGCCATCAGACGCCAGGTTACCCTGCGTTTGGTCCGGCTCCATACTGATTGCAATGGAAGTAACTGTTTTAGAATAATGTTCACTCATTCAATAGGAGATAAAGGCCAATGGTCAGAAAGTAACATCATTATCCGTTCTGTACAAGCAAATACATGTATTAGGCGCCGGTGGTCGTCAATACATTTTCTGACTGTTGACTTTTGTTAACAATACAAACAAGGCGATGTGGTCACAGAGCTCATGGCCGATCAACGAACTTCATAATGGTTGTCAGGTGCGTCAGATTATAGTGTACACCCTGAACTCTTTACTTCATGCTTTATTTATATAACCGCTAATATATAGTCTGCATTGATAGTGTTAGTCAGCTTTAGGACTTTTCAGATTAAAGAAACACCGATACTGCCTGCCCAGTCGCTTTTTGGCGTCATTGGCGATGAAAGGTTTAAACCAATACTCCATATATATTAAAAGTATTTTATGCGCCTTTATTTTATTCCTCCGCTAAAGAAGACAGTTCCATTTTATACCGTCATGAAAATGCTACATAAGAAATATTTCCTAAGGAAAATCTGCTTTAATTTCTTCTTCAATACTGCAAACAAAGCTACGACGGTAAAAGTTACATGTAATCCTTCATATGTCGTACTTATGTTTGCTTTAGAAATTGTCGTCTGCAAACCATGTCAAGATACCGTAAGTTTTGTGAATTTTAGATTAAATAATCCTTAAGGCATGTGTCAAACATTTTAGAGCTACTCGTCGTCTGATCAGAACCAAACTGTAAGGGACTCAAAATGATATATCGCTTCGTTTATACAATGTACTTCCTAACATCTGACTTTGAAAATATATTGCAGACAATATTGAAGCAGACGATAAAATGACGATGAAGGGAAAACACACAATTTAAGCGTCCTGATACTTCTTGAAACTCGTGTCGACATATCTTCGATCAAACTGCTTTAAATCTTATTTTTTATGATAGTTAAAACAACTTTTAAAGCAGACTACATTATGGCGATGAAATGGTTTAAAGCAGACGATAAAATTGTACATGGAAAGGGTTAAAGCAGACGATACTCGTAATTGGGCAGTGAACGGGATAACAAAATTGTACAATAACATTCAGCAATATTTGTGTTTATCTTCTCGTCTGTCCAAAATAAAAGGTCTGGGTTTTATTGGCTACTTACAAATGTAACATAAACAAAGCGAGGAATGTCCTAGTTACTTGTTGTTATTAACTTATGAACAATTTACCCTAATCCTGCCAAAAACAATTGCACTGAAATTTGTAACAGTTTGGGTTACAGTGATCCCTCTCTACAACGACACCCAATAGGAAACAGTTCGAGTCGATGGGAGTTGTTATAGGGAGGGGAAATTACAACTCATAGAGTTCATTTGCAAAAGGTTTGAACACAGATCAGACGCCGCGTAACTGTTTGTCACTCATCTTTCTCAGTTCTGTCAAATTGTCCTATGGATCACCTAACTTTAAGAAAACACAGCAGACGACAATTTTAAGCAGACGACATTGCAGCGGTAAAAGCATTATACATAATTGTTTTGTTTGGGAAACCGTTGCAAGCATTTTTGTAAGGGTAATCGTTGTTCGGAGGGCCGTTGTAGGGAGGCAGTACTGTACACGTAAAGTAAGACACCGAGTGACGTGGCTTACAATCAGAATCCAAACTGTTTTACACTCGTAGCTAGATGTATTCAGTTACGTACAGTAAAACCACTCTATTACGACCACTAACCACAAGTAATAAACTATTAACCAATTAATTATTAACTTATAAAACTACTTCATTTGGACCAAAACAACATGTAGTTGCAAGCGCAGCACGTCTGATAATGAACAGAACAGAACAGAACAGATTGTTCTGTTCTGATAATGCTCGATAATGTTAACCATTTCACTGGCAAAGCCGACAGAACTAATAATTGCAAACAGTTTTGATCATGATCAGACGTCGCAAATCTGCTTGTGTGCCTGATTAGGATCCAATCTGTTTGACACTCATAACAATGTTTCTGAAAGTCCAAAACGCATAACATTCAATTAAATATTGTTTACAAGATACCCATTCCACCCCGGACATGCAAAACATATATACTCGGAATGGAGATATGGCTTTGTTTTAAGCTGTTATACTTCACATAGTAGGGGTGTCTCGAAAGTTGTTCATAAAATTGATTTTAAACTACATAGCGAAATATACGACACGAACAGAAATTTTGTAATACTAGATTTATGTGTAAACACTTGCATCAATTCATGGTTCAAATCTCGACCAGCCGGTCCTTTACGAAACCTGTTAGACAATTAAAGATTATCTTGGAAATACCTCATATGCAATATGTGGTGATTTTGACTTAGTTTTAGATCCAGATAAAGATTGTTATAACTATAAACACATAAACAATAAACACACTTTTACAATATACATGTATTTCAAATAGACTGCTAATTGACCATTTTAGAGAACTTAATTGTCAAAAGAAACTTTTACACTTGGAGAAAAACAAAAACCTATTCAGCAAGCATGACTTGATTTCTTCTTTATTTCACAATCTATGGCAATGTATTTGTCAGACTCATCCATACAACATAGTTTTTTTCTGACCATTCAATCATATTTTCGTCTTCCCAATCTAATGAGTTTCAATAAAATTCAAGCTTATGAAGGCATATGGAATCCTTATTAAATGACATAGAGTATATTAATACAATAAATAGGAAAAATGAAGAAATAAAAGAACAATATTCATTAGCAGTATACAACAGAGATGCGATAAACGATATTCCAAACTATCGATTTCAATTTAGTATAAATTACCAATTATTTTTAGATACCTTATTAATGGGGAACTACGAGGAAAGTCGATTTCATGCAGCTCTTATAAGACAAATATGAATTAAAAAAGGAAGCAGAACTGAACGACGCAATATACAAAATTGGACAAATTTTAAAAGAATAAAATTCAGGCGAACTTGTTTCTCTACATAATGAAGATAAACAAATAAATGAAAACAAGATGAAAGGGTATATTAACACATCCAAGGTAAATGGAGCATAGAATGTGAATATCCAATTAAATAGTTTTGTAGTCTAGAAAAACTAACATGCAGACAAAAACGTTACGAAGACTTAAAAAAGACGATGAATCGGAAATAACTTAACAAAATTAGATTCTAGAAGAGATAAAAAGTTTTTACGATACTTTGTATAAATCAAATGATGATATTACAAATCAAATAGAACATAACTGTTTGTTTGAAAATGAACACATACCGAAACTGAGTACACAGGAATCAGAATTTATAGAAGGAAATATAACCATTGATGAAGCGACACTTGTTTTGAAAAATCATGAAAAATAATCGGAGTCCTGGTACATCAGGGTTTATCGCTGATTTTTATATAGTGTTATGGAAAAAATCGGTATTTTTGTAGTTTGAGCATAAACGAATCTTATCGTACTAATGAATTATCTGATACTCTTGCCCAGGGTCTAATTACGTTTATTCCAAAAGGATACAACCCTAAACAATACCTTCAAAATCGGCGTCCCATTACATTATTTAATACAGTTTATAAAAGAAGAACTGGGTGTATAGCAAATAAAAATAAAATAATTTCTTCCTAAACCCATCCACGCAGATCAAACAGGTTTTCTGAAAGGTCGTTATATAGGAGAAAATACTAATACATGTATATGACTTGCTTCATTATACTGAAGAACATGACATTACAGGCTTTTTAATTTATTTTCAATATACTTCGGAGGTCTTTGATTCTCTTTCATGGTCTTTTGTAAGAAAAACATTTAAAGCATTTAACTTATCCAATACATGGTTTGATATTTTTATAAGGATTCAAAATCAACTGTAACTCAGCGTGGACTCCTTTCAGACTTCTTCATAATAGGAAGAGGTGGCTTCGACCAAAGGGATTCTGTATCGAGTTATATCTTTATTTTATGTGCAGAAATTATATCTATCAAAATACGATCTAATCCAAAAATGACAGGTATAAAAAATAAATCAAACTGAATATAAACTCTCCCAATTTGCAGATGACAAGTATTATATTGGATGGTTTATGTGGATCTCTTTAACCCTTTACCTTATAGAAGCGCCTTTTAGCGCATTCAGTTTATTCTTCCGCTGAAGAAAATAGTTCCAATTTAATCAGTCATGAATACATTTTACATGGAATATTTTCTATATTCTAGCGCTGGATAGCTTAAAGTAGTCTGAAAGTAAAGTACTGCTTTACTTTCAACCTACTTTCAACCTACTTCAAGTAGTCACCTATTTTCACTACTAGACATATGCTATCTGGTAAAGGGTTAATGAAACTCTAGTTACTCTTTCAAATTTTCAGAAATATCAGATTTAAAAACTAGTTTTGAAGAGAAAAAAAATGATATGGATTGGTAAAACAAAATATAGTACCGATACAATTAAAACTGAATGTAAACTAACATGGAACCATCATAGTTTTCAAATGATATGCATACATTTTCATGTAAATTTAGATAAAATGATACATTTGAGTTATAATTAAAAATTAATTGAAATATAAGACACGATAAGAAATTGGAAAAGAAGAGTATTAATACCATTAGGAAAAATTACGGTAATTAAAAGTGTGTTAATTTCAATTTTAAATCAATTTTGTGTCTTGCATTACCGAAACCTTCAGATCAAATGATAAACAAGTTAAATAACATATTTTACCTCCATTTTGGGCGCATGTCATAAGAATTTTAAAACCATCTATAATGGTAAAAGACTATACAGAAAGAGGTTTATTAATATATTTTGGGCTGAAACTTTTACAGCATTTATAAAATTATTCAATAATCACATTATAGATAAAACCGAAATTCAAGATTATCCATTGTTATATAACCATACGATTGGATATGGCAAAAATGTATTCCTTAAAATTATGGTTTAAGGAAGGATTACATTGTATTGGAGACTTAGTGAATGAATATATATCATGAACTTGGACGAATTTATAGATAAATATAGTATGTATAACAATTCTTTAATCTACAATGGATTTAAACTTGCAATTGAAAAGGCGCTTGAAAAGTTAAAAATACAAAAGAGAAATTTAAAACCCAGTCAGAAACCAGCCTTCCCACCTTACATAAAAATATTTTTTAAGATTTTAAAGGTTCAAAAGCAATGTACTAGGGTTTAAATAGAAACACAGATAACCCGACTTGCATTCAAACATTCATGATTGTGTAAAATACTAGGAAAGACAATTGGCAACAATGATTGGAAACACATTTTTATATGCTTTTTAGTAATTAATGATACAAATATACAATGGTTTCAATTTAGAGTAATGAGTAATGAGTAGGCAGAAACTCTTACATGGTCAAAATAAAATATACCGATAGCCCGTTTAGCACTTTTTGTAATAAAGACATAGAAACTGTCGATCTTTTGTTTTGGCGGTGCCCTATCAGCCAAACACTAATAAAATGCATAGACATACCGCGGATAATGTAAAGAATATAATTCTAATCGGTTTTTTTAGTGTATTTTTTCCAGTACAAATACAATAACCACGATCATAGAATCAAATACAATACATATCAACCCACTTCACAATGTCTAAGGTTTCCTTATCGTTTAAGCACAACTTATTCAAGTCTAAAGTAGTTCAAAATGGTTCTGAAGACTATTTTCATAAACAGTGGGAGCATTTTACTATTTTGTCAAAAAACCATAGATTGATTTGGGGTTTTTTGGTTCAATTTCTTAAATGTATGCACCTATATATGTTTCGGTTGTACAAAGGTGTTCATGTATATGAATAATATTAAAGTATGATTTAGGAAATAATGGTTGTATATACACATGAAAATAAATATCTATTATACGAGGGGCATTTTTTAAGCAGTGGCAACTGGTCAGTAACTCCAAAATAATCAGTGCAAAATGCATGTGTGATATATCATATTAAAAAACTATTCTTTTCCGATAAGATGGTATAACGCACGATAAGATCACAAAAGTTGATAAGTCACAACATTAACCTAAAGTACCCCTACTTCAGGACACTAGATATTTTTTGTGTATTCTAGAGGTAATATTTTGAACAAAATTTGATACTATAATTATTACTGCGGCTTTATTATTTTTAATAAGTTTATGACATTTTCTGTCAAGTAAATTCAGACAATTATGCACACATTTCACAGTTTAAAATGATATTATTTTAAAATAAAATAAATGATATCTTTTCAAATAAAATATTTAATAAATAAAATAAATGATAATAATAAATAAAATAAATGACAAACTTTAAAAATACTTAATTTTTATATTAAACCAGGCTACAATGTATAATTGAAGTCATTGAAGTGGGTTTTTATGTTTTATAATCAAAATGTAGATATACCGATCTAGAAAAACATATAGGGTTCGAAAACACATGTCGACTATTTTCATAAGCAAAATAAGAAATGTTGTTTTAGAAAAAATTATATCTAAGTCAGATAACCCTTTCAATGGTAATGGAATTTTATTTACATTAAAATAGAGACATAAATTAATATCTTTCAACAAAAAACTCTTTTTCTTTTAAAAAAAAAAAGAAGTAATTACGTCAAAAAATATTGCCTGACAAGTGCTATGTTCTAGTGTCATGAAGTAGGTGTCATTTAGGTCCATGTTGTTACCTATCGACTTATGTGATCTTATCGTGCGTTACACCATCGTGTCGGCAAAGAATTGTTCTTTAAAATGATATATCACACATGCATTTTGCACTTGTTATATTGAAGTTACTGATCAGTTGCCACTACTTAATATATGTCCCTCGTATATTATATTACTGTAAGATAATGTTTCTGTTCGATAAAAAAGCAAATAAGTGATACTGGCGCAAGGTGTTTATTTTTCTTCATCGTACTTTTTTGTATTAGAAATGTAAAACTTCAGTACGTCAGTGATAGAAATACTGTTATCAAATGTTTTATAAGGTGTGTTGGTGGATAGCTCCCCTACCCCACACCTTTGACGGGAAAGAAATAAACGAGATCCTTACAGACAAGGTCTGGTCATTTTAACAAACAAACAAAAATAACACAAGTTCAGATTTTAAGGTTGTTTGGGTAATGGGATCTAACAATTAAAATCAGCAACTTGAATGGATATTTTTAATTTTGTTTTATTTATCACCACAGGGCTTTTAGTTTAAACATGTTTTAGTGTCCAATATTTGTACAAAAGTTCATATAACAGCAGGCCTACCATAGTATTTTTTTCAAAATGCCGGTAATTTTCAAAATATGTAATATTCAACGCGGCTGACTTCTTTCGTTTGACCAATATTGCCCCTTAATTCCGAGAAAACTGATAAGACTTTTGGTCTAATTATGGATGTACGAGCATGACCGAAGGCGAAAATGCTTAAATAAACCACATGTTATCGTGAAATCGGACTCTGTCATTCTTCTAAGTTTTCTTTCTTATTGGTTAGGGATACATTTTATTTCTATTCAAAAACGCCGAGCACTATCTGTAAAGTTACCGGCCCAGTCACATTTCGGGAAAATAAAATAATTCTAAATATTTCAAACGAACTTTTTTCAGCAAAACGTGTAATAAAAACTTTTCAATGAAATAAATAGATTTTATTGATTTTGATTGACAGTTTTTCTATGTTGAAACACGAAGTCAGTTTATACGAGGGGTGTTTCATAATCAATGCAACTCCATTAATAACTTCGATATAATAATTGTAATATGCATGTGTGATATATCGTTGGAAAATGGCAATTTCTCACCTACACGATGGTATAATGCACTATTAGATCACATTACGGGATAAATCAAAATACTTATCTAAATGATCCCTCCACAAGGGCACTAGAACATAGCACTTTTCAGACTTTACAAGTTATTGACCTAATAACTTTTTTAAAAGTAAAATTTCTATATTTTGTTTTTGAAATATATCAGTTTATGTCTGAATTTTAATATAAATAATATTTCATTACAATTACAAGGCTCAGCTGTTTTAAATCTCATTTTTTTAAAAATAAAATTTCTCATTTTGCTAATGAAAAAAGTTGACATGAATTTTCGAACGCTATGAAATTTTTCTAGATTCGTATATCTATAATTTGATTTTAAAAACATGAACATCTGCTTTAATTACTTCAATTATAGCACGGTTTGATATAATAAAATGTGTTTTGTGTTTCAACAAAACCTCTTGAACATAACAGTAGTGTCATTTTTTATGATTTTTTTCAGTAAGAGCAGAGACAGTGGTATAAACTGTCTCTGGTTAGAGTTAAATATTTCCTATATTTTTGTCATTTTGTGAAATAATATAATTTTAAATTGCGAAATGTGTGTATAATTGTCTAAATTAATCTGACAGAACGTTTCATAAAATTATTTCAAATAATAAAATCGTCATGGTAATTACAGTATCAAGATTTGTTCGAAACATTACCTCAAAAATACACAAAACGGTCCAGTGCCCTTGACTTGGGGTCATTTAGGCTCCCGGCATGACTTGTCTAATCATGTGATCTTACTGCACATATTTATAAATGTTGAGTTAGCCATAATCTCATGTGGATCCAGGTCTGATTTGTAGTTGGAGCCAAAACTTTTGTATGGGCTGCTGGTCTGTAGGAAAAAAAATGGATCTACACAACTTTATATTGATCCTCAAGTATGCTCAGTTTTATCTTCAAAAACATATGTGATAGCTCCAGCAAGTGGGTCCAGGTCAGATTTAGTGCCATACCGATATGTCTCGGGCTACGGTCTATCTATGATCTGGATCCTCTAGCTATGCAAAAACTTTTAAATTTTATTATTTAACATAGTATTGCATAAAAATATATTTTTAACTATGATTATACTTATGATCTCACCTTATAGAAAGCTTTTATAGGAGTCTCTTATAGAAGTCTCTTAACTATTTTAATGCATATTTTATTACAGATTGTTTGTTTAAATTGTTACTGGATAATCTTGTTATGTCGGACAATAGCTTAAAGCTAGTGTTAATATGTTTGACTGAAACCGACTATAAATAAAGATTATCTTATCTTATCTTATCTTATCTTATACCATTGTGTAGGTAAAGAATGACTCTTTCGAATGATGTATCACACATGCATTTTGCACTTATATTATTAAAGTTATTGATCTAGTTGCATTAATTATGAAACACCCTCGTAATTCCGTTGTTGAAACTTTTTGTCTCGTAAAGGGCGGGGAATTTTCATCAGTCACTACAAGCTGCTGTAAATAGCATTAAATGAGCTAAAATAAACGTTACAGTGACCTTAAAATGGTACGCAAAACTCCCTATAATTTTTTTATCGATATAAGAAGTATAGATATTGAATAGCTCGTGAAACCGCCACAGAGTAAATGCTCCTTGAAAAAACGTGAAGCCCAAGGACTATCACAACCTTTTTTGTTTCATCTCGCCCAAGACATTCACTTGCTTATCGTCCAGACCCATATGGAAGATTGGACTTGGCTTAATATAAATAAAGACGTTATTATTACTATTTTCATCGAAAGCAACAATCTTTTGCGGCCGTACCGAAATTTCTCTGTACATTTTGCACGAAATTTGTGATGGTGGAAAGGGTTTTCACCAAACCCAAGGGGAGACGACTCGCTGCGAGTGCAGCGCCGCTCTTCGTAACAACTTCCAAACAAAGTTTTTATGAGATGAAAATAGTTTGAAACGTAGCGCCTGCTCGTTGATACACGCTTATACATATGAATTTGTACAGAAAGGTTAACGCACAAGTACATTCAGTACCGAATTTACACATTTTATGCATTTTTCTCGATCATATATTGAAATTACCGATCCTAAACGTTGACGTTTCATGTAAACAAACTGGGTGGGGAAATATTGCATATGCCAGCAAACAATGTTATTTTTATTCTTGCAAATATTATGTTCATTGCATAAATTTCTTCAAAATGTTTCCACATCTTGCTTAATACTCCCGTCATTGTTTTCAATAGGCCCTGCACCAGTAAGTAAAGCTAAAGCAATTTTAGCATATTGGACTAACCTAGCCACACCAGTATCTACACCATTAACTCTTTGAACCAAAGTCACACATATATGCATCATTTTCAGACAGCGTACCAGTGAGCAGTACACTTGTCCTAATCAAAGAGTGTAGACCCTGATCAGAGGGCTCCTTAAGGAGTGACTTTAATCAAATTAATGCGAGATATTTTTCGATATTTTAAAGCCAATGTGTACTACAGCATTCCCTCTCTAAAACGACACCCAATGGGAGAAAAGAATTATGTGTGTTGTTCAGAGGGAGTCATTATAGAGAGGGAAATAGGTTTACATTTGCAAACAGCTTGAATCCAAATCAGACACCACGTAAAGCGGCGTCTGATCTGGATTCAAGCTGTTTGTAACTCGTCATTAAAGGTTCTTTCTGTCAAAATGTCCATTGCAGCCATGAATAGGTTCGACATAATTGTCCTTTTAGGGAACAGTTGCAAGGGTCGTTGTAAGGAGGGAGTCGTTGTTGGGAGGGCCCTTGTAGAGAGGGAACACTGTCGTCTCATCAGTGAACCCATGTGATGTCTTGCTATTATTGTGACAGTTGCCACCTCAAGGTCTCATGGCAATTTTGCCCAATAATAGAATTCCTTAAAACCACAGATTGAGACACATTTACTAGTTAAAATTACACCATAACCATAACCACTAAAAAGTAAAAACCATTTTGAAACCCAATTTCTGACAAGATAAGCCCAAATCATCTTCCAGACATTATCCTCATCTCATCATCCCTCGTCATTCATCGGCGCTATATGATCTACCAATATTCTGGGTCGCAGTGCCGTTAAACCCAACTCATCCATTTTTCCAATTTCTGGTCTCAAATTAAGGTGCAGATCAATATTGGTCCAATTTTAAAATTTTCTAAATCTCCAGCAGCAACGGTTAGTACTAATCAGGTTTAAATCTCTCGGATTATGAATAAGTCATATAGATCTAAAATGTTTTAGGAATTATTTTTTTTAAAACCAGGTTTGTTTTTGCATCCAGAATCTATAGGTAGATCTATGCATTTTTTTTTTTAAATGATACCCAACAACTGTTGGTCTTTACAAGGATAAATGCCTTAATGCAGTTGTAAGTAATGTAGAGAGATGGCGTATGTGTTGCTAGAGGCAGTTTTAAATGGTTTTAGTGTCGTCTTCATGACTTTAAAACAACAAATGCTTAAACAACCACAGTTTTAAAGTGCTTTTAGAGCCTTCCTCATGACTAGATATTAATAGGGAGAAAATCAACTACAGTCTTGCCTTTTCCATTCAGATAAAGATGAGAAGATAGTCCAAAAGAAACTAAAGATTGCTCACCATGGAGCGAACAGTTGGGTAAGGCACTGTGTTTTTTTAAAGAAGCATACAATGATACATGAAATCAGTTTGACGAGAGTCTTTTTTGAGTGGATTATGACATTTAATTCATCATTTCATGACTGGATCAATTGGAACTATTTTCTTCAGTAGAGGAATAAATTGAAGGGGTTGGAACACATAAATTGGAGTAAAGGGTTAATAGACAGTCTTTGTTTTCCATTCAATTGGTGTAATGACTCTAAATGACCATTGTAGTCGATGGGCAGTAAAACACAAATAAATCATTAAATTTATTTAATGGAGTGAGGGCTCCAAATAAAAGGGAGTAAACTGAATTAATCCGACATTTTCTCACTCAGTTCAGCTCCAAATCCTATGGTGTTACTACTCATTAGAATTATCTCAAAGAGATGATTCTAATGAGTAGTTACACCATAGGGTTTAAAGCAGAAATGAAGATTTTAGGTTTTTTAAATGCTCCCCTTATCTTTAGCCCTGTTATTATTATTTAATTTACAGAGCAAGGCTCCAGAACATGTTCCAGCAGCTGGAAAAGATAGGTGGGAAAGCAGCTAAACATCAAACTGGTGATGATCTACAGCAGATGCGATATGTCACCTGCAAGATTTACCAAATTGCCACAACTGCAGGTATGTTACTCTATGATGAAATGAGAAAATAAACCTGCAGACATTGCAAACAGTGAAGACAATGGATAGTACCCACAATTAAGACACTGCAGCAGGCGAAGATCTTCACTCAGCTGCCATTATCAGAGAAAACAGCATTTTGTCTACTGGAGTCTATCTTGAACTAACCTTTTAAGGCTTTATTCCATAACTGTGCCTGCTGATGGTAGCTTAAAGCAGGCTGAAAGTAAGCAGAACGGCCCAGAACCCCTCTATTACAAACTTTACATTGTTTAAATTAGTAGGTGTTTAAGGCAGGTGGCTGCTTAAAGCAAGGTGAACAAAAATCAACCAGCCTCCTGTTTTATGGTCATAATAGAAAGGTTTTACTGAATACAAAATTGAATCTTTTTTGTATGCTGAGATTTACCAATATTGAATCATTATTCTTATGTCCTGAAGGGCTACTGATCAATGCCCCCTTGATGCCTTTACCTATTCCTCATAGAAAGGGCCATAGGTGACATTGAAAGCAGGCTGTAAGTAAAACAGAAAGCTCCTTTACAACCTTTCTAAACAGCCACCTTTCCTATAAAAGTGAAAACAAACTGTGGGGAAAGGATTTAAATCTACCAATAGTATATATTTAAGATGACTTTTCTTGGCGTTATCAATTTCCAATGTACAGTAGGAATATTTGATTCTATGAGTTTTAAGCGCATTTTGTTTTCTTTCAGAAAAAATTCACAGAGACTCCATACTGAAGAATCCTGGCCAGCTTGATCTGCTGTTACAAACATTGAAGGTAATTAACGCTTAGCAATTATTCTCCATTGTTACAGTCGAGAAGACTTTGTTCTTTTCCAATAAAAGTGTTTGGGCTTAACCACTCATTTCCATCACAAACAGATTGAAGCCAGATCAGACGCCAGGTAACCTGGCGTCTGATCAGGCTCCAAACTGTTTGCCATTCAGATAAATTCTTTAAAAAATTGTCATTTTCTACATTACATTATATTGCATTACAATGCGTTTGGGTTTATGCTCTTTCAATCAGTAAAGAATAACATCTTTTCCACTGTAACTAGAAGGCAGGTAGACAGAATTACTAGGGTAATTTTTTTTAAGTCAAATATATGAATTTATGAGCTAAGTTTCTTGTGCATTTTCAACTCCAATAAATGAAAAGTTTAAGGGCTGATATATTCAATTTTCAGGAGTTTGTTTTATCTTGATGTACATTTTAAATGATACGAACAATTTAAACAGCTTTGCAAGAAAAAAACTAAATCGATTTTTCAACATTAACTCTTTCCTTACTGAAACTTTAAATGGAAAATTCCATTTTCCATGTTAGTCTAGTCCATTTCTGACTTATAAGGGTTGTTTTTGTCAATGTTCTGCATTATGACAAACAGTGAAGACCCGGATCAGAGGGCTCCTTATGGAGCCCTCTGATCTGGGTCTTAACTGTTTGCATAGGACAAGTGTACTATTTACATGTGCACTGTTTGCAAAGAACGCCAATATGCGGGACTAGGGCTCAAACGGTTAAAGTACGTTTACAACTTTTTGCTTCAGTTTCTTTGCAAGCAATCTTTAGTGGATTTAAGGTTTTAAAATCAAAACAACTCACTTTCAGTTTAACCCATTACTCCATAAATTAGCTTTTCATGCTTTACATTTTTTCCTTAACGGAAGAAAAAAGTTCTCCTTATACAGTCATGATTATTCACCATAAGAAATATTTTTAATATTCTGCCAGATGTTAGCTGAACGCAGGCTGAAAATAAAGCAGAAAGTGTCTTAAGACACATTCTGCTTTACGTTTGACATGCTTTAAGTAGTCAGCTGTCTTCAAAATTAGACCTTTACTCCATAGACTGTTTCTAGTTTTGAAGACAGATGTCTGCTTAAGACAGGTTGAAAGTAAAGCATAATGTGCATTAAGGCACATTCTGCTTTACTTCCAGCCTTCTTTAAGCTACCATCTGTCAGGATATAAATAATGTATTTCTTATCATGCATATTCATGACTGTATAAATTGTAACCATTTTCTTCAGTGGAGGAATAAATATAAATTAGATGCTTAAATTGAAGTATCTATGGAGTAATGAGACAAGGTTGTGAAAACAGCATTATAGATTGGTAGTAGTTCATCAGAAGATGTTTGTAAAATTGATGAGTGTCTGTCTGTGTGATTCAGAGTATGTGTGAAAAGTACTACCATAGATCTCACCTAGACATTCTGGAGGTAAGCGTTGTCGTGGTTACAACTGCACAGCTACTGCTGTCCACTACTCACACCTGGGCTAGGCCATGGGGCTGGACATTGTGTTATTGTCTTCTATTATACATGAACATATAGTAATATTGTTAAAAATGTCAATCAGGAAGGCCATCCAAAAACTCTTCAATTTTCCAATAGCCAGTGACATCATTGACTTTTCTGGAAATTCTAATTGATACAGCCTTTGCTGCATAGGTTTTTATCATGGTTCCCACAGAATTTGAAAACCCCTTGAATTCAATGTCTGTATTGAAAACCCTTGAAAAAGGAAATCAGTAGTTTGTCTTGAAAACGCTTAAATAGTCATGAAAAGCCTTGAAAAACCCTTAAAAATGATTTTCTTGAGTGATTTTGATAGCAAAAAATTAAATTTGAGCTGTAAGGCCGTCAAAAACCCTTGAAATTTTCCCTGAAAGTTTGTAAGGACCATGTCTACTGATGCATATTATTTATGTTATTTTCAGGTTTTATTTTTATGCCCACTTTAGTAGAATATTAGGCTTAAATGGTTAATGTGGTCTTCTATAATGGAAAGTAATCAATTAACACAAGAGAGCTTACTGGTTACATCTGTTTCAGTTTCAAAGTTTTAATGATAATCATTGTGTGTCTTTGTGTTTGTGACTGTTTTGCATGATGTGTGTTTACTGTTTGTCATTCGTCTTATCCGTTTTATGTTGTGGACAATTTCAGCAATTGCACAGTATTTATTAAGACATTGTTTTCTGATGTGTAAACAGTTTATCTTGTATTATGTGGCCACTCAGTAAAATACAGTTAGTTGATCTGAAAACAAATTGTAGCTTAATACAGGATAAAAATAATCCAGAAAGCTCCTTTAAAGAACTTTGCATTCAGTAGTCACATGTCTTTAGAGATGTTGATGATACTTTCATAATTATGATTGCTTAACACAAGATTGGCTGTTTATAGAAGCAGGTGTTAAATATGAAAGGAGGTGTTGATGGATACTTAAAGATTTTGTATTGCACTTCACATGTCAGGCTTTGAAGCACTGATTGTTGTTATACATTTGTTCATAGGTGTTGTAGAAAAACTTAAGTGATTTCTCAGTAATAGGCATAGCTCCAACTAATTGGTAGTGTTTCAGATACTAAAAGCCTTTTGTCAATTTAAACAATTACATATGTCATAACTGCTAGTTAGAATCATCTTGAAGCCCTGTATAAGGGGAGATCTCTTGAAAGCATAGAGAAAAAAAAATAATCTTGGACTCTTGTTTAATTGAGTCTGATTGAGAGCAACTCTGAAAAGTGCAATGTGTAACTGCTGTATTTATCATAAGCTTTGAACAAATGACTTTTATCACACAGTAATTTGTCTCAAAGGTGCAAGCTGAATGGCAAACAGGTTATACCTTGATCAGACTGCTCCTCCAAGAGCAATCTGATCAGGGTCTACACTGTTTGCTCATCCCTGCCTGTCCCAATACTTAGGATCTTTACGGTCATCCGCATCATGTGAAAGGCTATATATATAACTATTGAAGTGAAATGTTGAGGCAAATTTGTATTGATAAAGCCTTTGTATACATTTACAATGTACTGATTTTGTCTTTTTCACTTAAATGCAACTCTTGTTTATTCAAAAGTCTTGGCACATTCTAAACTTAGCTAATTACATGCAGTTGAACTTATTTCCTACTATTTTTTTTTGTTTCAACTTAATTGTTGATGGCACGTTAACAAATCTATAAGGCATTTTGACTAGAAATGTTGATGCAAGTATCAAACAATTTGGATCTTGATCGAATAAATGCCAAGCTAAATAGTGTCTGATATTGATCAGTAAAGGAATTTTCTGCATATTTTTCTACATGAATCTTCTGGTAAGTATATATTTATCCAATTCCCTGCTTGTATATCTTAATGTTAAAAATTGTTTTAATTGGAAAAATATTTAGTGTCAAACAATTTATATTCTGATCAGATTCTAATGTACTCAGCATCAGTTACTGATCTGGATCTGGATCCAAACTATTTTCAAATTCCAGTTTAAGGAGGAGGGTAAGGGTTCTTTGCTTTGTAGTTCAAATTCTTCTGTTATTTATGACCTCTTGCTGTTCATGTTACCATGTACTTACAGAATGCTACAGATAGGGCTGTCCTTGTAAACATCATCAACATCTGTAGTGAGCTGCTGGGGAAAACACGTAAGTATCTGGACATAACCCTTTACCCCATAGCCTTTTACTCTTTACCCCATAGCCTGTTTCTAATTTTGAAAATAGGTGACTGCTTAAAGCAGGTTGAAAGTAAAGCAGAATGCACCTATAGGAGCTCTCTGATCTGGGTTTACACCATTTGCTTATTTAGAGCAGTATTTATTAAACTACCCAGAATTCAAAGTAGACTGGTTCATGTTTTGGTTACTAAATTGTTCCACAAGGGAACTTAATAACCCACAATAGTTACTTTGTGTTGAAAGAGTCAAATATTTCAATATATTTAATGTGTAACAACAATCAATGTTTCCTATACTATTCTACAGAGTACAGCAAGAAGGCGAGTGCCCTGGTGAGTGTGAATGCCACCAACATTGTCTTCCAGACACTGGTACAGGAGGCAGAGGACAACAGCCCATCAGAGGAGTTCATGGTGGCCTGTCACCAGGTCCTCAGCAGACTAGGCCTGAAAGGTTTGTATACACAGTCCCACTTGTTTGCAGTCATGAAACAGGCTGTTGTTGTTGTTTCTGCTTAGGTTTAATGCCCCACCTTGGTGTTGCAGTGGCTTCACGAAGAAGACCCCATACCCTAACGTTTAGTGCTGAAACGGTTACCAGAATTTTGTAACCGGTTAATCGTTGCTCGTAACCGGGGTTAACCGGTTAATCGTAACTTAAATATGCCGACTGACACATCATTAGTCAGTAAGAGTTGGACGTTACACATGTACACGGAAGACCGTTCAACTGTTTTACCTATACACATTTACAAATTTGGAGACCGTTTGCATGCGTGTGTAAACGATAATAAAATAATAATATTGGTGCCAAAGAACTGTTTATGAATGTTATACTTTTTTGAACTATTTTACCATGCATGCCGACTTAGGTCCTTCATAAATTGCAAAGAGAAGAGAAGTAGATCTATTGATCTTATAAAATGAACTTACATGTCTACTGCATGATTATGTTGATCAATAAATCGTTTAAAAAGCGGCCATTTGATGTCTTCTCTAAATAAGTTGCATTTGTAAAATAACAATAACTCCAACACACGGAATAATTATGCGCGGCCGAATATGAAGACTAATCCCGCATTGTGTTATAGATATTAATTGGTCCCATTCTTGTCTTATTTTAAACCTTTCCGAACCGGTTGAAGTGTAGATTCAGCTAACCGGGTTTTATTATTTTATCGTTTTTGATTGGGTGGTCTAAAAATATATTTGAAATTGACATGCGGATATTCCTGGAAACCCTTGTTTACGTTTTCCCTACGCGAACGTCGTATATAGCTACTTTGGTAGAAGTCCAAAGCAAACCGAATATTTCGAGGTCAGAAGGTTAGTAAGCGTGTCAAGTTCAACTGTCAAAATAGCGAAGGAAACAATATGTCGAAGACAAGTTTGTTGTAAATAAAACTGTTCAATCGTCATTTATTGTAAAGACATGTGAAATAAGGGTTCTTTAACTCATCTTCAAATAAAATGACATGATGCAGCGAGTATTCAGTGTTGAGAACACCTGAAAAGTATATTGAATTCCTTACATAAAATACTTTGTTAACGGCATCGTTTTATGTATTGAGCTCCGTGTACATGTTAACAAAAATCAGGAAACGCCCTACCCTTATCAATCAACATGCTACTGCATTTTAAAACTTAAATATCATGTATATCATAAAGTAAAATATTTCAACTTCAAGTGAACGGTAAACATATCTGAAGGTTGTAGCTCCAGTCATATGGGGCTTCATTATTGTTAAACAAAATGGCTTCCGAGTAACCGGTTACCGACTTTGTAACCGGTTAATCGGCAGTTCATAACCGTTAACGGTTACCCGGGTAATCGTTTCAGCACTACTAACGTTATAAAGAGTTCAATGTGAGTCTGAGATGGTTCTCAAGCATTAGATGGGTCAGATTTGAGCTTTTGCTCAAATCTGACCCATCAAATGCTTGAGAACAATCCCAGACTCAACTCAAATGCTTTATAACCTTGGGGCCTGATCAGATATGGAAACTTTAAAGGGTGTTTCTATGAAGAATTAAAGGCATTAAAAGGCCTTTCTGTTTGGAAAAGGGTTAATACTTGACCATTCACTATGGACACATCAAAATCCCTAAACATAATAGACTGCTTACTGGTAATATAACAAAATTAATGTAGAAAAACACAGGCTTTGATTTATAGGTTATGTATTGATAATGAACATTTGAATTTCAGATCGTAAATTTGCCCTGAAGGCACGTCTCAACCGAGCTCTTCTGATCACCCTGACCTTGATAAAGAACAACATCACCAACTTCAAAACTCTACTGATCCTGCTGCCTGTGTTCAAACTCTACACAAACAACAGTAAGTCCCTTACTGATGACTGCTTAATGACTTGCTTCATCTCCAGTTAAGAATCATGACCTTTGTTAAACATAACCAATGTTTTATGTGACAAAGATTTGACATGACCAAGAATTTATGTGACTGAGATTCTATGTGATCAGGATTTTACATTTCACACTTCCAGAAAAGGCAGCCACCTTTTCTATTTCTCTTCATGGCAGTTGCTTAATTAAATGAAGATCAGAGTCAAGTAATAAATTCAAGTAGCTCTCTGTTTCACTTTTACCCATTCCCCAATAGCCTGTTTCTAGATTTGAAGAAAGGTGGCCACTTAAAGCAGGTTGAAAATAAAGCTGAATACACCTAATGAGCATACAGCTTTACTTTCAGTCCGCTTTAAGATACCACCTGCTAGGACATTCAAATTATTTCTTATGGTACAGGACCAACATTTTATGTGATAAAGACTTGTACACAACCAAGATTTTATGTTTCCAGGATTTAATATAACCAAGATTCCATGTATGAAAGATTTTAGACAACCAAGCTTTTGCATGGATTTTGCAGATTTGAATTTACAAAAGGGTTTTGATTGATCTATAAATCCAATGGAACCTCTGAAATATATAATATTGGGGCTAAACCTAACTGTCAGGGGTAAATACTGGATAACAATTATAGAAAATGCTTCTGAAAGGACTTTCTGTATTATTTTTATCCTGAATTTAGCAACCACCTGTATAAGAGACTGCTTATGGATATTTTATTAGAGACTGGCATACTACAGGTTTGACTGTACACCACTGTTGCTATGTTTTTTTCCAGGTGTGAATTCATCTTACCTTGGCAAGCACAACTCTATACCACCAATATGTAAAATAGTCCTCCAGTGTAGTCGTAAACATGGCTCAGTATTGAAATATGGACTGGATATACTCAACAACTTCACCAAATCCAGTACGTAGTTGAGAGTTGAACTAGTAAGCCTTTCATTTTGATTGATTTCTTTGTGAATGAAGTTCATTGGTTCTGGTTATTGGTTACCGTAATTACCTTAAGTTTTTGACAGACAGGCGTTAGCAAACAGTGTAGACCCTCATCAGACTGCTCCCACTGGGAGCAGTCTGATCAGGGTCTTCACTGTTTTCTATTCAGTTTGAACCTTGTGGACAAATTGCCTTATGATAAAAGCAATTAGTTTAATAATATCAGTTTAATAAATCCTTGAATGAATGTGTTTAACAATTGTTTTGCCAGGAAATAATGCAGCTCGTACTATAGGAGGGGAATATGTGCCTCACATCCTGGCTCTGTATAATGACTGGCACCAGGCAGACACCAAGCACAGACATGTGAACATACGCAAGGGACTGCTCAACGTTCTGAAAAACATCACCAATCTGAGTTAGTATAGTTTGTAACAATAAACTCATTGATTTCTGAAACTTAAAGTGGACAATTCTAGTTTCCAATTAACTCTGGTCTGTATTTGAGGGTGTGTTTTTCAAAATAATGCAAAATGACCCACAGTGTAGACCTAGATCAGAGAGGGTCCAGTAAGAGGCCTCTGACCTGGGTCTACACATTGCATAAGAAAATTATACTCTTCACTGGTAAATAGTTTGTAAAAGATGTGTATACTTATCACTAGGGTTCAAAGTGTTAATTTGACACAATGTGATAATGTTATCATATGTCCAACTTGTGTTGATTGGTTGCTTGAAAAAAAAAGATGAAAGCATTTTCTAATACAAGGGATAGTTTTATGCATTACAAATGTACAGCAAAATGGGGCTTTCCATTTAGCATTTGTTCTGCATAAACTTTTACTTGTCTGTAGATTTTGTGTTTCATCACAGAATGGCAGGTTTATGAAATTTGACTTGATTAACTCACTCACCCCTGAAACTTTTAATGGACAATTCCATTTTCCAGTTAAATCAAGTTAACATTATATTGCAAATAACAAACAGTGCTGACCCACTGATCAGGGTCTACACTGTTTGCATGTGACAAGTGTACCCGCTATAGTTACATTGTTTGTAAATGACAAGTATATTCATTGCTATTTATACACAATAATGATAAGTTGTTTTTTTCTGCAGCTTTCTACATTTTTATTCTCAATTTAACTTTCACCTGTATTTGATTTCCTGTATGCTTCCTCAAAGAAAGATAACTGATCACGAATTTGATTGTAAAGTGAATACAGAATGTCAGTATTTTGTCAGATTAGCGCTAAGCACAATTTTCTACTTTTTTCGAAACAAGTTCTTATGGTACATGTATATACAAATCACACCCTCACTGCAGTTATGTTGTCTGCTTAGAATTCTTCATCTGTATGTATTAATCAAATGCTTGAGAACGATCTCAGACTCAATACAAACACTTTATAAGCATGGGGCCTGTATAAATTTTAAACAGTTTGGATCTAAGACTCATATAAGTTGACCTGTATTTCCACATTTACAGGGTCTGGAAGGAAGGCTCTGGTAGAAGCCAGTGGTATCCGTATTCTGTATGAGAGTGCCCAGGATGTGATAGACTGTCGGGAGATGGAGAGCCTGATACTGCTAGCTAGTGTCATCATGCGTAAATGCTGCCCTCGTAACAAATTGCCTCTCAGTAATATACGCAGTGTGGTCAAATTTGAAAAACCCTTGTCAGAACTCTATCCAGAAGATGGCTCAGGTATGTCATTATACAGTTGGGCAAAATGATATTCTTTCCTATGAAAACAAATTTACAAGCAATTCAATAAAATGTAAAAATGACAACTTTTTTGAAAGCATTTACTTCTGTCAGAATGGCTTAATGATAAGATGCCAGATTACCCAGCATCTGATCTGGTTCCAAACTGTTTGCCTTGGAAATACAGTCCATTCATGTTTGCTCGAAACGTGATACATCAAAATCATGGTGTCCCTTGGTCCAGTCCAGTCTTAATGCAGTTTGCATGGCAAGAAAATGCATTAGCTTGAACATTCATTGGACAAATTCAATATTTCATATGTTTGATTTGGTCCCTTCAAACAAAAAAATTAACTAAAAATGCAAATACTTAAATTGGAAAGTTGTTAATAGAAAAATTTTGATTTCCCATTGCTGCTTATATTTGAGTTTAACCAATTACTCTATAGTCAGAATCTAGTTTTGGACAAAATTTACTGTTTCTTATGATGCATATTGAACACTGTAAAAATATGTTTTCTTCAGTGGAAGAATAAATTAGAGGCGTAAATAGGCATATTTATGTAGTAATGCATTAAAACAATTATGGATTTGCATTATTTTTCAGCTGAGATTGGTGGCAGTAGATCACTGACAGATGGTGGGGACAGTGATAATAGTTCACTGGAAGACGATGATGACATTGACAGTGATGATGAAAGGTTTAAAACAGACAACATAGAGGAAGTGAGTACAAGTCCTTTAACCCATTACCCCATAGCCTGATTTTAACTTTGAAAAATGTGACCACTTAAAACAGGTTGAAAGTTAAGCTTAATGTGCCTTAAGGCACATTCTGCTTTACTTTTAGCATGCTTTAAGCTACCATCTACTATAATTTAGAAAATATTTCTTATGATACATAATCATGACTATATTAAAGGGAACTGCTTGCTTCAGTGGAGGAATAAATGATAGGCGTAAATGGCGTTATTATGGGGAAATGGGTTAATATAATTGGGGCGTCCATGGCCTAGTGGTTATAGTTACTATGACTGACAATCACTGCTGTAGGTTTTAATCCCAGTCTGGGCACTTTGGATTTTTCATGGTGGGAAACCTTCAAACTGGTTAATGCAGATTGAAAAAACATGTATTCAGAAATCTCCTTTAGGAGCTTTCAGCAATACATCTGTCCTGAATTTAACTTATACCTACATGTACATATTACGAATAAGATTTTCAATACATCATCTTTTCAGGACTCCAGGTTCCAAGGTTATAAAGCTTTTGAGTTGAGTCTGAAGTAGTTCTCAAGCATTTAATTGGTCAGATTTGAGCCCAGGCTCAAACCTGACCAATTAAATTCTCGAGTATGTTCACAGACTCAACTCAAAAGCTTTACAACCTTGGACTCCAGGTATAAAGGGAAGTATGTCAAAAGCTAAAACCTTTATGTCTGCACAGACCTGATAGTGTGATATTAGGTGAGCAGTCACACATAAGGGATTGGAGAAAATGTTATATCTTTAGCTAACTTACTCATATGTGGAATCCTGCTTTTGAAAGACAGCTTGACTCATTAAACACTAGCATACTAATCATTTATAAACAGTGAAGAGTAAACTTGTCCTATACAAACAGTGTATACTCTGATCAGAATCTACACTGTTTGTCATTTTCTAATACATTGCAAAATTAAGCCCTAAGTAACCAAAGATAGACAATACTGAACACAGTCAACCTAAGCAATGAGTATACTCATCACTGACAAATAGTGTACCTGTGAAAAGTAAACTTGTCCTATGCAAACATTTTAGACCTAGTTCAGAGGGTTCCTTAACTCTTTCCTCCCTAAAACTTCAAATGGACAATTCCAGTTTCTATTTTAGTCTAGTCCATTTCTGACTTATAAGGGTTGTTTTTGTCAATGTTTTGCATTATGACAAACAGTGAAGACCCTGATCAGAGGGCTCCTTTCGGAGCCCTCTGATCTGGGTCTTCACTGTTTGCACAGGACAATTTACTATTCACATGTACACTGTTTGAAAATGACGCCTATATGCGGGACTAGGGTTCAAAGGGTTAAAGGATCTCTCTAATCAGAGTCTGTACTGTTTGTCATTTTAAAAAATAAATTGTTAAAACCAACCCTAAATAGTAAAAAATGAACTAAATTTAATTGGAATGAGGACTTGTCTTTTTTTAACCCTTTCCCTGATAGAAGTGACTTTTAGCACATGCATTTTATTCATCCGCTGAAGAAAATAGTTCCAATATAAACTGTACTGAATATGTGACATATTTAATACTTTCCTTATTCTAGATGGTAATAGCTTAAAGCAGGCTGAAAGTAAAGCCGAATGCGCCTTAGGGCGCATTCTGCTTTACTTTCAACCTGCTTTAAGAAGTCACCTATCTTCAATATTATAACTAGGCTATCAGGTAAAGGGTTAAAGTTTCAAGTCTAAAGGGGTGAATGAGTAAACTGTAAACTTGAATTCCTTTAATTTCTTTTGATAGAATGATGACGATCAAGGAGAAACAACACCTGAAGTGTACAAAAGGCTGCCAGAGGATTTAAAAATGTACAACCCCTTCTTCCCTGAACTCTTTGAAATAGACATTCAAGAAAACGGTCAGGATTCAATAGTTATACCTACAGCTTCTTACGAGTCTGGGATTGACAGGGGCAGGTATAGGGCAAATAATCAAGCTATTTACCCCTTATCAGCTGAGAACCTGCATAAATCTGTGTCTTGTCCGTCTGCCCTTTATCGCATGCAGAGCAGCCCTAGTGATTTCATAGACACATCAGGGTACACTAATGGGCGAGGCAGTCAGCGGCCAAGTTTCTATGACAATGATTATGACAATTACACTGGACTCCGCCCAGATACGGCCAGTGCTATAAATCTTAAAACTGGTGCTAGTGTTATTTCTCTGGATTTTCCCACGTCGCCGAGCAAAAACTCAGGCACACGAAAGCTGGCAAGCCAAAAATCTAAAAAAGCCAAAGGGGCCAAGAAAGTAACCAAGGATACCCGGAAACCAAAGAAAAATTCCAAAGATTTAGGCTTGCCAAATTCAGAGTCAATTACACCATTCAGTGATGCTTTATGCATAACCCCTATCCCCAGTGCCCGTGATTTAGATGATGATGTTGATCCCGGAGGTTTGGGGTATGATGACGATGATGACCTTTATGACTTTTCCCATGACCCTCTGTTGTACCAGGATCAAGCAAGACGAACAAAATCTGTGTACAAGTTTGAGAAAGTTGCCTACCCTGATCTGTGTGGCGGCACGTCACCTAATGACACAGAGCCTTTGTATCATAGAAAGTTTGGAGTTCAGAGGTAAATATGTATTTAATTGCTTTATAGTAAAACTGGTATTAACTCTTTACTCCATAGATAGACATTTTTAGGCATTTGATTTATTCCTCCACTGGAAAAATAGTTTCAGTTAAAGAGTCATCATAATTATGCATCATAAAAAATTATTTTCTATATATTCCAGCAGATGTTAGCTTAAAGCAGGTTGAAAGTAAAGCAGAATGCACCTTAAGGTGCATTCTGTTTTACTTTCAACCTGCTTTAAGTAGTCGCTTGTCTTCCATACAAGAAACAGGCTATGGAATAGAGAGTTTAAAAACCATTAAGTGGACAGCTCATGAATAGTAACTAATACTGATAGTTGCATAATACAGGATAAAATAATTCAGAAAGCTCCTGAAGGAGTCCTATAGGAGCCTTCTGGTCAGGGTTTCCACAGTTTGTCATTTTGCTATATACATTTGTATTGTAGAAAGAAAGAAAAACCTTGAAAGTTAAAACAAACTAGAATTGCTGAGAAACTGGAATTGTCCACTGGATATTTCAGGGGTATTAAATGATATGATAAATAGACAACACCAGTTTGTTAACTATTTCATGGTACACTTGTGCATCAAATGATGCATTTCAAGACAAGGATTATAAACCGTAGAATCACTTAGCTCCTCGCCACTGTTGGTTTGAATCCCTGTCTAGGCACTTGTGGTGAAGCCTTCCAGCTGGCTTGGGGAAGGTCAGTGGTTCTCCCAAGTTGCCCGGTTGTGCCTGAAACAGAGCATAAAGGGCTTCTAGGGATGTCCTTTACCTGTAATTAGCTGGATATAGTTATATGACTGTTTAAATACTGTTAAAAGTGATGCAAAATTGTATCTAATCAAATTAGAAACTGTTTTGTTCATTGCAAAATGTGTACATTGAAGAAGATGTTATTCTTTCCAGTTTTAACAAAATGCAATACATTTTAAAAAATGACAGTTTTCTGACAATGTTTACTATTTATTCTTATCTGAGTGGCAAAAAATTGGAGCCTTATCAGACTTCAGGTTAACCAAACATTTTGCTATGGAAATAATTATTTATTGGACAAGAATAACGTTTTCTCCTAAATTTGTATATTAAAACCATTTGCCACTCTGAAAACTGCATCCAATCAAGGCCCACTTACAAAGTTTGCAAATCACACGGGTTAACAACATTTTGTTTTCTACTGAAGCCAGTAGTGCAGACCCTGAATAGAGTTCTTCACTGTTTGTAGTATTCAGATGTCTTTCTATTATGCCATGATATCGAAGATTAGGGGCATGCATGTATTGATTTTGGTCTGTCTGTGTTTTTGTCTGTGTGTCTGCCTGTCCACAACATAACCTTGTCCAAAGCATGTAAAAAAGACTTCATATTTGGCATGTGTACTCAACTCAAGAAGCCTTTGAGCTCAGTATAAATTATGTCATGTTAGACTAAGGTCAATGTCATTTAGAAGTCAGTAAAGCTGAATTTAAAATTGTCCATAACTTTAGAACTACATGTGATAGAGATTTTATATTTGGCATGTGAACTCCACTCAAGAAACCCTGCAGCTCAGTACAACTTGTCATGTCGAGACAAAAGTCAAGGTTGACAGAGGTGATGGTCACATCGGGAGGCATAGTGTTTCACAAACACATACTGTTTCGTATTTGATTTCTTGTTGTATTCTCTAAATATGCATTTTGACACAACTTTCCTTCCTCTGTTGTTGATATTCAATAGACGGACAGTGAGGTAGGTGTTTCTTAAACAAATCCTATCTATATATTGTTGTCCAGTTTTGTTCAGCAATTGTGAAATATAGTAAACCAGTGCAAGAAGTAAACAGAGCTCAGTGTCTTACACATCTGCGGGAGCTTATCTTACTATATCAGAACCTCTGATTTTTATCAAAACAGCACAATTTTCAAACATTTTGTTTTCGTGGTTTAATTTTTTTACCCCGTAAACTGTACTTGTTTTGAGGACAGGCGCCCACTTAAATCAGCAGTATTATCGCGTTGCATTGTCCATCTGTCTGTCCAGATTTTTTACCCTGGTGAAAATTTCACAAACTGGGACAATGTTGCCCAATTTTCATTCTTAATTATATGCTTCATTAACTAAATTGCTTGGATGAGTAAATAACGACATTTTGGTCTTTGGTGGAGTTTAATGCCCCTTATAGGGTGTACCCTGTGCTTGATGCACTTTTTGTATAGAGTAAAACATGTAAGGTAAAAAAAAAAGTGACAGCTTCAGTAATTATCTTGCATTGAATTCAAACTTCTTTGTGTGTAATGGAGAGAGAGATTTTTTATACTCTATCAGCCATTCTTTTCACTTGCTTTAAACCTTTACCCCATAGTTTGTTTTCAGTATTGAGGCCAGATGGTTGCTTAAAGCAGCTGAAAGTAAAGTAGAATGCTCCATTCTGCAGCTTTCTGCTGTTACGTTGAGCCTGCTTAAAGCTTCCCTCTGCCAGGATATAAGACAGATCTGTTATAGTGCATATTCATGACTGTAAAAAGAGGGACTATTTACCTGAATGAAACAGTAAATTACAGGCGCAAAAAGGCATATCTGTCACTGTGGGGTAATGAGTATCTATTAGATTCAGTGGCATTATTATTTAATGAAATCCTATTTTTGTGTCACTTGCATCATATGACAAATAGCATCACTTTGTCAACATTTGTTCATCTTTCTGTCACTTAGAGTCACTCTTTCAATATATGGCAAGGTACATGTTGTGTTTATGCTGACAAAATATATAATTTCAATAGTTTCTTCAAAAATAGATATTGTATGTAATATTCAGAATCACTATTTCTACATGTAACCAGAACGTATTTGACAGTTGTTAAGTACACAGATGTATAGTCAATCCTTTGTTTGAATAATTCTGAAGAAGTTGTATGGATAATCTTAGAAAGGTGGGATGGCTAAATACAGGACTAAAGTAATGCTATTAATGGCATACTGCTTAAATTAAACTTTAGCAGAGCACCAGATAAGGGGAGTATTTCAAAAACTAAAATCTTTATTTCTGCTTTAAACCCTATGGTGTCACCACTCATTAGAATCGTCTCAAAGAGACGATTCTAATGAGTGGTAACACCATAGGATTTGGTGCTGAAATAAGAGAGAAAATGTTGGATTTGTCCCCTTTTACTCCCTCTTATCTGGAGCCCTGCTTTAGAAATAAAAGCAGAAGTTATGTTTTGGAGCAGCCAATATTATGGCAGTGAAATTGGTTGAAAGGTTACAACACCATTAAATGGCAGGGAAAGAGTTAAATGCCATCTTTCTCTAAAATTATCCATGCAACTTCATTTAACAGTTATTTATCACATGTTTCAGGGCCCCAGATAAGGGAATTATTTCAAAAACGGAAATGTTAATTTTGCATTAAACCCTATGGTGTCACTACTCATTAGAATCGTCTCTAAGAGACAATTCTAATTAGTAGTAACACCATAAGATGAGTGAGAAAATGTTGGATGTGTTTAGTTTACTCCCTCTTATCTTGAGCCCTGGTTTTTGATTATATATGTGAATATGTATTAGCACTTCTAGATATTTAACTCCTTTCCTCGTGACTTTTTTTCAGTTTCAGAAACAGTTGACTGCCTAAATCAGGCTGAATGCAAAGCAGAAATCTCTTAAAGGAAATTTCTCCTTTACTTTCAACGTACTGTAAAAAGTCACCTGTCAGGCTGTAGGAAAAATTAAAATTTATTATGGCTCATTAGAGCTCCAGATAAGGGGAGTATCTAAAGCTAAGATCTTTATTTCTGCATTAAACTCTATAGTGTTTCTACTCATTAGAATTGTCTCTTCGAGACGATTCTATTGAGAAGAAATCCGATAGGATTTGATACAGAAATGAGAGAATAAATTTTAGATTTGTTTAGTCTACTCACTCTTATCTGGAGTCCTGGCTCAGTATGAGGAAAGAATAGAAGTATGAAAATGCAATTTTAAAAGGAAAAGGTAAAGGTATGATAAAAGTCTGAGGAAAGTGGTTTGTCAGTTATTCTATGGCATTGTTGTTGTTATAATTCTTATACAAAGAACTCTTGTTGTATGTACCGGTATGTTTTCTGTGTACAATACTTATCATTCACACAGTATTATGGCTGTATATAAATTCTCTTAAAACTCTTGACATGTCTATATGAATTATGAAAAGTTTGTGCACCGATACTGATTGCTAGAATGTGTAGTTCCATCAATATCAACAAACCTCGTTTTCACCTTGATCTTGAACTAATTTGGACTTTCAAAACATTCAAAATTAATTGTTGCGCTCGCCACAAGGGGCATATGCATTTATTGAATGCAGAGTCTTGTTAAAAAAACATTGGTGCAAACAGTTATATATCTTTGAAAAGTTTTCCTGAAATCAATTGTAAGAAGATGGGATATTCTCAGCAGCTTTAAAGCCAATATACTTAACAGTAATGGAACAGTAATTACAAATGTACTCATATTAAGTACTTTTATTTTACAATTTCTAAAGTTTTATTGCAAAAATAAATGGTCATATTCAGACCAGACCTAATTGGAATCTGGAGTTGTCCATTGAAAGTTTCAGAGGTGAATAAGTTAACACTGTCACCACCATGGACCTGTAAATGAATTCATTACATATGCAAACAGTGTAGACCCAGATCAGAGGCTCTGATCAGGGTCTACACCTTTTGCTAATTTAGAGCAGTATTTATTAAATATTACCCCGAATTCCAAGTAGACTGGTTCATGTTTAGGTTACTTAAAAGATCCACAAGGGAATATAATAACCCACAAGAGTTAATTAGTGTTGAAAGAGTTAATCACTGGGGGTTTTGTATTGCAGGACCAAGGTTTTTGAGGACATAGACCGTATGATCCACCCAGAGCATGTTATTGACAGGGAGGTGTACAACCTGGACATGATCAAAGCTAGAACTGGGGCCAACTTTGTCCCCAACAACTATGGCATTTCCAACAGGGATGAATTACGGTAATTGGAAGTACAGCTAGTCAAATTTAAAGAGAATAAAAATACCACAGCATTGGGTACTGTTCTTGCTTCAAGTTTGTCATTAGATAACTGTTTGGTTTTTTTCTGGATTTTTTTGTTTGAAATATACACTAAAATTCCAAATGTCACACTTTACTTTAACAGTATACATTATTCTTTCCCAGTAATGTGTTTGTGCTGATAACAATTATTTCCAATGTAAACAGTTTGGACTGTGAGCCTATACTGTCAAACTTTGATAATTTGAAATGACTTAAGTCAAACTTACTCATATTTGAAAGTTAAGGACTTAGCCACGTCTTAGCTTTGAAATACAGGTATGTTTGACTGTAGGGACATCCAGTTGTGAATGTAATCCAAGAGACAAAACCTGTTATTTTGACTGAAGCGAGCTCGGTTTATCAAGGTTAACCTGTATTTTTAATAAAAATATATACAGCACAAGAAATAAAAGTGATAAATTTAAAATTTTAAAGGTTTGATTAATGACATCTGAAAGATAAATAGTGTGGTTCCAGATCAGACATAAAGACTATAGCTGACAAGCATCTGATCTAGATTTCAAATACGAATAAGTTTGATATTAAACAAGCTTGAGTTATCAAAAATCATTTGAATGGATATGGACCAGGAGAAGTTTGACTTTATCTAGTTCAACTTCTGGAGATTTGACTGTATGCTATTTAGATATTCAGAATGTTAAGTTTTGCCTGTATTTCAGGGTTGGACCAGGGGGTCGATATGAAGCAGGACCTGATTGTCTCCGATTTAATGCTCAGTTTGAGTCAGGAAACCTTAGAAAAGCTATCTGGGTAAGAGCATTTATATCTGTGTAATTCTGAATTTTTATTTTTATTTGAAATTGTTGTTATCTCACAGTAATCAGGACTTTATTTAATGGAATAAATTCAAAATATGAACATTGGTGTCAACACTAAACCCTTTGAGGTCAATAACATTTATTATACCTCACTTGATTTATCTACTATATAGCCTAATGTGACGTCAGTAGGTGAAAATCCGTAATGTTACATGGCTAACATTACATTTCGGCCCGCGTAACATCACGAAATTACCCTGCGTATTCGGCCCGTGTTTTAGTACCCCTCAGTTCAGAAAAAAGGAAGATTCAAAACGCTTCTAGTGAAATAACGGCAATGAACTGGAAAAGTGAGTCGATTCAAATTTGCAAAGTTACACAATCGAAATCAAATGGGCCATCTACTTTACGCTTCATCTCATGAGATAAGATTTTAAAACAATCGACTGCAAAGTGTCACCAGTTTTCGCGTTGCTAATCAATGTCGTTCATTATTTTGGAACAGTTTCTTTACTCACTCCTTAGATTCAAACTCTGCATCCTGTTCAATATTTATGTCGAAATTTGCTACTAAATTTGACATTCTGCTTTGTCTATTAGCCTACCTAAAGTATCTGTCAACTTGTTGCTAGAGTGCCGTATTGCTAAAAATAGAATAAGACAGACAGAATTGGAGACGATTGTAGAATGGTCTATAACAGCGTAGAGCTAGGCTATAAGGGAATACAAATAACGAATGGATATGTGTTTGTTAACTTTTTGTTGGCAATATTTATTCAGAATAAAGATTTGTTGCTGGCAATTCGATTTTTTTTTAAAAAACGCGTCAATATAAAAACTTTATATACAACTAAAATCGACGTCACGTGATCTGTGTCCGTGGTCTAGAGGTATGATGGTCGACTCTGCCCATGGCGGTCTGAGTTCGAATCCCGATCGATCCAAACTTTTTTTTTTCAAATATTTTTTTTTTTTTGTGGATACCAAATGGTTAACAAACATATATTTATTGTGTTTTTTGCGTCTAAAAATAAACTTCTCCGTTATTTGTTTTTAGTAATGAAAATAAAATAGTTCCGATACATGTATTCGCGATCGTTGTTCTGTATTGAAAACAGTGGTAATTAGATCTAAATTTTTGTTCGGTATAATAAAATAAATATCACATCTCACAGAGGGTGAGAGAACGGATTGGTCACCCTCGACAAGTAAATGTCAACCTCGGCTGACGCCTCGGTTGACATTACTTGCCTCGGGTGACCAATCCGTTCTCTCACCCTCTGTGAGATGTGATATTTATATAATATACAATGGTAGATCCTAATGTAGACCCTGATCGGAAAGAATTTAGGTGTTTTAGGAGCTGTCTGATCTGTGTATATACATTGTTTTAAAAAAAACAGTGTCAATGTATGCTAATAATTTGAGAAGGGTTAATTTTCTCGTTTGCATTGTAGGTACGTGATAATGAGTATGACCTGATTCTGAATCCTGACATCAACGTAAACCATCACCACCAGTGGTTCTATTTTGAGATCACCAACATGTTAGCAGACCGTCCATACAGATTTAATATAGTCAACTGTGAGAAGCTCAACAGTCAGTTCAACTTCGGTAAGGAAATATTGAAGTTGTTGTTTGATTTATCTTTACCTGTTGCAAGCATCCTCCTGTCACACTACAGGGAACATTTCCAGTGGTTCTTTAACAGCCACAGGTCATAGTAAATGAATGGCCAATTTGTCAACAGATAGGTAAAGGTTTTAACCCTTTCAACCTTACAGCCCTTTGTAGAGATAACTGATTACATATGCAAACAGTGTAGACCCTGATCAGAGGGCTCCTATAGGAGCCCTCTGATCAGGGTCTGCACTGTTTGATATTTTCATTGGTTTTTGTTGTCAAACCAAAAATGCAACAGTAGACTGGTTCAAAACACTTGTACTAGAAGAGTCCAAAAGGATTATAAATACCCACAAGAGAAATTTAGGGTAGAAAGGGTTAAAAAGCATTTCTGTTGGATAATAGAGAGTGAATTCAGCCACCTGTCTTTATGTATTGCAAGCAAGCTATGTTTGACACAGGTAAGAGTGGATACGTTTGATATTTTACAGGAATGCAGCCATTACTATTCTCTGTCAGTGAGGCAATGGATGGTCGTCCATTCTGGGTTAGGACTGGAACAGACATCTGTTACTATAGAAACCACTTCACCCGTAGTACCCAGGCTACAGGCGGGGTCAAAGGGAAGACATACTACACAACGACTTTCAGCATTACATTCAAACACAGCAGGGATGTGTGTTATCTGTCCTATCATTATCCTTATACATACTCCACATTACAGGTGAGAGACACCTCAGTAGTGTCCTGTTCTTTTTTGGGCTTACAAATCCGGTTTAGGTGTTTTTAGAATAGGAATGTTTAGAATGTAAGAGAAAAAAGCTATTATGAAATCCTTGTATCCCTACATAGATTAACCCATAAACTATAGTGACCAGTATATGCCTCCTGTACAAACAATGTACCTACCTGAGAATAGATCACTGGTCCTAAAGGAGCTGTCTGATCAAGGTCTGCACTGTTTGTGATTTTGCCATATATTGTAAACTTATCAACCACTGAAACTTAGAATGGATAATTCAGATTTCAAATTTAGTCTAAGCCTTTTTTATCATGTCTGTTTTTCGAAGAAAAATCCGAGCTATTAGCATCGCTGGCGTCTATGTCGCCATCATTATCGTTGTTGTAGTTGTTGCTCAAAGTCTTAACGTTGGCCATAACTTCTTCAATTTTTATTTTGTGGCTGCAGTGTTAATCCTTCAGATTTAATTCCACAATTACACTAACAACACTATTTCTTATTGCGGGGGCCTCCATGGCCTAGTGGTGTAGTCCGTGACATACCTCACTAAGCTCCTCATCGCTGTGAGTTCGAATCCCAGTAGGGTCGTTCGGATTTTTCATGTGGGGAAGCCTTCCAGCTGGCTTGCGGAAGGTCGGTGGATCTACCTGGTTGCCGATTTGTGCCTAAAGCGCTTCTGGGGTCTTCCTCCACCTGTAATTAGCTGGACGTCACGATATAACTGAAATACTGTTAAAAGAGACGTAAAATCATAACAAATCAAATCAAATTTATTTCTTTTTGCAATATGTTAATCCGAACTTTTATTGTTATGATATTGTTTCTTATACATGTACCATTGAAATCTAGTCTTAGTCTTTGTTTATTTGTATTTGCAGACTCATTTGACAATGTGGGATAAAGGCGTTGACCACAGCCAAGTCTTCTTCCGGCGACAAACCCTGTGTGAGACAATGTCAGGCAACCCAGTTCCTGTAGTCACCATTACTGCCAAACCCAAGTCCTATAGTAGAGACTCTATAGAAGAATTCAGTAAGACTTCTCTCATGGTGCTTCTGTATAATCATTTCTTGCTATTTATGAAAGTAGAAGGATTAATTCCTTCAAAGCTTTACCTTGAATACAATGGTAATTTGCAAACAGGATACTGATCAGTCACTACATTATGCGACAACTGATCAGGAGTCAATAATTATTGTTTGATACTCATTTCAATTTTCAGTCAATGCCTGAAATTTATGTGAAATAAAAGCAGACAATAATTGTTGCAAGCAGGTGACCTCATGCCAGTGAAGAATTTAATCAGCAATACTTCTTCCTCACCGCTGTAGGTTTGAATTCTGGTTGAGGCACTTAAGAAATTTCATGTGGCGAATCTTTCTAGCTGGCTTGCAGACAGTCCGTGATTCTGCACTGAGTTGCCAATTTGTGCCTGAAACAATGTATGAAGGGCATCTGGGGTCTTCCTCCACATTCAATTAGCTGGGTGTCGCGGTATTGCTGTTAAAAATCATTTGTTAAAATCATAACAATGGAAATGAAAAAACACTTCTTATAAAGGAACATTCTGCTTTACTTTCAACCTCCTAGCTAGGGATTTCTTTTCTTAGTATATATATATAATTAGAGGTGTCAAAAAGGCACATTTATTGGGTAAATAGTTAATTGTTTTCACATTGTAAGTTCATGCTGTTAATTGTTCCAATTCAATGTTTGTTATTCTTAATGCATCTAACAGGAAGCCGTCCATACATTTTCTTGACTGCCAGAGTCCACCCAGGAGAAAGTAACTCCAGCTGGGTAATGAAAGGTGAGTAAACCCTTTTAACCCTAGTCACCTGTTTATGCCTATTTTTCCTGTAAAGAGTACACTTGCTCTCGTAGGAGCCCTCTGATCAGAGTCTGTTTTATTTGTCATTTTGAAATACATGTTGATTGTAAAAAAAACATTAAAAAAAAAAAAAATAGTAAAAAATGGAGAAGACTTCATTGGAAATTGGAATTGTCCATTTGAAGTTTCAGGGAGGAAAATGGTTAATATTTTGTGTCTCCTATATATTCTATCAATGAAAAAATGTTTGATTTGTTGATTTGTTGCGGCTTGTTAATCAGTTAAGACAGGTGGCAGTCTTATTTAGAGTGAAAACAATGCAGAAAGCTCTTTTCTTTTGAAGTACAAAACAAGTTTTTTTCAGATGGAAATGTCACTTTACAAACAGATCTTTTGCCTTTGAAATGGCAACTTTTTTAACCATTTTTTGTCCATTTACTTTCAGTGAAAAATGTTATAATTGTTATAAACTAACAATGTACAAATGTATTTAAAAAACATGTTTTCTGCACAGAAGCTGTGATTTATATTTCATAGATTATTCTTTACATTCTACATATTTATATTTCGTACAGTCAACCCTCATTGAAACCTGTATAAGTCGGTGTATGCTAAATATGATATATGCAAGAAATGCAATCAGACAGTTTTGAACTTAGTTTATGTCTGACTTACATTTGGAATCAATGAACATCAAACTAAGTATTATATGCCAACCTTGCTTTTTCAGGTACTCTTGATTTTCTTGTGAGTCGTCGTCCAATTGCTCAGAAGTTACGAGAGATGTTCATTTTTAAAGTAGTGCCCATGCTAAACCCTGATGGTGTCCTAAATGGAAAGTAAGTCATATAAAACAGATATGGTTAGGATGTCCTTTAACACTTTTCCTATAGCTTTTTCCAGCATTCATTTCAGATATTAATCCATTACCTCATAGCCTGTTTCTAGATTTAAAGACATGGGACCACTTAAAGCAGGTTGAAATTAAAGCATAATGCGCCTAAGGTACATTCTGCTTTAATTTCAACCTGCTTTAAGCCACCATCTGCTAGTATATAAGTAATATTTTGTATTGTACATGGTCATGCCTACAAGATACAAGATGATTTATTTAACGTCGGATACAATATAACAATAAACTTTAGCTGTAACAGCTATTTTCCGACAAACACAAGTATAATATAAACAAGAGTAAATGCCTGTATAAATTTGAAATATTATCTTTAACGGATGATTCTAAGCTGCATTATGTTGAATTCTGTGAAATAATTCCCTTTGAACTGTGTCTTCAGTCACCGCTGTTCATTGGCTGGTGAAGACTTGAATCGACGCTGGGACAATCCTTGTCCTAAACTCCACCCCACCATCTACCACACCAAAGGCCTGTTACAGTACCTGCAGATGATCAACAAAACCCCACTTGTAAGTACAACCATAACTGTGTTTACCCTTTCCTTTGTAGAAATGCTATTTTACAGCTTCATTAATTCTATTCCATCACACTAAAGAGGTACAGTAAAGCCTCTCTATTACAACCACTAAAAAGAAGGCTAATTAATTGTATAAAAGTCAGGTGATAGCTTAAAGCAAGGTGACAGTAAATCAGAAGGCTCCTAAAGGAGCTTTCAGTTTTACTGTCACCTTGCTTTAAGCAATCACCTGCCTAAAGTACCCAAATAATTCACACAATTTAGTGGTGGTAATAGAGAAGTTTTACTGTAGTTCTTGGGGTGTGCAACAGTAGCACATGAATTGAGATTGTGTCATACCCCTTGTATGATCATAAGAAGTGATTAATAGGGGTTTATTGTAAAATGGAATCACCTGGTCTCTGAATTTCTGAATCCCATATCCAGGTCTACCTCCAGACTGTAATCTTTCTGTAAATATTGTGGGTACTTAGACACCAAATTACCCTAACGCTCCAATATAACAGACGTTTGGTTACTCTGGTCACACTGTCTTAACCCATTACCCCATAGCTTGTTTCTAGTTTTGAAAATAAGTGACTGCTTAAAGCAGGTTGGAAGTTAAGCAGAATGCACCTTAAGGTGCATTTTGCTTTACCTTTAGGCTGCTTTAAGCTACCAACCAGCCAGAATAAAGAAAATATTCCTTAGGATACATATTCATGACTGTATAAATTGGAACTATTTTCTTCAGCGGAAGAATAAATTAAAGGCATAAAAAGGCGCATTTCATGGGGAATGGGTTGAGAACTGTCCAAATTTTTTTGTTTCTCTCTTTAGGGTAGTCCAAACATCTTTGAGATAGTACTGAGCACATACCTGCCTAATACAATGAGATTTGTTGCTTGTTTCAGGTGTTCTGTGACTTTCATGGTCACTCCAGGAAGAAGAACATCTTTATCTACGGCTGCAGTGCTGCCATGTCATGGATTGTCAATGACAATAAGAACCCCCAGTGTACTGGAAACAGAGTAGAGGATGGTGGCTTCAAGGTAGGCACTACACAATTTTCACATACAGTCGAACTTCGATATCTCGAACTCGGTTAAATTGAACATACCTGTATTTCAAAGTTAAAACGTGGCTTTGCCACGTTTTAACTTTGAAATATGGGTATGTTTGACTTAATCGAGCATGAAATAAAACAGTTCAAGCGTCGAACTTTCAGATAGTTTGAGATATCGAAGTTTGACTGTAGTTACCTGATTTGCTTGTATACCAGCTGAGTTTGCATTCATACATAATGAACCCTTTCCTTAGTAGCTTTTACAGTGTTTAGACCATTACCCCATCGCCTGTTTCTAGTTTTGATGACAGGTGACCACTTAAAGCAGGTTGAAAGTAAAACAAAATATGCCTACGGGCATTCTGCTTTACATTCAACCTGCTGTAAACTACCATCTGCTTGGATATAGTAAATACAATTCTAATTATTTCTTTGTTACTATGATGTTCATATAATGTTTTCAGACATTACCTCGGGTGTTGGACCTCATAGCTCCAGCATTTTCTCTGAACAACTGCAGTTTTGTGGTGGAGAAGACAAAAGAAACAACAGCTCGGGTGGTAGTGTGGCGACAGATTGGTGTGAACAGGAGCTACACCATGGAGAGTACATACTGTGGCATGGATAGGGAGGGAAAATACAAGGTGAGTGGAATCTTGTTGGTTCATTTGTTAGTAGTCTATGTATAGCTACAATCCTTATTTATCCATTAACCCCTAGTGAGGCGTATATTTGAAAATTTAGAAACAGTGCACTTGTCATATACTAACAGTATAGATCCTGATCAGAGAGCTCCTACAGAAGCTCTCTGATCAGGGTCTGCACAGTTAAATCCTTGAGCCCTAGTGATGCATATATATGTATCCTTTACCAAACGTGTACCTGTGAAGAGCACACTTGTCTCATGCAAACAGTAAAGACCCTGATCAGAGGGCTCCTGCAGGAGCCCTCTGATCAGTGTCTTCAATGTTGTTTTCATTTTGGAATATATTATAAAAAGCAACTCTAAATAGTCTAAATTGGTTATGCCTTTATTGTATACTGCAATTGTCCATTGGAAGTTTCAGGGGATGATGAGTTAACTATTTTGTAATAGACTGAATTGGAAACCAATATTGAGTATCTTTAACCCTTTCCCTTATAGAAGCGACTTTTAGCGTATTTAATTTATTCCTCCGCTGAAGAAAATAGTTCCAGTTTATACCCTCATGACAATTACCATAACAAATATTTTATATAGCCTTACAGATGGTAGTTTAAAGCAGGCTGAAATTAAAGCAGAATGTTCCTTAAAGGGACTCGCAACCGGATGGTGTTCTTGTCAAAATAAAATAAAATACTCAAATAAAAGCAAATTTGTGGCATTATTTGGCTTCTGACATTAAAAAAATATGATCAGTCCAAAAAAAGTCTCAAGAATCGTCACCGAATCTTAGATTTTTAGATATTTTCCATCGTTTTTCTATACCGACTAGTAGACGGTATAGTTCTTGTTGTTGCTTCTCTACACGGGCTCAGACATAAACACGAGCCGAATTACGAAGTTGTATGCACTTTCGATCGCTTTACATTGAAATACGTTAAATCGATCCGAGATATACGGATAGTTCCGTGGTCCATTGGTCTAAGCGGTTTCCCCCTATTTTGCCTTCTGTCCGCCAATGCCGGGCCCCGGGTTCGAATCCCACCAGAGACCAATATTTTTTTTTTATTGAAATACATTTTTTTAAACAGAATTTCTTATCCTAAACTAATTCTTTACCATTTATATAAGCGTTTGACACATATTTACAAATTACTATTTTTAATGCACCATCTGGTTGCGAGTCGCTTTAAGGCACATTCTGCTTTACTTTCAACCTGCTTTAAGTGATCACCTGTCTTTAATATTATAAATAGGTTATTGGGTAAAGGGTTAAAGGCACTGACATCAGAATAAAATAAAGACATAAAAATTTGTATCGAAGGAGTAACGGGTTAAGAGAGATTTTTCTATGTATACATGAAGTATCGCAGCTTTAAATTTGTGAGATGGTTGTGAAAAAAGTTAAAGGCACATCAGGCTTCCAGAACGAAAAAATACTTATTAAGTATATAGAAATGTAGTTTTGAAATGATTTGTAATGATAAACATAATCCATATTTTCTCTCTACAGGACCTTCATATTACCACCAAGATGCTGGAGGAGATGGGACACAACTTGTGTGAGAGTCTGTTAAGACTGGGACGAGGCAGAACACCCTATGAGACTAACTCCTCAATGCCTTCAGAACAGGGGCTGGAACAGCTAGGGGCCTGTGGACAAGATCCTGACATGTAAGCAGCAGTTTTTCTGGGTCACATATTAAAGGGAGTAATCGATAAAAAACTTCATTCTATGCTGTGAATACCCGATAGAATTCAATTGTCTTTGAAACAATTCTGATAAGTACTCTTAACACTGGAGATATCAAGATTTTGCATTTAATTTGATCATCCATTGAAGGAAATAGTTCTAATTTCAACCCTCATGAATTATGTATTATAAGAAATGTTTTATATATTCTAGCAGATGGTAGCTTAAAGCAGGCTGAAAGTAAAGCAGAATGTGCCTTAAGGTGCATTCTGCTTTACTTTCAGCCTGCTTTGAGTGACCACCAATCTTCAATAGTAGAAACAAGCTATAGAGTAAAGGATTAACACCAGAGTTTGACTGCAACATTTTTGTTTTCCTTTGATGTGATTTATTCAATATCACCTTTCTGTTACCAGGGATGACCTTGAGGCCACAGACCTCCGTGCCATAGAGGAAGGGGATGAGGAGAGAGACTATTGTGGTAGTGATGTCATGGCCGATGATGAGTCCTCCTCTGATCTAGACTATCCTGATGATGACGACGAGGATGATACAGATATCTGACATTAAACAAATAACATCTTCATACTGCATTAGCTGATTGGACTGACCCTCAGCCAGATAAATAGAGAGATCAAATATAAGGGATCAAGATCATTCCCGTTTTGGACCTGAAAAATGCTGCCAGGAAGAACTTTTAGGGGAATTTTAGGAGCTTCCTGCTTTACTTTTATCTTGCTTTAGGCAACAACCTGATTAAAACGCTGAAAAATTATCTGATTTAATGGTTGTAGAGAGGTTTTACTGTATATCTTTAACCCTTGTCTCCATAGATTACAGTACACATTATAGCACATGTGTATCTATGGAGTAATGGGTTAATGAATAAACATGTTTGACTGTATACTGAACAGTGAGGAAAAGTTTTGGGTGGTTGTAGAACAATACCAGATTAGCAAATTGAATGAATGTGTAATCAGGACATTGTTAGCTTATGTAAATAGATACATTGCTCAAATGTTATTCTATCAATCAAAACCAATAAGTCTTAATTGGAGGCTACATTGGCCAAAAGTTGTAACTGGGCTGAATTTCCAACTTGTGTTGCATATTTTATGTTCAGTCAAATTTGTGTTGACACATTCAACCCTAGCGGAGAGTATACCCTTCATTTACAAACAGTGTACCTGTGAGGATTGCACTTGTCCCATGCAAACAGTGTAGACCCTGATCAGAGGGCTAGTAGCCCCTCTGATCAGGGTCTACACTGTTTGTCATTTTGAAATATATTGTTAAAATCAACCTTTAATTGTCAAAAATGGAATAGTCTTATTTTGAAATTGGAATTGTCCTTTAAAAGTTTCAGCGTGAATGAGTTAAGAAGTCTGTCTTGTAGATGCATGTAGATCTCTAAAGGCAGGTCAACTCTTTCAACATTAAGTAACTCTTCTGGGTTAATATGTTCACCTGTGGATCTTTTTAGTTGCCAAAAAAAGAGCCAGTCTACTTGGAATGTTGGGTAGTTAATATATACTGGTCAAAATTAGCAAAAAGTGTAGAGCCAGATCAGAGGGCTCCAATAGGAGCCCTCTGATCTAGGTGTACCCTGTTTGCAAATGTATTGAGTATATTTTGAACAGATCCATTGTGTTTAAAGATTTAATACTTCAGGCTGAACGAATTGGGTATTTCTACTATGGTACCTGCATAAAACACTACTAACTGATACTTTTAAATGGGCATTTAATTCAAGTTTGACTGCATATACATGTATAAAATCATTTAATAGTTGAACAGATCCATTGTGTTTAAAGATTTAATACTTCAGGCTGAACGAATATGGATATTTCTACTATGGTACCTGCATAAAACACTACTAACTGATACTTTTAAAAGGGCATTTAATTCAAGTTTGACCGCATATACATGTATAAAATCATTTAATAGTTAAAGTTTAAATGATTTGATAGTGTATACTAGGGCTCCAGATAAGAGGGGGTTAACATAATACTTTTATGGCCCAGAGGCATTCTGTAATACGCTGTCCTTCAATCCATATATATGAAACTTTCAAACACAGCCATTTCTCATATTTCTAAATACATCTCCACAAAACCCTATGCTATGCTTGAGATGATTCTAATGAGTGGCCACATCATATGGTTATTTAGAGAAATAAGGATTTTGATGTATTTGAAACGCTCACCTCTTCCTGGAGCTTTGGTATATACAAATAAGGAGTGTGGATCTCTGAAGGGATAGTTATAATTTTATGTTTTATATGTCTTGTTATATCAATATGTCTTGCATCTGCTTTGAGTGTTCCAAGAGCTTGTTAGTTATGCCTTCTCATGCTTTAAGCATATATTGGCGTTTTTGGAAGTGTAGACCCAGATTAAACAGCTCCTGAAGGAGCTATCTGATCAGGGTTTGATAACTTTCATATAGGATTTGTCTGACATGAGTCTACACTCTTTCCTGGAGAAAATTTTCCTTATTTAAACAGTCAATGTAATAGTTCAGATAATACATATTTCATAGTAGGTGGAGTTTATGTGTGAATATTCAACTTAAGAAGAATTAAGAATGTTACATATAGTAAAACCTCTCTATAACAACTGCTGAATTATGTAAATTATTTTGTGTCTGAGGAAGGTGACTGCTTAAAGCAAAGTGAAAGTCAAACAGAAAGCTCCTAAAACAGAAAGCTCCTTTAGGAGCTTTCTCTTTTACTTTCACCTTGCTTTAAGCTGCCACCTTTCTTTCATACAATCAATTAGCCTTATTTTAGGGGTCGTAATAGAAAGGTTTTACTGTAGTTTAATAATTGACTCCTAAATAGCTCTTACTGATTTTTAGCTCCTATTGATCTTGTTTTACACAGTATGTGTGGCTGTATTTTTCAAATTAGTTAGATTTCTAAATCAATAAGATTAAGAATTTAGAAATTGTATTTTGTGAAGAAAGATATGCATTGACCCTTAACCCCCATAGATTGTTTTCATTTTTTTGTGTTCAGTTTTTAAGGCAGGTGATTGCTTAAAGAAGGCTGAAAGTAAATCAGAAAGCTCATTGAAGAGCTTTTTGCTTGACTTGTAGTCTGCTTTCAGAATCAGTCTGTAAGGATGCAGAATAAGTTTCCTATTGCTTATAACCCATTACCCCATGGCCTGTTTCTTGTTTTGAATACAGGTGACCACTTAAAGCAGGTTGAAAGTAAAGCAGGTTGAAAGTAAAGCAGAATGTGCCTGATGCACATTCTGCTTTAATTAGCTACCACCTGCAAGGATATAGGAAACATTCATTATGCTGCTCATTAATTACTGTATAAAATGGACCTATTTTCTTCAGAGGAGGAATATATTGAAGTCGTATTTATGGGGTAAAGGGTTAAACGGAGCATGGTAAAATCATGAAAAGGCATACTTATGAGGAATTAGTAAATGGGCGTAAAGGTGTTTCTATGGAGGGAAGGTTAAGATGACATATAAAGTGAGTAAAGTCAACATTTCAAAATTATGTCAATTGTCTGTATTTGATTGCATTGCATTGCTTGTGTGTTTGTTTTTTGTTTCAATAGGACAGAATGTTTACCTCATTGTATGTTTTGTGAATTGTTGAATTTGTACAGTCAATCTTGTATTAAGTGACCAGTGTCATTTACTGTGACCACTCAATAGGATATCCCTTGTGTCTTAGTCCCATAAATAAGCCTTTTAACACATTCGACTTATACCTCCATCATAGGAAATATTTTCTATGTACTAGTAGATGGTAGCATAAAGCAGGCTGAAAGTCAAGCAGAATGCACTTTAATGAGCATTCTACTTTACTTTCAAGCTACTTTAAGTAGTTGCCTATCTCCAACACTAGAAACAGGCTATGGAGTAAAAGGTAAAATACAGGTGTTTGCTTAATGCAGAATAAAACTAATGCTGAAAGCTCTGTCATAAGAGATCTCCAAGCTTCTTTTATTAGAGGTTGTTTAACCCTTTACTCCATAGCCTGTTTCTTGTATTGAAAATAGGTGACTACTTAAGGAAGGTTGAAAGTAAAGCAGAATGGGCCATAAGGCGCATTCTGCTTTACTTTAAGCAACCACCTGCTAGAATAAAGAAAATATTCCTTATGGTACACATTCATGACTGTATAAATTGGAGCTATTTTCTTCAGGGGAGGAATAAACTGAATGCGCTAAAAGGCGCTTCTATGGGGGGAAAGGGTTAATACAAGATTGACTGTATATCATGCCTAGAAAGGCTCTCAGGTGTCAGATTTATATGTATTAGGGAATTGTGGCAATTTGAAAAATCCTTAGCCTAAGGACTGTTATGGCCTTTGGCAATGGATGTCCAGTGTAAAGCACAACGATGAGGGAAAAGTTTGTCACATTTGTTCATTTCTTTACTGGGATTGTATGAAAATCATATTTCATGATATTTGCTTTCTAAAATTAAAATACAGTAAAACATCTCTATTAGGACCACTGAAATAAAGGCTAATTGATTGTATAAAACTTAAAAGACAGTTGACAGCTTAAAGCAAGTGACAGTAAAACAGAAAGCTCTGTTTTACTGTCACCTTGTGTTAAGTTGCCCTGTGTTATGAACACATGAATAACGCAATTCAGTGGTTGTAATGAAAGGGTTTTACTGTAACAGAACATTTCTTGTCTTGCTGTGATGATGGAGGGAAAGCTTTGCTAAGGTGTCATTTTCTGGCATCAGCTATGTCAGTGTCAAAGTTTGGATTTAGCTTCAACTTTTAAATTTTGTTTTAACTCTATTGCTCAAAAGGTTTGAATAACACTTGGAATGCAGTTGTATTAAGACTTAGTGTGTGGGCTGATTGGCAAAGCAGGGAATAGCAGAACAGTTTAATTCACAGAATACTTGTTCAAACAAATACTGTAACATTTAGACAAGTAAGCTAGGTTGTTTGAAGAAAAAACACTTGTGGCATTTCAAACAGTTTTAAAACCACTTGAGAACTGTCTATTATATAGAGGATAATTGTTTTTATGCCCCCGGCATCGATAGATGCGGAGGCATATAGTAATCGTCCTGTCCGTCAGTCAGTCCGTCCGTCCGTAACAAGGTTAAGTAGATTTTACCGTTTCGTCTAGCATCAACACCCCTTACCCAAATGCTTGGATACTTATACAGTTGTTGCCTTGGACCATTCCCTACCCACCAATATCACCAAACTTTGATTTTGACCTTGACCTTGACCTAGTTTTGACTTAGAATACTTTAAACAGGCTATTTCTTGGTTAACTAGATTTTACCGTTTCGTCTAGCATCAACACAACCGACTACAATGCTTTGATACTTATACAGTTGTTGCCTTTGACCATTCCCTATCCACTTACATCACCAGACTTTGATTTTAACTATGACCTTGACCTATTTTGGACTTAGAATATTTTAAAAGGGCTCTTTCTCGGTTAACTAGATTTTACCGTTTCATCTAGCATCAACACTGTTAACTACAATTCTTTGATACTTATACAGTTGTTGCCTAAGACCAACTGCAACTCACCAAGCTCAGTTTGACCTTGACCTAATTTGGACTTAGAAAAGATTTAGAATATATTGTCAAGGATGCCACCGGGGGCATAAGCGTTTATTGAACGCGCAGTCTTGTTTTCAGTATAAGATAGAAATTTAATCCATTGAGTGAACATCAGACGTTATATTTTCATGAGTGGCGAAGCCACGAGTGAAAATATAACAGTCTGATGTTCACGAATTATAATATATAATACAATTATTCTATTTATTTATGCTTTTAAGCCACTTTTTAAACGAAATTGTTCGACAATTGTGAAAGCGAAAGTAAATGATTTACCCCGTGTTGAGCACCAACTTTATATCGAACACATTTTCGAAACAGTTTCCAGTACGATGACGCACTTATTTATTGATTTGACGTCATCCAAATTACGTTGTTGCTCCCGAGTTTGGATTCCTGTTCTTCCGTTGAGTAGTTCGCGACAAATCGGACTGCCGGAATTTAACAATAAGACACGATTGACTACGATTCTTGGGGAGCCCTACGGGGAAACTTCATAATAAAAGCGTGCGTGGCAATAATCCCACTGCTCAAAGCAGTGGATTACCAAGTGATAATCCACTGCTTTTTCACGGTAATCCATCGAAAAGCATAAATAAATGCCATGAGTAGTCACTAGTAAAATTTTCAATACAGTAAAACCTCTATTACTACCACTAAAAAGAACACTAATGGAATGTATAAAAGACATCTGAGATCTTAGAGCAAGGTGAAAGTAAAATAGAAAGCTACTAAAGAGCGTTCTATTTAATTTTCTCCCTGTCTCTAAGCTCCCACTAGCCTTAAACACAAAATAATTAAAACTATTTTGTGGTCGTAATAGAAAGGTTTACTGTACTGTTGTTATCTCTTTGCAAACAATGCAAGTCCTAGTCAAGCAAAGCTTCAACTGATCTTGAACTACACAGTTTATTATGTCCTAAGGCTCTTTATTCAGTAAGTTTACTAATTTTATACATTTATCAACATTAGATATTTGATGTAAGAATTGAACTGTATTTCTTGTTAATATATAAAAAAAAAAATGATTGAAATAGATTTTAACTCTTTGCATGCTAGCGACGCTGCGACGGATATATCCCATAGTCATTATCTATGCAAACAGTTTGGATCCAGATGAGACAAGGCATTACACATCATCTCATCAGGATCCAAACTGTTTGTCACTAAACCTTTTTTGAAAGAAAATTTATAAAGTTCTATTTTTAGAACAATGGCAGACAACAATTGTGTCAGTTGAAAAATTACCCAGCATGCGAAGAGTTAAATGTTTTTAACAGCGTGCCATTTTCTACATTTAATTGCATTGCATTTTATTTTGTTTGAACAAGAAAGGATAACGTCTTTTCCACTGTAGATCTGGATCTATTCTCTTTGAAAGGTTTAACTGCTGTTTTTTCTGTGATATAGCTCATAGATTTCATATGTGCAAGTGTCAAAGCGTAACAAAAAATCACAGTTTAACATACCTACATTATGTGAAATATGAAATATATGTGTCAGGGATGAATCTGCTTAACAGATTATTTTATGCTATTAATTGTCATTTTATGTTATTAATTGTTAATCACATTGTTGGAAAAATGTTTCCGCATTTCAACTTTGTCATAGGAAAAGAATATTTGTTTATGTTGGTATTTTGTGTTTCAGCTTGTTTAAGTTTATTCTTTTATACAAAGATGAAATTTTAATATAAAATTAGTGTATATAATAAGTTTATTTTTTATAAACCAGAATCTGTATGCCAAAGAATGTGTGTTTAGCATCAGTGAAATAGTTCCTTTGTTATACAAATACAGTTGAAACTCGATAATTTGAAACTCTCGCTAGTTTAAATATACCCATATTTCAAGGTTAAAACGTGGCTTAGTCATGTTTTATTAACTTTGAAATACGGGTATGTTCAACTTATTGACTAAGTGAGACAGAGTTATCAAAATCAAACTTATGAAATACTGGTAATGTCGATTTAACCCTTTGAAGCCTAGCCCCACATATAGGCGTCCTTTTTAAACAGTGTACATGTGAATAGTACACTTGTCCTATGCAAACAGTGAAGCCCCAGAACACAGGGCTCCAAAAGGAGCCCTCTGATCAGGGTCTTCACTGTTTGTTTTAATGCCAAACATTGACAAAAACAACCCTTAAAAGTCAGAAATGGATTAGACTAAATTGAAAACTAGAATTGTCCAATTGAGGTTTCAGGGAGGAAAGAGTTAAGTGAGTTTGAAATATAGAGTTTCCACTGTATGCAACATTGACAGACAATATAAAACAAGATATGATATACTAGTAGGGACCCTATGCACAGAACTATCTACTGCTGACGTTGGCAATAAAGTTTAATTTGTTTCATGTTTTTGTTACACATGTTTTATCAGAGATAGTAAGACTTAACACATTCACCCCTGAAACTTTTAATGGACAATTCCAAATTTAAAATATGTCTCATCCATTTTTGACTATTTAAGGTTCATTTTAACAATTATATATTTCAAAATGACAAACGGTATAGACCCTGATCATAGGGCTCCTTAAGGAGCCCTCTGATCAGGGTCTACACTGTTTGCATGGGACAAGTGTTATCCTCATATGTACACTGTTTGTAAATGATGAGTATACTCGTCACTAGGGTTGAATGTGTTAAGATTCTACTTGTCATATGCAAACCTCTACACTGCTAACTCTCCAAATGGACTATTCCATTTTCTAAATAATAAATATTTTGCCGGTTTTGAAATATGCATCTTGTCTGGAGCTCTGTTAACTGTTTCTGAAAAACAATAATAAGGCTTTGTTTCAGTGATGTTAAAGCAAGGTTTTATTGTACAAGGATGAAGTGAGATTTTAATGTTTATTATATATGTACAATGAGGGCATTTTAGCATAGAGTTCTAACGTAGTAGTCAAACTATCTGGCTTCTTGTATGTATTTTCCATTAGGATTTGGAATCTCTCCGTTTGTTGTGTCTACTGTAGCACTAGATGAAATAGTACATGCTTCATATAGCTATCTGTCCTGTCTTTCTGGCAGAGCATCACTTTTGCAAACAGTTTAAATCTTTTTGTTCTTTTTTCCCAATTTTACTCAGATACATTAACCCTTTGAACCCTAGTCCCGCATATAGGCGTCTTTTCAAACAGTGTATATGTGAATAGTACACTTGTCCTGTGCAAACAGTGAAGGTCCAGATCAGAGGGCTCCGAAAGGAGCCCTCTGATCAGGGTCTTCACTGTTTGTCATAATGCCAAACATTGACATAAATAACCCTTAAAAGTCAGAAATGGGATAAACTAAAATGGAAACTGGGATTGTCCATTTGAAGTTTCAGGGAGGAAAGAGTTAACATCCATACATATCTTTACCTTCATATCTCATATACAAGCAAAAATATGATATAATATACCAGAATATAAGAATTCAAACTGTTTGACACTCATAATGGATGTTTTCTGAAGACAGAAGATTTCTGCTTTACTTTGAACCTGCTGTTAGCAGTCATGTCATGATTTACCACTACAAGTGACACAAACCATTTTGTCAATTGAAGAGTTTGTTGTAGTATGTCAAAGACATCGCCTCATAATACAGTAAAACCTCTCTATTACGACCATTAAATAGAAGGATAATTGAATTTATTATATGCCTTTGTATGATATCGAGCGTTTCCGCGTGTATTTGCACAGTAAAATACAAGAGTCTGTATCAGCCACCTTGTATCAGCCACTTTGTATTTTACTCTGACCTCGCTTTCGATTTAACGTGACGTCATTTACGTACGTGTACAAGTGCCGCATTATTCATTGTGGCAAACAAAAAATCTTGTTCTGCTTCAAATAACTAATAAATTTTGGCTATAAAATGATTTAAACAACTATTTAATTGTTTCTGGTGTGTTTTCAAGGCATATAATAAATACATCACCAGTTGGCAGTGTGCTACAGAGTGTTGCATTTAGCTCTCGACGTTTTTGGCGGAAACAACCGATCAGACTCGCGTCAAGGCGCTCGTCAGATCGGCTATTTCCGCCAAAATCGTCTCGAGCTAAATACATCACTCTGTATCGCACTGTCAACTGGTAATGTGTATGTATAAAAGGGAGGTGACAGCTTTAAGCCAGGGGACAGTAAAACAGAAAGCTCACCTTGCCATAAGCTGCAACCTGTCTTAAACACCTAATAATTAACCCAATTTAGTGGTCATAATAGAGAGGTTTTTACTGTACATGTATTTGTTTCTTAACATTTATAGAAAATGTAATGTATATTTTTATTTTCTGTGCAAACATGGCTTTAACAGATGTTACGTTTAACCACACCAGGTTTAAAAATGGTTGTGATTGGTTAGAAATACTTTAGTCTTTCTCTTGTTGGCTCAGTCAAACCTGTGGTCAGTGACCAATCAACATGGACACACAACCTCTACATTACTGATATACTGTTGGTGAGACTATAAACCCAACTCACACACTCACTTAACCCATTTGTAGACAGGAGAAAAGGTATAGCAGGTTGAAAGTAAAGCAGAATGCACCTTGAGGTGCATTCTGCTTTACTTTCAGCCTGCTTTAAGCTACCATGTATTAGGATATAGGAAATATTTCTGATGTTGCATATTCATTTCTGTATGAAATTGAATTATTTTCAACAGAAGTTGTATGAGATAAATGCGTAAAAATGTGTCAAGGGATAAAGCAGACTGAAATATAAAGTAGACAGCCTCTTCAGGTCAAAGTAAGCAGATTTTACTATGAAGGACCCCTTTGAACCCTAGTCACATATCTTTTGCAAACAGTGGACATGAGTACACTTGTCCTATGCAAACAGTGAAGGCCTGATCAGATGGCTTCTAAAGGAACCCTCTGATAAGGGTCTACACTGTTTGTCATATTGCAATACAATAACAAAAAAACAAAAACAAAAAAAGTCTGATATGGACTAGACAAATTAGAAACTGGAATTGTCGATTTAAAGTTTCAAGGTGGAAAGGGATAATATAGATGTCAATTTATTACAGAACGACATTTAGTTTATTACAGAATAGTCGATCTGATACAGAACAAAAGTGATGCATAAAACTCCTTTATGGACGTTCTGCATTAAACAGCCACCTTTTGGTTTTAATATCTGCATGGTTCTTTATTGATTGGTCACTCACCACAGTTTTGATTGTAAATGATCAATGTTTTAAGTGCCTTATGTATAAAAACAGTTTGACTGCTAGTTGTTTTATTATTTTATTCACCAAAGAAAATTTTCACTACTGGTCATGTTACACCTTACAATGATGTCAAATGGAGTCAGGACTGCGGTAAAACCTCTCTATAATGTGTTAATTATCATGTGTTTCATGCAGGTGACTGCTTTAGGCAAGGTGAACACAAAACAGACAGCTCCTTTAGAAGGCAGCTGTCTATTTAATGTCCACCTTGCTTTAAGATATCACCTTTCTATAATGCAGTAAATAAGCTTCTTTTTAGTGGCCATGAAAGAGAGGTTCTCTGTATTGCTCTAGATGACCACTGAATGAAGATACATAGTAATCTTTACTGAAAAGGACCCACTTAATGTGGGGCAAAAGTAATGCAAAATGCTTCTAAAGGAGCCTTCTGCATTACTTTTGACCTGCATGAAGCTACTAGATTCTACTGTGAGAAAACCTACAAATATATCATCTTTGAGTGGTTGCTAAATACAGATTTAACCCCTGAGTATTAAGCTGTTCTGATAACAAATAAATCTTAAGTTGTATTTAATCAGAAGTTTCGCTGTATGGCCTCTCGTTATAATCTGCATTATTTGTTCTTTCCATTAAGATTTGTTGTCTGGTCCAGCAAAGTGTTGGCCTGCTGTACTTCCAACACAGCCTTTGCTCTTGGTCTACATTGTTGCCAATTTCATACGACCTCCACTTCTCAAGACATTGCTTATGTTTATAAACAGATCCTGCTCATCCACTGCATTTTTGTGTATCATGAAATGAACACAGACTTATACTGTGCACTAGAAAATGCTCTACAATACTGAACAAGAGATGTTTACTGTATTTCTTATTTTAAAAGAGTTCTTTATACAGCGTTAAAAGAATAAAATATTTTTATTGATGCATAATTATTTTATTAGCAATTAAGTTAACGCTTTCCTTCAGTACTGTTTTCGTTGTTTAACCCATTACCCCATAGCTTGTTTCTTGTTTTGAAGGTAGTTGACCATTTAAAGCAGGTTGAAAGTAAAGCAGAATGTGCCTTAAGGCACATTCTGCTTTGCTTTCAGCCTGGTTTTAGCTACCATCTGCCAGAATATAGAAAATACTTCTCATAATACATTTTCATAGCTGTATAAATTGAAACTGTTTTCTTCAGTGGAGGAATAAACTAAAGGTGTAAAAAGGCATATTTATGGGGTAATAGGTTAAGACATGGGTTCGTTAAAGCAGACTGAAAGTAGAGCAGAGCTAAGTCTCAGCCTGTTTGAATGTAGGGGAATAGTTTGTGTCTCTTTATCAGGCCAGGGTAGATTCATGATAAGGCATTTCTATGTAGATAGATATCAACCCTTTACCCCATAGCCAGTTTATAGTTTTGAAGACAGGTGACCATTTAAAGCAGGTTGAAAGTAGAGCAGAATGCGCCCTTAAGGCACATTCTGCTTTACTTTCAGTCTGCTTTAAGCTACCATCTGCTAGAATGCAGAAAACATTCTTATGATACATATTTATAACTGCATAAAATGGAACTATTTTCTTCAGTGGAGGAATAAAAGAATTTCGTTAAAATGAATATCTATGGAGTAAATGGTTAAGGAATGCTATGCAGGAAAGGGTCAAACATAATTTTACTTTACTACTTTTTAGATGTGATGGTAGATAGTATATAAACAGAATATTTTACACCTTCAAGAAAGTTTTTTCTGAAGTATGCAGTATAAAGGGTAACATTATACACAATCAATCTTTCATTTAGTGGCCACATAAAAGAATAACATAGGGTTACCTTAAATACAGTTGGTTGCTTAATATTGTTTTACATCAAACAATTTTGAAATTACTTGATAGAAATAGGCTTCCAGATATGTGGCAAATACAAGATCCATGTTTGTAGCTTAAAAAATCAAGGCCACGATCAGTCAAAATGAAGAATATCCTGTCATTATTAACACATTCCCCCATAGGCTGTTTCTAGTTTTAAAGAAAGATGATCACTTAAAGCAGGTTGAGGGTAAAGCAGAATGTGCCTTAAGGCACATTCTGCTTTACGTTCAGCCTGCTTTAAGTTGCCATCTCATAGAATATAGAATATATTTCTTATGATACATATCCTTGACTATATAAAGTGGAACTATTTTCTTCATTGAGGGAATAAATTAGAGGCGTAAAAAGGTGTATTTATGGGGTAATGGGTTAACACATGACCCAGGTTTTAATGTTGTGGATTTCCTTTTGGGGAATATGGTACTGTGACAGCTCTTGTTCATTTTTAATGCTAGGTTATTTGACGCATCATTACTTCTTTTATCTTGCATCACATTTTATACTGCAGATGCTGCATCTGTAAGACATCTATTTCAATTGAATACATTTTAAAGGTAAAAGAAAATCCAGACAACTAAAGTCGTGAAAATGTCTACATGTATTTATTGAGTAATGGGTTAAAACTTGGCAGAATACTTGAGTTGTACCTTTGTCAAGCTGTGTTGTCATAGATACCATCCAATTTTAATTTTAGTCTTTCTTGTTTGTCAAAGAATGCCGGTAACATTTTACCACTGGTTTAAAGACAAGTGTGATATAAATGTGATATATGAATTAAAATGAAATAATACATGAACAATTGTTTTTGTTTATCGTAATTCTCCTATGAACTCTTTGCATGCTGGGTATTTTTTCGTCTGCAACAATTGTCGTCTGCTACTGTTCTTAAAATAGAATTTTCAAAACAGGGTCAGAGTATCAGACAGTTTGGCTCCTGATGAGATGCCGTGTTATGCGGCATCTCATCTGGATCCAAACTGTTTGCAAAGGTAATCACTGTGGCACATGTATCCGCCGCTAGCATGCAAAGACTTAAAACTGCTAAAACAGTTATCCCTTCTCCCTATACCCTGTTTTCAGTACCCAAGGCAGTATCCTGCTTTCTGGTTTACTCTCAGCCAACTTTAAGCTTACACTTGTCAGGAAGAAAGAAATTCAAACTATGGGTCTTTATTATGCATGACATATAGGGGAGAGGTCAAGGTCACTTGCTTGTTATATTAAAAAAAATACTGACAGGTCAATAACTTTGCTATAAAACAGACAAAATGTTGCCAAACTTGGTGTGTATTAAAACCAGCTAGCTTGGTATTGTATTTTTTAGCTCACCTGAGCACAAAGTGCTCAAGGTGAGCTTTTGTGGTCAGTCAATGTCCGGCGTCCGTCGTCGTGCGTTGTGCGTCGTGCGTTGTGCGTCAACAATGTCTTCAAACATCTTCTACTCCAAAACCACTTGCCTGATTGCAACCAAACTTCACAGGAATGTTCCTTGGGTCAAACTCTTTCAAAGTTGTTCAAAGAATTTGAAACCATGCAGAACTCTGGTTGCTATGGCAACCAAAGTGAAAAAATAAGGAAATCTTAAAAAATCTTCTTGTCACAAACCACAAGAGCCAGAGCTTAGATATTTGACACATGTCATAACCTATAGGTCCTCTATCAAAGTTGTTCAAATTTTGCCCCTGGGGTCAAAATTGGTCCCGCCCCGGGGTCAACGTTTTACATTATATAGTGAAATGTTCAAACATCTTTTTCTCTGAAACCAATATGTCCAGAGCTTTGATATTTAGCATGGTATTACTTCTAGAGGTATTTGACTTATATTGTTGAATTGGTTCCGGTCCGGTGCATATCTGGGTCACCGGAGCTAAAAATATATTTTTTTCCCATGATAACTTAAAAAATCTTCTTGTCTGAAACCATAGTACACTGAGCTTAGATATTTTGCACATAGCATCGTCTACAGATCCTCTATCAAAGTTGTTCAAATTTTGTCCCTGGGGTCAAAATTGGCCCCGCCCCGGGGATCACAGTTTTACATAGAGTTATATAGTGAAATGTTCAAACATCTTTTTCTCTGGAACCAATATGACCAGACCTTTGATATTTGGCATGGTATAACTTCTAGAAGTCCTTCACACATATTGTTGAATTGGTTATGGTTTGTTGCATATCTGGGTCACAGGAGCTAAAAATAGATTTTTTCAATGAAAACTTCAAAAATCATCTTTTCTGAAACCATAGTACACTGAGCTTAGATATTTTGCACATAGCATCGTCTACAGATCCTCTATCAAAGTTGTTCAAATTTTGTCCCTGGGGTCAAAATTGGCCCCGCCCCGGGGATCACAGTTTTACATAGAGTTACATAGTGAAATGTTCAAACATCTTTTTCTCTGGAACCAATATGACCAGAGCTTTGATATTTGGCATGGTATAACTTCTAGAAGTCCTTCACACATATTGTTGAATTGGTTATGGTGTGTTGCATATCTGGGTCACAGGAGCTAAAAATAGATTTTTTCAATGAAAACTTCAAAAATCATCTTTTCTGAAACCATAGTACACTGAGTTTAGATATTTTGTACATAGCATCGTCTACAGGCCCTCTATCAAAGCTGTTAAAATTTTGTCCCTGGGGTCAAAATTGGCCCCGCCCAGGAGGTCACCGTTTTACATAGAGTTACATAGTAAAATGTTCAAACATCTTTTACTCAGAAACCAATATGGCCAGAGCTTTGATATTTGGCATGATGTAACTTTTAGAGGTCCTTCACATATATGGATGAATTGGTTCTGGTCTGTTGCATATCTGGGTCACCGGAGGTAAAAATATATTTTTTCAATGAAAACTTCAAAAATCTTCTTGTCTGAAACCATAGTACACTGAGTTTAGATATTTTGCACATATCATCATTTACAGGTCCTCTATCTTAGTTGTTCAAATTGGCCCCGCCCTGGGGGTCACCTTTTACAAATCTTCTTTTCTGAAATCACGTGACCCATCCTAGTGTCACCATGGTCAGGTGAGCGATCAAGGGCCATTCTGGCCCTCTTGTTTACATTAGTGGCCAAGGTCAAAGTCATTTACACTTAGGTAAATCACTGTTTGGTCAATGACTTTAATAGTCACAGAATAATGTCATACTGTTTTGCAATACGAGGGTGCTTCAAAAAGTTATGTTACTTGATCAATAACTTCGATATATCATATGTGCAAAATGCATGTGTGATATATGATTTTAAAGAGCAATTATTTGCCTACACGATGGTATAATGCATAATATGATAACATAACTCGATAAGTCACAACATGTTGGTCTGTTTGTTGGTCCGTCTGTCCACAACTTGAACCTTGGCCATTAACCCATAAATACACCTTTAAACGCCTTTGATTTATTCCTCCACTGAAAAAAGAGTTCCCTTTTATATACAGCAATGAATAGTTATCATAGAAATGTTTTCTATATCCTTAAGCAGATGATAGCTTATTGAAGCAGGCTGAAAGTAAACCAGATTGTGCCTTAAGGAGCATTCTGCTTTACTTCCAACCCACTTTAAGGTGCTCATATTTAAAACTAGAAACAGGCTATAGGGTAATTGGTTAAAAGAGTAAAACAATAAAATAAAAGAAAGAAGAGAGTGTGTTAAAAACAGGGCAGGTGTGTATAAGGGGAGAATATAATAGAGAATTGTTTATACAGAAAACTCCCTGAAAATCGAATCCCTTCTTGATATAGTGTTCCAGTTTTCAAGACAGCTGACCAAACGTGTACAGTTGTTTCATACATCTACCTTAGTCCTGTCAAGCTAGATCTATATGTAGATCTACTGTAACCACTCAAATTTAATGTGTTTTATAAATATCCTACAATGAAAATAAATGATTTATTAATTATTAATAGTATTTATTATTCCAAATAAATAAAAAAGATCTAGATCTATTTATTTTCGGTCTGCTTTTTTTTTTCCACACTTTATCTGCCATGGACATTAACTGAACAAAAGCAAAGCAGCATTTTCATTTTTCTTTACTTTTGACAGCAGCTATGGTCCTTTTCGGCAATTACTGATTATGACTTGCCACTCTTTATCTCTCTTGCGGTTACTTTTAGTTTGTAGCGGTGTTGAGGTTAACTATTCAACGGCAATTTCGTTAATTTATAACGATTTCTGTTCTTTCTACACGTCGCCTCGTCATACCTATTGATGTGTATTTATCCTTTTAATCTATAAAATATTGTTTAATTTAACTGCATGTAACAAGTTTTAAAGACTAAATCTTGCAGCTTTTCGGATAGTAATGAAAAACGGTGTTAGATTAATTTACTCCAGTGAAAGTAGTCTCCTGCCAGAATAACTATTTCTGCGATAACTGTGGGTTTTCATTTTTATGTTTGTACTTGTATCTTTCAGACACATATCCAAGTATGGCGAAGAAAAAGGTATTAATTACAGGTAATACATTTTAGGGGCAGTGCTCCCTCCTTACAACAACACCAAATTAGAGAACAGGATTGTGTGTTGTTCGAAGGGAGTTGTTATAGGGAGGAAAAATTAATAATCTTGAGTACGATTTGCAAACAATTGAAACATTTTAAACCCAGCAAAGATCAGACCCCGGCTAACACAGCGTCTGATCTGGGTTCAAACTAAATTTATAATCCTTTAAAGTCACGTACACAGTTCTGATATAGATCTATTTGTCTTTATGTTTCTTCTGTGAAAATTTCCATTTTATATCTTTGAGAAAAACAGCAAACAATAATTTTAAGATCAGGATTGGAACCCAGAACCCCTGGCTTACAGGGTGAGTGCTCTCCCTCTGATCGAGTTTGTATAATACTGACAGCTTACACAAATATCTCGCCATTTAATGACAGCTTACACAAATATCTCACCATTTAATTATAAAACTCAACCCGGCTATATTCAAGCAGATGATAATGCAGCAGTGAAAGAATTTTGTCTTGTTTGGGGACTTAAACAGCTGTTATCATTGTTGTATGACTAAGGAGAGAATTGGCGTATGGAGGGTGGTTGTAGGGAGGGAACACTGTAGATCTAAGTAGATTATTAATTCTTACTTAATAAGGTTCCAAATTTTTGTGCAGTTTTTAGCTCCACTTTTTCGAAAAGTGGAGCTATTGTCGTCACCCTGTCATCTGCGTCAGCGTTTGCATCAGTTTAAAGGTTTTTAGAAAAAGGTTTTTGTAAGACATCATTTCTCAATAACTATCAAAGGTGAAAGTGTCTATTGGCACGACGGTCGTGCGGATAACATCATAACAGTTCTTATTCGCACGACTGTCGTGCAGATAAGATCTCTTATCCGCACGACCGTCGAAGTGCCGATTATACTGCTTATCCGCACGACCGTCGTGCCGATACTTAAATATTATTCCTTATCCGCACGACAAATGTCACAATGCGGTAATATAATGGCTTATTCACATAACATTTGTAGATCTAGATCCCCTTCTTTCTCCTTTTTCGCGAGATTGAGAAAATATTGAAATTCAACCTTAGCGACGAGTATACTCGTCATTTACATTGTCATATGCAAACAGTGTAGACCCTGATCAGAGGGCTCCGCAAACAGTGTAGACCCTGATCAGAGGGCTCCGTAAGGAACCCTCTGATCAGGGTCTACACTGTTTGTCAGTAAAACTCAGTTTGAAATATATTGTTAAAATCAACCCTAAATAGTCAAAAATGGACTAGACTTATTTTGAAAATGGAATCGTCCATTAAAAGTTTCAAGGGGTGAATGGGTTAATAGGAAATCAAGTATTTATAAGATAATCTACTTGAATGATATATGTATATACAGTGCTTCGAAAGCCTTCTTCCCTACAACGGCACTCTGAACACCAATTCCTTCCTTACAACGACGATTGAGTCTTTCACAGCTGCAATATAGTCTGCTTGAGATTGTCGTCTGCTGTTTTTCTCAAAGTTACGTAGTAGTGGACATTTTTACAGAAAAAATATAATGACGAGGGACCAAAATCCTGCATCCTGATCAGACTCCGCATTACATAGCGTCTGATCCGGATTTAGGCTGTTGGTAAATGTAATCCATATCTTAATTTTCTCTCCCTGTATCAACTCCCTCCGAACAACGCACACAATATTTGTCTCTCATTGGGTGTTGTTGTAGAGAGGGAGAACTGTAATATATATAGATTCTCATTTCCATGCATCCAACTCATATTATATAACTTAGTCGAGGGACTATCGGTTTTTGCTCTGTCTGTGTGTCTGTTTGTCTCTTTCTACAACTTTAACCTTGGTCACAACTTTTGAACTGCATGTGATAGAGACTTCATATTTAGCATGTGTACTGAACACAGTCTAAGTGTCTCGAGCTTAGTACAACATGGGTTATGTCCGGCAAAGGTCAATGTCATTTAAAAGTCAAATGAATGGAAGCTATTGAGCTCCGTTGAAGTTAAGTCACTTGACATGACTTAACTTCAGCTCAGCTCTTGAGAGCTTCCTGTCAGACAAAGATCAAGGTTATTTGAAGGCCATGGTGGTCACATATCGAAGGGGCCATAGTGTTTCACAAACAGATCCCACAACTTTCTGATGTTGTTAAAAGGAAAATGTAAGCCTTGTTTGCTATTTTGGTAAGTGTGGCTTAATGATATTAATACTGCAAAAAACTGCATCTGATCTGGCTCCCAACTATTTAAAAAGGAAATGATTGTTTTAGCACAAGCATACGTGTATTTCAAAAGGATAACGTTGTCTCCACTGTACACCATTCTATATCAGCTATAAGTTTATCTAGGTCAGATCAGGGAAATTTAAATTTTACTCAAATTAAATCATTTGTATCCAAACAAATACATTTTTTGTCTAACATGCATTAGGTTTCAAATTTTGATCATTGCAGGTTTTGGACCATTCAGTGGTCACCAAGTCAATGCTAGTTGGGAGTGTGTTAAGCTGCTGTCAGAGACCGGCGTGGGTGATGATGTAGAACTAGTAGTGTATGAGATACCTGTGGAATATGCAAAAGTTAAAAAGCTGGTGCCAAATTTCTGGGATGAGCATAAACCAGATGTAAGTATTTATATACTCAAATTGTCTATATATGATATATTTGCTGCTAAATGAATGACAGACAAAAGGCAGAATCCTCCCAAAGATATCTTTTTGCATCCCTTTTATTCTGCATAAAGTTACTACCTTGCTTAACCCTTTCCCACATACAAGCACCTTTTAGTGCATTTAATGTATTCCTCCACTGAAGAAAGTAGTTCTAATTTATACAGCTATGAACATGTACCCTAAGAAATATTACCTAAATATACTAGCAGATGGTAGCTTAAAGCAGGCTGAAAGTAAAGCAGAATACACCATAAGGCACATTCTGCTTTACTTTCATCCTGCTTTAAGTGGTCACCTGTCTTCAAGTCTAGAAACAGGCTATGGGGTAATGGGTTAGTCTACAAACATCATTGCAATATTTTAGTCTTGCTCTCACTTCTTTATCAGGGTGAGAAAACTAATTCTGTGGAATTCTTACAGCTAGTTGTTCACGTAGGAGTGTCTGGTATTGCCACAGAGATAACTCTCGAACAACAAGCCCACAATGATGGCTACTCCAGACATGATGTTCTTGGTGAGACTGCAGAGAACTTGTGTTGTGTCGCTGGTGCTGGTGAATGTATTGTGGCTGGTCTTGACATGGAAAAAGTGTGCCAAGATGTTAACTGTTCAGATGCCAAAACAAAAGCTGTGATATCCCAAGATCCTGGAAGGTTGGTGTTCATTTTAGCTCGTCCAATGAAGGGACAAAGTGATCCCTATATAGCTCTCGCTATCTCGTGGGGTTATAATTAAATTGAGTTGATTTATGAAAATTTGAAATGGTCTCCAGTAAAGGGAATTTCTTACTTCTTATTGGGAAAAGTACTTTTCAGAGTGGGAAACAAGACCAAAATCACTGTGATTACCAAATTGCCACAATGTTGCATATCACTTTCTAGGCCAAATTGACCTTGACCTCTGACATTGATAATTGAAAAACCTTGTCCAGAGCATAACTTCTATACCATATCATCTACGATTACTAAACCTGGTGTGTGCATACATCTTGAAAAGGTGGCATGTCGCTTACCACTTTCAGGTCACCTTGAACTCTGACGTTGATTATTGAAAAACCTTGTCCGGTGCATAACTCCTATACTATGCCATCTATGATTACCAAACCTGATATATGCATACATTTTGAGATGGAGGAGTACCATGTACCACTATCAGGTGAATTTGACCTGTCTTTGGTTATTGAAAAACCTTGTCCGGATCATAACTCCTATAATATGCCTTCTGGGATTTCCAAACCAGGTGTGTGGATACATCTTAAAATTACCAAGTGTCGCATACTACTTTCAGGTTACTATGACCTTGACCTCTGACCTTGATAGTTGAAAAACCTTGTCCGGAACATAACTTCTATACCATATCACCTATGATTACCAAGCCTAGTGTGTGAGTGAATACATATTGAGATGGAAGAGTGTCGCATACCACTTTCAGGTCACATTTACTTTGACCTCGGACCTCGATTATTAAAAAAGTTTGTCTGGAGCAAAACTCCCTAAACTATACCATCTAGGATTACAAACCCTGTTTGCATAGGACAAGTGTCTCCTTAAGTAAACTTGTTGCTAGGTTTGAAAGTGCTAGCAAATGGTCATACAGCGTTCCTTCTCTACAACGACACCCAATGGGAGACAAGCATTGTGTGCATTGTTCAGAGGGAGTCGTTATAGGGAGGGAAATTGACTACACTCGCGAACAGCTTGAATCCAGATCAGACGCCGCATAATGCGGCGTCTGATCTGGATTCAAACTTTTTGTCACTCGTCATTATTTTTTTCCTGTCAAAATGTCAATTATGTTACTTTAGAAAAAACAGCAGACAACAATTTTAAGCAGAGGATATTGCAGACGTGAAAGCGTAAGACATAATTGTCTTGTATAGGGAACTGTGGCAAACATTGTTGTAAGGAGGGAATCGTTGTTGGGAGGGCCGATGTAGGGAGGGAACGCTGTACTATTAGGGGGTTTACTCACTGGCACCAGAGTCATGGACTTATAATATGTGTGTATTTACATTTAGATGCATTTTTATTTCTTATACATACAGAGAAGAATATATATACACACAGAGACATAATAAGTCTATGAATGTGGTGTCAGTGGTAAGTAATGTATACTATATATGAAGGCGGAAATCTTGATGTGTACGCTCTATAGTCTCTATCTACTAGATTCTGGATGTAGAACCTTTTTTCCGTTCTGTTAGCAACGTCTGTTGTATGGGAATGGAAATAAAAATAAAAATAAAAATGTGAGTTGACTCTAGATATGCCTCTACCTACCGGTCTGCTATTTTTTACTATAAGATCTATTAGATATAGATTCTTGATCTATAAGATGTTCCCCCAAACGTTAGCAATGTCTATCGTATGGGATTGGAATAACAAACAAAAAAAAAAATTTTTTTTTTTTTTTTATAGATCTATCACGATGAGCTTCTACCGGTCTGCTTATCTACTATTATAAGACCATGGTATGTAACCAATTCTACACCGTGTCACTTCAACCACAAGAATAACTATCTAAAACGCATTCAATCCAAACCAAATCTTTTGCAATCCATAGATAAGATATTTTTCTATCCAAAATACACCTCTTCGACGGTTGATTTGAATACGTAACTACAAGAATCAAGATTGAAGCCGGTATTTTACCAAACAGAGATTTCCTCCACCCCCTAGCTTCCGGTTTAGACGAAATGAAAGTAAAGTTTGCGACGAGCGATTTGATTGGCTGATTGAAAAAAGAATGTATATACCGGAAATATGTGTAAATATATATCGTTCTCATGATTTTTGGTTGAAATTGTTAATCATGCAGTTATTAAAGTCTTGCATTAATATAAGTTCAGCACAATTGTGCACAATGTGACGCTGTAATCAGTAGTTTATTCAGTTTGACAGAAGTACGGAAAGACGCTCGCGCGAATGACGTCAAGTACAGAAAACGTTATTCTTTCCAAATAAACGCGTTTATACTAATACTATTATTTCATTTGCAAACCATTTGGAGGCTGATCAGACACCAGGTAACCAGGCGTCTGACTAGGCTCTAAATTGTTTGCCATTGAGATTAAAATTAATACTAAAAAATAGTAAAAAGCTGTCATTCAATACATTTTAATGACATGCGTTTTGTTTGCGTTTAAGCGGGAAAGAATAACGTATTGTCTACTGTACGGGAATACTCTCGCATGAATTATTCAGCCAATGAAATTTGCGCTTACAAACGCTTTAACTTGACCCGAGGTCAACCGGAAGCTAGGGGGTGGAGGAAAACCCTGTTTGGTAAAATACCGGCTTCAATCTTGATTCTTGTAGTTACGTATTCAAATCAACCGTCGAAGAGGTGTATTTTGGATAGAAAAATATCTTATCTATGGATTGCAAAAGGTTTGGTTTGGATTGAATGCGTTTTAGATAGTTATTCTTGTGGTTGAAGTGACACGGTGTAGAAGTGGTTACATACCATGGTCTTATAATAATAGATAGCAGACAGGTAGATGCCAATAGTCAACCCATATAGATTTTTTTTAATTTTTATTTTTTTTTATTTTATTTTTTTTAAATTTCAACGCAATAACATAGACATTGCTAATCGGTGGGGAAAAATCTTTTAGATATAGATCACTGGCACCAGAGTCATGGACTTTTTATGTGTATGTGTATGTGTTTACTTTATCCATACCTCTACCGATATATATTATAAGTCCACGACTCTGGTGCCAGTGGGTTTACTGATGTTAATGTACTGGAATACTTGCAGGTACCTGTGTGATTTCTCCTACTTCACCTCTCTACACATCAACAAGGATAGATCGGCCTTTATCCATGTTCCCCCTCTCAACACGCCATACACCAAAGAAGAGTTGGTCTCAGGGTTACAAGTGGCCATCAAGTCAATGCTGACACAGGTCGACCAGCTGTCATGATACCTCTTACATCTGATATTTAACCCTTTACCAAATTGCCTATTTCTAGTATTGATGATAGGTAACTACTTAAAGCAGGTTAAAAGTAAAGCAGAATGTGCCTTAAGGCGCATTCTGCTTTACTTTCAGCCTGCTTTAAGCTACCATCTGATAGAATATAGAACATATTTCTGCTGATACATATACATGTACATTACTGTATAAAATGGAACTATTTTCTTCAATGGAGGAATAAATTAGAGGCACCAAAGTGCATATTTATGAAGTAATGGGTTAACCCTTTACCCCATAAATACACCTCTCTATGCTTCTAATTATTCATACACTAAGGAAATAGTCCCTGGCTTTGAAGTCCAGATCAAGGAATATAAAAGGCATTTCCAGTACCATTCCAGAATGGAGCTTAAAGCAGGCTGAAAGTAAAGCAGAATGCTCCTTTAGGAGAATTCTACTTTACTTTCAGCGTACTTAGAAGACTAATAGAAGTGGTAATCTGCTTTCAAAACCAGAAACCATGGGGTAAAGGGTTAAGTAATTGATATTGTATTCCAGAATTGTTTTTACCCTTAACCCTTTACCTCATAGCCTGTTTCTAGTTTTGAAGACAGGTGACAACTTAAAGCAGGTTGAAAGTAAAGCAGAATGTGCCTTAGGGCACATTCTGCTTTACTTCAGCCTGCTTTAAGCTAAAATCTGCTAGGCTATATAAATTATTTGTAATGGTAATTGTTCATGAGGGTATAAACTGGAACTAGTTTCTTCAGCGGAGGAATAAATTAAATATGCTAAAAGTCACTTCTATGGGGTAAAGGGTTAAAGTCATTTACGAGTACAGCCAACTTTGTAAGACATTTGCATCTGGTCAGATGCCGATTGAATCGGCATCAGGTCAGGGTCAAACAGTTTTATACTCAGACATACTGATATTTCTTGAGTCATATAAATGTTAGTCTAACAGTTGAATATTAACTCTTTCACTGCAAGAAACTTCAAATGAAAATTTCCAGTTTCTAATTGAGTTTATTTAATTTTTGACTTGTTTAAGTTGTTATGAATGTTTATAACAAAATATTGTAATACAGGGCTGCCATAAGTTGATCATGAAAAATCCTAAGATTTCGAAATGTTCCTATTTCAAGCATGATTACTTAAAAGCAGGTTGAGAGTAAAGCAGAATGTGCCTTGGGTGCATTCTGCTTTACTTTCAGCCAGCTTTAAGCTACCATCTGCTAGGATAAAAATCCGAAGATTTTGGAAAACTCTGAAGAAATGGCAACCCTGGCAATACAACAAATGGTGCAGACTCTGATGAGAGGGCTCCTGTAGGAGCACTCTCATCAGGGTTTACACTGTTTGCATAGGACAAGCATACTCTTTTAATTGTATACTGTAAATGATGTATATATATATCAGTAGGGGTTAATGGCTTAAAAGTGATGATGTAGGAGTGGAAGGGTTTAGACAGACAGTAAACTTTGGCAATGAAATGGGGGCCTATGATGGTATAAACATGTTTGCAAAATTTACTGTTTGCAAATGTAATGAGTATATTTTAACCCATTACCCCATAGATAAGCCTTTAACGCCTTTAAATAATTCCTGCACTGACGAAAATAGTTCCATTTTATACAGTCATGAAAGGTACGATAAGAAATATTTTCTATATCCTATCAGATATTTGCTTAAAGCATTCTACTTTACTTTCAACCTGCTTTAAGTTGTCAACTATTTTCAATAATAGAAACAGACTATGGGGTAATGGGTTAACAGGTCCATGGTGTTGAAAGAGTTACTTGTGTAATTCTGTGCTATAATTTGTATATGTATAAAACAGTAAATGCTGAAATATATAAATTGTGTATTTATAATAATTATTATAATAACGACTTTATTTTACCTGGCTAACATATTTGGCATATTCAGATTGCCATTTTGGTAGATATACTCTGGAAATGACCCCCAAAAAATGAATTCTTATTTGCTACCTGAATCTCTTTGCATCTGATCTGGATCAAATATATGCAAAGAAATTGTTTCTGTTTTTATTTGAATTGTGCAATATATATGCATTATTTACTTTAAATAACCCTTTACCCCATAGACGCTTTTTAGTTTGAAAACATGACCACTTAAAGCAGGTTGAAAGTAAAGCAGAATGCGCCTTAAGGCACATTCTGCTTTACTTTCAGCCTGCTTTAGGCTATCATCTGCTTAGATGTAGAAAATATTTCTTTTCATACGTGTTCATGACTGTATAAGTGGGAACAATTTTCTTCAGTGTAGGCATAAATTAATCACGCTAAAGGGTTCTTTGAGGGAAAGGGTTAACTATTATAAGACTGAAAACTTATATTGAAGACTTTGGCAAACAGCTTTGGACCTGATCAGGATCCAAATAAATTATTACCCAGATCCTTTTACTATAAATACAGAAAACTTGGCCCATTTCAGCAGATGACAGTTAACTCATTCACACCTATTACTCCCTAGATATTCATTTTTACACAATTAGATGTACAATGTACATGTAATTCATTCCTTCAATGAAGAAAATAGTTTTCAAGTTATACAGTCATGAAAATGTATCATAAGAAATACATAAGCTTAAAGCAGGCTGAAAGTAAAGCAGAATGTGCCTGAATGAGCAATCTGCTTTACTTTCAACCAGGTTTAAGTAGTCTTCAATACAAGAAACAGGTTATTGAGGAATAGGTTAAAACAGCCCAAAATCATAAAACATATGGTCTAGATTTTTTGGAATCTGGAATTTTTCATTGGAAGTTTACGAGATGAATGAGTTAACTGCTGTTGAAAGTGATATAACAAAAATAATGTACAATGTATGTAATATTTGTATATGATATGTGATGATTTATATATTAAGATATGTGCAATGATGGTTATGATGATTGTTATTATTTATATTATCTATACAAACATAAATAAGCAGAACTACAGCTCTCAGAGCGATGTAGAATTGTTATGTAAGAGTGTGTAGGTTTATCAACACTTGAAGTGCATTGCTGTACAAGCACGCTTTTATGGTAATGTGGTAGAGTGCTGGTCTAAGCGTGTATGTTTCTTTATAAGAGCACCTTGTTACAGTTAATGAGCAATTGCCTAAATGTCGCAGTGTTGAATGTTAATTGAACCATTGTCACCAGTCAAGGTCGGCTACAGTTTCTGAATGTAAACCCCTTCACTGCCATGATGTCACCTGCCTCAAACAACTATTGATTGCTTTTATTTATCAAATTCAGATTTCAGTTATTTTTGACTTCAGAAGCATTGATATGAGTGCCAGATATTTTGGATCTTGATCAGACGCTGTGTTAAATGGCATCTGATCAAGATTGAAACTGTTTGCAAATAACTGGTTTCCTCGGGGCAAGGCAAGACAAGGTTAATTAGTCACATGGCATCAAACTATTCTTCACATCGTTACACAGGAGACTAGGCTAGCGGTTACTATTTAAAAACATTGTAATTTGACCTAAGTATCATGAAGCCTTTTTTTTTACCCTTTAATCCATAGCCTGTCTCTAGTATTTAAGACAGGTAACCACTTAAAGCAGATTGAAAGCCAAGCAGGCTTGTCAATAATGCACATTCTGCTTTACTTTCAGCCTGTTTTAAGCTACCATCTGCTAGAATATACAATATATTCTTTTGATACATATTCATGACTGTACAAATTGGAACTACTTTCTTCGGTGGAGGAAAAAATTAAATGTGTAAAAATGTTTTGGTACTCTCTTTAGAGTGAAGTCTAGTTTACACAACTCTTTCACAAATAGGCTGTGACCAAGGTGAGTGAGATAGGGCTGTAATGGTTTTATGCAAGCAGTAAATCATAATATGTACCCGTCAATGGGAAATGTGTTTGATAAGTACAGTAAAACCTCTCTGTTATGACCACAAAAGTGTGTGTTAATTATTATGCTTTTACAATGGGCGACTGTGACAGTAAAACAGAAAACTCTTTTACCTTTCTTTTATGAAAATAGTTAGGCTTCATTTTAGTGGCAATAATAGAGGGGTTTTACTTAAGCTATTTGATTTAGGTTCACTTGGCTTGTTTAAATGTTTTTAAGATGTTTTTGCTATATAGTACATATAAATGGATAATAAAAATTATGTTACATATAAAGTTTCTTTTCAATTATCCAAATTAGCTTGCTACATACAGTAAAGACGTTCTTCTGTCACTTGCAAACGTAATAAAATGCAATGTAATAAAATGGAGAAAATGACAAGCTTTTGAAAATGTCAATTATTTCAATCTGAATAATATAGTTTGGAGCCTGGTCAGGCACCAGGTTACCGACATCAAGATCTGGCTCCAAACTGTAAGCAATGATTTGTAGCTCAACTCTGCATGCTGGGTATTATTTTCCTCTGCAACTGTTCTAAAAATAGAATTTTTAAAACTGGGTCAGTTGAGTGTCAAAGCATTATGCGGTGTCTCATTGGGATCCAAACTGTTTGCACAGATATTTAGTAATTACGGTTCCCCTGATAGCATGCCAAGAATGATAACTCTTTCAACACTATGGAAGGACCAGTTTAATTAAAATATACCTATTACATTTGCAAACAGTGTAGACCCTATAGGAGCCCTCTGATCTGGGTCTACACTGTTTGTTATTTTACAATAGCATTTACATATTAAACTACCTAGAATTCCAAGTAGACTTCCTGTTTTGGGAACAAAAAATATCCACAAAAGAGCCTTAGATGACCCACAATAGTTACTAAGTGATGAAAGAGTTAAATATGTTTATTTGGAAAGAATAATTTCTCCAATGTAGCACTTACCGTTCTTTTTAGTTTATATCCAAACTACAGTGCGTTCAGATTCAGTGACACTATGCTCTCAATGAAGTATAGCATACTAACGTAAACAAGAGCCCCACGGGGCATATTCGCTCACCTGAGAATAGCTGGAAAAACGGAGATATTGATTTATGTCCAGGACTGACCTAGATATGCAACAGACCGGAACAATTTGAAAAAAATATGTAAAGTATATTTAAAAGTGTCACCATACAGAATATAAAAGCTCTGGCAAGGGGCATAATTTTAACAAACTTGATAGAGGACCTGTAGGCGATGCTATGTGCCAAATATCTAAGCTCTGGCCCTTGTAGTTTCAGGCAAGATTTTTTAAGTTTTCTTTGAAAAAATCTATTTTTAGCTCCTGTGACCTAGTTATGCAACGGACCAGAACCATTTCAACAATTTTGGTAAAGGACATCTAGAAGTGTCACCATGCCAAATATCATAGCTCTGGCCGCATTGGTTTCAGGGGAGAAGACGTTTGAAAATTTCACTATATAACTCTATGTAAAACTGTGACCCCCGGGGCAGGGCCAATTTTGACCCCAGGGGCATAATTCCAACAAACTTGATAGAGGACCTGTAGATGATGCTATGTGCCAAATATCTAAGCTCTGGCCCTTGCAGTTTTTTACAAGAAGATTTTTTAAGATTTCCTTATTTTTTCTCTTTGGTTGCCATAGCATCCAGAGTTCTGCATTGTTTTTAATTCTTTGAACAAATTTGAAAGAGCTTGACCCAAGGAACAAATTCTGTTAAATTTGGTTGAATTCTGTCAAGTGGTTTAGGAGGAGATGTCATTAGAAGCAATTGTTAACGACGACGGACGACACAGGGCCATCCCAATAGCTCACCTTGAGCCTTTGGCTCAGGTGAGCTAAAAATTGTGGTCTGCAACTGTTCTAAAAATAGTTTTTATTTCCCAAAGTTTGTTTCAAAACATGGTCATAGTGTCAAACAGTTTGGATCCTGATGAGATACCGCATTAATTTATGCAGCGTCTCGTCAGGAACCAAACTGTTTGCAAAGGTAAACACTGTGGCACATGTATCCGCCGCTAGCATGGTTAAAGTTTTATGGCGGAAATGATTAAACATTATACATGAGGTTGTCAGGTTGAAAATAAATAAGACTTAACACATGTTTTTTTTACTCTTTATGTTTTTCAGATCTCTTTTTAACAAATGATTCAGGATCACTGTGTCTGCTTCTAACACCTTCTAGAATTCTTTTCCTTGTTTCACTTTTAGTGCACAATGGTGTGTACACTACTCTAACAGTGGAACTACTTTCTGTGCTATGAGGCACATCATGTTCATGGGCAGTCAGAAAGGATCCTGCTATTAAATCGGGACTATTTTTGGACACAGAATTAGGGATGGAAGTTACAGTTTCTGAAAAGGCTCCTCTTTGATCATTAACACTACCTGTTTCACAGGGTGTATGAACACTGATGACTTTTGGTATTTGGACTATTTTCTTTGATATAATTGAAGGCACACCGGGTGGATTTCTAGCATAAACTTGGTCATCTGCAAACGTGACTACCTTTTTCAAAGTCACATCAACATTTTCAGTTTTGTTTTGAACACATGTTTCTGATACAATGTTTTCTGAAGGCACAAGCTGTTCATAGCTATCTATTGTTTCAGTTTGTCTAAATGCACCCATGTCGTCTTCACGAATCTCTGAATCCTCTTCATGGATTATTGGTTGCCAGTCCTGTTCTGGCTCTTCTGTTGTAGGAGATGAAGGACCTTGCTCTGTCTGTTTGTGAAGGGCTGATAATTTTGATGTGTTACGACGGGAGGGGACAAATGGTGGGGTGATAGAGTGCTGGTAGTCTGCAGATGGACTCGGAGATCTAGAGTTGTCCATGGACTGGAAAAATGGATGGAACCTGGCATCACGGGGTGAAGACTCCAAGCTCTGGAAAAATGAAAATCAAAGTTATATTTACTGCTGATTAATGAGTGGATCTACCCTTTGAAAAAGCATGTGTTCTTCCAAACTTCTATGAAAACATACAAGGTGTTCACTATTTTTAAATCATTCACTTCTAAAAATTCAAATGCTAAAAGCAGGCTATAAGTAAAGCAGAATGTGACTTACAGTACATTTTGATTTACTTCCAACCTGCTTTAAGTGGTCAACTATCTTCAAAGCTAGAAAAAGGCTATAGGGTAATGAGTTGCAGCAGACTGAAAGTAAAACAAAATGCTCCTGTAGGAGCATTCTGCTATGGTGTAGGACATGTTTCTCATGGTGCATAATTCATGAATTGGTAAAGTAGAAAAGTTTTCTTCAGTGGAAGAATGAATTAAAGGCATAAAAAGTAATTGGTTAACTCTTTTAACACTAAGTAACTCTTGTGGGTTATTAGGTTCCATTTTGGATAATTTTAGTTGCCAAAACATGAACCAGTCTGCTTGGAATTCTGGGTAGTTGAATAAATACTGCTCTAAATTAGCAAACAGTGTAGACCCTGATCAGAGTATATTTTAAACAGGTCCATGGTGATGAAAGCGTTAATGCAGGACAATTAATAACACCTTCTCAATCTGTACCAGCTGGACTTTACCCCAAGACCCACACTTACCCTGAGAGCTTCCCGTCTCTGGAACTCTAGCCGAGCCATTTCTTCTGCTATCCACAGGGGCTGGTTGGGTATAGCATAGCTGATAAACATCTTGAGAAGGAGCAACAGATGCTGAAACCAGGCAAAAATTGGAGATTAACCTATTACCCCATAACTTGTTTCTAGTTTTGAAGACATGTGACCACTTAAAGCAGGTTGAAAGTAAAGCAGAATGCGCCTTGAGGCGCATTCTGCTTTACTTTCAACCTGCTTTAAGCTATTTTCTGCTAGAATATAGAACATATTTCTTATGAATCTTATTTTTAACAGTATAAATTGGAACTGTTTTCTTAAGTAGAGGAATTAATTAAAGGCGTAAAGCGGCATATTTATGGGGTAATGGGTTAAAATTGACATTCCCTACTGTCTGGAAGTACTTCTCGGAAATTTATGATAAAGAAAAGACAGTGTCAATATCCTATATAATGGTGAGTTTAATCTGGGAAATCAAAATCACTTCTGAATAAGACTCTTGAGAAAGAAGGGTTGTAAACAAAATAATTACAACATTTATTGTAGCAAAATTAGAGACATTTACAGTGGAGAAGACATTATTCATTCCAATTTAACCCATTCCCCCTTAAATTCTCCTTTGATTACTTCTCCACTGAAGAAAATATTTTATTCGGTCATGAATATTTAGCATAAAAAATAGTTTCCTAATCTTAGCAGTTGGTAGCTTCAAGCAGGCTGTAATGGGCCCGTCACACCATAACGTTCTGGCCAGCGTTCTCTGACGATTGGGGAAACGTTGGTAGTCGCCCAAGGTCGCTGGAATAGCGCCAGAAGAACGTTGTGTGAACGCTAGTAAACGCTGGTAAACGTCGGTGATCGTCGGTAATCGTCGGAGAACGCTGGTCCGAAATAAAAATTTTGAACATGCACAAAAGTTTTCTCTGAGACCAGCGTTCTTCGAACGTTTAGTGTTAAACGCTGGAGATCGTTTAAGAACGTTCGTTGAACGTTTTACTAACGTTCACCGATCGTTGCACGCGTTCGGCTATCGTTAGTCAGTCGTTAATCTAGCGTTACTTGGTTGTTACTTATCGTTTACTTTGCAGTGAACGACTCACTGGCGACCTGTCAACGACCGGTGAACGGTCCCCTAGCGTTCGCAGCGTGTGACTAAAGTCAAAGGAACGTCCTTTTGCGTCCGTTTGGCGTTATTCGAACGTTTTCCGAACGTCCATGTATATGGGTATATAAACTAATGTTTTTTAAGCAAGGTTCTTTTGATTTTGGACTACCGTAGAGAACACCTACTATGGAGGATCCAGAAAGACTAAGGAGGCTATATGTGCTTGTTATATAGTCCAGCATGAAGTACATGTAGATGTACTGGACTTGAACATAGCTGAACACATTGAGGGACCTCGCCCGCAGAGAAAAAGACCCTGACGAAGACGACAGTGCTGGAGTAAAACATGGTCTGTACAACCAACTTAAGGTTGAAGTTCGCCAGGAAGATCTCAGTACCTTCACCAACTTCACTCGCATGCCACCGGAAATGTTTGATGAAATCCTTGGACGTGTCAGGGACAGATTGACAAAACGGCACACCGTCTCCGTTCTCCCTGTGAAGTGTGCCGGGCTATCATTGATGAGTATCTGCCTGAGGTAATGACTCCTCCAAGCACTCATGGGGTCCGTTTTATAAAAACTTCATACGACAAATGGTGTCGATATGCAGATTATAAAAGTCTCCATTATTATTTATTATTCTATCTAATCCTGTCTTGTGACATCATTTAGGAATCGTCTTGAAAAGACAATTTCAAACAGATGTCGCAAGACATGATTAGATAGAGACAGCAGAATGTAAATGTATTTTAAAGTTTTGACTTACGACATGTTTTGTCGTACGAAGTTTTATGAAACGGGCCCTTGAAGCCTGGCGTGAGATTGCCAACCAGTTCATGACAAGGTGGAACGCCCCTCATTGTGAAGGTGCCACTCATTAAGGACGAAAAGGGCTTTTTAGACAGACTGCTGCTGAAAGGAAAAACAGAAGTAACGGAGACTGCTTTATGTATTACTTATACCCCCACACAATTATGCTGCCACCAACCATAAAGGCCAACAGTGACGTATGTTTAGAGATATTTTACCGTAGATCTACATTACAATGAAAGTATATGATGGTTGAAATAAAATTAGAGATAAGGTACATTGTAATTATAGAATCCTTAATACGTTTTAGCAAAATTAAACAGTTTTAGGTTGATGCGAGATTCGAACCCACGCCAGATAAAATTTCCCCGATCATATACAGGTACTTGCCTATGGCCCTACGACCTATCCATTACGCTATGTTTTCTGATAACTAATTCACTCATTGTTTATGCTATAACTTAACCTTTTCTTTAAAAGAATGAGACGAAGATATCTGAAATGCTGTTATTCCTTATCAATGGACTCGGCGACTCCGTGACACGTCAGACCTAGTTGTTTGATTATAAGTATAAAAATGCCATTATTGTTAAAGTCAGGGCGATTTCTTGAAGTATTTTCCAAACTTTCAACGTAAATACTTGCATTGTGAACGTGTCTTTGATTGACTTTAACCAGGTCCACAAGTGGTCCATGCTCATATCCAGTTCAGTTGCCTTTCCCTCGAGTATTCGTTGCCTCTTTGCCTTGTTCCTGTAATCTGTCTTCTGCGTGTTTCACAGCAGTTCGTTTTCGCGGGAAAACTCGACCAGACTATCTTCTTCCACCGCCCAGTCCATGATTTTACAATCATTTCTCTGCTTCTTCCCTCTCTTTGCAATGGTCGGACCGTCATCATTGGGGGTTTCAGGGTGTTTAGGGTCTTCAGGGGGTGTCACATGGTCCATTACTTCTCAGAAGTGCTCTTCCTCATGTGTTCTTCTTCGTCAGAAGACATTGCTAGTGGAAGAAGCTTCTCCTTACCTGCAGCACTAGTAGCAGAAGTCACCTTCCCACCCTTTTTGCGTCATGGCGGCATGATGCTGTCTGTTCAATCTCACAAGATCAACTGAATTCACTATGAAATTCCCAGCGTTTTGTACCCGTTCGACCGTAAAAATCACACACCAGCAAGACGTTATTCTGTCGTTAGTCACACGTTTGTCACACGTTAGTCGAACGCTCAACACGCTCGTCTAACGATGGCAAATAGTTCGTCGCGCGCCAGTGGCACGTTAGCACACGCTAATGGTTTTTGGGGGTATCTTACTTGGTCGCTGTTACACGCTTCTCAGGCGTTAAAAACACGCTAGTCATGCGTTAGGCACACGTTAATCAAACGCCAGAAGTGTCATCTTCATTCTAGAACGCTCGAAAATTGAACGATTGAAACGCTCAGAGAACGTTAGCCAGAACGTTATGGTGTGACGGGCCCATTAGACACATTCTACTTTACTTTCATCTTGCTTTAAGTGGTTACTTATCTTCAAAACTACAAATTGGCTAAGGAGAAAATGGTTAAACTAAATTCAAATGCATAGCAATAAAATGTTCAAAAAGCGTTGACAATGCACTTTATTTCAAGCGGCAAGTACACTGGGGGCCAACTAGGTATTACGGTGAAATGTTTTGCTAGGACAACTTATATTATGTATTTTAACAGATTTGTATTGCTACAAAGGCAACTTTGTTTTCGGAGACATTTCTCACTATAATACACTGACTTCGTAGCAATAAGAATCTCATATAATACCCATATAAGTTGTCTTAAATATAGTTTGATGATAATACGTAGTTGGCCTCCTGTGAAGTAGTCTGAAGCCAGATCAAATGCCAGGTTTCCTGGCATCTGATCGGTCTCCAAACTGTTTGCTACGATTATAACTGTTTTAGCATAAAAGTGTTATTGGGAAAGAATAATGTTTTCACTGTACCAAACACTCTACCGCTCACCTCTATGGCCAGTATGTAGATGATATGGTTGTTGGGATCAAGGTCAGGTTGGACTCTCTTCAGTTGACCTGACACACCAATGAGAGCAATGTTCACCACCACAGCTATCAGACCCACGGCCCGCAAGGCATGCTGAAACAGTGGGAATACAATAAAAGTATTAATATGGTAAAACCTCTCTATTAAGACCACTAAATTTGTCTTAATTATTAGAGGTTAATGACAGGTGACTGCTTAAAGCAAGGTGACAGTAAAACAGAAAGCTCCTAAGGGAGCTTTCAGTTTTACTGTCCCCTTGCTTTTAACCTTAAGCCTTCATTTTAGTGGTTGTAATAGAGAGGTTTTACTGAACTACTACATTGTATATGAACAACTGCTCAAAAGAAGGCTTGTATTGGTATCACATTCAACTGTCGTAACAAGTATACAAGTATTTACAATTTACAAACAGTGAAGAGTATACTTGTCCTATGTAAACAGTGTAAAGCCTGATCAGAGGACATCAAGTTTGCATTAAGACCAGTGGACTTTTCACTATTACACCATTTGTAATTGATGAATATCAAGGCAATACTGATTATTTGTTAAGCATTTATTATGTTTGTGTAATAAGATAAGGGCATAGTGATTTGATAATTTACACAACTACTAAATCCTGAGTTTATTTTTCAACTGCTGCGGGTGTCCCTACAGGGGTAGGCAGCAGGCGGCTAGATTTTCCCACACCTAACCTCCAGGCTTCTCTATTTTGCGGATCAATGCCGTCGAGGCTGCATGTCCTAATGTCAGCCTCGACACATTCCAACCAAGTCTTCTTTGGCCTCCCTCGCCCTCTGGATCCTGGCACTTCCATACCCATCATCGAGTTGATACAAGACTGTGCACGGGATACATGTCCGAACCATCTCAGGCGCCTTGTGCGTAGGGCCGTTGTCACATCCTGAATCCCCAGCATTGCATACAGTGCATCTGTAGTGATGTCGTCTTGGGACTTGACACCACAAATCCAACGGACCATGGCTCTGTCATTCCGACGTAGACGCTGCAAATCTGAGGCAGACGGTGCCCAGGTTTCACTTCCATGTAGTAGCGCAGAGCGCACACAAGCATCAAAAACTCTCCCACGAGCCTTGAGGGACACATGCCTAGATGTAAGAAGGGGCAGGAGTTTCTTGAACCTTCCCCAGGCCGTACCGCATCTGGTGATGATGGCGAGCTCACATCCTCCCCCTGCACACAGTGTATCACCTAGATAGCAGAAACTGGCTTCCACCTCGAGTTGAACACCATCCACGACAACTTGGGTGACTGGTCTACCATCAATAGGGCGTGCCATATCTCGACACCTGGGGCACACATAGTCCGGGTCGTCAGCAATTCTGCCTTTGATGCCACAGCATTTCTTGTGTACCCACAGCATGCATTGGGAACATTTGATGGAGTTCACCCCAACTCCAGTCCGGCACACAGCACAAGGAAATGCCCCAGAGTCACGAAGAAGATCAAGCCCTGGGCCAGATACCATGAGCTTGGTCTTCTTCATGTTGACCCTCAGCCCTTTACCTTCCATACCTGCTTTCCAAGCTGTCAGCTTGGAAATGCACTCATCGAGTGAGTCTGCAACCACGGCGAGATCATCCGCGTATAGAAGCTCCCAAGGGACGCCGGTACGAAACTCGCGTGAAAGCGCCTCAAGTACAAGGATGAAAAGCAGAGGGCTGAGGACCGAACCCTGATGTACTCCAACTCCGACTCCAAACTCGTTGCTGTACTGCCCGTTGACGCGCACTCGACTTCTGACATCAGTGTACATTCCTTGAATGACACGCACAGCCCACTCGTCAACCCCAAGACTTCGTAATGCCCACCAGAGGACTTTCCTAGGCACTCTGTCAAAGGCCTTCTCAAGGTCCACAAAGGCAAGATACAGTGGCTTGTTGGCTGCAATGAACTTTTCCTGTAACTGGCGGATGATGAAGATCGCATCAGTGGTGCCACGCCCAGGAACGAAGCCGAACTGCATAGCGTCAATGTCAACCATCCTTCGTACAAAAGTGTCCAGCACCCGCTCCAGTAACTTCATCACTTGGTCCGTTAGCTTGAGGCCACGGTAGTTCCCACGCTCAAGAGCATCACCTTTACCCTTGTACAGGTTAAGGATGTAGCTCTCCTCCCAATCATTGGGTATTACACTACTAGTGAAGACTGCCTCCGTCAGTTGTCTCAGCAACTCAACTCCCTCCTCCCCTGCTGCTTTCAACATCTCGGCAATGATGCCCGAAGGACCTGCAGCTTTCCCATCCTTCATTTTACAGAGAGCCTCACGAATTAAATTCGAAGTAATTGGAGGGGGAGGACCCTCTGTTGGGTTGACTTCTGGAAGAAGGTCACTTTGCCACTCAAACTCAACATTAAGCAGTTTAGAGTAATGCTCCACCCACGCCTTCATCTTCTCCTCGTCACTGAGCGATAGTTCACCTTTGTCGTTCTTGATACACTTCTCTCCCACAACATCCTGATTTTGCCTATCCATTTGCTTTGCAAGCTTGAAGATGGTTCCATCATTTGGAGAGACGTTCGCAAACCTGTCCTTTTCAGCCTCTGACTTCGCTTGCCAAACAGCATGCTTGGCAATGCGTCTAGCCTCATGGTATATAGCTTTGGCTGTAGAAACCTCGCTGCTAGGGCCAGTCTTTAATAGGGCTTTGTATTTCTTGAAACAGGATCGTTTCGTCTTCACCGCATCCTCAACTTTCTCGTCCCACCACCAGGTTTGGCGCTTCCACTGGTGGTTTTTGGAGAGTCCACACACCTCTGTGGCTGTTGTTAAGAGAGGTTGCTTCAGTCTCGCCCACACCTCTTCCGCAGTTCCAGTAGACACGTCATTTGCAGAAGCAGATACTTTTCCTGCGAAGGTTGCATGGAATTCATTCGCCACAGTTTGGTCCCTCAGCTTCCAGGTTCGTATACGTGGGGAGAACTTGCGCTTCTTAACTGTGGGAATGTGTACATTGAAGTCGCACACTACAAGGTTGTGTTGCTGCACGCACTCCTCTGTAGGGATGACCTTCACATTTGTAACTGCTTTTTGAAAGCTCTTCTTATAGAGTATGAGGTCTATCTGTGATCTGTGGTTTCCCGAGCTGTAGGTGATAAGGTGACTCTCTCTCTTCAGGAAACAGGTGTTGCCGACAACTAGGTCATTTGCCAGAGCAAACTCTAACACTCTCTCTCCTTCGGTATTACGAATACCGAATCCTCGCCCACCGTGCACCTCCTCAAAACCACATCCTTCAGCCCCCACATGACCGTTCCAGTCCCCAAGGGGTATGAGGGTCTCAGATGCTGGGATTTTGGTGACCAAACTCTGTAGTTGATCATAGAATTTATCCTTAACAGCTTCCGGTAAGCCGCACTGTGGCACATACACAGAGATGAAAGTGAAGACCACCTTGCCAAGAACCAATCTAATGAGGATGATCCTAAATTTGTTGATATGGAAACCACATGAAAATTTGACATCTAACTTAGTCTAAACTCTACAAAAGCATGCTAGACAACATCTAGATTGGAAACCTTTTTGCTGTCAGGTATAATCAAATTTCTATAAATACACCAATGCCTACCAGCCAAATGCCAATGCTCCTAACACGTTTTCCGAAAGGCCTCTGGTGAAGAGCACACAGCTTGAAGGCGTCGCTGCGGATCTCAATGACGTTGTTGAGAAAGGCACAAAGAGCAGCCAGTGGAAAGGCTGATGAGAAGAGTATTACATAGCCATACTGTATAAACATCTCCAGGTAGTCATCAAACGTGTCCTCATACTGCAATCATAAATAATTACAAAGAATAAATGAGTGAATACCAATACCCCATAGCATGTTTCTAGTCTTGAAGACAGGTGACCACTTTAGGTGCCTTCTGCATTCCTTTAGCCTGCTTTAGGTTGCCATCTGCTAGGATAATGATTTATGTCCAGGACGGAATCAATTTTTACCCAAGGGGCATAATTTGAACAATCTTGATAGAGGAACTATAGATGATGCTATGTGCCAAATATCTAAGATCAGGGTACTAAGGTTTTAGACAAGAAGATTTTTTAAGTTTCCATTGAAAACATCTATTTTTAGCTCCTGTGACCTAGATATGCCACAGACTGAAACCATTTGAACAATATAGGTAAAGGACATCTAGAAGTGTCACCATGCCGAATATCAAAGCTCTGGCCATATTAGTTTTAGAGGAGAAGACATTTGAAATTTAACTATATAACTCTATGTAAAACTATGACCCCGGGGCGGAGCCAATTTTGACCCAAGGGGCATAATTTGAACAAACTTGATAGAGGACTAGTAGGCGATGATATGTGCCAAATATCTAAGCTCTGGCCCTTGTATAGTTTCAGACAAGAAGATTTTTTAAGTTTTCATTGAAAATTTTTATTTTTAGCTCCTGTGACCTAGATATACAACCAACCAGAACCATTTGATCAATATTGGTATAGGACATCTAGAAGTGTCACCATGCCAAATTTCAAAGCTCTGGCCATCTTAGTTTTAGAGGAGAAAACGTTTGAAAATTTCACTATATAACTCTATGTAAAACTGTGACCCCCGGGGCGGGGCCAATATTGACCCCATGGGCATAATTTGAACAAACTTGATAGAAGACCTGAAGATGATGCTATGTGCCAAATATCTAAGCTCTGGCCCTTGCAGTTTCAGACAAGAAGAGTTTTTAAGATTTCCTAATTTTTTCACTTTGGTTGCCATTGCAACCAGAGTTCTACATTGTTTTTAATTCTTTGAACAAATTTGAAAGAGCTTGACCCAAGGAACATTCCTGTAAAGTTTGGTTGGAATTTGTCAAGCGGTATATGAGGAGATGTCATTTGAAGCAATTGTTAACGACGACGGACAACGCACAATGCACGAAGACGGACACAGGGCCATCCCAATAGCTCACCTTGAGCCTTTTGCTCAGGTTAGCTAAAAACAGTTCTTTATTCTAGCAGATGGTGGTTTCAAGCAGGCTGAAAGTAAAGCAGAATGCACCTTAAGGCACATTCTGCATTATTTTCAAGCTGCTTCAAGTAGTCATCTGTCTTCCAAAATCTCATATATATGCTATTTTATGGCTTTAATTTATCTTTCACTGAAGAAATCAGTTCCACTTCATAGTCATGAATATGTACAATATTTTCTATATCCTAGCAGCCTCAAGCAGGCTGAAAGTGAACCAACCTGCTTTAAGTGGTGACCTGTTTTCAAAACTGGAAACAGGGTATGGGGTAATGGGATAAGACTGTAACCTTTTATGCATTTGAGCTAAATCTAAAAAGTTTGATGCCACTGACTGAAAACCAATATGTATCTTAGACTCACTTTTAGTCCCTTTACCCTTTACTCCATAACCTGTTTCTGGTTTTCAAGACAGGGGATCACTTAAAGCAGGTTGAAAGTAAAGCAGAATGTTCCTTTAGGCACATTCTGCTTTACTTTCAGCCTGCTGTATGCTACCATATGCTATAACATATTAGGTATTTCTTATGATACATATTCCTGACTGTATAGCTTTTTTCTTATGGCAGAATAAGTTAAAGGCATTAAAATATGTATCTTTGGAGAAAAGGGATAAGACAATATTCATTGACTACACTACCTTTTTCATAGTGCTCTCCACCTCTGCCTGGGTGAGGATAAGTTCTGACCTCTGTTTCTTGTCACTAGGATCATTTGATATTGAGCCTCGTCTACTTGTAGTGTCTTTCTCATCTGCAGAGGAATCCGCTGTGTCTGGCATCTTTGTTTTATCCAAATTCTGAGCATAATCTTTGGACATGGCTGTGGACATAATTATTAAATAGAAATCATGGCCTATACATATTAACAATATTTAACCTAGTACTCAATAGAATTTTCTGCCTTTAATCTATTCCTCCATTGAAGAAAATAGTTCCAATAATTTATATTGTCATGAATATGCAGAGTAAAAATAATTGTCTCTATCATAGCAGATGGTGCTTTAAAGCAGGCTGAGAGTAAAGTAGAATGAGCATTAAAACACATTCTGCTTCACTTTCAACCGGCTTTATGTGATCACCTGTCTTCTGAGCTAAAAATAGACTATAGAGAAAGAGTTAAATATAAATCATTACCATTTTTATACTGCAGTAGCATTCAACATTCTACCCCCATCATCACAGATACATAGGGGAAAACGTTATTGTTTCCCGTTTAACCCTTAACTTCAATTTAACGCATTTAATCTATTCCTCCACGGAAGAAATAGTACCAATTTCTACAGTAATGAATAATTATGTATCATAAGAAAACAGATAGTATCTTAAAGCATTTACTCTCTCACATTCATTTACCCATTTATGCCTAGATATTGCAATGAACTTTCCCTGTGTACTTGCCCAAATATTTCATTGTAGATATACAAGGGTGATCTAAAGCCACTACAGTGTTTGTCTACACTGTTTGCCAATGTCCACTTTAGTAGACACAAGGCTTAAATTACAATTTACAAGGGAGGCTAACAATGACATGTACTTTCAAAATGCTGTTGAAGTTATCTTCCCTCATCTGTTTTGCACTTAATTTACAAGAAAGTATGATCTGTTGTAGTAATTATTTTAGGACCTTACTGTACAGTAAAACCTCCCTATTATGACCAATATAAAGAAGGTTAATTGACAGTATAAAAGACAGACGAGAGCTTACAGCAAGGGGAAAGTAAAACAGAAAGCTACTACAAGAGCTTTCTGTTTTACTTTCACCAATAATTCTAGTGGTCATAATACAGAGGTTTTACTGTATATATGCAATAAAAGTTTTACCTTTATCTGGTAAGACAGCAGTTTATTCATAACTTAAAGATGAAGAAGCTTTCTGCATTACTTTTGTACTGCGTTAACCCATAAATATGACTTGTATGCCTTTAATTTATTCCTCCACTGAAGAAAATAGTTCCATTTTATACAGTCATGAATATAATATATACACCATTAGAAATACTTTCTATATACATGCCGCTGGTAGTTTAAAGCAGGCTGAAAGTAAAGCAGATTGTGCCTTAAGGCACATTTTGCTTTACTTTCATCCTGCTTTTAAGTAGTCATCTTTCTTTTGTCTTCAAAACTATAAACAGGCTGTGGGTAAAGGGTTAAGCAATTATATGTCTATAGACATCACCATGTCCCTTTAATGTGTGACTGCCTTACACCTGGGGCCCGTTTCATAAAACTTCGTACGACAAATGTTGTCGTAAGTCTGATTATAAAAGTCTCAATATTTTTTTATTTCTCCATCTAATCCGGTCTTGTGACATTTTTTTGGAATCGTCTTGAAAAGACGATTCCAAAAATATGTCACAAGACCGGATTAAATAGAGAAATAAGAAATTAAATGCATTATTAAGTTTTGACTTACGATCGATTTTTTCGTACGAAGTTTTATGAAACGGGCCCCAGCTTTACAGTTAACCCTTTACTCCATAGCCTGTTTCTAGCACATTCTGCTACACTTTCAGCCTGCTTTAAGCTACTGCACTAAACTATTAGCACTAGCTGGAATATCTGTCATAGCTCACAGTGAGAGCTAGCTTAATAGGTCACAGATTTAAACCCTTTCCTCTATAGCCTGTTTCTAGTATCGAAGTTAGCTGACCACTTAAAGCAGGTTGAAAGTAAAGCAGAATGCGCCTTAAGGCACATTCTGCTTTACTTTCAGCATGCTTTAAGTTACAATCTGCTAGAACTTAGAAAATATTTCTTCTAATACATATTCATGACTGTATAAATTTGAAGTATTTTCTTCAGTAGAGGAATAAATTAAATGCGCTATGGGGTAAAGGGTGAAACAAATAAAGCATAGTTTTTCCACATACCCTTGATTTCCTTTTCGAGAGTGTGTGGAGACATGTGCCCTGTGATGTCATAGCCCACTTTCATGAGTTTAATCTTCCACAGTATCCATGGTACCAGTGTCTCCCGAAAATTACCAATGACTTGACGAGTGATGAGCAGAGTGCCAAGTTGCTGCAAATATATGTTAACCGGTTACTCCATAGATATATACCCTTTTTATGCATTTGATTTATTCATACTGGAGAAAAGAGTTTCAAATCATAGTCATGAATATGCACTGAAAGTAATATCTTCTACATCCGAGCAGATGGTAGTTTAGAGTAGGCAGAAAGTAAAGCAGAATGTGCCTGAAGGCGCATTCTGCTTTACTTTCAACCTGCTCCAAGTGGTCACCTGTCCTCAAAACTAAAAATAGGTTATGGAGTAAAATATTTTGAATGCTGAATAGCTACTTTCAGAAAGTTTGCAGTTTTAGTAGAACTACTGCATTAATCAATGTATACATTTGATCAATTAACTCTTCTATAAAAAATTAAATTTACATCACTGCCTTGCAAACAGTCTGATGGTAGACTGAAAGTAAAGCAGAATAGGCATTAAGGTGCATTCTGCTTTACGTTCAACCTGCTTTTAGTGATCACATGTCTTCAATTACTAGAAACATGCTATGGTGTTATATTTACAATCGCCCCATACAATTCCATTGACAAAAAGGGTGTTCATTTCGTATAAACACTACTTTTCGAGAGGGCGGGACTTGTTGATAAGTTTCGAAGGGGCATATGCAGTTTTCAATCGCAAATTAAACTTTGGAACTTGGAACAGCAAACATTTGGCGGATTTTTTCAAAATTTGTTTTTAACCGATCTATGTCTTATAAGTGAAAACCATGATACCTGACTAAATTTCTACTTTATTAATGAGATAAATTGCAAGAATAAATGACATACCATCTAAACAGCGGCTATCTGCATTTCTTTATGACAAAAAGCCTTGATATATTTATCCTACTTTAAAATGACGTCACTTCCAATGACGTCAAAAATCGGCATTTTTCGCGCCAAACTGTCAAGTTGTTGACTTGGAATGTAAACAGTGGGACTTATTTTTTCTTGCTTTCGAATGTACACAGCTTTTTTCGAACAGTAAGTCGGTCATGGCTGTTCCTTATAGGGTACACATTTTTGGTGTTATCAACCTCTAAGCTGATTTAAACATACATGCATACTTACAAAATGTTAAACTAATATTAGAAATTATAGTAAATACATTGTAAATCGCTAGCGATTCATGGTTTTTGCGAATAATTTTCTGTCGTTCATTTTGCTTGAACGCCGAAAATAAATCTGACCATTTCTTAAATGGGTTAACTTAAAAGATTGTGTTTTTTCCATGACTTATGTATTTCTCATAAATTGCCGTACAGGTATGTATCAAGTGATACTCACATCCCTGAGCCTGTTCATGTCCTGGAGGTAAAAGGCAATGTAGAATAATGACAGGAATGAATTCACAAACTGGAACTGAAAAAGAAATTATAAATGTATACAGTTAAACCCCTCTTTTACGACTACTAACTGAATTAAGCTCTTCCACCACCATGTTTAAAATATACTCAATACATTTGTAAACAGTGTAGATCTAGATCAGAGGACTCCTGGAGGAGCCCTCTGATCAGGGTTTATACTGTTTGCTAATTTAGAGCAGTATTTATCAAACTATCCAGATTTCAAAGTAGATGGTTTTTATGTTTTGGTAACTTAAATGATCCACAAGGGAACCTAATAACCCACAAGAGTTACTTAGTGTTGAAAGAGTTCAGCCATTCACAAACAAAATGTGGTCTGCTATCATTTGTTGTCTGTACTTTTGTGCTGAATTGAATTTGATGAAGTTTTGACAGAAAACACATTGATATGAGTAACAAACAGTTTGGATCCTGATCAGATGCTGCATTACAATGGCATCTGATCAGGATCCAAACTGTCTGCAAAGTTGACTTTAGTTTCCTATTGGCAGTGAAAGGGTTAACCCTTTACCTAATAACCTGTTTCTAGTTTTAATGACAAGGGACCACTTGAAGCAGGTTGAAAGTAAAGCATTCTGCTTTACTTAGCATTCTGCTTTACTTTCAGCCTGCTTTAAGCTTTTAACCAATAGGATTTAGGAAATATTTCTTATGGTACATAATCATGACTGTATAAATTTCAAATATTTTCTTCAGTCGAAAAATAAATTAAATGTGCTAAAAAGCGCTACAACAGGGCAAGGGTTAAAATGATATTGTATCAGGCTATTTAATTCTGGTGTCTGGCTTGGATCCAAACTGTTTGCAAAGTCAACTTAAGTCGTCTATGGTGATGAAAAGCAGATATACAAGCAGATGACATCATGGCAGTGAAGAGGTTAACCCATTACCGAATGAATATGCCTTTTACGCCATTAATTTGTTTCTCCACTGAAGAAAACAGTTCTACTTTATACAGTCAAGAATATGTACAAAAATAATTTTTTTCTTTATCTTAGCAGATGGTAGCTTAAAGTAGGCTGAAAGTAAAGCAGAACATGCCTCAAAACACATTCTGCTTTAATTTCAACCTGATCCAAGTGCATGGTCACCTATCTTATAAATTACAAACATGCCATGGAGTATTTGGGTTTAAGCCACCTGCTACATAATATATACTGTGATTACAATGGTGCTTTGTCAGTTTGCTGATGTGAGCTGATTTACATGCATATAGGCTGCTATAACTAGGGCTATGGTGATTTATATGTAAATATGACCAGCCCTGACCAGCTGTTACCAGTGATTCATTCATTTCACTCTCATCTACTACTGCATTTCTGCTTTATGTAATTCCAGGATTGTTGGATAGACTGTAATAATAGTATCTAGATACAGTGCTAACTCCCAAACCCTGTCTTCCCGAAAGAAAGAAAGATGGATGGATGGATGGATGGATGGATAGAATGTAATCATGGTTGCCTAACATAAATAGTCCTATATTAGTTTTTGCCAATGTCGTTTTAATACCTTACAACGTTACGATGTTCTCGAAATAATTGAGACTTACCAAGACAAGTTTGATGATGAAATGTTTTTCATACGTCTCTTCCATTCTGTAATTTTCTGAAAATAGAAGCCATATATTCCATACAAATACAAATTTATATCAAATTTTGACGAAACTACAGACAAGGGCCACTATGGCCCTAAATCGCTCACCTGGTAACCATGTAACCATGTACACCGTGTGACTTAGTTTTTGACCAGGCATGACCCTCATTTTAACTTGACCTTGATTTCAATGAGACAAACATTTTGTTAAAGTTTCATGAAGATTCAATGAATTTTGTAGTCTCTAGAGTGTTAACGAGGTTTTTCGATGATTTGACCTAGTGACCTAGTTTTTGACAAGACATAAGCCACATTTGAACTTGACCTAGATTTCATTGAGGCAAACATTTTGATGAAGTTTCATGAAGATCCAATGAAATTTGTAGTCTCTAGAGTGTTAACGAGGTTTTTCGAAGATTTGACCTAGTGACCTAGTTTTTGACCGGACATGACCCACATTCGAAGTTGGCCTAGATTTCATTGAGGCAATCATATTGATGAAGTTTCATGAAGATCCAATGAAATTTGTAGCCTCTAGAGTGTTAACGAGGTTTTTCGATAATTTGACCTAGTGACCTAGTTTTTGACCGGACATAACCCACATTCGAACTTGACCTAGATTTCATTGAGGCAAACATTTTGATGAAGTTTCATGAAGATCCAATGAAATTTGTAGTCTCTAGAGTGTTAACGAGGTTTTTCGAAGATTTGACCTAGTGACCTAGTTTTTGACCTGACATGACCCACATTCGAAGTTGGCCTAGATTTCATTGAGGCAATCATATTGATGAAGTTTCATGAAGATCCAATGAAATTTGTAGCCTCTAGAGTGTTAACAAGGTTTTTCGATAATTTGACCTAGTGACCTAGTTTTTGACCGGACATGACCCACATTCGCACTTGACCTAGATTTCATTAAGGCAAACATTTTGATGAAGTTTCATGAAGATCCAATGAAATTTGTAGTCTCTAGAGTGTTAACAAGGTTTTTCGAAGATTTGACCTAGTGACCTAGTTTTTGACCGGACATGACCCACATTCGAACTTGGCCTAGATTTCATTGAGGCAATCATATTGATGAAGTTTCATGAAGATCCAATGAAATTTGTAGCCTCTAGAGTGTTAACGAGGTTTTTCGATAATTTGACCTAGTGACCTAGTTTTTGACCGGACATGACCCACATTCAAACTTGACCTAGATTTCATTGAGGCAAACATTGTGACCAAGTTTCATCAAGATCCAATTAGATTTGAACCTGCTAGAGTGTTAACGAACAATTGTGGACGGACGGACGTTCTCACAGTTGGACATTTGTTGGGTATATTTTTTGTTTAAAAGTACCCAACAGTACACTAAAATACCCAACAATAACAATAGGGCAATCACGGAATGAATGGAATCTATTGTTCTCCCTACCCAACAAAGGACCTTTCGTGCGCTCGGACGGACGGACAGACAGACGACGGACGACGGACATCCAGCGATCCTAAAAGCTCACCTTGGCACTACATGCCAGGTGAGCTAAAAATTCAACAGTTTTGAAAAACATGCAAGTAACCCACCAATCTTAAAGCTTTACTCCATGAATATTCATTTTTTCACATTTAATTTATTCCTCCATAATAGAAAATAGGTCCAATTAGTACAGTTATGAATATGTATTAAACTAAACAATATTTTCTATAATCTAGCAAATGGTAACTTAAAGCAGACCTCAAGGTGCATTCTGCCTTACTTTCAACCTGCTTTTAATGCTCACCTGTCTTCAGAACTTTAGGAGAATCACCAAATTACAACTACATACCTCTGTCATTCAACCAGACAGCTATTTTTTTGTATATTTCATCCAACACCCAGATGACACAAGCGAGAAGGATCTTGGGAAGGAACTGACAGAATGACGGAATCTCTTCTTTCTTCACCAAGCCGTTCACCCACTCTTGGAGTTGGAATATGAGCAACATGACATTGAAAACAATGAAAAGGCAGAAGCCGATCACAGGCACACTGATGAAGTAGCGAAACAAGTTACGTTTCCATTCAGGGTAGAATGGTTCCAATCTACCCGTAACTGGACTGGTTACAAGGTAACCCTGGAAACAAATCGAATATTTTTAGGAAAATAATTGAACACAACAATTTCATCTAATAGCCTCTATCACAATGAAACCTCTCTATTATGACCACTAAAACAGGGCTAATTGATTTAATAAAATATAGGTCACAGCTTAATTAAGCAAGTTGAACGTAAAACAGAAAGCTCCAAATGGAGCTTTCTGTTTTGCATTCACCTTGCTTTAACCCTTTACCTGATAGCCTATTTATATAAATGAAGATAGGTGACTACTTAAAGCAGGTTGAAAGTAAAGCAGAATGCGCCTTAAGGCGCATTCTGCTTTACTTTCAGCCTGCTTTAAGCTATCATGTGCTAGAATATAGAAAATATTCCCTATAATATATATTCATGACTGATTAAATTGGAACTATTTTCTTCAGCAGAGGAATAAATCAAATGCGCTAAAAGGCGCTTCTATCAGGGAAAGGGTTAAGCAGTCACCTGCCATAAACGCCTGCTAATTCACATAATTTAGTGGTTGTAATAGAAAGGTTTTACTGTCCATCTTTTCATCATAGCTTATTGTAAGTGTTTCATACGGTTGGAAGTATAGCCATTTCTCTCTAAGAATTGTTTTCTTGTTACCCGTCTTAAACATAGAAAACAAGCGTTTAAGAAAAGCGTTAAAGCAAGCTAAAAGTTAAGCACGACACATACATTAATTTCCAAAGAAAACATTTGCTCATGCATTACTATTTTTCTGCATTAACCCAATACTCCATAGATACTACTGAGTAGAGCCGAAGGGGGATTTACTCTTTTGGCTATGAAAGAAAGAGTTAAAGTCTGTCCACCTATTCTACTTCTATTCAATAGTTTAGTCTCCCTTATCCAAATCCTTCTAAAAAGCAAGCAATATATATTGCTCTGCCTGATAAGGGGTTTGATTTTCCGAGTTCTTGCTGTAAAGATTTATAAGAACATTATTGTTCATATCTACGATCAGTTCTATAAACCTTAACACACAGAAGCTATGATAAACCATACCACAGCAGCATAATCTCTATGATTCCAATTTTTAACATTGCCTTAGATCTTAATCATTTAAATGCGTTTCATATCTGCAATTTCCCAGAAAATATTACCAATAACTATGCAAATTGCACACTAGGGAAAATGAATTTATGTTGAGGCAAGTTGTTGCACTATTAAAGTTAATTCCGCTAAATTCTACTGCTATTAAATTTGACGGTATTCAACACTTTACGGACCATAGCTTGTTTCTAGTATTGAACAGCAAAGGGAAAGTAAAACAGCAAACTCCAGTAGGAGCTTTTTGCACTGCTTTTCCCTTTCATTCAGCAAAATGCTCTGACTGTTACATAATATGAAACAAAAGTGAACAAAAAGAGTTCATAACAGGTTCTGATTATTCCTGTTTCAAATAAATAATTTGCACATTTTGTCTGCTATGTACCCTCAGGGCCTGTTAGTTTAAACCTTTGAACCCTAGTCCCGCATATAGGCGTCCTGTTCAAATGGTATACATGTGAAAAGTGCATTTGTCCTATGCAAACAGTGAATATCCAGATCAGAGGGCTCCTTACAGAGCCCTCTGATCTGGATCTTCACTGTTTGTCATAATGCAAAACATTGACAAAAACAACCCTTAAAAGTCAGAAATGGACAAGACTAAAATGGGGATTGTCCATTTTAAGTTTCAGGGAGGAAAGAGTTAAACATATATTTTATTTCCATATACATAAAGAAATGGGGTCGAGTCACATAGGTTCTCACATTCAATTCGACCCTCCCCTTAGATGTACTTACTGTGTATAAAGGTCTGGGGTCCTGTAAGAGTTCATCCTGTTTGTCCAGGGTTCCCCACTGATATGCAAGCTCAGCACTTTTCCTCCGCCAAAAACTGAGGTACACAGATGACCATAGAAGATTGAACAAGGCAAATAGTATAGAGTAGATATCATCCATCAGCTGAAACAAAATACAATCATGGCCAAATAATAAGTAGACTAAGAAAGTTAACTAATTAATCTATAAATACACATTTTAACACATTTAATGCATTCCTTCAGTGAAGAAAATATTTTCAATTAGATGGCTATGAATAAGCGTCATAAGAAATATGTTCCATATTCTAGCAGATGTACTTCACCATGAGCGCATATGTGAGGAAAACAAAGCCGTGTGAGGCCCTAAATCGCTCACCTGGAACCATTGATGTTAATGTAAAATATTTAAAAAAGCTTAGAAATTATGACAATATGACTGTGCCGTTTACTGAGTAGATGATGATGTGTGCCAAATATCTTATATAGCTTCGGGTACTGATTTTTTAATTTTCAATTGAAAAAATCTATTGTTAGCTCCTGTGACCTAGATATGCAATGGACGGGAACCATTTGAACAAAATTGGTAAAGTACCTCTAGATGTGTCACCCTGCCAAACATCAAAGCTCTGGCCACATCAGTTTCAGAGAAGACGTTTGAAATTTCCACTATATGACTCTATGTAAATTTGCGACCCCTGGGGCGGGGTCATTTTTTACCCCAGGGAATTTGAACAATCTTGATTGAAGACCTGTTGATGATGCTTTTTGCCAAATATCTAAGCTCAGGGTACTGTTGTTTCAGACAAGAAGATTTTTCAGGTTTTTATTGAAACAACCTATTTTTAGCTCTTGTGACCTAGATATGCAACGGACCGGAATTTTAGAACAACTTTGAAAGAGGACCATATAAGGATCATTCTAGCTAAGTTTGGTAAAATTCTATTCAGTAATTTAGGAGATGTCGTTTAAAGAAATTGTTGACGAAGGACGAACGAACAAACAACGGATGACAACGGACACAGGACGATCAAAATAGTTCACCTTGGCACTTTGTGCCAGGTGAGCTAAAAACTAAATAAACTAAAAGCCCCTTGAAGAGCTTTTTGCATTAACTTAAACGGCCATCTTCTTTTGAAGATCCCAATTTTTCTTTCTTGGTGGGCCACTCAAGGGAAGCTCTATGGTACCAAAATCATCAGAAAAACACAGAATTATGCTGGTGTGAATCTTATCTGATTGATTTTGTTTATTGTCAAAGGTTGTTACAAATGGTCGAATGCACTAAGTATATTAAACATGGGCTACAGCTGTTAAATATTCAGAAACATATTTGAACAAGCTGATATTTCCATTTCTATGGAAAAGCAAAAACCTGAAGTCATTTAAGTCTTCTCCCTCTGAATATTCATAATTATATAAAACTCGACGCACTATGAACATCTATCATCTGAACTATTACATTGACAATTTAATCCATTACCCATATATACGCCTTTAAACACCTCAAGTTTATTTCTCCATTGAATTAAACAGTTGTACTTTATACAGTCATAAATAATGCTGTACCATAAGAAATATTTTCTATGTCCTAGTAAATAATAGCTTAAAGCAGGCTGAAAGTATTGCAGAATGCGCCCTTGGGCGCATTCTGCTTTACTTTCAGACTGCTTTAAGTGGTCACTAATCTTCAATATTAGAAACAGGTCATGGGATAATGGGTAAATAAGTTATGGAAAGTTTTCCTCTCAAAAGAATCAAACAATCGTGTCAGACAGATCTTACTTTGAACCATTACATTGCTAATAAGATAATGGGAAATTTTCCTCAGGAAAGAGTACAAACTCATGTCAGGAAGATCCTATAAGAAAACAGTGATGATCCTGATCAGACAGATCCCATAAGAAAACAGTGATGACCCTGATCAGACAGCTCCTTCAGGAGCTGTCTGATCTGGGTCAACACTGTTTACAAAAAGTATCAACAATATATGCTAGTAGCAGGAGAAGGGTTAAGTGACTGGTATCAGATGCCAAATAGAATGAGGTTTATATGGCTATAATACTATCAGCCTCTATCATCTTGCTCTTAAAAGGAAATGCAGCAATTAGTATGACCATTAACCCCTACACTACTGTTTCCAAATGAACTCTTACATTTTCTAAATAATGCCCAGTTGGCATTGAATCTTGCGGACTAAGTTTGTTCCATACTTATGGCAAACAGTGCAGACCCTGATAAAAGGGCTCCTTCAGGAGCTCTATGGTTTAGGTCTTACCTGTTTGCAAATGAAGTACAGTAAAACCTCTCTATTGCGACCACTAAATTATGTTAATTATTAGGTGTTTAAGGCAGGTGGCTGCTTAAAGCAATTTGACAGTAAAACAGAAAGCTCCTACAGGAGCTTTCTGTTTTACTGTCAAATTGCTTTAAGCTGTCACCTGTCTTTTGTACAACAAATTATCATTCTTTTAAGTGGCCATAATAAAGAGGTTTTACTGTAATTTCTATGCAAAACAAAATGAAATAAAACAGAGCCTTAGTGGAGAAGGCATGATTTATAACACTGTCTGAGAGACAATATGATACAGACACATATCACCAAATTACAAAATGTCCATGATTGACAAACTATCCACCCCATACTCCCTCAGGAATATTCAGATGTAAAACTCTCTCAACTATGAACATTTATCATCCATTTGATAAAAAAAAATCTCAGAAAATTGTGCAGACTCATTACATTTGCAAACTGTATAGACCCTGATCAGAGGGCTCATCTAGAAAACCTACGATCTGGGTCTACATAGTGTGCATACATAGGATAAGTATACTCTTCACAGGTACAATGTTTCTTAAGGACAATTATGCCTATCACTATGGCTCAAAGGGTTTAATTAACATACAGTTTGAAACGTACACTCATTAGATAATGACTTGCAATAGGTGATCTATTTGTATTCTATCCCAACATCAAATTATTAGCTGTCTATAATTACAGACAGATCAGTGTTTTCTGAATAATTAATAAAGATAGAGGATGGAGACCTGAAGTTGTGAATTGTATCAGGCGAACAAAAATCCCTATGGCATCAGAGACACTGATTACATTTACACAGCCTTTCAATAGCACAGTAAAACTTCTCTATGACAACCACTAAATTGTGTTTAGTATAAGATGTTGCAAACCAAGGTGGCTGCTTAAAGTGAGGTGAAAGTAAAACAGAAAGCTCCTTTAGGAGCTTTCTGTTTTACTTTCACCTTGCTTTAACATATCACCAAATAAATGCGCCTTTTTACGCTTCAACCCATTACCCCATAAATACACCTTTTTACACTTTTGATTTATTCCATTTTATACAGCAATGAATATGAACTATAAGATATATTTTCTTTATCCTTGTAGATGATAGCTTAAAGCAGGATGAAATTAAAGCAGAATGGGCATAAAGTGCATTCTGCTTTACTTTCAACCTGCTTTAAGTGGTCATATTTCTTCAAAACTAGAAACAGACTTTGAGGTATGGGTAAAGCTAGCTGTCACCTGTCTTCATACAATCAAATTGCCTTTAATTGCAGTTGTGTAAGTTTACATTCTAGAGGTGTTTTACTGTACTTGTCTATCAGCAGTAACAGTGAGTTGAGTATCACGGCTGTCAGATTACATGTTTGATGCCGCATCAATATACCACCTACTCATACATGATTTATGATATACTCTCTCATATAGAGATGTGGCTGCTGTGTCTGTAAGGCACATCTATGATGCCTCTTACTAAGAAAAACATGGCTAAGTTCGATCTCCGTCTTTAATTTGGTGAAAAATGAGCAAATCAAAATCCTGACAATATGCACATCTGCGGTATATCTAGAGAACATTCTTAAATATTAACCCATTACCTCATAGATACTTTTTTTACGCCTTTTATACATTTCTCCACTATAGAAAATAGGTCTTTTTTATAAAGACATGAATATGTATCATTCTCTTTTCCAGTCATTTGGGTATTTAATGTCATACACATACTCTCGGTCCTTCATTCGGATGGCGTCGGTCTTACTCGGAGAAAAAATTAATTCTAATTTTCGGTAAAATCACGCTTTTGCAACTTATGTAAGACCTTCGTAGTATTCATAGGACCTATTCAGATACTCATGCGTAAAAAAGAATGAGATTAAACACCCTGCTGCACAAACTTATGTAGATTTCAGGTTTGTTATCTCCAAGTGCGCGTGCTTGCTATGTGTAAACAAAGAGGGTATGACGTAGCACTGGAAAAGGGAATAAGAAATAATATTCTATATACTAGTAGATGCTAGCTTAAAGCAGGCTGAAAGTAAAGCAGAATGCAGCTTAACTTTCAACCTGCTTTTAAGTGGTCACCAGTTTTCAAAACTAGAAACAGGCTATGGGGTAATGGGTTAAAAGGTTGCAGCTTGTAAACAGTAAAACTCAAAATATGTAAGTTGTATCTGTGGCTATTCACCCTGAGCACATTGTAAACTGTATACATATATGTGCACTGCTAAGGCCAATTTCACTAATTCTGCAAACAGTTTGGACCTAGATCTATATCAAACTTTTGAGTAACTCAGTGTCTATAAAGAATCCAAATTATTTGATACTCCCATGGAAGTATTTTTAGTCAAAATGCCTAAAATCTAAATTGAAAATAAAAGTTCAATCAACAATTGTTGAACAGATTGTATTAAGGATGAACCGAAATTGTAACCAGAATTAAATTTCGAAAATGGTCTCTATAATGACAATGGAAAATTACATTCTAAGTTAAATAACCTGTCTTGGTAATTATTGTAGGTCAATTACCTAACAGGGTAATTGCTGTTCTATTCTATACAGCTTACATTTCAAACCAAATGTAGTCAATCTGGTTTAAACTCTTAGCATGCTAGCAGCGGAATCGTGATACTCTGCAAATAATCTTGCTCATGATGGGACACTTGGTAACACGGCGTCTCATCAGGATCCAAACTGTTTGACACTCTGACCCTGTTTTGAAAAGAATTTTTGAAATTTCTATTTTCAGAACAGCAACAGCTGTCGACAAAGGGTGCAGCCAAAAATAATACCCAGCATGAAAAGAGTTAGTAGACAACTCAATAGAACAATTATTGGTTACCCTAAGCCTTTACCCCATTACCTATATCCAGTATTGAAAAGAGGTGACTGCTTAAAGCAGGTTGAAAGTAAAGCAGAATGTGCCTTAAGGCACATTCTGCTTTACTTTCAGCCTGCTTTAAGTTACCATCTGCCAAAATATGGAAAATATTTCTTCCGATACATATTTGTGACAGTATAAATTGAAAGTATTTCTTCAGTAAAAGTAATGCTAGAAAGTACCATGTAATTCCATGGAGTTATTGGTTAACTACTGGTGTTTGCTTAACCCATACCCCCATAAATACGCCTTATTACGCTTTTAATTCATTCTTCCACTGACGAAAATAGTTCCAAATGACACCTTCATAAATATATACCATAAGAAATATTTTCTATACCCTGCAGATGTAAGCTTAAAGCAGGCTGAAAGTAAAGCAGAATGTGTCTTAAGGCACATTCTGCTTTACTTTAAACCTGCTTTAAGTGGTCACCTGTTTTCAAAACTCGAAACAGACTATGGGGTAATGGGTTAATGTGGGATGAATATAAAGCAGACACTTCATAAAGGAGCTTGTATTAAGTTAGTGGGATCTAGAATTTAATTACACTGCATGTTACTTAGAAATCCCCACACTTATTCAATTACACTCACTGTATGTTGAATTACCTGTCTTGGTAATTATTGTAGGTTAATTACCTATCAAGGTATACACATGTATTTTGAATCAAATATCCACAAAACTATTAGGGTTTAATTAAATATAATTTTACATTAACTTGTAGCAATTTAGGACTGTAATTTCTAATTGTTATATTGAGAATTTTACATTAGAATGAAGCAATTTAGAACAGTAATTTGTAGTTGTTATATTGCAATACAACATAATTAAGTTCTATGTACTGTTAACTTAACTCTTTGCATGCTAGCGGCTGATATATCCCCCACAGTGATTGCCTTTGCAAACAGTTTGGATCCTGATGAGACGCGGCGTGACGCGGCGTCTCATCAGGATCCAAACTGTTTGCCACTCTGACCCTGAATTTGAGGAAACTTTGAAAATGCTAATTTGAGAATGATAGCAGATGAAAAATTGTTGTAGATGACAAAATTACCCAGCATGCAAAGAGTTAATAATAATAACTATAAGAGACGGTAGCTAGTCTTAACGTACCATTTCATGAACATACCATTGCCTCAATATACCATTTTCAGTCTGAACGTACCATTTTTAAAAATATATATATTACAATTATAATTGAGCATTGACTAGAAAAATGTAAAATAGTGCTTATATACCCTACTATAACGCTGTGTTGACTTCTCATCTGCAGTAACACAGTTACATGTTTTGTCAAAGTTATCAAAATTTCATCCCCAGCATGCAAGGAGTTTAAAAGATTCAACATGTATGTATCTGCATTGTTTTTTTCTACCATCAGGTGTGAATTTTTTAACTACAAATATCATAAATCAATCAAATTAGATTGGGGATAGTTAAAAACCATTTCTTTATTAAAAATTATTGTATAATAAAACTGTTTTCTATAAATTTTATGTAGTGGTATGTTCAGTCTAGAAAAATGGTACATCTGAGGCATTGGTACGTTAAGACTATAAACCTCAGAGACTAACAGGTTCTATTGGTCCTTCTATACTGTCTAGTATTCTGTAATTAATGATGATACATTTACAGCATTTAATCATAGTATAACTGCTTGTTCCTATTACAGATACGATTTCATGCTAATAAATTAAAGTCATACAAAGTTACAATAACCCTTTGCCTGCTGGTCGCGACTTTATTGATTTTTAACAAACAGTTTAGATCCAGATCAGACGCCGCGTAACGCGGCGTCTGATCTGGATCCAAACTGTTTTACACTCTTCTTTAGGTTTCTTTACTTAAAAAATGTAAAAATCTAAACTTAACAAACTTTGCAGACGACGATTTTGAAGCAGACGACATCACCGCAGCATAAGGGTTAATGGAGTAATGGCTGAAATGCCCATTCAAAAGACGAAACCTGCATGGTCCTTAACCTAAATAGAAAGCAGGTTGCCACTTAGAGCAGGTTAAAACTAAAGCAGAATGTTCCAAAGTGAGCTTAATTCTTTGATAATTGAAGCATATCAAAATCCTTATATGCACTTCTGTGGTACACAATATGTGTAAAATATTCTGTAAATTAACAAGGTTAGAGCTAGAAAATACTGAAGTTAGATGGACAAAGTATGTACCGTATATATGGACGGATGGATGAAAGGATGTAAGGACGGAGAGGAATAAAGCAGTATCCCAACCCTCATCCATCCACCCACGACTAATCATCAAGGAAGCATAATAATATAATTGAAACGTGGCAACTTAGTAGGAATTGCTCTGTTTGCAACAAAGAGAATGTCAGGGCTCCAGATAGTAGTAGTATTTCAGAATTTAAAACCTTTATTAATGCATTAAACCCTAAGGTATCACTACTCATTAGAATCATCTCAAAGAGACGATTCTAATGAGTAGTGGTACCATAGGATTTGGTGTTGACATAAGTGAGAAAATGTTAGATTTGTTCAGTTTATTCCCTCTTATCTGGAGCCCTGGTTTGAGTGTACATTGAATCTTATGTTTGTGGTTACCTCGCTTGTTCCCTGGTTGAACCAGAAGACCACCCCCATCAGTGTAGGCACCATGAGAGCTGAGGTGTAGTATCCCAGGTAGGCAAAATACATGGCAATCTTCACTCCAAAATAGTCTGACACCTTGTCTGGCAAAATAAAAATCAAACATGTCAATACTGAAGAATAAGTTATAAAGTTGCTATATTGTTTGGCTCCAGATAAGAGGGAGTAAACTGAACAAATCTAACATTTTCTCACTCATCTTAGCACCAAATTCTAAGGTGTGTAACCACTCATCAGAACCATCTCAAAGAGACAATTTTAATGAGAAGTTACACCATAATTATGGTTTAATTCAGACATCAAGATTTTAGTTTTCAAAATATGCCCCCTATCTGGAGCCCTGCTATTGTGTTGGAAACAAGTATAATGTAACTGTCATAATTATGCAAAGAGTGTAGACCCAGATCAAAGGGCTCCTGAAAATGTTCTCTGATCAGAATCTGCATTGTTTGCAATAATCTTTTATATTTTTGGGACAAACCACTCGAGAGTCAATTTTAATAAGTCATTGATAACACGTACATGTATTGCTTGCAAACAGTGTAAGCACAACTTGACTAATACAGTAGAACCTCTCTATTACGACCACTAAATTGTGTCAAATATTAGCCGTTTAAGACATGTGATTGCTTAAAACAATGTGGAAGTTAAACAGAAAGCTCCTACAGGAGCTTTCTGTTTCACTTTCACATTGTTTGAAGCTGTCGCATGTCTTTTATACAGACAATTAGCCTTCTTTTTAGTGGTCGTAATAGAGAGGTTCTACTGTATTTCAAAAAGTTTTAAGTGTCGTCTGTTTCAAATATATTGTTTGAGAGAAGAAACTGAAGAGATTTCTGAGGACCATGTATCTCATCTTACTGAGTGGTTGTCTGTGCCAGAAGGATTGGACCCATGTCTTGTGCAGCTCCTCAATGGCCTTATTGTCATGGAGAGGATATACCTGTGACACAATCCGCGCCGACTCCAGTAAAGGCACTGCAATAAACAACACAAATCAGTAAGATCATCACCACTATAAAAGGTATGCTTATGGGTATCAAAGATAAAAGCATTGAAAACAAAGCAAATGTGGAAACTTGCAGACTCAGTTTTATTGAGTCTGTTCATAATTAATACTGAAAATGCAAAGTTTCTTGTGCCCCGAAGTGAAATATAGTTATAACTTATATGGTGAAACATCAATATTAGCCACTCACTACAAAGGGAAGGGGATAGTTACACATTGAAAACCTTCATAAATGGACCACCTTATCCCTTCCAGATGAAATCCCCTCTCAGACAGGAGCCCTATCCGATCGTAATATAGTTATTAGTACAAGTGCTTTTCTGAAAGGTTATTAACCAATAGTGTAATCTAGCTGGGTCTACAGTGTTGCCACAAAGTAATAAGCCGTAATAACTCAGCTCTTATGACAAGTTTGCATGTCTGAAGTAGTCAAAACCACTGTAAGCTGATAGCTGTTCTTCTCCCAATGCTTTTATGGTTATGAAAGGTGTGGAATCTGGAAAGCCAATATTTCTTTCCCCACACTGAGTTACATCTGTCATTTCGTGAAACACTGTCAGCATGGATTACAGTGGAGAAGAAGTTATTCTTTCTTGTTTAAAAGCAAACAAAACAAAAATGCATTGCAATAAAATATAGAAAATGACAATATGTTGACAATTCTGACTTTTCAATTTAATCTGAGTGGCAAACAGTTTGGAGCCTGATCAGACGCCGGGTTACCCGGCGTCTGAACTGGCTCCAAACTGTTTGCTCTGGAAATAATAGTTTTGATTTTTACAGGGAAGGAATAATGTCTTCTCCACTGTAACTGCCAATAACTCTTTGCCTGTTAGCAGTGAAATCACAATAACCTTTGCAAACAGTTTAAATCCTGATGAGACACAGAGTAATGCAGAGTCTCAACAGGATCCAAACTGTTTGGCATCTGAATCTATTTTGAAAATAAATTTAGAAACTTCTATTTTGAGAGCAGTTGTAGATGAAAATTGTGCAGATAAACAAGTTACTTTGCATGCAAATTGAAATTGACAAATTACCCTGCATGCAAATTGAAATGGTAAAAAACTTGACATAATTTGCTAAAATTCTAAAAGTAGTTTATTCTTTATATTAACAGATACATGTATTAAATTTTGAATATCTTTGCACAAATTTTGGATCCAGATCATGAGGCCCCATTCAAGCATCAGGCCAAATCAGGATTTAAAGTGTTTGCCCCCTAGTTCCTGTTTTTTTGGTCCAGACAGAATTTTAGCAAATGGATGTTACCAAAGAATTAAACAAAGAAACCAAGATGTAGAATCTAGTTTAAATTAGCAGAGTTGTTTTTTGTTTTGTTTTTCTTTTCATAATTGCTTTCCTGACAAAAACAACTTGTCATCACGAAACTTTTCAACTGTCCCACATTTTTCTCTTTGTCTTATTGTATTGATTCCATGGCTAAAAGAATTGTCTAAGGATCTGTGTCAATCATAATTCACTTTGTATGGATTCTATGACTTATCAACTCTTTGTCACTGTCACTGAAGACTTCTACGGCATCTACAAACACTCTGGATCAAGATCAAATGCCAGGTAACGCAGCATCTGCTCAGGATACAAAACTGTTTGAATTTAGTAACAATGGTTCTATAGTCAAAATTCTAAATCTAAAAGAAGGTTGCTCACAAAAGTTGTAAAGCAGTTGACAATATTGGTAGTAAAAGGGTTCAATATCGTTTCAAAAGATGTTAGTGAGAATATAAGAATCCATCATGAGTGTTGATGTGGGATAGAAATTATCTACCCTGAGGGTCAGAAAATTCCTATCCCACATCAACAAAACAAATGGTGGATTTTGTTCTCCCATTTAAATCATTAAAACACGATATAAATAATGAAATAATTGCAGTTTCTGTGCACTTTTTCCCGCCAAAACACGACATTGTTTATAGTAACATCATAAGAAATGAGTCATTTAGTTACCCGCGTCATGCAGGGCTTGTGGTAAAGCAGGGCAAACAATAAAAGACGTCACATGGTATGGAGGATAGAGTGAAGTTCCACATGGGGAATATCTCTATCTCACATGGGTGAAAATGGGAAAATAAACAGTTCTTGTCTTCACTGTGAAAAGAGGTTAGGTGGCAAAATCTGATCAACACAATGAACCTGTTTAAAATATTAAACTTAAAATAATAACATTTGCAAACAGTGTAGACCGAGATCAGAGGGATCCTGTAAGGCATATTTATCGGGTAATGGGTTAAGCAGCAAGTCAAATGAAAACAAATTAGTTGTCTTCAATAAAGTTTGCAAATTAATGCAAGACATTATTAAAGTAAGACGATCCTGCTTTACTTTTGTCTGCATAAACCCTTACCCAAATAAAACATCCCCATCAAAACTATAACTCCAATACCATAAATATGCATTTTTTTCCTTTATTTGATTCTTTCACTAAGAAAAGTTCCAATTTATACAGTCATGAATATAAACTAAAAGGAACATTTCTTATATCCTAGCAGATGGTAGTTTAACTCTTTCCTCCCTAAAACTTCAAATGGACAATCCCAATTTCCATTTTAGTCTAGTCCATTTCTGACTTTTAAGGGTTGTTGTTGCCAATGTTTAGCCTTGTGACAAACAGTGAAGACCCTGATCAGAGGGCTCCTTTCGGAGCCCTCTGATCTGGGTCTTCACTGTTTGCATATGACATGTATACTATTCACATGTACATGTTTGAAAAGGACGCCTAAATGCGGGACTAGGGTTCAAAGGGTTAAAGCAACCATCATAATGTTATTTGGCTCTAAGGTAAGATTATGGGTTATGTACTGCTTTAGGTGGCCATAAATTGTCTTCAATGCTAGAAACAAGCTATGGGCCAATGGGTTAAACAAGAGCCTGAACCATGGCATTGAGAACTATCATTTAACCCTTAGCCCGCCAAATAAATTATCGTCTGCTATATTTCTCGTCTGCTTCAAGTTTCAAAGTGCTTCAAAGTTGCTCAAAATTGCTGAAAATGTTGTTCGAGTGTCAAACAGCTTGGATCCGGATGAGACGCCGAGTTACTCGGCGTCTCATCCGGATCCAAGCTGTTTGCATATGGAGCTATAGTCGTGAGTGGCAGGCTAAGGGTTAAAATGCTCTGCCACATGATAGACTGACCAGTAAACATGTGATTTCCATGACTTCTCCTATAATTTTTTTAGAATAACCTATAGACAGAACTTAATCATTGAGCCTACTTTATAACCAGAGCTCCAGATAAAGGAGTATTTCAAAACATAAATTGTTATTTCTCCATAAAACCCTATGGTGTCACTACTCATTAGAATTGTCTCTTCGAGACAGTTCTAATGAGTAGTCACACCATAGGATTTGGTGCTGAAACAAGCAAGAAAACATTGAATTTGTTTGTTTTACTCTTTCTTATCTGCAGCCCTGATATAATAACTGTGTGAGACTGGTGAATCTAAAATTATTTACAACACTCCTCAAATAGCCATGCTCAAATAACAGAAATAGAAATAAAACTCCATACTAAGATAATATGGAAATAGAAATAGCATAGAAATAGAACTATCATTACTATTCTTATCTTAAACCTTTGTTTCCTCTATAGACATGTGTGCACATCTGACTTCTATTGAATACTACTTAAAGCAAGATTAAAGAAGCTTTCCACTTTACTTTCATTTTGCTTTTAAGTTGCAACATGTACTTAACAGCATCTGAATTAATATTCATTTATGGTACTTATATGGAGTTGTAAGTAGAGGTGATCAAAGCAGCTTCCCTGGAGGAAACGGTTAATCTTTCTTCAACTGACTATATTGACTAATAAAATATGGAAGTTTTCACCAGGAAAGAGTCAGAATCATGTCAGATCTAAGTTCCTATCAGAAAACAGAGCAGAATCAGATTAGACAGCTCATTTAGGAGCTATCTAATCATGGTCTACTCTGTTTTTAGAATGTGTTGGTATACACTTTAAGCGGGGGAAGCGTAAAGGATTCCACAAATAACTTTACTAAAATAGCACACCTAAATTTGCTTTGAACTAATGAATGGGAATGTTTAGGCTTATAATAAATGGTTAGGCTTATAATAATAATGATCTCAGTCAGATTGTATAGTTCAAAGGATTAAAATACCTTGGAACAAGGGCACCCACGGAGACTTAGTTATACAATCCTCAATATGAGGATACAGATGCTTAATTTCTGTAGCAATTTACACTTAGTTTGAAATGGAGTCAGGTGGCTGCTTAATGCACTATAAAAGTAATGCAGAAAGCTCCTAAACATGCTTCCTTAAGGAGCTTAATTTTGCCCTGCATTACACTGTCACCTATCCATAGGAAAGACTTATGTTAGTGTCAATGCTGAAAGTAAAGCAGAATGCCCTAGTAAGAGCTTTCTGCTTTAAGTGGTCACCAGTTTTCAAAACTGGAAACAGGCTATTGGTAGCCAAGACAGCACAATTTATTTTTTTTATTTTTTTCCATATTTTTTTTATCTCTACAGCAATGGCAATCTAACACAAGCATAACGAGAGCACCGCAAACGGGTGCTGGACGCTCGACTTTCATATACTTGAGACGGCTATATTTTTCAAACTTAAAGAATGTGTATGGGTGTTTAATGCCCTATTGATCATAGAAGTTTGTAAGCAACAACAACTTAAACATACTTGGACAGTCTACATTCCACTTAAAGTAAACTATAAGTCAAAAGAAGGACAATATCTTTGCCTGCTTTACCTGCCTTGTTGTAATGCGTTGCCCTTTTGAAACTAAACAAGTATTCAAATATATTGGAAGTTTGAAATTAATAACTTTCTACGGTTACTGAATAATTTCATATACAAATTCTTAGTCAAACAAGGGCAATAACTCTGCAATGACAAATCCCATGGTTATCTGCTGTGTTGAAAGGTGATGCCCTTTTGAAACTGAACAAGCATTAAAAGTTTCAAGTTAATACCTATGGTAATTATTGAGAAATTTCAATTTACAAGTTTTATGTAAATAAAAACAAGGGCAATAACTCTGGAATGGCAAATCCCCGGTCACCTTTCTTGTTTGAATGAGTTGCCCTTTTGTTATAACACAAGTATTTAAAGTTTCAAGTTAAAACCTTTGACAGTTATTAAGATATTTCAATTTACAAGTTTTAAGTAAATAAATCAAGGGCAATTACTCTGGAATCACAAATCACAGAGTAACCTACCTTGTTGTAATGAGTTGTCCTTTTGATACTTAACAGGTATTTAAAGTTTCAAGTTAATATCTTTCATAGTTATTTAGATATGTTAATTTATATTTTTTAAGTAAATAAAACAGGGGCAATAACTCTGGAATGGCAAATCCTAGGGTTACCTGCCTTGTTGTAATGAGTTGCTCTTTTGATACTTAATAACTATTCAAAGTTTCAAATGGATACCCCTCATAGTTATTGAGATATGTTAATTTATAATATTTAAGTAAATAAAACAAGGGCAATAACTCTGAAATGACAAATCACAGGGTTACCTGCCTTGTTGTAATGAGTTGCCCTTTTGATACTTAACAACTATTCAAAGTTTCAAATGGATACCTTTGATAGTTATTGAGATATGTTAATTTATAATTTTTAAGTAAATAAAATAGGGGCAATAACTCTGAATTGACAAATCCCAGGGTTACCTGCCTTATTGTAATGAGTTGCCCTTTTGATACTAAACAACTATTCCAAGTTTCAAATGGATACCTTTGATAGTTATTGAGATATGTTAATTTATAATTTTTAAGTAAATAAAACAAGGGCAATAACTCTGAAATGACAAATCCCAGGGTTACCTGTCTTGTTGTAATGAGTTGCCCTTTTAATACTGAACAACTATTCCAAGTTTCAAATGGATACCTTTGATAGTTATTGAGAAATGGACTCTTACAAAAACCTTAAGCAAAAAACTTAACCGACGCAGACGCTGACGCAGACGCAGACGCAGACGCAGACGCAGACGCAGACGCTGACGCAGACGCAGACGCAGACGCAGACGACAGGGTGACGACAATAGCTCGACTTTTTGAAAAAGTCGAGCTAAAAATGTAAATTTTATAGTGATTGACGAGAAATGAATTATTTTTTTACTATTTTAAAAACACACCCTCCCGGAAATTGACTGCCAATATTTGGCTTATTCTAGGTACACTGTTGAAAGTCACTGAGTGTTACTGTTTAATTTTAACCCGGCTGTACTTTTTCCTAGGTTTTATGAAAAAAAACCATGGAAAAAACCACGGAGTATTCGGACGGTCATATTACAAAAACCTTGGAAAAAAGACGAGAAAACCTTAGAAAATACAAGACCTTGGTTTTTACATGGTTTGACAAAATACCTCGGAAAAGTTTACGAGGAATCCTTGTAAAATATTTAATTTCCAAGGAAACCACGGAAACAAAAAATCCTCGGAAAAGTTTACGAGGAATCCTTGTAAAATATTTAGGAAAAAACCATGGAAATATTAGAACCATTTTACCTGGTTTCGACAAAATACCATGGAAAAGTATATATATACGAGGCATAGTTAACTACTAGTGGGTGGGGTACCACATGCTTTTGTTTGTATCATGTAAATATCCAAAATATATTATGATCATGATAAAATTGTATTTATGTAAGCTATGTAACTTACCATGAATCTTTTGTCAGGAGTCTGAACTGGTTTGGAGTCTTTAATTTTTGCCACATTCACATTTTAAAGTATAGATAAACAGACAACTTAAATCTCTGACCTCTGATTGTTGTGAGCTGGTGTCCTGGGTGTGTATATTATTCACTGTTTTGTGAAACTTACAATTGTAGCAAATATTACTTATATTTATAATTCACTAAGTTGTACTTCCAAGGTTTTTCCGTGCTGGAAAATGTCTAAGTACAATTTTTACGAGGTGCAAATTGTTTAAGTTATTATTTTACAAGGATTTTCCGTGCTAAAAAATGGTTAAGTTCTTATTTCCGAGATTGTTCCGTGTTTATTTTTGCCAAAGTCCAATTTTTCCGAGCTTTTGCCAAGGTTTTAAGAGTTTCCAAGGTTTTTTCTTAATATTTACGTGGTTTTTTTGTTCATAAGCATGCATAAACCATGGAAATTTTGGTGACTAAACAAAAACCTTGGAAATTGTTACGAATAACCATGGAACTTTTAGAATTCCATGTAAATTCCACGTAAATTATTCATATTCCATGGAAATTTTACACTGAACCTTGGAAAAAGTACAGCCGGGAGTCCTATAGTTCACGGACTAGTTTAATTGCATAATTGTTTCTATAACTTCAAAGTAAACATTTCAAACTCCATAAAAATAGTATTTACTTTTAGTTATATCATGGTTTACATTGAAATTGAAGCCGTTAAACTTAGCAAATTTTCAAAATCATGGTATTTTTTTTTCGAAAATATTTTTTTACTCATTGGATTGTGCTATACCCTTTAGTTACCCCTTTTGATGCTTTTGACACCCATTTAAAGCACCGGTATGATTGGATACTATTTATGAGCTTATTTTTATTCATCACTGTCATTGGGGTTTCCCAAAAAATCTTCCGTCCATGTTCGGAGAACTTCCAGGAATGCTAAAATTCGAATGACGTTCCACGATAAACAACGTCTTTTATCCAACTTATTTTGGCACAGGTAGATTATTTTAACATTTTATTCGTCATTGGTTATCAACATTTTGTTGATTTTATCCACTGGGGTCGTTTATTTTACATTTTATTTCAAGTCAGTTTGCATTGTGACAGATACAAATCGCGCATGCGCCGTATCAGCTGTCTTGGCTACTATTGGGTAATGGGTTAAGATGTGTGGATGAGTTAGGTTTTACGGAACTGTGACACAGAATATGTCATATAGCGCTAATGAATGATGAGGGATGATGAGATGAGATGGTTTCAGGAAGACGATTTCGGCTAATCTCATTAATTGTGAAGCAATGAATTGGATCAAAACCATTGTCCTGCCTTTCTTTCAGTTCTTGGCAGTGGGGATAATCTCGGTTAAATAAACAGAGACATTCCGTATGACAATGAAGCCCCAGAATCACGACAATTTAGGTCTCTGGGGTAAAGGGTTAAGGAAATAGCATGACAGCTGGTGGTAATGGTATTTTTATATCATATATCATACAGTAATATTAATATAAACCCTTATACTGCTATAAGCATTATATTAACACTTATTGAAAACAGTATAGACCCTGATCAGACAGCTCCTGAAAGAGCTCTCTGATCAGGGTCTACACTGTTTTCTTATAGGATATGTCTTGATAGTCTGTACTCTTTTCTGGGAAAATTTTTCTTTATTTTATTAGCCAATGTAATAGTTCAGATCATAGATTAACATAGTGTGGAGAATGTTATATATGAATGTTCAGCAGGTGAAAAGTTTAACCTTTTACTCTAATGCCCGTTTCTAGTATGAAGATATGTGACCACTTAAAGCAGGTTGAAAGTAAAGCAGAATGTGCCTTAAGGCACATTCTGCTTTACTTTCAGCCTGCTTTAAACTGCTAGATTATAGAAAATATTTCTTACAATACATGATCACCAGTCTTAACCCATTACCACATTGCCTGTTTCTAGTTTGAAGATAGGTGACCACTTAAAGCAGGGTTAAAGTAAAGCAGAATGCCCTTTACTTTCAGCCTGCTGTAAGCTACCACCTGTTAGAATAAAGAAAATATTCCTGATTATACATATTCATGACTGTATAAATTGGAACTATTTTCTTTGGCGGAGGAATAAACTGGTTGTGCTAAAAGGCACTTCTATGGGGGAAAGGGTTGAGTAGGAGAAATGTTTTAAAACCCTCCAGCTGTGAAATCAATAGCTGGATTGACAGCCACTGTACTAGGTGAAAGGTCCCTTGTCTACCTCGTTTGTCAGTATATCACGAATGATTCACCATATTCCTCATTAATAGAAACTGAAATGCCTGTGGGTGATCTATGTACAAGTTAATTAACAAGTATAGTTGAGACTTGTACAGTTGCTAATTAGCTCGTCAAACCAAACGTTAAAGTCCTCATCAACCAAGAGTACATGTATTTTCCAAAGCCTATATTATCCCATTCCTCACAGCGGCACCATGGAGTGGCCCTACATAAGAGCAATAAATCAATGATGAGGTTTTGTATTTCTGGAGCTTTCTGCTTTACTTTCCCCTTGCTTGGTCAGCCATCTGCTTTAAAGACTGTTGAATATAGGTGAACTGCATATATGGCTATGGAGGGAAAGGGTTTACTTTTCTGTCTTCATTGTAACGTCATTGTATGCCTTTACTTGTTTCTCACAGAAATGGCATTGTCATGACTGAAGACATATGGTTGCTTAAAGCAGCCAGAAAGTATAGCAGAATGCTCCTTATGGAACATTCTGTTTTACTTTCAGCCTGCTTTGAACTACCATATGATAAGATATAGAAAATATTTCTTATGGTGCATATTCATGGCTGTTTAATCATATGAGTTAAAATTTTGGCACCTGTTTAACCCATTACCCCATAGCCTATTTAAAGTATTGAAGATAAGTGACCATTTAAAGCAGGTTGAAAGTAAAGCAGAATGCACCTAAAGGTGCATTTTGCTTTACTCTCAGCCTGCTTTAAGCTACCAATTATGCTAGAAGATGGAAAATATATCTTATGAAACATACTTATGATGGTATAAAGTGGAACTATTTTCTTCAGTGGAGGAATAAATTGGCGTATTTATGGGGTAATGGGTTAAACATGGTTCCAGTTCCTTGACCTACCTATAGGTTGCCCCTCCAGAAACTGCAAGTCCCTTCAGGGCTCGGAGGTTCATGAGCATGACAGTGATATACAATAGCCTGTCTCTCTTCACTGGCCAGGAACTGGTGTTCATCCTCCACACAGTCATAAATATGTTTCATAAGAAATATTTTCTATATTCTTGCAGATGATAGCTTAAAGCAGGCTGAAAGTAAAGCAGAATTACTTTAAACCTGCTTTAAGTGATCACCTGTTTTCAAAACTAGAACCTGGCTATTGGGTAATGGGTTTAACAATTGGTTACAGTTCCTTGACCTACCTATAGGTTGCCCCTCCAGAAACTGCAAGTTTTCAAACTTCTCTCCCTTCAGGGCTCGGAGGTTCAGCAGCATGTGATATACAATAGCCTGTCTCTCTTCGCTGGCCAGGAACTGTAGTTCATCCTCCACCCCCTCGTAGAACTTCTGGTCCTCAAACACAAACTCCTTCATCCCTCCACCCACGTCAGTCTTCAGTCGCTTCACTATCGCTAGCTCCTCAGCTCCCCTCAGTAAACTGTAAATATAGTTAACTCTTTAAACACTAACGTAACTCTTGTTGGTTATTATGTTCCCTTGTGGATCTTTTATTTACCAGAACATGAACCCCTGATACCTTCCTACTTTGTCGCAATTCTGAGGCTAATTGTCAAAGGGAATCGTCTCCATACCCTTAAGGCACTTTCTGCTTTACTTTCAACCTGCTTTAAGTGGTTACCCATTTTCAACATAGGGTAATGGGATAAACAGACTGAAGGTAAAACAAATACTCATCATCTTTTAAATGCTTTAATAAAGGTTTAACTGTGAATGTAGATCCCTCTAAAGTTTTCACTAAGTACAGAAAGGTTTGCGATTTGAAACTCTTAATCATAGAACTTCTTTTACTCTCTATGACAGGACGTGTAAATCCTTCATCAGATTTTGCAGCCAATAAGTCTGTAGTAATAGCAGCACAGAAACCTGAACTGTTGTCTGCTTGATAAATGTTGTATGCCTGATAACTGATGTCTGATAAAAAATTAAATAATTTCTTTCCTTCATAGCCAAAAATGCGAATCTCCCTATATTCAATACGTGATAGTTTAAAGCAAGATGAAAGTAAAGCAGAAAGCCCCTTCTAGGTGCTTTCTGCTTTTCTTTTATCTTGCTTTAAGCTTCCATCTATATTCAACACCATTAATATTCCAGAGCTATGATCTAAATGACAAATTGTTATGATCATGATCAGGCGACAAGGCATCTGTTAACAATTCCCTGTCAATCAACGGTATGCCCTGCTAATAGACTAGGATGAAATCCTTTATCATCTACGATAAGATAGACTACACTACTTGTTCTACTACTATAACTGCTATAAATATTTCTCTTCATTGCAAACATCTGGGAGTTTTTATCATGACAGATTCTGTTGTGATTTACATTGATGCCTTGAGTTGTCTATACTATGATTATGATATTTCTTCATTATGTACTCTGCAAATTTGGTCAGGGAAGCATTAATGTAAATGCAAATTTGTTCTTCCCCGAATTATTATCAATTCTTAGCATGCTAGCGGTGAAACAATGATAACCTTTGCAAACATTATGGAACCCAATGAGATGCTGTGAAACACAGTGTCTCATTAGGATCCAAACTGTTTGACACTCTGACCCTGTTTTTAAAAGAAATGTTGAACCATTTTTTAGAATAGTAGCAGACCACAACTGTTGCAGATGAAACAAGAACGGTGTCACAGTAAGTGACAAATGCCTGAGGTTTTTTGTCACAGAAATGTAATCATTTGGCTGTAAAATCAAATCATACAGCATGTATTGTACTGAAGAGCTTCATGAGTTAAGCATACGTGCCAATTATGAAGTCAAAAAGTCATGTAGTAAGTTTAGAAGTTCTGGGCCAATTTTGACTCATTTGATCTCTAAATGGCCTCTAAATGACCTTGACCTTTGACAGGCATGACATTAGTTGTACTGAATAGAAGAGCTTCTTGAGTTGAGTACGCATACCAAATATGAAGTTTCTACAACAAGCAGTTGTTAAGATATGGACAAGGTTAAAGTTGTGGACAGACAGACAAACAGACCAAAAACAATATGCCCCGACTAAGTCGTGCTAGGGTAAAGAGTTCTGTTTTTTTGTCATGATTTGTCATAATGTATCAAAGAGTTCATACAATTCAAACAGTAAAACCTCTCTTCAATGACACTCAAATTGAGCCTTTTGGAGGTTGTTCAAGACAGGTGATATTTGACACATCATAATCAAGCTCTGTAAATATTATACGGTATTATGACTTTTTGACAAAGCCTATTTTTCAGTCATATGTCTCAACACTGAAAACTGAAAAACTCTAGGATGAAAAGAGCTAACAGCTTTAAAACATAAACTATATAGAGAATCTGTTTCAAATTGAAAGACCTTGGGTTTTGACTGGTCATGTTAGGTTTTTTTAAATTATTAATTTTCAACCCTTATACTGCCATGGCAATTTTGAATTATTTCTCAAATCTAAATTTCAGGAATTTTGACTAAAGTAACATAAATATGGGTGCAGAAACAATGTGGATCCTAATTAACCCCTAACCCCATAGCCTGTTTGCAGTATTGAAGAGAGTTGACCTGTTAAAGCAGGCTGAAAGTAAAGCAGAATGCGCCTTAAGGCGCATTCTGCTTCACTTTCAGCCTGCTTTAAGCTACTATCTACTAAGATATAGAAACTATTTCTTATGATACATTTTTATAATTTTATAAATTGGGACTTATTTTCTTCATTGGAGGAATAAAATAGAGGCGTAAAAAGGTGTATTTATGGGGTAATGGGTTAAATGCCCAATGTCTGATCTGATCCAAAAAAAATCCAAATATCAGTGTATGAGTAAAGCTTAACAGTGAAGGGTTCAACCAACATAAGAAAACAACAACATATAATTATAATAAATACTTCACTCTTCATAACTGGCCGTCATATAGAATGCATATACTCCAGTGTTGTTCCAATGTCGCACATGCACGAGTATCTGTGGTGTACGTGCACGAAGCCTTGCCAAGAGCCACATCAGAGTGCTGTCCTGTGTCCTGGCTGGCAGCGTCATGATGATGTCACAGTTCCGTGTCGGAATGGATGAGTGAAGTACCTTACTGGAAGCCACCAGGCGAGTCGTCCTTGAGCATTTTGTCTCTATGAGCTTCAGCGCTGCAAGAAGAAAAGAATAGAATAATAATTTAATCAACTACCACAATACAATACCATTAGTCTCTTATTTAAACTCATTCACCCCTGAAACTTTAAAAACCCTTTACCTCATTTAGAAGTGCCGTTTACCGCCTTCAATATAAAGAAAATAATTCCTATTTATATAGTTCTGAATATGTATCATAAACAATATTTTCTATTTTATAGCAGATAATTGCTTAAAGCAGGCTGAAAGTAAAGCAGAATGTACCTTAAGGCACATTCTGCTTTACTTTCAACCTGCTTTAAGTGGTCACCTATCTTCTATACTAGAAACAGGCTATGGAGTAACGGGTTAATGGAAAATTCAAATTTCCAATAAGTTTAGTCCATTTATGACTATTAAGGGGTGTTTTCTGCAATAAATTGCTGAACAACAAACAATAACTTAGACCCCGATCAGCTAGATTGAGGGCTTCTAACGGAGCCCTTTGATCTGGGTCTTAGCAAACAGTGTTTGAATAGAACATGTGTACCCTATATATGTAGGTTGCTTCCAGTTTAGTTTTACATCATTTCAACAAAAGAAACATCACAGTACAATCAAAACAGTTTGAATCCAGATCAGTTTGATGTCTTATCTGCATTTGGACTGTACGTTTGCTAATGCTTATTTTAGGCAATTTGTGTCATACATGATAAAGATTAATTTCACATTGACACTATAGTGCTTTAGAACCAGATTTTCAAAACTTTTGCAAATGATCTGGGTCCAGATCTAGGCCTACGCTGTATTTCGTAATTTTAATCATTAAGGTGACAATCCACCTTAAGTCAGTCAGTAATCTCAGATCATCTGAATTAGAAAATAAACAAATCCACTTGAAATTTGAGTAAATTTAACTCTTTCAACACCATGGACCTGTTTGAAATATACCCATGGCATTTGGAAACAGTGTCAACCCAGATCGGAGGGCTCCTATAGAATCCCTCTGTTCAGGGTCTACACTGTTTGCTATTTTAGACAAGTATTTATTTAAACTACCCACAATTCAAAGTAGACTGGTTCATAGTTTGTTTACTTAAAAGATCCATAGGGGAATCTAATAACCCACAAGAGATACTTAGTGTTGAAAGAGTTAAGGATTAAGGAAAACTGACCAAGAATGTTATCAAAATTAGATTACTGAAGAAGTATTATCGCCTGTTCAAGTTTATTACACCATGTGATTTATAGTTTTAATAGACAGACCATTTATTTACAGAACAGATCTCACAATGAGACGTTAATACTTGTTTATGATATTTTAAAATCTTACAAACCAAAACATTTAAAATAATTACCTACCGTGAGCACAATGCACTTTATTTATTTATTTACACTTTGAATAGATACTTTTATTGTGCTGGTTGAAAGGCTATATCATTATCCCATTACCCCCATAATACAGCTTTTTATGCTTACATTTTATTCCTCCACTGAAGAAAATAGATCAACATTAAACAGTCATGAATATGTACCATAGCAGATGGCAGCCTAAAGCAGGTTGAAAAGAAATTTAGAAACGCCTTCAGATGCATTCTGCTTTACTTTTCAACCTGCTTTAAGTGATCACCTGTTTTCAAAACTAGAAATAGCTTATGGTTTGTTTGTTGTTGTTTGTTTGTTGTTTTTTTAGGGGGGTTGTTTGTTGTTGTTGTTGTTGTTTGTGGGGAGAAGGGGGTTTTAGGGGTTAACTATTTAAATGTTTACTGTAAAAAAAATAGTTTCTAAAATAATTTTGCGAAAACCAAACAGATATAAGCTGGATCCAAACTTTTAAACTTTCTTCTGAAACAATAACCATGGAAAGTAATTGGATTTTTTTTCTGAAACAGATCATGAAATACTCAATGGTATTGAAATCTCTGTGAATACAATTCTAATTATAAGTCAAAACATGATTTGGTGGTGCCATAAAAATGTTAGAGTTCAAAACCCTTCTCTAGCTTTTATATTCAGATTTTTGAAAACAGTGAAGACCAAGACCAGACAGCTTCTTAGGGAATCAGATTTTTTAGGATCTGTGTAACATGGGTCTCCACTCTTCAATCGCATGGGAAATGATTCTTTATTTTTTAAAGTTAATGGAGTAACACATGTAGTTAATATATAATTTAAGTATGAATATTCAGTAGAAGGGTTATAATACTCCCTTCAACAAGAACTAGATTTTGTATTTGAGAAATACTTTAATGTCTCCCACTGCAACTCCTATCCACAAAATGGTCCATGAACATTTTCACATATGCATGTAATTCGTTGATGGTATGTGTAAAGATTTGGAGGAAAACCCTTCAAAAGTGTAACTAAGAGGTAGTTAGCTGCACAATATTGTTCCCTACAATAGTCTATGTAGAAAAAATATTTAAAAGGCCATAATTTTTCTGCCAAACAGGTTAACTTGTGATCTGAGGATCATAAATGTTTGTCATTTCAATCATAATATGTGAAAATATAGAGAATAAAGAGCCATTAATATGACAGAATAAAAGCAGGAAACATTTTGAGCAGGTAAAATTGTATATCATGATCATTAACTATGATAAAATAAAGCAGGTACAGTCTTAAAGTGCCAGTAACATCCTGATTAAACACCATGCTAATGACATTACAATCCATACAAGGATTTTCTTGGGATTCATTATTTTTACAGTTTAAGTCATGAATACTACTTAAACGTCTTCTTCAAAATTGTCTGCTAATTTTCTAAAACTGACTTTGACTGCATATTATCCAAAACTCTTAAAATTATATTTATGTGACAAACAGTTGGGATCCTATCAGACACATATTTAAAAAACATTATTCTTTCCCAATAAACATGTTTACTGTAAAATTATTATTTCCTATTCAAACAGTTTGGAGCCTGATCAGACGCTGGGTAACCCGGCGTCTGATCAGGCTCCAAACTGTTTGCCACTCAGATTAAAATAAATAGTCAGGATTGTCAAAAATATGCCATTTCCGCCATTTTATTGCAATACATTTGCTTTTCTTTTGCGCTGAAACGGGAAAGAATAACGTTTTCTCCACTGTACTCAGCATGTAAAGTGCACTACTAGCACTCTTAAGAGTTCAAGGGTAATTTTTCTCCCAGACCAAAGCTGACAGTAACGAAAATGACTATTATTTGAGATGATTAACTATAATCAAATACAATCAGCAGAGGCAGAGTTTTGTCATGTTCTGGAGTATTACAGAAAGTTGCCTCAATGACTGAGAATTTCTTTGCTGCATTTAGGTCATTTGTTATACAGGCAAATTAGTGTTTTACTGATCTCTTGAAAGATTAATACATGGAAGGAAGTCTTTTAGACTGGTGATTACTTGATCTCTATTTTCTTCAGTGGAGGAAAAATGTATATACGTAAAAGCCTAAAAGGTGTATTTATGTAACTTGTTATACAGGCAAATTAGTGTTTTACTGATCTCTTGAAAGATTAATACATGGAAGGAAGTATTTTAGACTGGTGGTTACTTGATCTCTATTTTCTTCAGTGGAGGAAAAATGTATATGCGTAAAAGCCTAAAAGGTGTATTTATGGCATTTCATTGGATAGTATTAATGAAAATTAAGAGTAATGCAGAAAACTTCTACAATAGATCTCTGTATGTAGCCTTCGTCCTGCATGCAGTAGTTACCTGTCTAAAGAGGTTACTTGAAACACATACTCAAATGTACCAAAAAACTGACATACAGTAAAACCTCTCTATAACTACCAACAAATCAAAAGCTTATTGATTGTATAAAATACTGGTGACAGCTTAAGAAAGGTGACAGTAAAACAGAAAGTTCCTACAGGAACTTTCTGTTTTACTGTCACCTTACTTTACACAGTCACCTGGCATAAACACCTAATAATTAACACAATTAACCCTTAGCCTGCCACTCACGACTATAGCTCCATATGCAAACAGCTTGGATCCGGATGAGACGCCGAGTAACTCGGCGTCTCATCCGGAACCAAGCTGTTTGACACTCGGACAACATTTTCAGCAATTTTGAGCAACTTTGAAGCACTTTGAAACTTGAAGCAGACGAGAAATATTGCAGACGACAATTTATTTGGCGGGCTAAGGGGTCGTAAAAGAGAGGTTTTACTGTACATTAGCAGCTACGATTTATCAACTTTAGAAAAATATTATTCCGAGAAGAAATTGAAACATCCAACAATTCAAAAGTTCAACAAATCAGTGAGAGATAAGATTTAAAACATTTAAACGGATCTAAATATTTCAGTATATACTTATATGCATGTTGTTTTTGTAGTTATAAACATACATGCTTTGTAAATGTTTCCTTTGTATATGTTATGTTTTTATGATTGTTATTATATGTAAATAAACGGACTTCCAGTAGTTAGCTCCAAAAAGAAAAAAACATTAGTAGCTGTAGTACTACTGCAATAATGTGCAACTGTATTTAATTAACTCCTTTCACTGCCAGTGCCTCACCCTTACAATGCTGATTTTTCAAAAGGATGCACCAATTTTCTAGTCAATTAATAAGACCAATTTTACATAGCCTCTTGAGGGAATTGCCTAAAAATATATTAAGTATGACTAACAGTGCAGACCCTGATTTAAGAGCCCTCAGATTTTGGTCTACACTGTTTGCAAAGGATATATGTATACATCCAACACTGTTAGGGTTAACAACATGTCTTAATATTACTGATCATTAGTATAGTTAAGACATTATCTTGGCCTCTAACCCAGGTCCAAATTGTTTGACACTGACATTTCAATGATTCTCAATAAACAATTCTCAATTTCTAATTTGATTTTTTTTTAAAATAGAACTGATGACAATTTCTGAAGCAGATAACAATGTCCAGACAGGGGCAGAGTTAATTTTCATTACAGTAGGGTGTCATGGGTAATAATACAGCCAAAGGATACCTGTCACATCTGTAGACTATAACTACAACCAGACTCAACAAATCACAATCATGTGTAACAATGTCAGTGTAACAGTAGAGAAGACATTTTTTTCCTGTTCAAAAGCAACCAAAAACTCAAAAGTAATGCACTAAATTGGAGAACTATTTGAAATTTCTAACTATCTAGTTTAATATGAAAGGCAAACAGTTTGGAGCCTGATCAGACGCCAGGTTACCTGGCATCTGATCAGGCTCCAAACTGTTTGCATTGGATATAATAATTTTAACACAAATGCATTTATTGGAAAAGAAAAACATCTTCTCCACTGTACGTCTACCATAAGAAATCATTATCACTGTACCAATCAAGTTATACCTCCTCATTACAAGCTCAACATTAACTCATTCAATGCCTTACTCCGAGTACAAAAGTTATTTGCAAACAGTTTGGATCCTGATCAGACGCCGTGAAACACGGCGTCTGATCAAGATCCAAACTGTTTGACACTCATTTCAATATTTCTTCAGTCAAAATACCTAAAATTTAAATTTGACAAATAAAAACAGACAACACTTGTTTAAAATTAATGACATATGTAATTCCGCTTTCTAATAAAGTCTAGTCTAGACCATTTTTGACAATATTTGATTTTTCAGTTGAGAAGCTAACTAAGGACTTTCGTTATTTCTCATTATGTTCGTTTGTATGCGTACGTCTTTTAACCCATTAACCCATAGCCTGTTTCTAGTTTTGAAGACAGGTGATTACTTAAAGCAGGTTGAAACTAAAGCAGAATGTGCCTTAAGGCGCATTCTGTTTTACTTTCAGCCTGCTTTAAGCTATTATCTGCTAGAATATAGAAAATACTTCTTATGATTCTTATTTGTAACAGTATAAATTGGAACTATTTTCATCAGTAGTGAAATAAATTAAAGGCATAAAAAGGCTTTTTATGGAGTAATGGGTTAAACAGGTCCATAGGGTGAAAAGAGTTAACAAAAATTCTGTCAAAATCAATAAACCTTTTGTCTCATTAAAGGGAAATAAGGTCGAGAAAAACCGACTGAACTAAGAGTCTAGCGTAGTTCAGGTCACTTGGCAGTAAATTAACAAGTTGAATGAACCTGCTCATTGAATTCTCATAAACTACAAGAGCTGTCTACAGATTTTCTACATTGGGGAAGACACCATTCTAGCTTTCCAGTTTACAAGAAACAATTTTATACAAACACAATGCACTAAGATATAGAAATTTTGCAATTTCTTAAATTGTTTAAGTATTTTTTAATCCCTGTAGCAACAGTTTGAAGCCTGAAAAGTTTTCTTAAAGGTGTCTGATCTAGATCCAAACTGTTTGCAATGCTTTTTTAGCAAACAAGATTATTCTGAAAGTATTATGTCTTATATTAGTTTATTATACAGTACAACCTCTGAGCTATTTCTACCACTAAAACGAAGACTAATTGATTGTATAAAAGATGACCTGGCAATGCATCTATATTTAACCCTTTCCCCCAAAAGCCTTGTTTAAGTGTCCTTGACTGGTGGTTGCTTAAAGCAGGCTGAAATTAAAGCACTTCATTGTGTGAGGATGCCTGATTTTCATCCTATTGCTTTTGAACATTATAGACAGCTTGTAGGAACAGGAAAAGACACTTGTAATTATGTACTAAGAATATGTAAAGGCCATATTAACAGAAGAACAAACTACAGAGGTCGATCCTCTCTACAACCGCACTCCAAACAACGTCTCCCTCCTTACAACGACCCTTGCCGAAGTTCCCTTAACCTGACAATTATGTCTAACGCCTTCACTGCTGCAATATCGTCTGCTTAAAATTGTTTTCTGCTGTTTTTCTTACATAAATGACATTTTGACAGAAAATACATAATGACGAGTGACAAACAGCTTGAATCCAGATCAGACGCTGCGTTACGTGGCGTCTGATCTGGGTTCAAGCTGTTTGCAAATGTAAGCTAATTTCCCTCCCTATAACGACTCACTCCGAACAACGCACATATTTTTTTGTCTCCCATTGGGTGTCGTTGTAGAGAGAAAGAACTGTAATTACAGATATTCAGCAGACAACATTTTCAGCAGACAAGGTCAAGACAGAGGACAGAAAACACTAATGAAAATCCAACTGGAATCACCATGGGTTTCCGCTTCAATTAATTATCAATTTAACACATTCTGCCACTGAAGTTGATAATATCTGAAAGCCTAGAGACTAAAACTTCATGCCTTCATGTTAAATCTGTCCATTAGAATCAATTCCTGCTCATTCCAAACGCTGTAATGATTTGTTTAACCCTTCTTCTGCAATTAGTGACTACCGTCATGTTTTAAAAACAGTGTAGACCCAGACCAGACAGTAAACTAAGGACCGTTTTCTTACAAGATATGACTGCCATGACTCTACATGCTTTCCTCTGGAAAATTTTCCTTATCTTATTACCTAATCTTATAGTTAACTCATTACCCATTAGCCTGTTTCTAGCTTTGAAGATATAAGGTGACTACTTAAAGCAGATTGAAAGTAAAGCAGAATGTGCCTTCAAGCACATTCTGCTTTACTTTCTGCCTGCTTTAAGCTATCATCTGCTAGGATATAGAAGACAATTCTTATAGTACATGTTCATGACCAAATGAAGTGGAACTATTTTCTTTAGTGGAGGAATAAATTAAAGGCACAAAATGGCGTGTTTATGGGGTAATGGGTTAATGTAAAAGATGTTCATTGTCCGTAGATTTTTCTATATCATTATTCAGCAGAAGAAGGATTCAAATTAACACAAAGAATTTTAGTTCTTATAATCATCCCCCCTCCCAAATTCAATGTTCACCATCAATACAATTCACCAGTGTCCCTGTGGAATTTAGCAATCCTTAAATTATTCGTGATTTTTGGCTCCAATTCAGTGAAAATCTAAATTAATTGATGGAAAAAGACAATTTACCATCAGAACAAGAACCGGTATCCAGCTAAAAAGAAATCAGACAATGCATCTCATTTTTAGGAGACAGTTTAATCCGATAATATATATCACGCACAATAGTAGACATAAGCAAACACTGTGTAGACCTGATGATAAGCAGCAATTTGCAATGTCTAATCATGGTCTCACTAACACAGCACGTACTGTTTGCTTTTTCATATGAAATAATCTGCTTTATCCCATTACCCCATAAATACACCTTTCATTTATTCTTCGTCTGAAGAAAAGTATTCGATTTATATAGCTATGAATATGTATTATAAGAAATATGTTCTATACTCAGCCAAAAAAGAAAGTACCAACTTTTGTATTCTAAATTATCAGCGTCTTATTCATAAACTGTATTTGAATTTTATTTCATAGAAAATAGCAGACGACATGAAATCATTGTGGCTAAATAAATTGCACATTGTATTGAAAATTAAAGGTACATAACTCTTTTTCTGAAAACAGCATTTTTGCTTAGAATTTTTGTTCCATGGAATCGAACAATTGTAATCATATTCAGCAACTAGAACTTTTTCTGAAAGAAAATAAAATCACATTAGACTTTCATTCATGACAATATTAATGGTGTTATTGAGACTAGAAAGTCTTATAATATCAAATTACCTCCCTTTGCATTGAAATAAGAACAAACTTTAAGTATTTAATTTTCGTTGCTTGTGTCATTTAATTTTTTACTGGAATACATTGGTGACCATATGGGCCTTTAAAACCTCAAACAAAACTGAAGTTGATAAAGTACTTTTGAAGATATGGAGCTTGAAAATTTACTGAATGTATAGTAAAAGTTAACAAGTGAGCAACTTACTTTTTTGCTGCGTATATTAAAATGGCCTGCAAATAGCCCCAATTTAAATCTGTAGAACACGTGTGGGGCGAAATAGGACGTCGTGTTCGAACAAATCACACAATCAGCACGGTAAATGACTTTGCATCAGGGTTACAAGTTAAATTGAACAATTTTCCAGCGTCATTATTACAGCGTTACGTCAACAGCGTTCACCGCCGATTCGTGACATGCAATGGACAAAATGGTGGAATCATGAGATAATGACTCCAAATTCAATACTTACAGCCTAATTTAGGTGCTTATACCACATTCAAAATGAAATTAAACCTTTCTTGTTTGTGAACCCAGTCTTATCAAAGAAAGTGCCTTTTTGAAATCGACCCCTATGTCATTTCGCTCAATATTTTACAATAAAAAAAATATTGTGTCGACTTCAATTTTTCACCGAACTTCACTAAGGAATTGTTCTTCAATCCAGATAAAAAGAATAGTCAGAAAATATTTCAGTTCCTAGTATATAGATAGAAATATACGATGGGTACTTTCTTTTTTGGCTGAGTATATATTATAGCAGATGGTAGCTTAAAGACATACGCTTGCAAATGAAAAATGTTGAAAAATAAACTTCTTAAATACCTTAATTACTATATATTTTCTGGTCTGCAATGCATTTATAACCACAAAAATGAATTTTGAAAAGTTCTTGTATGTAAATTATGTGAAATATAGTCTTTTCTGTACAGGCACTGTTTCAAGATTTGAAAAAACTGTCCAGAGTGGCATTTCTTGTAGAAAACATGTTTTTGTTTTTATAAGCAGCACTGTAAATTCTTGAAGTAACTAAAACATTATCAAATGCTGTTGTACTAAATTACACATATATATTAATCATATTAAGCAAATATTGGATGAGTATTTCTCATTTTTAGGTCAACAGAGACCTAATTTGGATAGTGGGGGAGGTAATTTTTCTGCATAAAATCTAGGGGGTAGGGTTAGAATTTTGACCATATTCCATAAATAAGCATGATGACACCTAGGTTTCATTACATTTTCTGATGGGTATTGGAGTAATCATCGTTTCTGCCAAGTAAAAACAAATTATTATGGGTGATTATAAAAATTTAGTAATTTTTTGAACATTTTTATTTCGAAAATGGAAAAAGTTTGTATAAAAGAGAGTGTCAGTGTAAATTTTGTTTCCTAGTTATTCTTTAAATTGTTACATTTTACCAGTAGAATCACTTCGATATACTTTATTTATATCAATTTGATGAAATAACACTTGACTCAACATAAAATATCACCAAATTAGCAAAGAGAGACACTTAAAGATAATCAGCTGCAGTTTTGACATTTATTTCTCAGCGGTGTTAACAAATAATCAAGGGTCAAATTGGTCAAAGCCTATATTTGAAAATTAAGCACAGCAACCCAATACTTTCTTTTTATTTTCTTTCTTAAAATGGTTGAGTGTATATGTTCACAAAGTATGAAGACATTTTTATGGAAATTTCATTTGCACATGTATGTCTTTAAAGCAGGCTGAAAAAAAACAGAATGCGCCTTAAGGCGCATTCTGCTTTGCTTTCAACCTACTTTAAGTGGTTACCTGTCTTCAAAACTAGAAATGGGCTATAGGGTAATGGGTTACAGACAAACACTACAGTGTCATAATATCAACCAGGTATAACTATAATGAAATCTTCCATCAAGCACATAGGGAGAGTTTATATTGTAATATCAAGGTATAAATGCATGGGATCTTACCCACTACCCAATTGTCTCTTTTTTCTAGTTTTGATGATATGTAACTATTTAAAGCAGGTCAAAGGTAAATCAGAATGTAACTTCAGGTGCATTCTGCTCTACTTTCAGCCTGCTTAAAGCTACCATCCGCTAGGATATTGAAACTATTTCTTATGGTGCATATTCAAGATTGTATAAAATGGCACTATTTTTTTCAGGTGGAGGAATAAACTTATGTCATTTAACTCTTTGCATGCTAGCGGCGGATATATCCGCCACAGTGATTGCCTTTGCAAACAGCTTGGATCCAGATGAGACACCTTGGAATAAAGGGTTAATAAGTACTCTAAACAAGTTAACAAAATCAATATCTCTCTGTCCTCCAGTATTTTCTCTTCACATCTCCATCTCATGAAATATACAGTAATATACTCTAAAACAATTTCGAATTTCCAACATTATTTAAATTTGCTACGAACAATTTGTTCAGATTCAAACCGCCATCGGATTATTTAAATTTACTAGGAAACAATTTGTTCACGCTGCGAGATGAACAAGTAGCTTCCAATATTTCATTTAGCCCATTACCCTTTAAATACGTCTTTTTAAGCCCTTAATTTATTCCTCAACTGAAGAAAATCGATCCACTTTATACGTGCAGTCAAGAACATGTATAATGAGAAATATCTTCTATATACTAGCAGATGGTAGCTTAAAGCAGGCTGAAAATTAAAGTGAATTCTGCTTTACTTTCAACCTGCTTTAAGTGGTCACTTATCTTTAACCCTTTCCCCCATAGAAGCGCCTTTTAGCGCATTCAGTTTATTCTTGCCCTGAAGAAAATAGTTCCAATTTATACATTCATAAATATGTATAATACAAAATATTTTCTATATTCTAGCAGATGGTAGCTTAAAGCAGGCTGAAAGTAAAGCAGAATGCGCTTAAAGCGCATTCTGCTTTACTTTCAACCTGCTTTAAGTGGACACCTATATTCAATACTAGAGATATGCTATGTGGGAAAGGGTTAATACTAGATATGCAATGGGGTAATGGACACAATATTTTCACTCTGTCATAGTTCATAGTGTATCAAAGGCTCACCATACACAAAACTACGTATCAGCTTAAAAGTTTGCAATATCAGTTTTTATGTAATTTTAAATTTGGCTTAAAGTGAGTGACAACAGTTTATATCCTGATCGTAGACACAGATTCCTTAGCATCTAATTTGGATCCAAACTGTTTGCAAATCACAGTCAGAAATCAGTCAAGGAACAGAGCTCCAGATAAGGGGAGTATTTCAAATACTCAAATCTTTATTTCTGCATTAAATCCTATGGTGTTACTACTCATTAGAATCGTCTCAAAGAGACGATTCTAATGAGTAGCAACACCAAAGGGTCTGATGCTGAAATGAGTGAGAAAATGTAGGATTTGTCTGGAGCCCTGCAAGCTGTGATCTAAGATTCACATTTAGAGTTAATCTGAGCCTGGGGAAAACAAGAAGCTTCCAATATTTCACTTTACCGACACAAACCTTTAATCTTGAATTAAACGCTCTGCTTGAGAAAACTTGGTTCCAATTTCTTCAGACAGAATCCATTATCTTTACCGGAATCAGTCATCATGATTTCTGGTGTTCAATCCACTGCCAACGAAGAGGAAAATTCAGCTGGGAATTAGTGATCTTTAGAATGCCTTACACACAAATTTCTAGCAGTACAGATTCTGTCCTTACAGAAAAATGTTTGCAAATAGTGTAGATTCAAATGTGATGCTATAAAATGCAACTTCACACCTGCGTCTACTACACTATTGACTATAAAGTACAGTAAAACCTGTCTACTATGACAAATTAAAAGGAAGCTAATTGAATGTATAAAAGACAGGTAGAAGCTTAAAGCAAGGCAAAAGTAAAACAAGCTTTCTGTTTTACCCAGGCAAAAATTGACCAAGTTTAACCATGGTTAACCTTAGGTTTACCTTTGGTTCAGGGACCTATGGTTGACCATGGTTAACCATGCTTTTAACAAAAGGCAAATTGGCCGACCATGTTTGAACCATGGTTATTCCTGGTTCAAAGGGAAACCATGGTTTGATACATGGTTAGACCTTGGTCAAATAAACATGGTTGCACCATGGTTAGACCATGTTTGAACCCAGGATCATCAACCATGGTCTACTAACTTTTATTGTTAAAAACCTGCTCCCCGGACCATAGTTAACCAGGAATTACCATGGGCAACCATGGTTAGAACCGGCTGAATTTGGAATAAGAATGACAAACAGCAATTATAAATGTGAGACACTTCACTCATCACAATATATTTTAACCATTCTTGCTTTCATGACCTTAACCATAACCTTTTAGGCTATAATTAGAATTAATATCTATGAATTGTGGCCAGGTGGTATAGTCACTGTGACTTACATCACTAAGCTCCTCATGGCTGCAGCAACTAGGTCACCTTCAAACAACATCATATTTTCAAATTAATACAAAGTTAAGTTAAAATCTAACAAGCTCCAGTAACAGAAATACTTTTGACTGTTTTCCAACTGACAAGTACTTTGCTTGCAAAGGCATATAGATATTGTGTCTTGTGTCATAGTAAACTACTAGTGGGTGGGGTACCACATGCTTTTGTTTGTATCATGTAAATATCCAAAATATATCATGCTCATTATAAAACTGTATTTATGTAAGTTATGTAACTTACCATGAACCTGTTGGCAGGAGTCTGAACTGGTTTGGAGTCTTTAATTTTTGCCACATTCACATTTTAAAGTACAGATAAACAGACAACTTCAAATCTCTGACCTTGTGATTATGTTGTCAGCAGGTGCCCTGAGTGATGTATAATATTCACTGTTTTGTGAAACTTACAATTGTAGCACATATTACTGATATTCTATCTGTCACACTTTTTGTCCAGAAGATATCTCCAATTCTACTGATGCTAGGGACATGAACTTTCATGCATGGAATGAACTTGATCAGAGGAACATGGTTGGTAATTATAAATTAAAATTCATGTTCTTCAAGGTTGACAATATGGTTTGTTGTAACCATGGTCAAAAAAGCTGAACTATGGTCAACCTTAGGTCTGTAGCATTTGAACCATGTTCAACCTAGGTCAACAATATTGTGACCAGGTTTCTTTTCAAACCATGGTTCTACCATGGTCATAAATTACTGAAATTCATGTTCAACCATGGTTAAACCTGAAAAAAGCATGATGAACCATGATTGGTCTTGGTCAACCATGGTCATATTTTGCCTGGGTACTTTCACCTTGCTTAAGCCCCAACCTGCCTTAAAACACAAAATAAGTAAAGCTAGAATTGCCGTCAGGTTAGGGGCTTTCTGCTTTACTTTCATGTACCCGGAGTGTGTCATTTTTTCAGTGGTTGCGATTGTCTCAAGTTCAACTGTATTTTTCAAATATTTCTCCTTTATGTGTCCACCAAACCTAATTTGTAGGGACCCAGATTCTTTGGGATGATTCTAATTAGTCGTCACAACATATTAGTTTTGGTGGAGATATAAGAAAGTACTAAGTATGTGAACTATAGTGTTCCCTCCTTACATCAGCCCTCCCAACAACGACGCTCTCCTTTAGAACAACCCTTGCTGCAGTTCCCTAAACTAAACAGGACATTTATATTTAACTCTTTAAATGCTGCAATATCATCTTCTGTCTTTAAAACCATCAATGTGTCTATTTTTCAGTGGTTGCGATTGTCTCAAGTTCAACTGTATTTTATGCCTTTAAATTTTCCTCTTGTCAAGAAAACATTTCTGTTTATACAGTCAAGAATATGTGTTATAAGAAATATTGTTGGTATCCTAGCAGAGGGTAGCTTAAAGCAGGTTGAAAGTATAACAATGCGCCTTAAGGCCCATTCTGTTTTAATTTCAACCTGCTTTAAGTGGTCTGACATACCCTCAATACTTAACTAAGAAACAGGCTATGGAGTAAAGGGCTAAAACATCCCTGTTCATTGATAACAAACCATTTCATCAAGTTTAACCCTTTCTCCCATACAAGGGCCTTTTATCGCCTTTAATTTATTCCTTCACTGAAGAAAATAGTTCCAATTGATAAAGTCAGAAACATGTACCCTAAGAAATATTTTCTAAATCCTAGCAAATAGTAGCTTTAAGCAGGTTGAAAGTATAGCAGAATGCACCTTTTGGCACATTCTGCTTTACTTTTAAGCTGCTTTCAGAAATCACATGTCTTCAAAACTAGAAATAAGCTATGTGGGAAAGGAGTAGAAGCAGTGATTGGTATAAATGGGTTCCTAAGGGCTCCAGATAAGGGGAGTATTTAAAAACAATAAAATCTTTATTTCTGCTTTAAACCCTATGGTGTCACTACTCATTAGAATCGTCTCGAAGAGACTATTCTAATGAGTGCAGTAACACCATGGGATTTGGTGCTGTATGAGTGAGAAAAGGTTGGATTTGTTCAGAAAATTCCCTCTTATCTGGAGCCCTGGTTCCTGTAATATTATGCTTTGCATTTAATGTATATAATTACTGAGTTAAGTGCAGCAGTCTCTTTGAAAAGATTAATCCTTACTGTCGAAATATAATCTGGAATTGGAGATGGTCTTTTCAAACTGACATTTCTCAGAAAGAAATTACAAGGAGTAGAATGACATGCAATGGGCTTATTCCAGTATTTAATCTCAGAAATACCAACAGTTCTCTAATATAAATCTCAACACTTTTAACTATTGTGTTTTATGGCCAATTTGTATGACTATATAAAGAAGCAATCAAATTTGTTATTGTATAAGATATTAGCAACAAGTCGAACAAAATGATTTTGAAATTCAATAAGTAATGTTTTCATGATCTTATCTTTTATGAACAATTAACCCTTTTCCTGCTACCAGCATTATATGAAGTATTGACGCTTTTTGAAAACAGTGCAGACCCAGATAAATCAGTGCCTAAAGTAGATATATGGTTAGGGTCTGCACTATTCTTTAAATACAATCTATTAGACAGGTCGATCTGTCTTTAGGATTCTTGCTGCGGAAAACTTTCCTTATTCAATTTGCCAATATCATAGTTTAGATAATAGATCATCATAATGAGTTTTATATATGATTATTTACTGCAGTAATTCTAAAATGTATGCAGTTTATTTTTCTTGAAAATCTCAAGTTTTAAACAGCAACTTCAAGTATTCATTTCAATATATTATTAGGCAATAAATACTCATAAAACCTTCAATGTATAAATAAATGGTATCCGTGTTTTTCATTTACATATACATATCCTTGCTCTCATACTTTTCTCCAGAGAATATGTTAACCCTAACAATACTGATTTTTTTCAACAGACTACTCCACTTTATTTTTTTAAAATTGAAATGTTTATCATGATTTTTGACGTTCATTTTCAGACATTCTGTTAAAGTTAAACAAACAGTGTATACCCAGATCAGAGGGCTCCTTCAGGAGCCTTCTGATCTGGATATACACTGTTTGCAAAGGATAAAATATTATGTGTTTCCCTACACAGTAAGGGTGAAACATCAGACAGAAGCTATTTTCAGATCCATTAAAATAAATTCTTTGCATGCCAGCATATAAAACCATGATTATCTTTACAAACAGTTTTGATCCTGATGAGATGCTGAGTAACTAGGCATCTCTTTAGGAATTAGACTGTTTGACACTCTGACCCAATTTTAAAAAACTTTTTTTTTTTAAAAATCTTTATTTTAAAAAGCAGCAGACAACTATTTAGTTATATACGAAAAGTTTACTAGGCATTCAAAGGCTCTTCTCTTTGCATGCAGGGTTGGGATTTTTTTCCGCTGGAAAAACTGGTGTCTGAAACTGTCCAAAAAACAGAATTTTTCAAAATTTCACTTCAAAGCAGGGTCAGAATGTCAAACAGTTTAGATCCTGATGAGACACCCATGTTGTGCCGTGTCTCATCAGAATCCAGACTGTTTGCAAAGGACATCATGGTTTAATTGCTAGCATGCTAAGAGTTTAAATGAAACCAGTAACAGAAATTTAAAAAAAATATATAATGCTGATTCACCTGCAGTCTCAGAAAGCATGCCAAACAATTTATCACCAATCATCTGAATACTAGCAGTAAAACAGAAAAGGATATCACTTTGATTAAGTCTCAATAGGATGTTGTCTGAAGACAATAAAACTTGTGTATATATAGTAACCATTTAAAAGACAAGAGGGACTGAAGGCCCTAATATCGCTCATCTGTTGTACTGAAGCCAGTTAGCTTTACCTTTCTGTTTCACCCATTTTACTCTCAATCCATTCAAATGTGTAGTATAGCATCATGTAAACAATTTTGGAATACAACCACATAATTCTAGTATAGTGATATATTTCCTGATACAGTCATCAACCTTTTGAAAAGAATATCTACTATTTGTTAGCTGCAGTCTGGGCCCCCAGAATTGCCCTATTAGTGTGTCTCTACTTCTGTTTTGAAAAGTCAGATTTCTCTCTCAGTCAAGTTGGTGATTAATGGGAGAACTACCCGGTGCAGAGACTGGGAAGGCCGCAGACAAGAGCGAGTAAACTGAACAAATTCAAAAAAAAATCACTTATTTCAGCACCAAATCCTATAATGTTACTACTCATTAGAATCGTCTCAAAGAGATGATTCTAATTAGTAGTGACGCCATAGGGTTTAATTCAGAGATAAAGATTTTAGATTTTGAAATACTTCCCTTATCTTTAGAGCCCTGAGAGATACTACAATTTGAGCATCTAGAGGGGAAATACTGCTGTTCTCTTGTCATGCACACACACTGCATCCACAAGCTAACACAAATATCGATATGAACTGACAGATTCATCAAACACTAACAAAATTAATAACGCCAAACTAGTATGGAATAAAAGAGCAGTCTCATATACTTCAAAAGTTCCTTCAAAGTTGGAAAACTGTTGGAAAACTGTGCAAAATAGCTCCTTTGGAAGGTACCTTTTTTTACTAAGAGGATGCCTCTTAAGGAATATTTTGCTTTAATTTAAACCTGGTGAGTGACTTGCATGAATTTAGGCTGTCTTTAAAAACTTAAGAAACAGGCTATTGGGTACCGTCAATGGTTTAAAGCAAGTGACCATGTACAACAGTTTAATTCCTCTGACTGCCAAATACTTTGCCCTGTGGCTTGTTTTCACTGTTTAAGACAAATGACTGCTTCAGACAGGCTGCATAAATCAAGGTTTTCAAGATGCAGGAAAACCAATTCTATGACCCTTTTAACTCTTTCAACACCACAGACCTGTTTAAAATATACTCATTACAGTTGCAAATTGTGTAGACCCAGATCATAGGGCTCTTTAGGAGCTTTGATATAGAACATATTTCTTACAGTGCATACTTCATGACTTACATAATATCAATTGAAACTAATTTCTGCAGTGGAAAAATAAATAATAGAGGTAATGAGGAGTAATGGCCTAAACACTACAAATAAGTTTTTCAACTGAGTGATCATAATATAACAGTCCTGTGTTCATTAGCGCCAACTCTACAGAACCTCTCACTGCAATCGGTGCCCACAGTTCGCATGCCTTCAACATTGCATGCTTTTGTCTCTCTCCTGGTCAATTTATATATACTATTATGTATACCTCTCTGATGTGGGACCATTCAGAAGATGTATGGACAACTTGCATGAAAGAAGACTGCTAACCAGGGCTCCAGATAAGAGGGAGTAAACTGAACAAATACAACATTTTCTCACTCATTTCAGCACCAAATTCTATGGTGTTACTACTCATTAGAATCGTCTCTTCGAGAGAATTCTAATGAGTAGTGACACAATAGAGTTTAATTCAGAAATAAAGATTTTAGCTTTTGAAATACTCCCTTCGTTTAACTCACTCCAGGAGCTCTGCTGCTAACCTTACAATGCTAAAGGATGAAATGGACACATTTCTGATAAATTACTATCTTCTACTGACTCACAATGGGGTGTATTCCTAAGGTATTTAAATGTATGACAAACAGTGTAGACCCATTTCAAAGGGCTCCTTTAGGAGCCCTCAGAAATGGGTCTGCACTGTTTGCAAAGATATAATCTCTGGTTTCCAGCACTGTAAGTCTTACTGTCAAATGAAAATAATAGATGATATATTTCCCTTGGGAGCACTTGCATCAATTCTGTGGTACATTAAGCAGGGAACTGTCAAGTGATATGTTCATTCTTCTTTATTGGATCATCAATTAGCGTGTAGGCTCGACTAAATGAGATGCAGACTTACAGTAGCCTATAATACATTCCCCTACATATCGTCACTTGAATGATATTCTCCACTCTTAATACAGGGCTTCAGATTTAATGTGAGAAAACCAGGGCTCCATGCACTCAGATAAGAGCCCAAGGTAAACTGATTATTGCCCAAATTTTCTACTCTATGTCTCCTCTAAACCCTATGGTGTGACCACTCATTAGAATCGTCTCTTCGAGACGATTCTAATGATTGGTCACACCATAGGGTTTGGTGTAAAATTAAGAGATAGTATTTGAAATACCCACCATATCTGTTTGAGACAATTCTAATGAGTACTTGCACCGTCACATCATAGGATTTGGTTGAGACATACTTTAGGATATTAGTATTTGAAATACTGCACACTTTATCTGGAGCTCTGAAATGTCATCTTAACCTTTTACTCCACAGATACATATTTTTACTCCTTTAATTCATTCCTCCACTGAAGAAAAATAATTCCAATTTATATATAGTTATGAATAATTATGTATCATAAAAATTATCAGGAGCATTCTGCTTAACATTCAACTTCACTAAAGTGATAATGAGAAGTGTGGCCATATCACTAAAACCAGATTTTTGATACTACTTGTATTTATTGTAAAATTTTGCTGCATACAAGAAACTAAAGGTAAAAATATTTTGAAAGCATGCAATTAGAAAACTGTATGACACACTCAACAATCCTAAGATGTGACAAAGATGAAAATTGTTGTTTCTAGATGGTAAAGTAGAAGGTATATGGCCCAGACAAGGTTTTCTAAAGATCAAGGTCAAGGTCATAAACTCCTGAAAATTAAATACAACACTCAACAATCCTAATATGTATCCAATGATGAAATTTCTTGTTCCTAGGTGATATAGTGAAAGAGATATGGCACAGACAATATTTTCCTGATGATCAAGGTCAGAGGTCAAGGTCATAGACTCCTGAAAAATGTATGCCACGCTCAACAATCCTAAGATGTGTCCAAAGATGAAATTTAATGTTCCTATGTGATATATTTTAAGAGATATGGCCCAGATAAGGTTTTCCAATGATCAGATGTCAGATGTCAAGGTTACAGAATCCTGAAAACTGTATGAAACAACTTGTAATGTATCTAAAGATGAAATTTAGTGTTCCTAGGTGATATGGCATATGGCCCAGACAAGGTTTTCCCATTGATAAAGGTCAGAGTTCAAGGTCACAGACTCCAGAAAATTGTATGACTGACTCAATTAACAATCCTAAGATGTATCCTAATATCAAATTTGGTGTTTCTATGTCATATAGTACTGGAGATATGGCCAAGACAAGGTTTTCTTATGACCAAGTTAAGAGGTCAAGGTAGCAGATACCTGAAAATTGTATGCAAAACTCATAAATCCAAAGTTGTATCCAAACATGAAATTCGATAGTCCTATATATATATATGGTATAGTATAAAAGATATGGTACAGACAACTTTTTCCCATTGATCAAGGTCAGGGGTCAAGGTCATAGACTCCTGTATGCCACACTCAACAAACATATATCCAAAGATACGTGATTTAGTTTAAGATGACCCAGACAAGGTTTTCTAATTAACACGGTCAGATGTCAAGGTCAAAATCACTTACTCTTGAAAACTGTATGCTACACTCAACAATAACTAAGATGTATCCAAAGATAGAATTTGGTGCTCCTAGATATCATAGTTTCAAGAGATATGGCCGTGACAAGGTTTTCCAATTAACAAGGTCAGAGGCCAAGGTCATACATGCATGCATGACGACATCGCTTTTCTATAACCAGAATCTTTTCAGAAAAAATATGGTTAAACAAGTTAAAAACAGTCTATTTGGTAAAGGGTTAAATACTTTAACCATTTGAACCCTGGTCCAGCATATTGGTGTCCTTTGCAAGCAGTGAACATGTGAATAGTAAACTTGTCCTGTGCAAACAGTGAAGACCCAGATCAGAGAGCTCCTAAAGGAGTCTTCTGATCAGGGTCTTCACTGTTTGTCATAATGCCAAACATTGACAAAAACAACCCTTAAAAGTCAGAAATGGACTAGACTTAAATGGAAACTGGAATTGTCCATTTAAAGTTTCAGGGAGGAAAGATCGAGTTAAACATCCTTTTAATGTATCAATCATTAGGATATAGAAAATGTTCCTTATGATACATATCCAAGACTGTATAAACTATTTTCTTCTGTGGAGAAATAAATGTATTTCTTGTATGGAGTATTGGGTTAAATATCATCAGGAAGTATAGATAGGCATTACTTGCTGTGCTTCTGTGGTGGTCAATCACAGACTAATCACTATACCGGCACATAGTAATATCTGTAGTTTTCCATGATACTATGTGCTAGCTGATTGTATCTATCAATATTTCATGTCACTCTTGGAACATCATGGACATTTAGACAAGAGTCAATGTCCTGTCAATAGATTGTTTCAGCTTTACTACACTGATGTACGTCATGATTGTCATTGTTTCTATTGTGACCACATGAAAGGCAGGATATGATTTATCTCAGATTTACAATCAACTCTTTCAACACCATGGACCTGTTTAAAATATAAACTCTTTACATTTTCAAAAAATGTAGACCCAGATCAGAGGGCTCCTCTAGGATCAGGATCTGCACTGTTTTCTAATTTAGACATGTTCTATCAAGCTACACAGAAGTCCCAGTAGACTGGTTCATGTTTTGGTAACTAACAAGATCCACAAGGGAACCACGATAGTTGCTTAAGGCTTGAATCAGAGAAACAATTGTGATCCAATGAAGGGCTTGTTTCATAGAAATTAGAATAGTAAACCCATCATTATAGCCACTAAATTTGAGGTGTTTAACCCTACCATTACCCAATAGCTTGCCATGCTTTTAAAGCATTTAATTTATTCCTCCACTGAAGAAAATAGTTCCATTTTATACAGTCATAAATATGAACCATGTAAGAAATATTTTCTATATTCTAGCAGATTGTAGCTTAAACAGGCTGAAAATAAAGCAGAATGCACCATAAGGTGCATACATTACTTTCAACCTGCTTCACTTTACTTTACTTTCACCGGTCTTCAAAACTAGGAACAGGCTATTGGGTAGAGGGTTAAATTAACATCAAAAAGCATTCCTTTTGCATTAACTTCACAGTCATGTGCTATTCTACACACTTTTTCTACTGAATATGGTAAAAATTATTAGAAAAGACTTGCAAGGTTGTATAAATTTACAGATATCCAAGCTGCTTCCCTGAATCAGGTTGCTTAAATTAGGTTGGGACTCGCTCAACAAGATACACACTTTTACTATTTATTCCTCAACCTAAAGAAAATAGTTCCACCTTATACAGACAAGAATATGCACTATTAGAAATATTTTCTATATCCTAGCAGAGGGTGACTGAAAGGGGGCTGAACGTACAGCAGAATGCACTTTAAGGTGCACTCTGCTTAACTTCAAGCCTTTCAATCGTCACCTGTCTTCAAAACTAGATACAGGCTAATGGGGTTACAGGATATTTCAGATGTATTGGAACCTATGTTCAGTGGCCAATAACTACATATCTGTATTGCTCTTGTCCTGCATTAAGCTGCAACATGTCCTTTCTTCATCTGTCGTCTGTTACTGTTCTAAAAATAAATATTCTTATGTTTTCTTTTCAAAACAAGGTCAAGAGTATTAACTCTTTGCACGCTAGCGGCGGACATATCCACCACAGTGATTGCCTTTGCAAACAGTTTGTATCCAGATGAGACGCCGCGTCACGCGGCGTCTTATCATGATTCAAACTGTTTGCCATTTTGACCCTGAATTTAAAAGAAATTTTGAAAATGCTAATTTTAGTACAGTTGCAGACGACAAATGTTGCAGACGAAAAAAATTACCCAGCATGCAAAGAGTTAAACAGTTAGGATCCTGATGAGATGCCACAATATGTGACGTCTCATCAGGGTCCAAACTGTTTGATAAGGTTAAAAATTGTCAGATTCATACAGTCATAAATATATATCAAAAGAAATATTTAATATATTCTAGCAGTTGATAGCTTAAAGCAGGCTGAAAGTAAAGCAGAATGTGCCTTAGGGCGCATTCTGCTTTACTTTCAACCTGCTTTTAGAGGTCACATAACTTCAATTCCAGAAACAGGGTATGAGGTTATGGTTTAAGAGTAAAGACATTGGTTGATACAAGCGAGTTATAGTCATTTCGTAACCGAGTCATTTCGTAACCGGTAAAATAAGTCATTTCGTAACCGAATTTTTGGTCATTTCGTAACCGCGCAAAACCTAAAAGTCATTTCGTAACCGAATTTTTGGTCATTTCGTAGCCGAGAAAAAAGTTGAATTAGTCATTTCGTAACCACCAAAAATTAAAAAATGAATGGCCCCAAAGAAGGCATAAGTCATTTCGTAGCCTCGGAAATTTGTTAAAGTCATTTCGTAGCCGAATATTTTTTTCTTTGTTTTTTTTATAATTTTTTTGTGCAGTTTCCTGAACTTATTTCAACAAAAATGTGCAAACATGCAAAGTTGAGAAATTATGTAAAGAGTGTAATGGGGGCCGCATTGATTATAAACCTTGATTAATAGAATTATAATCAAGTTGTTGAAAATTGTGTTTTAACGTGTCTCTATGCAATTAAATTCAAATGAGTGTTCTATTCTTTAAAATTGGAACCGACATCCGACATAAATAGATATATAAAAGGTGTATAATTGATCATTGATCCCTCATTATATGTCATTATATGTTACGCGTGTTTTAAGATGAAACCCAACACCGACACAAATTGGTTTACAGTTGGATGTTTAATTTATCGTTAATCGATCATTATATCACGAAGAGGTATATTGTCCACACTTTTAATTTCTCAATAGAAGTTTTTTCTCACCTTTTGGGATTGCTTAACAGTTGGATGTTTAATTTATCGTTAATCGATCATTATATCACGTGCTCACACTTACGAAGAAGTATATTGTCCACACCTTTAATGTCTCAATAGATGTTTTGTCTCACCTTTTGGGATTGCTTTATTTTTCAAAGACAATAACGTAGCAATAGCAGTAAATTTATGAAACAGAACAGAACAGAACAGAAATTTATGAAACAATAAACGTATCTCCGGCATAAGAAACGAACACTTAACGACAATAAATGACGTTAAATGCCATGTTTTCATGTCAGATTACACAGTTTACTTGCAATTAATATCGGCTAAATTCTATAAGAATTAGTTATTCCAGATGATGTTTAAAATTGCTTTAGATGTAAATATAGACAGGATTATTATTGATATTTAAGACAGATGGCAGCTTAAAGCAAGGTGATTGCTGATTTACTTTCATTTTGCTTTGAGCAGTCATTTGCCTAACTGAACTGGCTAATTAGAAATTGTAAGAATAAAGTCAAGTCATGTCATTTTATTCGGCATAACATGATAGATGGCTGTTGCCTGGGAATGGGAAAAAAGCATAAAGAAGAGAGAGTGAACATTATTTTTAATTATACAAAGAGATTATTGCCATAATGTATTAATAAACAATGTGTCTAAATAAACGTATTTATTTGTTTCCTGCCCGGGCATCAGCATTGATGTCTGGTTTGGCTCCAAATCTAGTGAAGAACTTTTCTTGTCAATTATATTTTACTTGGTATTCATGTCATAAACAGCAAAAAGAAAATACCATATATATAATCTAAATAAGGGGAGATCCTTTGAAAGATACTTGCCTTTAATCGGTGATCTTAACGTCATCTGATCAAGTTCCGGTATAAATGTATCTCGAAACATTAAATAAATTAAGGTCTTTAAAATAACACGAATTAACAGGATATATTTTGCTACCTTTACCACTCTGCTGGTTATAGAAATAAGGTTTGTGCTATATTTTAACATAGTTATATTTTCATCATATTTCTTTTCACTTAAAAGATTGAAATAGTTATGCAGAAAATTCCATCTTGAGCAGCCAATTGTACATAACGTTACACTGATACAGTGGAGAAAACGTTATTCTTTCCCGTTAAAATGCAAACTAAACCCAAACACAAATCACTAAAATGTAGAATGGACAGCTTTTTGAAAGTTCTGACTTTTCATTTGTTCCAAAAGTATATATGAATACGAGTTGAGTTTAAAGTAAATAAATGATTGCTGATTTACCTTTATTTTGCTTTAAGCAGTGATCTGCCTAATTGAACTGGCTATTTAGAATACGTAGGAATAAAAGATTGAACTAGTTGTGCATTAAATTCATTCTCGATATATTCTTCATTTTGAATTTACAATTAGGTCTGTATAATACTACATGTATATTTGGTTATTAAGAGTTGAATTTTACAATATATTGCACGAATGCTTACTGTGCAGACCCTGGTCAGGGGGCTTATTCAGGAGCTCTCTCATCTGGGTTTACACTACTAGCAAAGTGCAACTGTTCTATACGCGGCGACTGAACTGAACCCAAACTGTTTGACACTCGTCTTTAAGTTTCTATAATTCAAAACTGAATAAATCTAAATCTAACAAATTTTGCAGACGACAATTTCGGAGCAGACGACTTTACAGCAGGAAAATGGTTAATACAATATGTCTGTACAATCTTTGATAATTAAGAGTTGACTTTTACAATTTATTGCATTACAGGTACAGAAGTAAATATGAATAAGATGCTTTAGTCTAATTTAGCGAGATAAGTGAAATGGACCGTGACAAATCCAATCACTGTAGGAGTAGGTATTGGGTGTGGCTTATGAAGGAGATTTATTTGATTGGTTGAAAGGTGTGAGATATCAACTTGTAGACTTCAAACATTTATAAATTGGTAGTGGGTGTGGCTTATGAAGAAGATTTATTTGATTGGTTGAATGTTTTGAGAAAAATAACCTGTAGACTTCGAACAATAAAAATTAGATATTGGGTGTGGTTTATGATATAGATGTAAACGAATTAATACGATTGTTTTTGAAAGTTTTATAAAATAAGTGAACTTTGTAGTTTCTTTGAAATATGAATAAGTTTACTTAGATTCAGTAATTCTTCATTTTTTGATGTAGACATTCGTTTCTAAGATTTATTTGATTGAACAGAACAGAACAATCTTTTATTTCTCACAGTTTACAAATATTTTGTAAAAACATGTGAACAAATACATATCAATATTTTCATGTAAAAGGTTGACATTTTTCAAAGTCAGTGGTAATGTGGTTTGATATCTGGGGCGTTAGCTCCTAATTTGATACAGCAATAACAACAAGTAAGTAAATGGGAGGAGGGGGGAGTGAGCGAAAGGCGCAAAACCAAACCAACGGGAAAAGAAAGAAAAAGAGTAACTTAGCTATTAGGAAAAGTCAAATTTGGGACAAAGATACAGTATTTAAATAGGATCTTCATATTAGTAATCACCTTGATTACAAAGGATTTTTATTTTCCATTTTTATTTGGGGGACAGCATAAAAATTAACATATACAACCATAGCGGCGAATGTATTTGTTGTTTACAAACAGTTTAACTATGAGGAGTACACTTGTCTATGCAAAGAATGTAGCCCCTTATCGGGAGGCTACTGACAGCCCTCCGATCAGGGTCTTCAATGCTCGCTATTTTGCACTGTATTGTTACAATAAGTCCACACTATGTAGAAGTGGACTAAACTTAGAGCGACTAACGACCAATTATACATGTTCATTGTTAACAAATGGACCATTTAATTGAATTAAAGACAAGTAATAATAATCCTGTTTTAAAAAAATTCAACAACTTGATTACAATTCTATTAATCAAGGTTATAATTATTTCGGACCCCAAACTCTCTTAACATATATTTTTTAACTTTGCATATTTGCACATTTTTGTTGAAATAATGTGAGAACACTGCACAAAAAAATTATAAAAAAACAAAGAAAAAAATATTCGGCTACGAAATGACTTGAACAAATTTCCGAGGCTACGAAATGACTTATGCCTTCTTTGGGGCCATTCGTTTTTTAATTTTTGGTGGTTACGAAATGACTAATTCAACTTTTTTCTCGGCTACGAAATGACCAAAAATTCGGTTACGAAATGACTTTTAGGTTTTGCGCGGCTACGAAATGACCAAAAATTCGGTTACGAAATGACTTATTTTACCGGTTACGAAATGACTCGGTTACGAAATGACTAGCTCCCATACAAGCAAGGCTGTATACAGCACAAAAAATGCAGTCCTATGTGCAAAAATTCATTTAATATTTATAATCTGGAAATAATTTATCTTTATGAATGGGAGGTTCTATTAGATAACTTCAAATGGTTACCATGGCAACTAAAGCACTTCTTTATTTGCAGGGGCAGGTGCTCCAAGATCTTACAACAAGGCTAAATGTCAGACCTAACATTTTATTGCTTACGATTCTCCATCAACTGTCACTAAGTGATGTTTTAGTCTAATTAGAAACAAGCTAAGAGAGAATTTATATAAAATGGCCACTCAAAAGAAGTATGATAACAATAAGAGTTCAGAACACTAATGCCTGGCAGCTTAACCCATTACTCCATAGATATGCCTTTTTCCACATTTAAACAATGCCTCCACTGAAGTAAATAGTATCAATTAATACAGTAATGAATGTGCAACATAAATATTTTCTATATCCTAGCAGATGTATATTAAGCTGAAAGCAGGCTGAAAGTAATTCCTCCACCGAAGAGAATACTTCCAATTTTTACAGTCATGAATATGCACCATAAGAAATATTTTTTATATCCTAAGACCCAGCTTGAAGCAGACTGAAAGTAAAGCAGAATGCACCTTAACCCATTGTATGCTGGGTAATATTTGGCGGACATTTTAAAATGTCGTCTGCAGCGGGTATAACTCAAATATTTGCAAAAGATTTCAGCAGTTTCTGATAGAATATTGACATAGCTGCAAACAGTTTTGATCTCAGATCAGGCCCCACAATATGGGGTCTGATCTGAGATCAAAACTGTTTGCCTAGAGGTACCCCTAAAAGTGTATCCAGCATAAAATGGGTTAAGGTGCATTCTGCTTTTCTTTCAAACCTGCTTTAAGTGATAACTTGTCTTTAAAACTTAAGAAACAGGCTTGTAATGGGGTAATGCTGGTTATTGCAACTATTGATACTATAATATATATTCGAAACAGTTGTTTTTTGCTGGGGGTTTTATTCGAAGTTTAACTTTCAATGTATCTAAGTAAATTATACAAGATTTGTCCTTGAACCAATGATCAAACAGAATGCAGGCAATGCAATATCTGAGTAAATTGCACTGAACTAATCACAGCTGACCCTATGTGCATAACTGACATTCAGTAAAACTTCTCTATTACCACCACTAAAATTAAGGCTAATTGATTGTATAAAAGCCAGTTGACATCTTAAAGCAAGATCGATGACAGTAAAACAGAAAGCTCCTAAAGGAGCTTTCTGTTTAATTGCCATCTTGCTTTAAGCAATCACTTGTCATAAACACCTAATAACTCACACGTTTAGTGATCATATACTAGAGAGGTTACACTGTAGCTTTTAGGAGGTTTTACATGCAGCAGCTTTGTTCTTGCATAATTAACACCATGCTCAGTGATAATAGCATACATGTACTGTTAAACAATAAATGTCACCAAGTTCTGAAAAAGATCTCCCCTCCCCTCCCCTCCTCCCCCCCATCACATCAATACAATACAATGAATCAAATCTATACAAACCGATTTCTCCATAGATACTCATTTTTTACGCATTTAATTTTTCCTCCACTGAAGAAATGATTCCTATTTATCCAGTCATGAATATGTATCATACAAAATATTTTCTGATATTCTAGCAGATGGTAGCTTTAAGCAGACTGAAAGTAAAGCAGAATGTGCAAGCGCATTTTGCTTTACTTTTAATCTGCTTTAGCTTAAAAGGGCCACCTGTCTCCTATACTATAATCAGACTACCGGGTAAAAGGGTTAAAAGATCACTAAACCACTAAGTAAGACAGGCATCTATACACTATTTAAGCTGTAGTAACTATCCACAAAAGCCACTAACAAACAGTGTAGACCTAAATCAGAACTTGCAAATCTGTGTCTGCACTGTTTGCTTAAATATGTGTACAATTTTGTTCTATACACCAACAAAGGTGGACGTAGTCGAGAGGTAAAGCACCCACTTATGACGTCAGGGGTTGTAAGTTTGATCCCAGCCGGACCAAGTCATTTGGATGAGACTTTATAAACTGAGGTCCGATGTATGAGTGCTTTACACTTGGCATCTAAAAGAACCAGAGAAATTTCGATAATAAGAGTAGGGCATTGCGCCCTGGTTCTCTGTATCCGCTCCCCTCTCACTTGGGCGTCCAATTAGCCCATAGATGGCAGAAACGGACGTTAACAAACCAACAAACCAACAAGGCAATTTTGCTCTGTTTTTTACAATACAACAGTTTCTATCACAACTGATAAATCCCTCCTTCAATATGAGGAAGCAAACAAGCTCCAGACAAGTTTTGGTTAATCTTCCTCAATAATTCTGGTTATAAGATGCTTTGCCATGCCCAGACAATTCGTTAATCAATGAAGACACCAAAAAGGCTTCAACACTGTACCCTGAGGGCATCGATCCAGATAAGAGTAAAACCTCTACTTTTTAACATTTTCTCCTTTATGCCTCTACCAAACCCTTTATCGTGACTTATAAACTAAATTAATTTGCTTTTTAACGTTTGATAATTTTAAAGACTTAACACTCACCCCATAGAAGCACCTTCTAGTGCATAAATTAAATGCTCCTCCACTGAAGAAAACAATTTATACAGTCAATTAATATGAACTATAAGAAATATTTTCTATATCCTAGCAGGGGGTAGCTTAAAGTATAGGCTGAAAGTAAAGCAGAATGCACCTCAAGATGCATTCTGCTTTACTTTCAACCTGCTTTTAACCCTTTCCCCAATAGAAGCGCCTTTTAGCGGATATGATTTATTCCTCCGCTAGAAGAAAATAGTTCCAATTTAATCAGTAATGAATATGTATTATAGGGAATATTTTCTATATTATAGAACATGATAGCTTAAAGCAGGCTGAAAGTAAAGCAGAATGCGCCCTAAGGCGCATTCTGCTTTACTTTCAACCTGCTTTAAGTAGTCACCTATCTTAAGTACTAGAAATAGGCTATCAGGTAAAGGGTTAAGTCATCATATGTCTTCAAAACTAGAAACAGGCTATTGGGGAAGTGGGTAACTATCTGACTCTCGTAGCTTTTTCAGTCTTAATTTCAGATATCCAAAAGTGACTAGATAAAGCCTAACAATTTCAGTCAGACGTTATTACACCAGTAAAAGGGTTATAAACAAGTAGGATACCTTGTAACTTTAATTTTATATTTTACAAAAGATTCTGTATTGATCTTTTAAAGTTTTATCAAAGGAAAATTTATTAAGCTATGTAAATTGACTGCCAAGTTTCCTGCCGTTTTCAATCTTCAATAGTTTCGGCGCTGATATAATACAAATTCTTCCCAATAACAAGCCTGTAGGGGAAAAGGACAATCTTTTAAAGACATGTGGCAGCTTAATGCAGGTCAAAAGTAATGCAGAAAGCTCCTTTTAGGAGCTTTCTGCATGACTTTTGTCCTGCATTAAGCTGCTACCTGTTAAACAGAATAGAAATGTTATTTTTTAGTGTAGCAGCTAGCTGAAAAGAGGACTTTCTGTATAGCTATTATAAAGCTTACTTCTAATACTGGTGAACTGCCAAGAGCTGAGATTGATTCTCAGTAACGAACAAGTTGTTTAAGAGGTAATAACAAAGATATTTCAAAGCTCTTGGATATAGTTTGTTCATTGTCCAATTAGAGAGTGAGTTTTTTAATATCTGATATTGAATATGTTAAACAATATGTTTCAACCCAAATCCTTCTACAGCAATCTATATAAGGGTTTTTTATAACCCTTACTCCAAATATACACATTTTTTACTCCTTAACCTGTTCCTCCACTGAAGAAAATAGTTCCACTTTTTAAGTTATGGATATGCAAATTAAGAGATATTTGCTATAACCTTGCAGGTGGTAGCTTAACTCTTTCCTCCCTGAAACTTTAAATGGACAATTCCAGTTTCCATTTTAGTCTAGTCCATTTCTGACTTTTAAGGGTTGTTTTTGTCAATGTTTGGCATTGTGACAAACAGTGAAGACCCTGATCAGAGGGCTCCTTTCGGAGCCCTCTTATCTGGGTCTTCACTGTTTGCATAGGACAAGTGTACTATTCACATGTACACTGTTTGAAAAGCACGCCTATATGCGGGACTAGGGTTCAAAGAGTTAAAGCAGGTTGAAAGTAGGGCACTGTGTTGCAATGTGTCTTCAAAACTGCAATCAGTTATGGGATAAAGGGTTTGATTTAGCAACAATTTAACTACCAGAATGTGGGAAAAGTTTCCTATGGCTCATTTATCTGTGAAGGAAATTAACCAATTCCCCCATTAATATACCTTTTAACACATTCAAATTATTCCTCCACTGAAGAAAATAATTCCTTATAAAACAGTCATGAACAAGTACTGTGAGAAATATTGTCTATATCCTATCAGATATAATGGCTTAAACCAGACTGAAAGTAAAGCAGAATGTGCCATATGGCACATTCTGCTTTACTTTCAACCTGCTTTAAGTGGTCATTTATTTTCAAAACTAGAATCAGGCTATGGGGTAATGGGTTACGTTTACTTGTAAGGTTCTACATACATATCCAGAAAATTTTCTTTACTGTGACAGTTTCCATCTTTCTCAGAAAAGTATATATTTACTCCCATATTCTTAATATAAACCCATGTAAATGAAACTATTATTTTCTGTAAAACAATTAACTAAACTTCGATCATCAAAGCTGCAGTTTCAATGCTTATTTGTAAGGTTCTATTTATAATTCTAGCCAGATTTTTTCTTTATTTACAGTGGGCTGAGCGGTCATTCGGACTGAAAGTCTAGACTACAACTTGGTACTTTACTTCTTTTCTTTTTTTTACCAAGGCAATTTCAATCCTCAATTTATAACTTCTTTAAAGGAAATTTAAGTTAAGTGACAGGGTAAACAGGCCTGCCATAAGTTGACATAAAAAATCCTAAGATTTCCAAATTTGAATTTTTCAAGTGCGATTTTACGAATCGTACCTTTACCCCATAGCCTTTTTCTTGCTTTTTTACATGCAACTACTTAAAGCAGGCTGTAAGTACAGCAGAATGCGCCTTAGGGCGCATTCTGCTTTACTTTCAGTCTGCTTTAAGATACCATGTAGTGGAAAAAAATCCGGAGATTTAGGAAAAATCCGGAGAAATGGCAGCCCTGGGTAAAGATCCAGACGAAATTCAGACAGATGGACAGACAGATGGACAGAGTGATGATGCTCGCCCCAACAAACTTTGTAAGGGATATATATAATTAACACTGTCATTGTGACATGTTTACCCATTACCCCATAGCCTATATATTTCTAGCTTTGAAAACAGGTGACCTAACTTAAAGCAGGTTGAAAGTAAAGCAGAATGTGCCTTAAGGCGCATTCTGCTTTACTTTCAGCCTGCTTTAAGCTAATATCTACTAGGATACAGAAAATATTTATTGTGGTACATTTCTATTACAGTATAAATGGGAACTATTTTCTTCAGTAGAGGAATAATTAAGAGGCGTAAAAAGGTGTATCTATAGAGGAAAGGTTTAAAGGAACAAAGATCAGGAATAACCAAGTTTCAGATAGTCGGAGTATGCAATTAATCAGCTTGTGTAGAGGTTTACAAGAGAAGTTATTACAAGATTGATCACTGAGTAGCAATAATTACCAGACTATGTCTGAATAACATCCAAGAATCCCTTATAATATCTAAGAGGTGATTGGTTCTCAGGTCACTTAACCTATCACCCCATAAATACACATTTTTAGGCCTTTTTTCTATTCCTCCACTGAAGTAAATAGTTCCAATTCATACAGCCAAGAAGTATGTACCAGAAGAAATATTTTCTATATCCTCTCAGATGGTGGCTTAAAGCAAGTTGAAAGTAAAGCAGAATGTACCTTAAGGCACATTCTGCTTTACTTTTAACCTGCTTTAAGTGGTTAACTATCTTTAATACTAGAAACAGGCTATGGAGTAATGGATTAACCTATACATGTAATGACACAGGCAGGCAGTTTTCAAAGTCTTCTAAATTGGGCACCCGATAAGAGGGATGGAGTAAACTGAACAAATCTAACATTTTCTCATACATGTCAGTGCCATCAACTCCTATGGTAATATTATTATTTTAATATAAGAATCGTTTCGAAAAATAATAATTTACTCCACACTAAAAGCTGATGAAAGTAAAGCAAAAAGCACCTATATGAGCTTTACCCTTTTTAAGCAATCATGTCTTAAAGATTGAAAAAATATTTTTTGAAGTGTCAGTTACAAAAGTAGGTCTTATATACCATATAATACATCTTTATCAAACTTGTTTGTTAACCCATTATTCCCATTAATACACCTTTTATATTTTCACCTTTGATTTACTCCTCCATTCAAGAAATAAGTTTATACATCATGCGATACTTAAAACAAGCTTAATATATGGGAGACACTGGTTGAAAGCAACTATTAGGAATTAAGAAACCTGACAATAACACTTAATGCAGGAAAACAGTAATGCAGAAAGCATTGGAGCTTTCTCTATTATTTTTATCCTGTAATATTTTAAGCTGCCACCTGTCCAACATGATTATATTTAGTTTTTAATTTTGGCATTACAGTTCGAAGAATTCCGGTCTACGCTGATGGATTGGATTTTTACCTGAGGTTTAACTCTGAACATGCTAGCGGTGAAATCACAGTAACCTTTGCAAACAGTTTGAATCCAGATGAGATGCCGCATTAAACGCGGCCTCTCATCAGGATCCAAATTGTTTGACACTCTGACCTTCTTTTGAAAAGAAAATTAGAAAGTCTATTTTCCCAACAGTAGCAGACGACAATTATTGTTGCAGACGAAATATTACCCAGCATGCAAAGAGTTGAACTATACATTGAATGCAATAACCCAGGTATGCTTATTCAATTTTCTATGATAGTAGGGCATGAAGTTGAGTGAACCTGAGAAATGTTTTGAAAGTTTCACATTATGAACAGTCTATAATGCTCCAGAAATAACCATAACCATCAGCCTGCTAATTCAACTGCCAAAATAAACATGTCAAAAGTCTTATTAGCAAAACTTTGTTACAAATTTGTAACAATCTTAATTGTACTGTCTCAGCAACTACTCAACAGATGGGTGTTCGGATAGTGCAGTGGTAGAGCACCAGCATCTCACTAATGCGGTCTCGAGTTCGATCCCTTGTCAGGGCAGTATGTGAGAGGGTTACATTGGTTGTCCATCCAAACACGTGGGTTTTCTCCAGGCACTCAATCCGGTTTCCTCCCACAGAAATTACCAAATACACCACCATTCGAGCCATTGACAGGGATTTGTATTTTGTATAAGTTAATGTAATTTGTTTCATAATCGATGTAAAAGAAATAAAGATCAAACTTTATAAACAGAAGGTCTTCAGGCAATCTTAACAGGTAGTTGCTTTAAATGCAGGGTAAAATAATACAGCAAGCTCCTATAAGACATTGTATTATACTGCATACAGGTGTTCTATTGAGTGGTCACTTAACTCATTCACCCCTGGAACTTTAAGTGGACAATTCCAATGTCCAATTAAGTCTTGTCCATTTTTGACTATTTAGGGTTGATCAGGGTCTACACTGTTTGCATGGGACAAGTGCTCATTATATTTTCACTGTAAAAGACAGATACAGCTGACTGCTGAAAAGTCAACTTAAAGTAAACCAGAAAGTTCTTTGAGAGATTTATGCATCACATTTATCCTTCTTTTACAACCATCTGACAAATTATAGGAAATGTTTCCTATATAATAGGCTCATTTATCAGCTGACAGGGTTATACTAAGCAGCATTAAAAGACATTTAATTTTAAACTATTTGCTTGCTTGGTAATAATTTTTATTGTCATATCTGCTACTGTTCTAAAAACATTTTTTTCAATATTTCTTTTTAAAACAGGGTGTCAAATTGTTTGAATCCTAATGTGACGCCGCTTTATGCTCATCAGGATCCAAACTGTTTGCACTGATATAAACAATTCCATCGCTAGCATGACAAAGAGTTAAGGAATCAATTATTGAAAAGGTGATTCTTTCAGGCCATTGGTAAAGCACGGAATTATACAAAACGGAATAGCAACTAAGCGAAGTTGAATAGGCGAGCATCTGAGCTCTCGCGGCGGTTGAATTTTGCGAGATTATGTGTCACGTGACAATATCCTCACTTTTTGCCTCGTTGTCCGCCATTTCTGGCGTGAAATTTACCGACTCGAGTGTTTTTATGGACATTTTATAGGATTTAAACGACTTGGTGGACATTCCTATCAATTCACTGGAATATAAACCCGTGAAACAATGCTTCGAAAACACACATTTATCATATTGACTACCGATAGACAGTCTCTTATCAAGTCTCGCGAGTCTCGTATGCGCCGCACGAGATTTACGATATAGCGCGAGGTTTCGATTCCGTCAGTGTATAATTCTGTGGGTAAAGACAGGTTGTTTACAGCATATTGCAGAACTAATGTAACGCAGAAAGCTCTAACAGGAGCCTTCAACATTACCATTGTCCTGCATGGTGCAACTATCCGTCTTTATACATGTTTCAAAACTATCCCTGAAAACTGAAGTTCAACTGTACACCCCAGGACTCCAGTTAAAAGGGAGAAAACTGAACAAATCCAACATTTTCTCACTTATTTTAGCACAAAATCCTATGGTGTTACTACTCATTCTTCGAGACGATTCTAATGAGTAGTTACACCATAGGGTTTAATACAGAAATAAAGATTTTAGTTTTTGAAATACTTCCCTTATCTGGAGCTCTGACACCTGAAAATACTACAGTTTGAAACAAGAACACGGTGACCTAGTTCTCCTGAATGGGATCCAGCAGCAACAATTGTTACAAGACCACTATAGTCTTGAAGGCTCTTTGACAGTGATGGGCTGATAAATAGTTCAACCTTTTCAACCATGTAACATTGTAATGCTGGCATTCAGTTAGCTCGGTATGTCACTTATAATTAATTAGCATTGGTTGGAAAACCTTGATCTTGTATTCTGTTTTATCTTTTTTTTCTGTTTACAAATTTCCTGTATTTATTTCTAAAGTGACTGCTGACAGTTATTTAACCCTTCTCCTACTGAATAAATTACCCTTTTTTGCAATTTAACATAGTTCACTTTAATCACATGGATGCTTAAAGTAAAGCAGAATGCTCCTTAAAGAGCATTCTGTTTTACTTTTAGCCTGTTTTAAGCTAACATCTGCTATAACCTAATATAGTTGTTCCACATTCAAGACTGTTTCAAGTGGAAATATTTTCCTCAGTGGAGGAATAAATCAAAGGCATTTTTATGGGGTGGTAATGGGTTAACTCTTTCAACACTAAGTAACTCTTGTGGGCTATTAGGTTCCCATGTGGATCTTTGTAAGTACCAAAACATGAACCAGTCTACTTGGAATTATAGGTTGTTTAATACTTACTTAGTCTAAATTAGAAAACATTGCAGACCCTGATCAGAGGGCTCCTATAGGAGCCTTCTTTTAAACAGGTCCAGTTGTCTTCTTGAAATACCGTATTCTGTCTTCTAGAATTATCTGAAATTGGTTTTTCTTTCTTATATTGTTTTGGAAGAACAATTTGTATGTCAAACAGTTTTGATCTGGATGAGAAATGTTTACATGTCCAGTCAATTAACTTTTTTCAGATCCAAACAGTTTGCATTAAGTGATCAATTTACATGTTTTATAAGCTATTCACATTTAGGAGAAGGGTTTATTGCCCTTTCCTTTTATATCAAAATGACATTAACCCTTATTATGTTGAAATCAGATATACCCATCCTTGCAAACAATGCAGACCCAGATCAGAGGGCTCCTGAAGGAGCCCTCTCATCTGGGTCTGCATTATTTGTCATACATTTACATATCTTTGTGACAAGGCCCTACAGAGTCAATATTAACTGGTCATTTATAAGAAAATGGATGAGTCTATATGAAAATTCAGCTTGGTAAGGGTTATTATAGGACCAGAGCCATCTTAAGTAAACAAAGAAGCTTGTAAAGCAATACTATCCGGGTAGCTATCATATTCAACTATATATATTCACTACCAAGCTTGACAATTTGACATAATATATATGCCAACAGATAGTATCCATATCAGATGTCATATAACTCAGAGTGTAATCATAGTCCAAACAGTTTGATGCTCATATCAATATTCAGTAAAATGTCAAAATTCTAACTTTGAAACTTTGTTAACCCTTTACCTTATAGAAAAGCCTTTAAGCGCATTCCGTTTAATCCTCCACGGAAGAAAATAATTCCAATCTGTACAGTCATGAATATGACTTTTTGTATCAGAAGGAATATTTTCTTAATTCTAGCAGGTGGTACTCTAAAACAGGCTGAAAGTAAAGCAGAATGCGCCTTAGGGCGCATTTTGCTTTACTTTCAACCTGCTTTAAGTAGTCACCTTTTTTCAAAACTAGAAACAGGTTATGGGGTAAAGGGTTAAATTATAGACAACGAACTGCAAGCAATTGATATGATATTGGAAGTGAAGAGTAAAGTAAATTTAATGTTCTTACTGGTATTCTAAACTTTACAATTGTAGATATAGAACTTGGGTTCCACAATCTGTGACAATCACTTCTATCAAAACTTAGAGTAAACAACCTATTTGCTCTATTCAAAACTTATTTTGGTCAGTTCAACTATCATAATGTAAATAATTTCTTTTATGATCAAGTACCAAATAACTTAGTTATTTTGAGGAAAATTCTAAGATTCTAACAATTCAACACAGGATTATATTTCATTTAGCTTATATATAGAAAGACATGAATTATAAAACAACTAAATATCAAATTAAAACATTGCAAATGTTCATTCACAATATCATAAGACGACCAGTGATTAAACCCATTACCCAATAGTCTGTTTCTAGCTTTGAAGACAGGTGTCTGACTTACAGCAGGTTGAAAGTCAAGAAGAATGTAAAGAAGAATGTGTCTCAAGGCACCTTCTGCTTTACATTCAGCCTGCTTTAAGCTATCATCTGCTTATCATACATATTCATGACTGTATACAAAATGAACTATTTTCTTCAGTGGAGGAATAAATTAAAGGTGTAAAAATGCATATTTATGGAGTAATGGGTTAAAAAACAAGACAATAAAAAACCACTATACATACTTTTAAAGTGTATCAATCCAGCGATTCGACTGGACATATTCCTTTGCACATAATATACCTGTCACTCAGATTTAAAATATCTATCAGTCACAAAAGTAGCAAGTGTACGAAAAGTCCTCTGCTACGGCTTTGAGATTTCTGCAACTGTCTGTTCATTTCCGTTTCGGTGTTGCGCATCCACCTTAAAATCGTTACTTTACTTTAAAATCGTTACCATAGCAGTGCAGAGATAGCTAGCCAAGTGCTGGAGGGTACTTCTCCAGATCAATAATTGTCCCGCTATACTACAAATAACAAGCATCGGTCTATCCTCAGGCCTCAGCGCTTTACTGTTGGCTAATATAGTAAAGTCCTATTATAACACACACTCAAATGAATACTCATTATTGTAATAATGTCACAGCTTAAAGCAAGATGAAAGTAAATCAGAAAGCTTCAACAGCATTTTTCTGCTTTACTTTCACTTTCTTAAAGCTCAAGCCATCAGCCTTGAACACATAAAACATTCAATTATAATAACCACTCAAGCAAGCTCTCACTGTGTTTAAACAGGTGGAGGCTTAAAGTAAGATGAAAGAAAAGCAGAAAGCTCCTACAGGAGCTTTCTGCTTTATTTTCATAGTACTTTAAAAAATCCCCAGTCTCAAACACTATATAACAAGCTTTAGTTTGAAAGTTGGTATATGAGAACGATTTTTACTATGTAACAGCTTGAGAGCAGAAAATAAAACAGTTTCATCCACAGGTGACTGGGCACAGAAATAAACAGAACAAACTCCACCGAGAATGTGTGTGCTGATCCGTATCAACTAGTTTCATGCCTCTATAAATAAGTATTGGAATTTCTACAGGCTTTCTGACAATGCATCACGTAAGCTCTTTTGATCGCTCAAGAAATGTTGTTTACCCCTATCTGTTGTCAGCTGGATATCTGAAGTTGCCTTTTTATCTTAAACAACAAGATCAAAAGAACTGACAGTTTCAATTTTGAGCTGACAACAAACATATCAGGTTTTAATCTAGTTCCAAACTACTTGTCAAGGTTGGTAACTCTTGTTTTCCTCCATCGAAAGGTTAAAAAGCTTGGCACAGATAAATTGATATAAACTCCATCGGGAACGATAAAAATCTCAACCTTCAACATGCCATGTTCCACTTGATTGGCACTTACAAAACTGTTTGGATCAAAATCAAATTCTATTTCTGTGGTGTTTTATCTGGATTCAAATTATTTGACACTCATTTCAATTTTTTTTTCTTCTAAAAATGCATACCACCATTATTTGGTCAAGAGCCCCATTAGGCATATTTTGCTCACCTGAACATAGCTGAAAAAATGAAGATAATGATTTATGTCCAGGACTGTCCTATACATGCAACAGACCGGAACCATTTGAACAAAATATGTAAAGGATATTTAAAAGTGTCACCATACATAATATAAAAGCTCTGGCCATATTAGCGTCAGAAAAGAACACATTATTTGAAATGTTCTCTATATAACTCTATGTAAAACTGTGACCCCGGGGCGAGGCCAATTTTGACCCCAGGGGCATAATTTGAACAAACTTGATAGAAGACCTGTAGGCGATGCTATGTGCCAAATATCTAAGCTCTGGCCCTTTTAGTTTCAGACAAGAAGATTTTTTAAGTTTTCATTGAAAAAAATCTATTTTTAGCTCCTGTGACCTAGTTATGCAACAGACCAGAACCATTTGAACATTTTTGGTATAGGACATCTAGAAGTGTCACCATGCCAAATATCAAAGCACTGGCCATATTAGTTTTAGAGAAGAAGACGTTTAAAATTTCACCATATAATTCTATGTAAAACATGTGACCCCCGGGTGAGGCCAATTTTGAACCCAGGGGCATCATTTGAAAAAACTTGATAGAGGACCTGTAGGCGATGCTATGTGTCAAATATCTAAGCTCTGGCCCTTGTAGTTTCAGACGAGAAGATTTTTTAAGTTTCCATTGAAAAAAAATCTATTTTTAGCTCCTGTGACCTAGTTATGCAACCGACCAGAACCATTTAAACAATTTTGGTATAGGACATCTAGAAGTGTCACCATGCCAAATATCAAAACTCTAGCCATAATTAGTTTCAGAGAAGAAGACGTTTGAACATTTCACTATATAACTCTATGTAAAACTGTGACCCCCGGGGCGGGTTCAAACTTTGAACAAACTTGATAGAGGACCTGTAGATGATACTATGTGCCAAATATCTAAGTTCTGGCCCTTGCAGATTTTGACAAGAAGATTTTTTATGATTTCCTTATTTTTTCACTTTGGTTGCCATGACAACCAGAGTTCTGCATTGCTTTTAATTCTTTGAACAAATTTGAAAGAGCTTGACCCAAGGAACATTTTTCTGTGAAGTTTTGGTTGTATTCTGTCAAGCGGTATAGGAGGAGATGTCATTTGAAGCAATTGTTAACGACGACGCACAACACAGGGCCATCCCAATAGCTCACCTTGAGCCTTTGGCTCAGGTGAGCTAAATAGTTGCTAAGGAACAATTTTGAAGAAGAAATCATTGTATATTAACCCTTACTTTGAGATGAAAATCATTATATACATCATTTGCAAACAGTGTAGACCTAGCTCCTTATAACTATTTTGGAAATAAATCCTCGAGAGACATTATGTAAACTCTTACACTATTATTTAGAAAATGTGAGATGATGTATTGGGGAAGTCAACAGTGTAAGGGTTAAGCGTTAACTGATGGTGGAGAGGGTAATTTCATTTCCTTACAATACAAGCTGGCTTTGATTCATTTGCCTATCTGATCTCAACCCCAATAGACCTTTGAAATGCTGAATCTAATCATAAACTTAGAGCAGTAAAACCTCTCTATTATGACCATTAACAAGAGTTGTCAGAGAGACAACAAAGCTCGCCATCGGCACCTTTAGAAACTTAAAAGCACACTCAAGGTCACAGAGGTCAACCTTTTTGCCTGCATGGAAAGGTCTTGTCCATATACACTGGCAAATCAAATATGAAAATAACACCTCAAGGGACAAAGGAATTATAAGCATTTTTGAAACCTAAACGCAGATTTCGAAACCTAAAACCTTTCGCGACCTTAGTTCAAGGTCAAGGACACTGGGATAATTTTTTTGCATGCATGGAAAGATCGTGTCCATATACACATGCATGCCAAATATGAAAGAAATATCTCAATGGATATATGAGTTAAAGAAATTTTGAGAAACCTAAACGCAGACTTTGAAACCTAAACGCGGGTCCTTAGTTCAAGGTCAAGGTCAGAGGGCTCAAACATTTTGCATGCAAGGAAAGATGTTGTCCATATACACATGCAAACTGAATATGAAAGGGTCTTGTCTATAAACACACACATACCAACTATGGAAGCAATACCTCAAGGGACATAGAAGTTTAAAGGCATTTTTCGAAACCTAAACGCAGACGCAGGCCCTAAGTTCAAGGTCAAGGTCACAGGGGTCAAAATTTTTCTGTGCATGGAAAGGTCTTGTCCATATACACACACATACCAACTATGAAAGCAATACCTGAAGGGACATAGAAGTTATAGACATTTTCTTAAAATTGTTTAAGCTGTTCACGACGCCGCCGCCGACAAAGACGACGACAACGACGACGATGACTACACCGGGGGTATTGCAATAGCTCGTCATGTACTACGTACAGGCGAGCTAAAAAGAATATTAATTGATGAGTTTAGAGACAGGAGACGGATTAAAGCAAGATGGAAGTTAAAGTTTTAGGTTCAATTTCATCTTACTTTATTTATAATCAATAAACATTTAATGTCAAATAATGGTCATACTAGAAAGGTTTTACTGTATAAGCATGCAGTAAAACTTGTATAGGTAAATTTTGCGCGCTGAACCGTGACTGAGCTTTTCTATTTATAGAAGTTGCAACCATTCCATGTTATGGGTAAGTTAGGGTTCAAACCTGAACTTGATATTTAAAATAAGATTTTGATACCTATATTTGTCATCGTGGTCGAGAGAGTAGAGTACTTGCTGCACGTTGTTAGCGTTTTACTGAGTAAGGTCATGGGTTCGATACCCAGTGGATGCTGTTTTTTTTATTAATGTTTTTGGTTTGGAAAGGTATTTTATACTACATATGACGATAACCATAAGGACATAAAGTAATTGATCAGTATTTAAATAAAACACATGTATATATGTTTCAATTTGTTATTACATTTCTGAATAACCACATAGTTCAAACTAAAGATGGTACGACAGACAAAAACACCGCGTCAATAGACTAAAATTCCATGGCAATGAAGCTTGTAGAAAACTTCTATGTGCCTGTAAGAAGGAGAAGCAGAAACGATTTAAAATCCAATAAAACTTAAACGGCAAGTATACTAGTCATTTAGAAAGAGTATACTTCACTTGTCTCCTGAAAACAGTGAATACCAGATCAGAGGGCTCCTTAAGGAGCACTCTGATCAGGGTAACACTGTCTGTCATTTTTCAATTGTCATACATTAACTTGACCTAATTGGAAACAGAAACTGCCCGTTAAAATTTCAGTGATACATGAAAACAAATTACATACATTTAAAACGTTCAATACATCAAAAAGTTTTAGGTCGTTTAGCTTTTAGCATATATGTTAAACAATTCAAATAAGTTATTGTTTGAAAAATAAGGCAATAAAACATAAAAATTAAAACTTAAAAGAAATAATTTCTATTGGGAATCGAACCCACAGCCTTTTTATCCTATTGCAAGTACCCTTACACTCTACCTATTACTCTAACTCGATTATTGATTTAATTTCACTACACAAGGCACACTATCCTTAGTAAACCATGAAAGGTAGGTAACTCCTGAACGAATTTATGCTTTTTGATGCGTTTTACCTCTATGGGTGGACTCGTCCTAAAGGTCACGGCTCACGGGTCAAAATCTACCTATAGTAAGCAGTCTTTAAAAGATAATAAGTATCATCATGACTGATCTGGGTCATAACTTTTTGCAAATGTCTTCAAGACCTGCTTTTTCTTCAAAATATTTATTTTTACTGAATTCTTTTTGTACCGTAAATATATTCTTGCTGTTCAGTCATGGCTATGTTAATGAGTTTGTTTTCATAACCTATTATTCTCCCTCAATGATGTAAAACTTGGTGGAACAAACGACCACGGTATCTTAAGAATTTTTAACCCTTAGAGTATTAAAAAATCCTTGCAACCTGCAGATAAAAAGCACTTTTCACTCATTTCAAATTTATGCCGTTTTGAACTGACATATAGCGTGTGACTGCCAAACAATTTGGACATCAGCTCTGAATTCTCAACTCTTTACTTTCTGGATTTTACTATTTGCAAATATCCTTAGATACTTGATACTTGATACTGCGGGCATCTCAAATTCAATGAGTTAAATTAGGGCTACAGGCCATATGTCAATTTTATTTGCAGTAAACCGTGTTATCATGACCAAAATAGGCTCAATTATTGTGTTTAAGACAATTGGTTGCTTAATGAAACAACGAAGACTACAAGCAGACAGTGACTGTAAGAGATTTCTGCTAAACTGTTGTCATCTTGCATTAAGCTGACACCTGTATTTAACACGATCAGCAAGTCTTAATAACGCTATCATTTAACCCATTACCCCATAGCCTATTTCTAATTTTGAAAATAGGTGACTACGTAAAGCAGGTTGAAAGTAAAGCAGAATGTGCCTTAAGGCGCATTCTGCTTTACTTTCAGCCTGCGTTAAGCTACCATCTGATAGAATATAGAAAACATTTCTTTGCTACATATTCCTGACTGCATAAATTGAAACTATTTCCTTCAGTGGCGGAAGAAACTAAAGTCGTAAAAAGGTGTATTTATTGGGTATTGGGATGTTTAACCCATTACCCCATAGCCAGTTTCTAGTTTTGAAAACAAGTTACTACTTAAAGCAGGTTGAATGTAAAGCAGAATGCGCCTTAAAATTAGGTGTATCTCATAATGGAGTAAAGTGTCAAGTGACCTTTCTTTGAGGATGCATACAAATATTCAATTACAGGTGTTGCAACTGCTAGTTATGCACTGCAGGAATCCAGAAATAAATGCAGAAAGCTGCACTCAATAACCACCTGTGTAAGAGACTATATCAATGGGCACTGTAAATAGAGGTTTTACTGTACAATACAGGATGATGGAGTGCATTCAAAATAGGTCATAAATACCTTTGGAGGAAATGTGAATATTGGAAAAGTATATGTGTATGTCCCTTTATGATACTCTAAAACTGGTTAAATTTATGTCACCACATTGCTGGAGTGTAACCAGATCTACCTTGAATGTTTTCATTGATGCAATGCTCCAGATAACAGAAAGTAAACTGAACAGTCTTCCTTTATATCCTATGTTGCGACAACTCATTAGAATCATCTCAAAGAGATGATTCTAATGAGTAGTTACAGCATAGGGTTTATTTGAAAAATGAGGATCTTACTATTTGAAATACTCACTTATCTAGAGCTTTTAACATAATGTGCATTCTCAAGTCACAATATTTGGCTAGCATGAATACCATGGCAACTGATGCTGACTTTATTCCTATTTTATTATATTACCTCCTGTCTTTGAAGTTTCTATTCCAAATACCACAAGTGCAGTTCACAAGTATACAACCAGGCCTGTATTTAGTAGCAGTGCAATGGTTAAAGAAACCTGGGCTCATTTCAGAAGCATCTTTAATTACCAAACAAAACGTCTTCAATTACAATAAAACTCTGCTATTATGACCAATCTAAAGAAGTATAATTGGGGATCTTAACCATTTACCCCATAGCCTGTTTCCAGCTTTGAGCATAAATGTCCCCTTAAAGCAAGTTAAAAGTAAATTAAGGATTACATGTATTCTGGTTTACTTTTAACCTGTTTTAAGCTACAAGCTATGAAGATATTGCAAATACCTTGAGTTTTATATTCAGGGATTCCTTCATTATCTTCCCCTGAAGTCAACACTTTAACCCAATACCCCATAGCCTGATTCTAGTTTTGAGAATAGGTGACCACTTAAAGCAGGTTGAAAGTAATGCAGAATGTGCCTGGAGGCACATTCTGCTTTACTTTCAGCCTGCTTTAAGCTGTCATCGGCTATGATTAAACAAATATTTCTTATGAAACATGATTCATGACTGTATACAGTTGCACTATTTTCTACAGTGAAGGAATAAATCAAAGGCGTAAAAAGGTGTATTTATGGGGTAATGGGTTAAGCTCATTGACCCCTGATTTACCTCAAACTGACAGTTCGAGTTTCCAATTAAGTCTAGTTTTTCTTGACATTATGTCTGAGGTTTAGGTTGGTTTGTTTTTTTTACAATATATTGCAAAATAACAACCAGTGCGGACCCTGATCAGAGAGCTCTAGTAGGAGCCCATTGATCTGGTTCTACACTGTTTGCATAGGTCAAATGTATTCTTTACAAGTAGTACACACTTTGTAACAGATGCTAGTTATGTATCACTTGGGATCAATGGGTTATGCTGAAGAGTACATTCAGATGCAAAGGGTAACTGAGTTAATGTTTCCTTCTGTGTCAGTTTACATGTTTCAAGGGGAAGTCAATGTGGATTCTTCAACAAAGCTGGAATGCAAAAGTTATAGATCTTATGTTCCTTAACTCTTTCCTCCCTGAAACTTTAAATGGACAATTCCAGTTTCGATTTTTGTCTAGTCCATTTCTGGCTTTTAAGAGTTGTTTTTGTCAATTTTGGCATTACTGACAAACAGTGAAGACCCTGATCAGAGGGCTCCGAAAGGAGCCCTCTGATCTGGGCCTTCACTGTTTGCACAGGACAAGTGTATTATTCACATGTACACTGTTTGAAATGACGCCTATAGACGGGACTAGGGTTCAAAGGGTTAATAGATCTTTGTTCCTTAACCCCTTACTCCACAGCCTGTTTCTAATTTTGGAGACATGTGAGCATTATTTCAGATTTTTTTTATTTATTATATTCTAAGTAAAACAGCTATATTGTTTCTGATATAATATGTATGAAATCACTTTGCTACATTTTTAATGTATGTAGATATCTATTAATCTTCAGATGTGCAATTAAAATATACATGTATGTATATAAAAAAAAATCTGATTTTTTTTGTCAATTTTAACATTTTTGTTACTAAATTTATACTCAAAATTAAAAAATCTCATTTCGATTGTATAATGGATGATAAATCGAAGTGGTCTGTCCGATTGTGTCCGATGATGGATTATGAAAATCAGCGGATTATGAAACACTACAAAAGTAAAAGGTGATTCTATGGGGAAAAGAATTCATGTCTCACACCAAAGAAATTATGTAACTCTTTCAACACCATGCATGGACCTGTTCAAATATACTCATTACATTTGCAAACAGTGAAGACCCAGATCTATTTTACATTTCTTTTACGTCAAATCTAATATCTACTGAAATTTACATTGTTGTAGTAATATACATGCCTTGGTTTGAGAACCAGAATCTTTATTTCTGCGCTGAACCAAATGCTGTCACTACTCATTCGAATCGTCTCTTTGAGACTATTCTAATAAATAGTAATATCAAAGGATTTGGTGCTAAAATATTGAGAAAATGTTGGATTTATCTCGAGTCCTGTATGTGCCAATGATTTACAATATGTGATAAACTGAAATTCCTATAAATAGCAAATAATTCATAAATTAATTAAATTCAACAAAGATGACATTGCCAGATATACGGCATTTAATCAGTGTCCTCACCGTTTGCAACTTTCTGCAGTATGCATTATAATTACTACATGTAAATGACATATTAATTACCATGATATATATTCCTGTCTTTTATAAAGAAACTTTCCATCATGCACACTGAAAGTAGCTGTAAAGGAGCTATATATCCAAAGACAAATGGCTAAATATACAATACAGTAAAACCTCTCTAATACTACCTCAAAATTGTGGTAATTATTAGGTGCTTAGTTACGACAGGTTACTGCTTAAAGCATGGTGGCAGTATAACAGAAAGCTCCTTTATGAGCTTTCTGTTTTACTGCCACCTTGCTTTAAGCTGTCAGCTGCCTTTTATACAATCAGTTTTCATTTAAATGGGCCGTAGTAGAGAGGTTTTACTGTACATACACTTAATATAAAGTGTGGGCAATATCATGTCCTCTAATTGTATCCTGGTTTTACAATCACTAATAACCCCTTCCGCCATATATTCAAATCACCTATATCAAACTGGGTTCAAGACAGGAGACTGCTTTAAGCAAGATAAAAGTAAAGAAGAAAGCTCCTACTTTTGTCTTGCTTGAAGCAGCCAGCTGTATATATTCAACACAAACAATGAAGAATCGTTTCTTGTGCTTATAATTGTTAGAGATACACTGGCTGATTGCGGAGTTTCTTCAACTCTTTCCTCCCTGAAACTTAAAATGGACAATCCCCAGTTTCCATTTTAGTCTAGTCCATTTCTGACTTTTAATGGTTATTTTTGTCAATGTTTTGCATTATGACAAACTGAAAACCCAGATCAGAGGGCTCCATAAGGAGCCCTCTGATCTTGGTTTTCACTGTTTGCAGATAAAGGATAAGTGCACTTTTCACATGTATACTGTTTGAAAAGAATGCCTATATGTGGGACTAGGGTTCAAAGGGTTAAAGGGAATGGTTGAATAACCACTTCAAGTTTAAACAAGCACACTTAACCCATTACTCCATTTTTAGGCTTCTAACTCTTTCTACACTAAGGAATGTAGTCCTCACCTAGAAATTACTGAACATAAAACACAAAAGACATTTCCAGCATCTTTCCAAATGACAGCTTTAAGCAAGTTGAAAGTAGAGAATATAGAGCACCCTGCTTTACTTTCAACCTGCTTCAAGTGGTCACCTGACTTCAGGACTATATACAAGCTAAGGGGTAATGGGTTGAATGAATACTTTCTATATGGAAAAGTGGATGCTACAAAAAAGGATGACAATCAGAAAGCTGATTTATTTAAGCTGCAACACGTCTATAATATGATCAGTGAATACCAGGGATTTCCCCAGGATTTTCTGAAGGCATGTTGAATTTGGGGCATAGGGGGAGGGTGCGGGTGCTCCCCCTCCCGCGCTGCGACGATTTTTTTTGCCCTTTAAACAATGAAATAGTGCATTTTTAGCAATACATATATCACGAATGAATAAGCACGTTATAATTCATTCGTGCATATATGTAATGTATAGTATAGTGTGTTTATATGGAAATGGCTGAAATAAGTATTATTCTGTTAATCTGTTTGCAAGAACCAGTTTGTGTAGGATTTTTGTTTTCAAGTTCAGCACCAATATTTAAGTTAGTCACTTCGATCATAACTAAAGTTTACAATTATACCTGCTGTGATCATCTCCCAGTTTAGTCGCTGACTGCAGCTTGCATTAACTAGTATTCCATTATTTTGCAACAAAGTATTACATTGTAAAGCCTTACTGGTTGTAAAAGCACAAAAATGATAAACAGCTGAAACACATTAATTCACTTATTTTATACATAAACTATACAAAAAAAATATCCTGAAACTATGAATGCCTGGACCTATGGAAAAAGTGTAGACCCAGTCTGATCTCCTGGGTGAGTCCTCTGATCAGTGTCAGTGCCATTTACAAGATTGTAAAAATGGAAAAATTACTTTTGACAGAAACCACAGACAACATGTAGTCTTTTGACCAAAATGGAAAAGTCTCTTTAATCAGTATTTGAAAGTTTAAAGCATGTGAAATGTACACACCTTTTCATTTTTCTCTGCCATACACACTACACTACTGTCACACTCAATCAGATAATACACACACATACTAGAAATGCTCACTTTTTTTTTCTTCAAATAAATAAATTCTGAAACAGGAATGCAGAAACAAGTAGATTGGGCATGTACTGCAAACAGTAGATCCAGAAAAGAAAGCCCCTGATCAGGGTAGAACTGGTTGTCTTATGGAAAAACATTCATAAGTCTCTGACTCTCATAAACTTAATCAAAGAATTTATTTGAAAAAGTTTAACATTAACTTGCCACTCACAGTCAACCACCTACCCTTACTTAAAATTAAGTACAGTGTATGTATAATGTGATTTGAATGTATAATGTTTTAACTCTTATTCCTCATAGTCATTAGAGATAAGTTTTTATGCCTTTACTATTCCCTTGAAGTTAAAGTAAATATTTTTTTATTCTATCGAAGACAGATCTAGATCTAGATACGGGATAAAAAAAAAGAGGTCTAGTAAAAAAAAAAAAATTTTTTTTTTTTTATGTGTCAAGAACCTGTGTGTTGAATATAAAATTTCACTGCATCCCGACAGGCTGATGTCTAATGGAGGATTCATTTTACTTTAAGCCTGCTTTAAACAACCATCCATCATAAAAACAGAAAAACAAATCTTAACTTTGTGAACAATTAATAAGACTGTATGACCGTCTCACGAGATAAATCCAGGTCTACTAAAATATTTGTTGTCACGATTTTCTTTTTCAATATTTCACCACCAAGTATTCAATTTCTATATATACCAAAAATGCCAGAATGCAGATTCCTCGTTTCCCGCTTGTAATGTTTTGCCTTTGTTCTTAAAAAAAAACTTATTTCCCGAAACTCCCACGAAAAACGTCTTCCGCGTCGCTAGCCATTTCATACGAATAAGTGCTAATTTTAACCATCGTAATTTATGTTAATTTCACTAGTATCAAAACAGTCTTTCTAAATGGAAGTATATAACGTCGTATCTAATTGGATGTTTTCAAAATGACGCTGGGAATTACCTTTTTGATAACCAATGAAACCAGTAAAGACATGTGTCAAAAGTTCGAAGCATGCCGCGCAATTGGATTTCATTTCGGAAGTTTGGAATACTGTTTGTGTCTGTTACGTGATTATTAATACGGAGTTGTCGAGGAAATCAATTCTTAAAGGTAATTAATGTTCGTTTGTTCAATATTTTCGGAGAATTAGGCCCCGTATCGAGTGTATTTTTCCGAGGCGACAAGCGATTTCGCCGCTGTTACTCTCGTCTCAATAAACGCGGCGAATTTTCAGTCCGCAAAATGGTAAATCATCTTCTTAATGTTTAGATTCGGGAAAAATAATGTCTGAGATTCCGGTTTCGGCTAGTATTTTTTTTCCAGCGTAATTCGTAGCTTGTTTTCCGAAAATCATGTTCCAGTACTCCTCATTGCTAACGGTTTTAGAAACGTCAAAAAGTTGATCTCGGTGAAATAGAAATAATCCAAGACCCTGTCAATCACCGTTTAGATAGGGAAATTCGGCTTGTGATTGGTTGATGATGCTATGCTCACGCCCGACACGCGTGACGGCGTTTGACATAGGAAACAATTTACTCGAGTACACAACACAGAGCCGTGATTAAGGCTAGTCGCTTTACAGATTTAGGCATGTCGGCAAGATCAAAGCATGTCGAGAATAGACCGCCTGGAAGGAAGACATGTCGCCCGCGACAGGCGAAAACGGCCTGGGGAAATCCCTGCATACTGACTGCCTAAAATGTTCCACAGAAAGAAGTTTCCAGATTTGGAAGCTTTGTCATTCTTCAACCCGTTGAACGCTAGCAACGAGTTTACTCACCCTTTACAAACAGTGTGCATGTTTTGAGTACACTTGTCATATGCAAACAGTGTAGACTCAGACCAAAGAAGCCAAAAGAATCCTTCTGTTCAGGGTCTGCACTATTTGTCATTTTGCGATAAATTGTAAAAGTCCAAATGACAAGCATGGTGACAAATGAACTAGACTATATTAGAAACTGGCATTGTCTATTTTGAAGTTTCAGGGATAAATGAGTAAAACAAGGGGAATAATGTATAGCAACTTAGTTCAGGAAGAAGGTAATACAGTGTTTCCTCCCTTCAACTGACCTCCCAGTAACCATTCCCTCTCTAAAACAACACTTGCTGCCTTTCCCCAAACATAACAACTATGCTTAACAATTTAACTGCTGCAATATGGTCTGCTAAAAATTGTTGTCTGCTGTTTTCTCAAAGTTATATTAGTGGACATTTTGACAGAAGGAATATAATGAAGAGTGGGAAACGGCTTGAATCCTGATCAGACGCTAGCCTCTGAGATGTCTAGTATGCAAACTCTTTGACTGATATTTCAGCAGGTCAAACAAATGTTTCGGTAGTTTGTGTGTTTTGCGAGAGATCTAGTTGTAAGGATTTTTGTTTTAGATTACAGCGCTCCCTCTCTATAATGACACCCAATGGGAGACAAATTTATGTGCGTTGTTAGGAGGGAATCGCTGTAAAAAGGGAAATTGGCTTACATTTACAAACAGCTTGAATCCAGATCAGACACCGTGTAACGCAGCTACTGATCTGGCTTCAAGCTGTTTGTCAAAATGTCCGTTAAGTAACTTTGAGAAACAGAAGACTACAGTTTTAAGCAGACGACATTGCAGCCATAAAAGCGTTGAACATGATTGTCCTACTTAGGGAACTGTGGCAAAGGTCGTTGTAAGGAGGGAGTCATTGTTGGGAGGGCCGTTGTAGGGAGGGGATGCTGTAGTTAAATTAAAAACATAATTTATTTCAATAAAATTTACAAAACCAACATGAATGGAAATGGAAAATATACATACATATGAAATAAAGGATAAGATCAAAAGCTTAAAGCTTATTGAGATATTCTCCCTTGTGAGATTACATCTATGACCAAATAATTTTTCTACTTTCAGTTTCAGTTTGAAATATTTACATCTGTAAATTGTTTCTGGTCATGTGGCCTCAATAACACTAGCTGATCCATATCCAAGCTTCACATACACCTGAACAACTTTCCAAAAATAACACAAATAACACATTATGTATCCATAGTGATATACACCATTGGCGGTGTCAAAGAAAGTCAGAACCAGAACACTGGGAACGCCATTATGGAATTTTAATGTAAATTCCATTGAGAAACGCGAGAGTACAAGTATTTGTGCAGACATTTATGTCTCAATCTGTGTAGATCTGTCAACTATCATAACGATCACAATATGACCATTTTACCATTAACCAAACAATGACAATTTAATGGTATCAGAATTGTAAACAAACAACCTAAACAAAAATACTTACGAATTCTCCGACTGGTTAGGGACGCTCGTCTTCTTGGCAGCTTTACAGGAAACTCGTCAGTCGAAGCCATGGACATTCGACAGTAAGCACACTCATAGGAATGAACCTGACACGTGCATGCTGAATTCTTGTAGAACACTTCCCCAAAACATCACAAGTACACGCGTTGTCCAAGCTCTCATTTTGACAGTCTGGCGCGAAAATTATTGACCTTTTCCTAATAAGATTAGTCATGTGACCTGCAAACTAAACGGGTGATGGACAATTCGTCAAAGTGCAAACTCGTCAAAAAGGAATTATAGTACAAAAGGGGTAGTCAACTCGTCAAAAAGGAATTATAGTACAAAAGGGTAGTCAACTCGTCAAAAAGGTTTTACATACTTATTTAATTATACAATAAATACAACGATATTCCAGATACTAGTAGGGAATTAAAATAGTATTAATATAAAAACTGTTCTTTTCTAATATTTTCGATCTCTAAGGGCAATTTTTTAAACTTTAATTTAAAACAGAGTAGACCCTGATCATTAGGCTTCGGCGCTATAAGATATCAGGTAGGCTACTAAGTAATATCGTGCAACATGACAAACAGTGTATTAATCTATAGAGAATTCAAACACTGTCGGAGCCCTTTGGTCGGAGTCTACACTGTTAACAAATTAAATGTTTATCATCTGTATACATATTTACATTATGATGCGAACTGTCATACAGTGTAAACCATGGTCATTAGACTTCGGCGCTATAAGATATAAGGTACACAGTAAAATCGTGCAAAATGATAAATTGATAAACAATGTATTAATCTATAGAGAAATCACCACTGTCGGAAGCCCTTAAAATTTGGTCCGGGTCTACACTGTTAACATATTAAATGTTTATCATCTAGCTGTGTACATATTTACCTTATGGTGCAAACTGTAGACCGATTAACCCTGTAGACCATGGTCATTAGGCTTCGCGCTATAAGATAAGTTCGTATCAGTATCCAAACTGTTCGACACATGTTTGATCACTGCAGCAATACATTCCAGTGTACGTTTGCCTATGATGATTACATTAATTGGTTTGTTGTTTTAACAGTTTAGCACCAGTGCAGATATAACAAGTCGAGTAATTGCCAATCAACTTTTCCCACCAGATAAACAACAATGCCCAGCCAATTAAAGTCATTTGCACGTGGCGCTGGAGATCTACCGTTTCTTATTAAAGCATTGCTTCTTGGTTAATTTTAACATCAGATCAGTGTCTAAACCATATATACACCCAGACTAAATTTTTTAAATGATTTTAAATAACACATTCTATCAAGGATAAGGCACGGGATATTCCAATAGAAATTAATATTGCTTAATGTATGGGCAAGGGCATAGCTGATTTCTGCATTACTTTTGTCTTGATTTAAGCTAAACCTTTCTATTGCAAATCAATTATGATTTAACACTAAATAAAATGTACACTCAATGTAATACATTGAAAAGTCTCCCTTTTATGGTAAAAGTTTAATTTTATTTGGACAAATCGGCATCAATATTCATCTTACACATATTTAGATCTAGTTATTTATATGTTACAACTTTAAATGCTAGAAAATTCATCTCAACTTCTCGATAATGGCAAACTTTTCAAATATAAACCTATACATTTAACAAAAAAGTAGTACTATATAATATATATTTAACAGGTTAGTAGATATATCCCAACACAAAATCCTTTTTGACGAATCGTCTTTTGCCATTACTATACATTGCCTTTTTGACGAGTTTGCACTTTGACGAATCGTCCGTAATTCAACTAAACTATTATCCGGAAACGTAAAATATCTCGGTTCGACTTTCAAAACTTCACAGAGTTGTCCTTTCTAACATACAATTGGACCTCTACATCTACATATTACGTTAAGCTGTCACACTTGACAATTATTTAACGGTGCGCAAGTATAAGAGAGAAAAGATATATAAAGCAAAAAAGTAAAGTCAGAAAGAGCTAGTACGGGCAAGGGAAAGGCTTTGCATGTAGTGAAAAGTTAGAAAAAAAGAGAAAATGTACCATCTACTACACCCATCAGAGAGACCAATCCGGCTTGCGTGGCGCTACCAGGACACTTAGTCCCGCCGGCACAGCTCCCTCCAACAACTGAGGAGCAGCAGATGGTATGAAGATCCCCTAGAAGGGTTGGCAGGATAGCTCCCTCTTAAAAGATGCCAAAGAGGGAGCCTCAGCGGTGCTGGCTGGTAGTCTGTTCCACAGTGGTATGGTTCTGGGAAAAAAACTGTACTTAAAGTAGTCTGTAGATGGAGTATACTGCTGAAATCTGAGTTGGTGTGACGATCTAGTCCTGGATGTTACTGGTGTCAAATAGGGAGATGCTGGTATGCCTATCAAATGGTTTACAATTTTGTAGAAAATGATCAACTGGGCCTTTTCTCTCCTAGTTCCAAGGGATTCCAAATGCAGATGGTCCAACATCTCTGTCACGCTGCTTGTGTTGCGATATCTGTTGGTCACAAATCGAGCTGCTCTGCGCTGGACCATCTCCAGCTGATGTTCAAGTTCTTTCTGATAAGGGTTCCAAATTGAGCAACAGTACTCTAAATTCGATCTGACGAGAGTCTTGTAGGCATTTGTCTATGTGTTCTCTGATGCTCTGTGCAGATTTCTTTTCAGGAAGCCAAGCATGGTATTGGCTTTTTTAGACGTCCTGTCAATATGGTTTTTCCAGGCCAGATTTGACTGGATGTCAACACCAAGGTATTTTGTACAGCACTCTTCTGCTAGACGTTCTCCTTTCAGGTGGTAATCAAATCTTCTGTAGGTCTTTGATCTCGTCACGCTCAGAACACTGCACTTCTGTGGGTGGAACTCCATTCCCCATTTCTGCTCCCAAGCAGCAAGTGCATCCAGGTCTTTCTGTAGTTGTAGTTGATCGGCCTCTGACTTGATCTGTCGATACAATATGCAGTCATCAGCAAACAGTCTTGTACTTGAGGAGGCACACTCAGGGAGGTCGTTAATGAAGAGAAGGAAGAGCAATGGGCCCAGAACTGATCCCCGAGGTACCCCACTCACCACTGGTACTGTCTGCGACGCCTGACCTTCCACAAGTACTTGTTGAGTTCTAGCTGTTAGAAAAGACTGGATCCACCTGTGCGTGTTGCCTCTTATGCCGTAGTGATGGATTTTTTTCAGCAAACGTTTGTGGGGAACCCTGTCAAAGGCTTTGCTAAAATCTAAAACAATCATATCTGTCTGTGTCCTCTTGTCCAGTGCTGCAGACAACTCATGATACAGTGTCAGTAGTTGGGTCTCACAGCTACGCCGGGCACGAAATCCATGCTGGCAGTCGTGGAGGACCTGGTGTTTGTCTAGATGTCCCATCATGTTACTAACAATTACATGTTCAAACAACTTACAACAGAGGCAGGTTAGCGAAACTGGGCGGTAGTTGGCAGGATCATGACGAGCACCCTTCTTGTATATAGCTGTGACATTGGCATGTCGCCAGTCAGTTGGTACAAGTCCCTGTTTCAGTGAGGTGTTGAAGATGATGGCAAGAATTGGGGCTAGTTCCTCCGCACATTCTTTCAGGACACGGCCTGGTATTGAATCAGGTCCAGATGCCTTCCTCGGATTGGTATTGCGTAGGAGCTTCTCGATGCCCTCTGTTGTTACCACTATCTCCTCCATCGATGGCAGGGGGGTACCTGTGAGACTGGGGATGTCATCTTGGTCTTCATCTGTGAAAACAGACATGTACTGCCTGTTTAGTATGTCAGCCTTGTCCCTTGGGGCGTTAAAAAGTCGACCCATATGTTTAAGTGGAGAGATACCAGTGTTGTCTTTTCTAAGTGATTTGATGTAGTTCCAAAAGCGTTTCTGTTTAGATGGTCGGTCATGTTCAGTTTCTTCAATTTCAATCAGGTTGTTAATGTACTCAAAATAGGCTTGACGTTCGAGCTTCTGCACGGCTGCTTTCTGATACTTGTACTTCTTGATGGTATTTTCATTCTTGCCTTTTTTCATTTTGGTGTAGAGTTTCTTTTGCTGTCTAATTGCAGTTCTCACTTTCCTGTCTATCCATGGCTTCTGTGTTTTTTGGCCTTTCATTGTCTTACGTGGAATGTGCTTTTCCATGAGCAGCGTGATCCGATCCTTGAATGTTGACCAGAGGGCATCCACAGTTGTAACTGATGAGCTTGTAATATCTCCCAGGAGATTTCGCAGGCCGGATCTCAAGTCTGAGAACCGTGTTCAAGTTCGACATAACGTTCATTTTAGTTAAATTTATATTTAATTGACAATTAAGGTCAACTGCATATAGATCTACACAACACACGAGACAAAATTGGATTTTAATAGTGGATGCGACATAGTTATCAATATCTTCAGTTCAGCCTGCCTAGTGCTTAACTCTTTCCCTGCCAAGTTTTATCGTCTGCTTTAAAAGGCCTTTAACCCTTATCGTCTGCATTGGTTGTGTTGTCTGTAAAGTTTTTAAAGCCAGCTTAAAGGCTGTTTTGAATATATATATATATATATATATATATATATATATATGAGTGTCAAATAGTTTGGATCCTGATCAGATGCCGCGTTTACGCGGCGTCTGATTAGGATACGAACTGTTTGCAAAGGCGCCTATTGCCTTTTGGCGCAGTTTACATTGAAAGAGTTACGATACCATCGTCCAATTGATTATTCTGATGGAACACATTCATAACTGGGGTTTTGGGGGGGTTTTGGGTTTTTTTTTGTTTTTTTTTATATAAATTCCATATTTATGGAGTAATGGTTATTTGATACCAGACCTCCTAATTATTAGACCAGCTGACAGCAGCCCCAAAGATGATCTTAGTACTGAGGTTTTACTGTATATGTTTTTACTTTGTCATTATCTACTAGTAAGAATCAAGATTAGAGGAAAGCTCTATAATTTATGGCATTCTCTGCATGGGTTCGAATCCCGACCGAGCTCATTAAATATTTACATGTTTACATAAACACACTTACCATTCTTAACCCGTTCACTCTCATGGATTTTAAACAATTTTCGTCTGCTTTATTTCTCAAATTTAAATTTTAGGTCGATCCATTTTGACTCAAGAAACATTTAACTGAGTGTCAAACAGTTTGGATCCTGATCAGACGTCGTATTACGTGGCGTCTGACCAGAATCCAAACTGTTTGCAAATAACTACTGTACTCGGGATAAGGCAGCGAAGGGATTATTTTTTATTATTTATTAAATCGCATTTTTGGAAAATTTTGTGCCGTTGGTCAATCAAAGTCGGGTATTCAGTATTTCTTTTTTCATCAGTATGCTAGTGTTTATAACCACTGTCTGACAACTGATGATTTATTTCGACTCTCGATCGGGTTTGTCTCAAACTGATTGAAAACTATGCCAAAATACATGGCGAACCCATATAAAAGAGTTCAGTCCTGAGTCCTCTAATATGGGTTTCACTATTTGCAAAGAATGTATATAATACACTTGGTCCACACACTGTAAAGGTATTGGGGGTACATATTGGACATCGACAAGCATGTATCAATTACTTTCAAGTGCCTAGTATATTGCTTCTGGCGTAAAAAATCATATAAAATTTATTATTTTCACTGATCCATACCAACCGGTACGGATAGTTATATGGTGTGGCAGTACCCTATAATATGATACAATTGCATGGACACCTTCAGGAACGACGTCAGATCACGAAACAACGTACAACTATAATATATAGAAAATATTTGTTGTAGTGCATATTCATAACTGTATGAAATGGAATTATTTTCTTCAATGAGAGAATTATTTAAATGTGTCAAACGGCATATCTATAATGTACAGCTGTGAACTCTACATGTATAGAACCTCTCGTCGCGAACCTCTCTGCCCAGGGCGATCCCCAGGTTCACGTGCCTTCAACACTGCATGTTTGTGTCTCTCTGTCACAGTAAACCCATGGAAAAAAAACCTGAGTGCCTCTCTAGACAACTTCAGATAGCTTACCTGTAATTTCACACCAACTGAGATTGGTAAACCCGGTGAAAACTTGTGAATCACGTTTTTTCTCGCTTATCGAATACAATGGGCTGGTGGTTCATGAAAGGACTGAGGAAAAGTCTTTAAACACTGTTAACATAATTGCATGTACTGTAATTCTACATGTGCATGTACTGGGGGTACCCGGTGGCTTTTAACTCATCACCCCATAAATACTCCTTTTTACGCCTTAAATTTATTTCTCTACTTAAGAAAATAGTTCTTATACTGTCATCAATATGTTCCATAAGAAATGTTTTCTATATCCTAGCAGATGGTAGCTTAAAGCAGACTGAACGTAAAGCAGAATGTTTTACTTTCAATTTGCTTTAAGTGGTCACCTATCTTCAAACTAGAAACGTAAAGGGTTAAACCTTCAGCAAGATATGTGCGATTTTATGATAACTGTTGCAATTTGGATCCAAGTGAGATACCGAGTAACTGCGTGTCGCATCTGATTCCATACTGTTTGTCAATACAGATTAGATATTTTTCTGAAAGAAAATGCAGACAGGTTACTTTTGATTTTTTTCTTCAAATACTTTTTGCAGACAACACTACAACATTAGGCGTGGTAAAAAAACCAACAAACTATTTAACCGCCATGGGTGACTATAAGTCGACTTTGCAAATAGTTTGAATCCAGATCAGCCGTCGCGCAATGCGGCGTCTGATCAGTATCCAAACTGTTTGACACTTATATCGACATATTTCAGCCAAACTGCCTCAAATCTAACTTTGCAGAAAACAATGCAGATATTGCAGACAACAATGTTGAAACAGACGACTATTTAATGGTGAAGGATAAAAACACACAAACTAAATGGCATTGAAATTATTGAAATGAATACATGTATAAACAACGGAAGTATAATTCTGTATACAAACAGCCAACAACAAATTTATATGCATAAATGTCTAGGACAATTATATAGGATACAATGCAAAACCTATCATTTCAATGTTAATATTTTCTTCTTTATGTCTGTACCTAATCCTAAGGCGTTCCTACACTCACTAGAATCGTCTTTTCAAGACAAATTCCAATACATGCACAGTGAAGCTAACTTGGCGATGTTATCGCCCTTCGGGACCGTCTAATTTCTTTCGTTATATTCAAATTTCGTTATATCAGGTTCATCATTTTTCTATACGTTAACTAGAGATGGGGAATACAGTTTGTTTTGTTATGTCCAATTTCGTAAAACGTAATTTTCAATGTTCATAAGGGGTTAAGTGTAGGAAATAGATGAACTGAGTAAACATGTACTTATTTCCACTTACATCTCAGTACAGATGCGATATAAAAACATTACTATTACAGTGCATGTAATTTACATGAAACACATTCAGTCCTAATTACGAGTTACAAACAATGTATCCGTCATACGTCCTTTGTCTTGTGTCGTTTTGCAATTCTTAAAATCAACCATAAATACGAGTATAATTGAAGTTTACTCACTTGGAAACTTGAATTGTCAATGTTATGCTTCTACAGCGATCCCTCTCTACAGTGACACCCAAAGGGAGACAAAAATGTGCGTTGTTCGGAGGGGAATAGTTATAGGGAGGGAAGTTTGCAAACAGCTTGAATCCAGATCAGACGCGTATCGCGGCGTCTGATCTGGATTTAAGCTGTTTGTCACTCGTCATTACGTATTTTCTGTCAAAATGCCCATTATGTAACTTTGAGAAAAGCAACAGACGACACTTTTAAGCAGACGACACCGCAGTCGTGAATAGGTTGGGCATAACTGTCTTGTTTGGGGACTGCGACAAGGGTCGTTGTAAGGAGGGAGTCGTTGTATGGATGGCCGTTGTAGGGAGGGAGTACTGTAGAATAACACTGTTTTTGGATGTCTCGCCGTAACAAGAAATGGTTAAACAGAGACTAACGGTGTTTCAATGAGAAAAAACGTTGCAAGGAAAACTTAACATTCGGACTTAAATAAAAATGGTTGTCGCCGCTTGATGATCTACCGCCGCCACTGCTGGAATAGCAATATTCAGGTCTCTAGGGCGAGAATTCGAAAACACGATGGTCCGTACGAAATAGCGTAAGTTTTTGCTCCTCCTTCTTGGCGAAACAACAACAAAACAATCAATAACAATATGTTCGAAGATTTGTAACTCGCCAACATGGTTTGAGCTCTTTGCACAATTAAGGCGACACTGTACATCGCTCACACACTAAAACACTGGCTATCAGAGCAAAAAAAAAGGCGAGTATTGCAACCACTAAATTTTAATCCCCATGTTTCCACCAAACCTAATTATGTGAATACTCATTAAAATGCTGTTGCAACGATTCTAGTGAGAATCACTACATAGGATTTGATAGAGGCACAAGAAAGAAAACCATGGAGACAACTGGTATACTCGATCGTGCTCATCGGAAGACCTGAATATTTCCCAAACTATAATTTTGATCGTTCGAATGTTGTCCCATCATCCACCTGCAATTTGAATACATCACGTGGTATTTTTGAGTCCCATCTGCCCAACATCATGTTGGCACCAAGTCGTCCTATCTCATCGCATGATTTTGCAGCATATCCGTTTCCCCCAATAGCCACGCCCAACTGTGCATGTACCTTATCTATATATGGTCTGTTGGTTGGCGTCTCCATGATGACGCAATAATCACCGTGCCACGACTTCAATTCAAAACCTATAATAACAAGAATTAAAGAAGTACAAAAATGTAGAACAATTACATTTGAAATGTGTTTGTAAAACACGGTTGCCCGGTGGTATGCTTGCAGATAAATACAACTACTAACGAGAGCACCGCAAGCGGTACATTACACGCCCTATGGTAAAGAGATATATAGTTTTATCAAAATGTATTCTAATTTGTAGACACCTAGAGCTCTGAGAGCATAAACAATACAGATATAGAGCATTTTCTAGCATATCTGAGTACACCAAGGGCATATAACTCTTGACACAATGATCCGATTTCAATAATAATTAAACCTTTCATGAACTTATACTTCTATTTACTGTGGGCAAACATAATCAAAATCCATTCAAAATTGTAGTTGCTAAGTGTGTTAACACTGCCAAATAAGCCTTTTCTAACATATTTGAGTACACCAAGGGCAGCTAACTCTGTTACAAAATATCAAATAAATCTCAAACTTAAGTTAGCTTCAGATCTTGATGCATATAATCTTTCTGTGAAGTTTCATTATAATATCCTTGAAATGGTTTTCCAAGAAAACTCTGGACAAGCTTTTTATAGCATATTTAAGTAGATCTACATCAAGGTCGATAATTCTGTAAAGAAAATTCGAATGAACCTCAAACTCAACTCAGCTTTAGATCTTGATTCATATAACATTCGTGTGAAGTTTCATCAATATCCCTTCAATAGTTTTCCAAGAAAACTCCGGACAAGCTGTTTATAGCATATTTGAGTTCATCAAGGGCAGATAACTCTGTAACAAAAATTGGAATGAACCTTAAACTGCACTCAGCTTTAGATCTTGACGCGTATACAATTTGTGTGAAGTTTCATTAATATCCCTTCAATAGATTTCCAAGAAAACTCCGGACAACCTTTTTATAGCATATTTGAGTTCATCAAGGGCATATAACTCTGTAACTAAAATTGGAATGAACCTCAAACTTGACTCAGTTTTAGATCTTGATGCATATAACATCTATGTGAAGTTTCATTAATATCCCTGCAACAGTTTTCCCACAAAGCTCTGGATAAACAAAATGTTGACGGACGAACGGATGGACGGACGAACGAACGAACGGACGGACGGACGGACAGGGCAACGCTAATATACGCCCACCTTTAGAGGTGGGCGTATAAAAAGCCCATAATGAACCTACACGACGATACTAAACCAATGTCACAAGGTCAAAGGTAAAGGCCACCGAATTGAAGACATGCATCTCTATCACATTTAGTTTCAAATACATGTACTACGGTTAAACTTGGCTCACTTGACTTCTACGTGACTTTGACATTTGTCTGACATTACCATATACACCATCTCTTGCAATTCCTTTGAGGAATGGTATTGCGCTATTTAGATCTTTTGTATATGTTTCTATGTATATTGAATGTGAAATGATGAGATGTAAATAAAGAATCTATCTAACCACAGTTGGGTACACGTCATGTCAAATAGTTGCACGTTTTGCATGTCAAGGGCATGAATAGAAAGACGGACAAACAAACAGACAGACATACTACATACTAACCCCTAAAAAGACTTTAAGTATGCCCAATATATTCGACCTCGGAGGTATAATAACCATGACAAAGTGTACAAAACGTATCTGTGTAGAATAAGTGACGACGTGAAGTGTGCAGAGGGAGGGGGATAAAACTAAACGCAATGTTATAAAGCGTGTGAATTGGGCCAGTGTTCGTTTTCTAGTATTTAATTGGTCAGCTTTGAGCTTTACTCAAATCTGACCAATCAAATGCTAGAAAACGAACTCGGAATCAACTCAAAAATTCTATAACCTTGGACCCTGAACCTGACCTCTAAAAAGTGACGTGATGAACTTTGCTGTAGTCTCTGCCAGCTCCTTGTTGCCATTAACAAACCATTCTTTCACTTGTGCTCCAGTCTTAAGAGTATCAGGAATGGCCGAATGGAAATGGCCAAGTTTGATGTAATCACGACCTGAAAATAGTGTGAACCACGTTATTTCTGACTAAGCGTCGTTTGATGAAACTCGTATGTTTTAATAATCCTTTCACACCCCGAAGACAATATTTAGTCATTTGCAAACAATTTGGATTCTGATCAGATCAAGCTCGAAATTGATTGCGTTTATAGTATTGATAAAACTTAAAACATGTATTATTAGCAAAGAACACTTTAAAGCGACTCGCAACCAGATGGTGCATTAAAAATAGTAATTTGTAAATATGTGTCAAACGCTTATATAAATGGTAAAGAATTAGTTTAGGATAAGAAATTCTGTTTAAAAAAATGTATTTCAATAAAAAAAATATTGGTCTCTGGTGGGATTCGAACCCGGGGCCCGGCATTGGCGGACAGAAGGCAAAATAGGGGAAACCGCTTAGACCAATGGACCACGGAACTATCCGTTTATCTCGGATCGATTTAACGTATTTCAATGTGTAGCGGTCGAAAGTGCATACAACTTCGTAATTCGGCTCGTGTTTATGTCTGAGCCCGTGTAGAGAAGCAACAACAACAACTATACCGTCTACTAGTCGGTATAGAAAAAACGATGGAAAATATATAAAAATCTAAGATTCGGTGACGATTCTTGAGACTTTTTTTGGACTGATCATATTTTTTTAATGTCAGAAGCCAAATAATGCCACACATTTGCTTTTATTTGAGTATTTTATTTTATTTTGACAAGTACACCATCCGGTTGCGAGTCCCTTTAATACTGAAGCTGAAGTGATGGTGTGACCTGTAACGAATGTTGCCAACATATTGGTATAATATTCCTGTAGTTATTTACAAAACATTTACTTTAGAGTATGTACGGTGGTGCCTTTCCACATATAGTTAAGCGTTTCGTTATGTTCTCTGTTTACACTTAACATAGCAGAGGTACAGTATAAACTCGATAAATCGAACTCACGTTAGTTCGAACATACCCATATTTCATGGTTAAAACGTGGTTCAGCCACGTTTTAACTTTGGAATACGGAAATGCTCTACTTAAGAGAGATAGAATTATCGGAATTCAACTTATAAATAAAATACCGGCACCATCGATTTGGACGAGTTCAAAGTATCGAGTTTCGACTTTCGTTTAATAGTATACACTGTCAATCCGTTCACTGCCTTATCCCAAGGACATTGATTATTTGCAAACAGTTTGGATCCAAACTGTTTGAATCTCCCCATGATAACACTTTAGTTAAATTCCACTTAAGATTCAAATTTTAGAAATAAAATAGACGACAGTTGTTCACAGCAGATGGTGCCACGACAGTGAAGATGAGGTCATAGTACTCAGGGAATAAGTTAACTCTTTTACTGGCAATGGCGCCAAAAGGCGACCTTGCAAACAGTTTGAACCCTAATAAGACGCCGCGTTGATTAGGATCCAAACTGTTTGACACTGGTTCCGATATTTCTTCAGTCCATTTCTTCAGTCAAAAAGCCCTAAATCTGGCTTGAAAACTATTGCAGACGACAATATCTCATGTAATTCAGACGATATTTTGGCAATGAAAGAGTTTAAGCAGACGATATACATGTAACTTGGCAGTGAAAGAGTTAAATGCTAATACGTACCGTCGGGATAACGTATTGGCGGCAGCATGTAGAAGCCTATGTTGGAATCTGCGTGGCGTGGAAACTTGTGAAGGGTAGGATGACCAAGACCACGGTAGATCACAGGCGGCAAAGTTCTATAGAACGGAAAATACTTGTACAATATACCGGAAAATCTCCACATTACATGTACGATCAGTAAAATAATGCTAACTGATTGCAAGGATGATAGGCGCCAACTTAAAGCAAGATGAAACAGACCTTTCAACTCATAGCGCATATTGTAATTGGAACAATAATAGTTTTATTGCAGTTACAAAGAGTTTCCCCTATATATTCTATGTAATCAAAATCGATGGCTTATTGGTTAAGTCAGGCATTTGACCAAAATGGTCCCTAATGGTTAAACAGAAAACTCTTAAAGGAGCTTAGATTTTCGCCGAATTCGACATTCTATACTCTCTATTATTCCGACTTAAAATGGTGTTCTCAGAAAGTGTATAAATATGTACAAAAAGTTGTATTAAAAAGTCATATCTACATACATGTATCTCGTAAGCGCGGTTTTACTCACGCGCAATTTGGGACATGTTGTAACTAAAAACAAACGGATGCAGTCGATTAGGCATTAATATTCTGGTCCAAAATTAGCCAAACACTGCCAACTTAGTAATAACTTTGAGAAATAATATAATACGGCGTCTGAACTGAAACCAAACATATGGCTGTGAAATGGTTAAACAACATGTTTGCATTGGTTCTAGCAATGGGAACACATTTGTTAAGCAGTTAAGCAGTTTCGATTTATAGAAACGCTTGTCACGACAGTCAATTAATCTACACAACTTTTTACATGCATCAAATCGTTTAGGACACACTTGGAAAACCTGCAAACCGTAATAAAAAAATAAAATAATAATGAAAGGTTCTTGAAAAATTGGAAAGATTGATCAACATCAGAGTTTCAATAGTTTGGCGTTGACCTTTTAGCCATATCCTGTTTCTATAGGTTTGAAGACAGATGGCCGCTTAAATCAGGTTGAACGTAAAGCAGAAGGTGTCTTTAGGAACATTCTGCTTTACTTTCACCCTGCTTTAAGCTACCATCTGCTAAGATATGGAACATATTCCAGCATATTCATGACTGTATAACTTGGAACTATTTTCTTCAGCGAATGAATAAATAAAAGGCGTGAGCATGCGTATACAGTATATGACCGACCGGGACTTAGGCTAGTTACTTGAGTTTGGTGGCGTATTCCTTGTCCACCTCCACCAGTGCTACCGTCAAGCCACAAAGTGATTGTTTAGGCTTCAACCCGGGCAGAAGTCGCCGGAAATCTGTGAACGAACCAGTAGCAAGCAATACGGCTTTGCTGATTACCTCCCGTCCTCCCTCCGTCATAACTCTCATGACGTAACTTCCGTCATGGTGAACAATCCTTTCTACAGAACAAACAATGTCGTCAATGACGGTGCAGCCTTGCTTTTTCGCCAGCACCGTTTGAGCGTCAACAAATTTTCTTGGGCTTAAATGTCCTGCATTTTCCACTTCGCTTATACCAACATCGTCCTTTGCAGTCTTCAAATAGGGGAATGCTTCACTCAATTGTGTATGACTTAGGTTTGTTACGGAGACACCTTGATCCCTGGCATTGTGACTCACGCGGTTCATAAACTCCGAATTCTGAGTCCCCACAAACAAATTTCCCGTTTCCGAATAAAAATCGATACCTGAAGTTAGAAACAATATTATCACATTGAAATGAACATTAGGCGTAGCGAGGTGTACTATACTCATCATTTACAAAAAAACAACAACAAAAAAACCTCATCCAAACAGCGTAGCCTACATGTGCAAAGTAATATTGTCCGAAGCAAACTGTGCATATACTAAGCCCTCTGACCAGGGCCTACGGGTTTTCGGCATTTTGAAATGCATGATATCGAACTACCCTAAAAAGTCACAAATGAACAAGACTCAATTGGAAAATGGGATTTTCCATTTAGAGTTTCAGGGTTGGACTAACGTAACGCACTCCTTAATATGATTGCACATTGAAGGCAATGCACAATGTTTGCCCTAAATTAGTTCATTGTAACAGCCATGTCTAACCAAAACTCTCTCCCAGATACTCTGAGTAATTGACTACATATTGGCGGTGCATGCTAATTTTGTGACAGGTGATGGATAAGACCGGATATAAAACAAAAGCACCGCAAGCTTGGCACATTATACGCCCGTCAAATCGATCTTAGAATGTAGTCATACTAAAACCCTATCAGGGTAAAGTGGAAAAAGGGAAAGAATCCTGAAAGTAAGGGGTCATATGCTGACCAAGTTTCAAGAGGATTGGAATAAATTTGTTTGAGTTAGAGAGAAAACAAACTAAAAAATGCTCGTTTTTGACGAAAAAAGGGGCATAACTCTTGAATGTCTGTGGCAATCTTGCTGGTTATCGAACTTGGCCGAGATATTATGGTCATACACGTTCTGACCAAGTTTCAAAATGATTGGAATAAATTTGTTTGAGTAAGAGAGCGGACATGGAAATGTAAACGGACGGACGGACAGACGGATGTTCTTACGGGAGGATACTTATGTGGCTATTTTTTTTATCGCTTTCTTTTGTATGGCTAGCCACACAACAGATAATTTCTTTTTGCTCTAAAAATGATCTGGAGGCTACCCCTACCCCTACCCCTACCCCTATGTCCCACAACTGGCCAAGTTAATGTCACAATAAATGGCCAGGTTGATGTCACAAGAGACGGCCAGGTTAATGTTTTTCAATTATGGGGCTAAGAATTTTAGCCACACAAGTTCCCTCTCGTAAGCACGGGCGGACGGACGGACAGTTTCATAACATAATACGTCCCGTCTGAAGACGGACGTATAAAAAGAGCCCCATATTATTTTACTACACATGTGGACTAAAACTATTTACATTCGCCCCATTCAAATCAATTGAAAAAAATAATGTTTAAACGCTAGTTCTCGAGAGGGCGGGACTTGTGGATATATGCGCAGAGGAGGCGAGGCTTATGGATCTGAATCATTTTGTTGCATTGCTTCAGTAACGCCATTATGGCTGGGGTTTTTCAGGGTACACATTATTCGTGTTAACAACCTCGTATGTGGAATAAACATACATGAATACTAATTATATGTTCATTTAATATTAGCAATTACAGCGAATATTAATTTGTAAATATAAGAAATGAACTGCTTAAACGCAGTGGATAAGACTTGATTATTTCCCATGCAAATAAACGCTTTTATAAATGCTAAAGCAACTGTGTCCTATACAAACAGTTTGTAGCCAGATCAGACACCGGGTAACTCGGACTCTGATCAGACTACAAACTGTTTGCCACTCAGACTAAAATCAGTCGTTACCATTCAAAAAGTTATTTTCTGCATATCATTATATAGAGGATAATTGTTTTTTTCAGTATAAGATAGAAATTTAATCCATTGAGTGAACATCAGACGTTATATTTTCACGAGTGGCGAAGCCACGAGTGAAAATATAATAGTCTGATGTTCACGAAATGGATTAAATTCGATCTTATACTGAAAAAATACAATTATTCTATTTATTTATGCTTTTAAGCCACTTTTTAAACGAAATTGTTCGACAATTGTGAAAGCGAAAGTACATGATTTACCCCGTGTTGAGCCCCAAGTTTACATCGAACACATTAACGAAACAGTTTCCCGTACGATGACGTCACTTATTTATTGATTTGACGTCATCCGAATTACGTCGTTGCTCCCGATTTTGGATTCGTGTTCTTCCGTTGAGTGGTTCGCGACAAATCGGACTGCCGGAATTTAACGATAAGACACGATTGACTACGATTTTTGGGGAGCCCTACGGGGAAAACGGCGATTGGTGATAATCCACTGCAGTGGATTACCAAGTGATAATCCACTGCTATTTTCCGGTAATCCACCGAAAAGCATAAATAAAAATGCATCTGCCGACGGCGAAGAGTAACGTCTTCTCCACTGTATATTTTCACACAGCCTGGCAAGTCTTATTTATGTATATATATTAAAGCATTCTCCTTTTCTGTATACCTGACTCAGCTTCTATCTCTCGATATCGCTTAATGGATTCCTGTGCTAAAATGGCCCAAACTGGATCAGGGTCACATGACCGAGTTATCCGCCCCTCGTCATAATGAGAACCAAAGATATCCCGTGTGTCTTCAGAGCTGCGTGCCTGTGATAGAGACAGAAGGAAACACGATACAGGATATTCTTTCCCAATAATCGCTTCGTACTACGTACAGGGCTGCCATTTCTGCGGATTTTTCCTAAATCTTCGGATTTTTTTCTAATACATGGTAGCTTAAAGCAGACTGAAAGTAAAGCAGAATGCGCTTTAAGGCGCATTCTGCTTTACTTCCAGTCTGCTTTAAGTAGTCACATGCCAACAACACTAGAAATAGGCTATGGGGTAAAGGTACGATTCATAAAATCGCACTTGAAGAATGCAAATTTGGAAATCTTAGGATTTTTCATGTCAACTTATGGCAGCCCTGGTACTAGAACAAGAATTTCCATTGCAAACACTTTGGAGCCAGATCACTCGCTGGGTATTTCGGCGTCTGATCTGGCTCCAAGTTATTTGCAACAAAAATTAAGGTAAATAGCCGCTTATCAATGATTAAATACATACATGTACATGTACTGCTTTACGCACCACTTTGACCATTTATTGACAAATATTATAGATTTGTGCGACCATAGAAACAAAATGTTTATACAGTCTTAAATGATTTTTTTTAAAACAGCAACCTGTTTGTCTCGGCGTCTGGCCAGGATTCAAATTGATTGATACTTTTTGACATTAACAAAATTACAGATGACATTTTTTAAAGCAGCCAGTGAAATATTTAAGTCCTTATTATACCTTCGTTATACCAGTATAAACGCATTAGACTACATTGCATGGATTATGATACAGATTTAGTTAACCCGTTACTCAATAGATGTTTACACTTTTCATTTGTTCCTCCACTGAAGAAAATAGTTCCACTTTATACAGTCATGAATATGTACCTTAACAAAATCTCGATACTTCGAACTCGCCGAAATCGAAAGTACCAGTATTTTATAAGTTGGATTTCGAAAAGTTAATCTCGTTTAAGTCGAATCTATCCGTATTTGGTATGTATGTGTATGTTCGAACTAACGCGAGTTTGATTTATCGTGTTTCGACTGCATTTTCTATACCCTAGCAGTTGACATTAGTAGCTTAAAGCTGGCTGAAAGTAAAGCAGAGTGCGACTTAAGGCGTATTGTGCTTTACTTCCAGCCTTATTTATGACCACCTGTCGTCAAAATTAAAAATAGGCTATAGGATATTGGGTTAACTAATATGGTACCTGTGGTTCCGACGGGCCAATAAGGCAGACCTTGACCGCTGGGTCCTTGGAGGCGTGCCTGGCCGCTGATGATCCAAACATCCCCGCCCCCACTACACACAAGTCGAGCACACGCCCAGCCATCCGTACTGATTTCTGTACTGAACTAAACAATGATGAAATGCAAGTCGAACGAAAGTTTGTTATCTTTGTTTACATTTTCCCATCCAAGTTGTAGATATTGATGGTCACGAAACTGGGTAGACTTTGTTTGATAGATATATAACCCAATCTCAATAGCTCGAACTCGTTCAATTCAAACTTACCCGTGTTGTTGTTGTTGTTTTATGTTTTCAGCTCAAATGTAATTACTCAAGCTCGCTTAATCCATTTGCGCTCAGTGGATTTTTCCATGCTTATATATTGGATTAGTCCACTTTTAATCTAAGGGGTACATGGTCTAAATTTTCATTGTGTTTTCTATTGAAATTCCTTTCGCTAACAGTGTAGTCACTGATCATATGCCGCATAATGCGGCGTCTGATCAGAGTCTTCACTGTTTGCCTATGTCCATTTTATAGGACGTTAGGCACAAATGGGTTAAATTTGTAATACGGGTAAGTTCGACTTAAGTTAGCTCGACTTATCGGGATTCGAGTACACTTTATATCAGATGACGAATATCAAGGTTCCCGATAAGGCTCTTAATCACTGGTATACATCGTACACCGGATATTGGCCAAAAGTGATTCAGAATCAACGGTAAATTGATGAAAACAATGTCAGACCAGTTAATAAATACGTCTTTTACACAATTGTTGCAACACTAAAGAATCAAACATTTAATCGTACCGAATTAGAGCTAATTTCTGCCTGTCGCAAACAAGCCTCTCCTGTTACAAACGTCAATTGGTTTGTGAATTATGAGAGTTTTGTCTGCCCGATCACTGCCAACGAGTGCGGAGTTAGCACAAATTGGCCGAATATGTGCATTATATACATGTAAAGTGTAACTGTTTCTCCTCTACAGATAGAAATTAACTCTATGTATTAGGATTCTCTCCAAGTGTTAGCGAAACAGTTACACATTTTGTAAATTTGACCATTTCATTCTACAATCACTGTACTGCGTCTTGCAAGTAGGTGACAGTTAACTGTACCGCATCTTGCATTTCTACTGTACTGCATCTTGGAAAAACAATCAGCAAATCTGAACGAAAATGATCGAAAATGAGACCTGGGGCCGTATTCTGAAACATTCTATGTATTTTGTTTAACAATTTTCTAACTCTTACATTTTCAACTAAGAACAATTACTGTCTAACTTTTCCTCTAAGAAAAAATACTATAGTAATTACTTAGAGAAAGAAATTCTAAGAGTGAAATACGGCCGCTTCCAAGGACTTTCCCGACTGAAATGACGTCACTCTTCTCGCACACTAACACGTAGTTCTAAATGACTGCTTATTTGCGGTGTAGTTTTCGTTGGGAGGGGGTCTTCTCATTTGTAAATTATTATTTACCAAATATATTTCGAAAAAGTTGCTGATACATGTAGTTCTAGAAATTCATTTCGTGTTTCTACTCTTTCTTGATATTTTAAAAGCTTTAAAAAAAAGTCCTGCAGGTTGCTGTTTATCCCTTGTCATGCCGAAAAGTCATCTGCTGCAAATATGTCATCTGCAGAACAAGAAACCTATGGGCCATATATCGCTCATCTTAGAATAGCTGACAAAATAGAGAGAGTGATTTATGCCTTGAGGCGGGGTCATTTTTTACCCAAGGAGAATAATTTGAACAATCTTGATAGAGGACCTGTAGATAATGTATGTATGTATGTATGTATATCTTTATTTCCTCCAGTGTTGAAGATTACAATATCACACATGAATATATACAGAATGTTAACATTTGACAAAGTACATCGATACAATATATATGTAAATGCATATTGGTGTCAATTTAGTAGTATAAAGGGAGCATATATATTATATGCAAATATGAGCTACATTATCGACTCCAACATAGAAACAACATGGAAGATAAATAAAGGCAAATTGAAATATAAACATAAGCATAGAATGTACTACTATAACTTTGACATATGGGCAAAGTCCATTTTGCAATAATATAGTCAATACTGTATTGAGCGCCCAGCGAGTAGAAAAAGATGAGTGTCTAATGCAGAAAGTTAGCATAAGAGCTAATGTACTTTTATTTCTTCACATCCGTGATTCTACAATAAATTGTGATGATCTTGCAGAATTGGTGAAGCCTGTCCAACACCAGTTAAAACAATGAAATATTTAGCTGAATAATGACCCCGGGGGTTCAACAAAGATGGGCCGCCTCCTGGTACCGAGCATATTTTTAATGTGTATGATAATTGTATATATTGCAGTTCAGACTTAAGTATTTCTCTTAAATATTTAGATATATATATCAAGTTTACATAGCATACTCTTGTCCTTTAGATTTTGTCATAAAAACTCTACTTTTTAAGGTGTTATTAACGATGTATGATGAAGCTATTCGCCGTCCATTAGAGTTGACCATATCGGCTATACGCCGTACACAATGAGAACTATTCGCCGTACACATTCCTACATTTTTAATTTCGGATAAATTCTCATGCAGTGTACGTAAAATTACAATATTTGGTACATGAAATGGAATGATCATATATTTGTTTCCGACAGCAACCCCGTAACGTAGTTATACGTTTACTCCGTGAACGAGACCCTAACATGAAGTAATGTTGACTTTTCCTCGGTACCAGGGAGGCATTTTACAGTTGAAATGCGACGATCTTGTGATATATGCATCAGTTTAAACTATGAGTGAAATAAAAATATGTTCGTGGATCCATACGTGCTTTTCCTGTGATGTCAAACTATTTGGAAATTCAAATGAACAGCGATTTTTCATACGTGCTCTGTTTATTTACATTGATTTCCTCGCTTCGCCTGGTACCTATTTCCGGAGTCGTTGCTATACGGTGAAGGTACAGCGTATAATGTTTTAGTTGTCTTTGGTGAGTCAACTCACGTTTGAGACACTTTTCATTTATATTAAATGCCTATAGTAAATAGTAACTCGTCGTCGCATCAGGATGAAAACAAGTTCATACTCGTATTACATCATAGATATAGACATCAATGTTCTTTTTTCATTCCAAACACTGAAAAACTGAATTTGATTAAAAAAAACACACACACAAAAAACCTCAACAACAGACGCCTAATAATATGCAGAAGATAGTTTGGCGGTGAAGTGTGTAACATAGATAATGATGCATGGCCAGTTTTATCATAGCATACACAGTTCAACTTCTCTATTACGACCACTGTCATTAAACATTGTGTTTAAGGCAGGTGGCTGCCTGAAAGCATGGTGAATGTATTTTAAAGCTGAAAGATCCTGTAAGATCTTTCTGCTAGACTTTCACCTTGTTTTCGACACCCGTCTTTAATACGACCAATTAGCCTTCTTTTGACTGGACGTAAAAGAAGGGATTTATTTACAATGTTGCTGACAAGTGAATAAATACATATTTTGTACCTAGAGCGTCCCATAAAAAGGACATAGACAATAAGTGTAGACTCTGATCAGACGCCGCATTATGTGGCATCTGATCAGAGTCTACACTGTTTGCTGATAGGAATTTCAATATAAAACAAAACGAAAATATAAGCACCCTTACATAAAATGACTTATCCAATACATACAGTAAGCATGGAAGAATCCACTCTGCGCTAATAGGTTAAAACACATTTGTGACAAACGTAACGTATGTGTTATGTACCGGTATTTAAATGTTAGACTCCGTCACCGCAAGTGTTACATGATCTTTTGACAAATTCGTCAACGCTGGAAATCGATCCAGAGTATTTTCTAACATTAAGAGTCGACTTAGGACCCTTTAAAAACCTATGATATTTTTTTAAATGTTAGGAAACGACCAATGGCCATTTTAACGTTGAAAAACAATATACACTGTTAGTTTTAACAGGGTCAAAAATTCATGTTACACCAGAAAAGCAATACAGTACCTTTGTTCCGCATTTGCTCTTTCTTCTCGACGAGGCAATGAGTACAGTAATCACAGGTACAGAGGGGAAAATGATATTCTTTCCCAGTAAACGCGTTCACGCTAAAACTATTATGTTTACAGTTTGGAGCCAGTTCAGACGCCGGGTAACTGCTATAGAAGTCAATATATATGTAGCTCTAGTACGTATATCAGTTAGCTTGTGCATGTATGCATGTATATACATGTATATACGGATTGGATCACAATGCATTACATAATATTTGCAATTTTACACATACATGCACATGTTCAGAGAGTTTAGTATGGCCTACTTACATGTAGCAATAGTTGCGTATGCTATTTTTGGAGGCCTGTATAAACAAGTCAATAAACCCAATCGATCACTGCCTAAATCACTAGGACGTATTGGACTAGAGTTCATTGGAAACTTGAACTTCAGAAATGTTTCTATCTGGACAGTACAAACGAAATCAATGTGCATTCAGGTACATGGGCAGTGAACTGGGGCTGCATAATTTGTCTGTGTCATTGGGTCCGTCCGTCTGTTTCCTTTAGTTTAGGTGACCTGAATAAGGTATTTAACATTTTGCCATCCCGAAGATGTACTCAAACTTTATATTACGTATAAGAATTTGACATGTGTCCTATGATTGTTGATGTCAGTTGTAAAAATCAATGTCAATACAGTGGAGAATCTGTTATTCTTTCCCGTTTAAACGCAAACGTACGCAAACGCAAAGCACTGAAACGTAGAAAAGAACAACTTTTGGACAATTCTGATAATTCTTGTTTATCTTGGTGGCAAACAGTTTGGAGCCTGATCAGACGCCGGGTTACCAAACTCTGGCTCCAAACTATTTGCACTGCAAATAATAGTTTTAGCGTAAACGCGTTTATTGGGAAAGAATATAAGATTCTCCACTGTATGACCCGAAAATGGTATGCGACATTCCCTAGTTAAAGTGGCAAAGGACATATTCTTCTGACAAGAGTTTTTATAACTGAGGTAGAAAGTATGTCACAGTGACCTAACAATGGTATGCAACACATTGCCATTTTAAGATCTACTCACACATCAAGTTTTGTATTCCTAGCTGACATGGTATAGGAAATATGTTCTGAGTAAGTTTCTTCTATGATTGAGGTAGATGGTCCTCGTCAATTGAACAGCTACAAACAGAATTGTTTGCAAATCAATCAACACGGACGTGAGATATGAACAATTCTACGTGGAATGACGAAGCCCGATTTTTGGAAAAAACACTTTATGACTTTTATATAGGAAGAAATATGTGCACGATGCATTGTTTGTCTTACCTTTCGTGACCATTTCCTGTCTTTGGCTGCTTCACGGAAGTTTCTTTGGCTCGTTTTTTCAATACAAAAAAATTGTGACGGAGCCAGAGATAACAGGGCGTGATATGGCACTCCACAAGCCAAGATATACCAACACTCTAACTTTATACTTTCATCTAAGAATTTGCATCTTTTATTCGGTTTGAATCCAGTAACTTGTCACCTTGCATCTTAGATATACACAGACAAAGATCGGTCACCAGAATGGTTAGGCGACGTCTGGCCAGGATCTGCTCTGTCACAAATTGCAGTGGAAATGGAAAACTATATTTAACTGAAACATTGAAAGTCATTAACATAACGTGAAGCAGCTTTATATCGCTTCATGTAAGAATTGCACACAACATTGTTATTAATTAGACACAAATTATTTCTCGGAAGCCCATAATAGTAGTCTAATCTAATTACTGATTTATGAACGCAAGTAACAGTGCATATAAGTTAGTGACATGCAATCTGGATAAATAGCGGCCATCTAAATAAATGAGCGGTGCATTGCATAATTAATAGTGTAGATCGATACCAGCCGCTGCGTGGGCTGATCAGAATCTACACTGTTTATAATTCATCAGCACCTGCAGAATTTTGTTACCTAATAAAACCTACGTAAAAGCGGCGGCCGGTTTTGATCTACACTGTTTAAGGGCAACATCCATCTCAGGTAATTTATATAGCTGTACTATATACGGCATTTGGCAGTGTAGACCAAACTCATATATACATCTAGCCTGGGATAAATGTACAATGTTGCAATTAATAAGGCGTGTTTTCTCATGACACGACTCATTTAATTTCTATTACTTAGGATATCTACATGGTATCAGTGAAAGCTTTAACATTATTTAGAAAACCATTCAATGACAATTAATGCTTAGTTCTAAGTCCATGTGCACTTTGCACAGGGCTGAGAGGAGGTGTCGTTTTGAAAACTAAGCTAAAGATGCCTTATAATGATCAAATTATCAAGACTTGTCAAGATACAAGATACATTTTGTACATCCCCAAATTGCCCACGGAATATTCTGTGAATATTTCACGCATTTACAGCAGTGGGTCGTTTTACAAATAACATCCTAAGACCTTGACCACTGTTATCTGATCTCGTATAAACAATTTTCACTGTCCAATTAAGAAGCAGTAAATGTCAATCACTGGCCAGCATTGTTCGACTTGTAGCAAGAAATAAGGAACCAGTTACAAATCATTGAAAAGGCAAATATGCGTATGTTAAAAAATAATATACAGTAAAAACATATCTATTACGACCACATAATTGGATAAATTATAAGGTGGTTATACTACATGTGACTGCTTTAAGCTGGTGTACAGTTATCCCAAGCTAGATGCATATGAGTTTGGTCTTCTTTTTAGTAGTCGTATTAGAGAGGTTTTACTGTATTTATCAGACTAGAAACTGGTGCGTTATTCAATTTGAAGTTTCAAGAGTGAAAAACGATTACACTCGAAATGATTTTGCTGAAGGGTGCATAAATAAGGGAGTTACAAATACGCGCTAAATACAGTATAGTCGAACTGTCGACGTTTTAACATTGAAATATGGGTATGTTCGACCTAACTGAACATGAAATAATGCAGTTCATGTGTCGAGCTATCTGATAGTTCGAGTCAAGCGAGTTCGAGGTATCGAAGTTCGACTGTATATGGTTTTAGCAAATTACAGAACACGAGTTTACGCGCCCAGTGTGTCATTCAACTACCCCGTCCAATCTGAACAGAACTTCTCGCATCAAATTTCTGTGGGTCAGGTCAGGATTGCGGGAAAAGGTCACTATCAACACCCATTAATCAAGATAAAACAACAAACAATGCCGAAATTAGGTTTTACATGTGTTTCTCTCTGGTCCTAATAGAGTGAGTTAACCCTGATTCAGCGACGAAGTGTGGATGGCCTATTGTTTCAGCAGGGCTGCCATTTCTCCGGATTTTTCTAAATCTTCAGATTTTTATCTAAGCAGATGGTGGCTTAAAGCAGGCTGAAAGTAAAGCAGAATGCGCCTTAAGGCGCATTCTGCTTTACTTTCAAACTGTTTAAAGTAATCGCGCTTGAAAATTAGAAAAATGGAAATATTAGGATTTTTCATGATCAACTTATGGCAGCCCTGTTTCAGATATCAATTTCTGTGAAAATATTTGCCTGAGAACAGTTGGAATAAAGGTCGCAGTAAGAGCAGACGACAGAAAATGGGGTATGCTTTGTTACTTTTTTGTCAATTTTTGTCTTACTTAGCATTGGATAAAAAAATATTTTAACTAAAAATTGAACCCATTTAAATCTAGTGTCTAATAATGGGGACATTGGCAAACAGTGTAGACCCTGACGAAACGCCGCATTACGCGACGCCTGATTAGTAAATTTGAAAGCACTGTTAAAATGTTCGTTCTGCTGTATGAAAAAAACAATGTACATAGTGTCTTTGACCCATTACCCAATAGCCTGTTTATAGTTTCAAAGAAAGCTGATCACTTAAAGCAGGTTGAAAGTAAAGCAGAATGCGCTCTACTTTACTTTCAGCCTGCTTTAAGCTATTATCTGCTAGGAAATAGTAAATATTTCTTAAAATACATATTCATGACTGTATAAAATGGAACTGTTTTCTGCAGTGAAGGAATAAATTATAGGCGTAAAAAGGCGTATTTATGGGGAAATGGGTTAAATCACCTTTGTATAAAACTATAATGAAATCTTCTTGTTTTAGCAAGTAAGGAGAGCCCATTGCAATATCCAGGCATAAATGGGTAAATATTTAGTACCGTAATATAGCTAGGTCATTTGTTATGTTACATGTAACAGCAAGGACACTTTCACCATTTCACTCTCAATGATGCTTAATGCCCCTATTCCACACCGACTACGAATCCCACGAATCGCTACGAATTGGAAAATGCTAGGATTCGTAGTTGATTCTTAACAGATTCGTGGAGTTCTTACCTGATTCGTAGTCGATTCTTGCAATTCGTGAGCGGTCGGGGATTCGTGGCAAAAGTTTTGAGCTGTTCAAAGTTTTGGCCCAAGACCTCCACGAATGGAACAATGGGTAGTTAATTCGTAACAAATTCGTAGTGCATTCGTAGGATTCGTAGCTGATTCGTAGGATTCGTAAACGGCTTTTTTGGCGTTGGTGGTATTCTTAACTCATTCGTGGGATTCGTGAGTACCAGTTTGATACCTTTCTCCTGTAGCCAGGAGTCTGAGAGTCAATGCCAGCTTCACTCCGGTATATATATATTTGGTCTCACGTGAGTGTCCCTCCTCTGCTTGGATGACTGACCTATAATCCTGGCATTCTTAGATACAGCGCTCCCTCTCTATACAACGACACCACATGGGACACACACAATATGTTCGGAGGGAGTCGTTATAGGGAGGGCAACTTAAGACTTGGTTTATATTTGCAAACAGCTTGAGTTAAGTTCAGACGCCGAGTAACACGGCGTCTGATCTGGATTCAAGCTGTTGTTCACTCGTCATTTTTTTCTATCAAAATGTTCAATATGTAAATTAGAGAAAACCAGTAGACGATAATTTTAAGCAGGCGATATTGCAGCAGCAAAAATGTTAAACGTAATTGTCATGTTTGGGGAACTGTCGCAAGGGTCGTTGTACGGAGGGGTCGTTGTTGGGAAGGCCGTTGTTGAGAGGGAACACTGAAGTTGGTAAAGGTATTCTCATCTTCCACACTAAGCTAATGTTCTAGCGTTCTAGATGGAGTCAGCCACTGTCTAACCCAGCACCTTGTGAATCGTCTCCTTCTTCTTCGGGGTATCTTCTTGTTATTAGCATGCAGCTAGCGTTGATGCGCAAGTTCCAAATTCAGTGCCACTGCTGCTCTATCTTAAAAGTCAATTTCTGGACTGATACCCGAGTTGAAACGGGAACTACAGCGCTCGCTCTCTACAATTGGCGTTGTTGGAGGGAGTCGTTAAAGGGAGGGAAATTGGCTTACATTTGCAAACAATTTGAATCCAGATCCGACGCCGAATAACGCTGCGTCTGATCTGGATTCAAGCTGGTTTTTTTCTGTCAAATGTCTATTATTTAACCTTGAGAAAAACAGCAGCCAACAATTTTAAGCAAACAATATATAGCAGGCGTGAAAGGTTGGACATATTTGTTTTTGGTTGGAAAACAGCGACAAGTGTTGTTGTAAGGAGGGAGTCGTTGTTTGGAGGGCCGTTGTAGGGAGGGAACACTACATACCTTCAAGAATCCCACGAACCGTCAAGAATCAAACTTCATTCGTAGCTGATTCGTAGATGCATTCGGCATATTCGTATATGCATTCGGCTTATTCGTAACTGATTCTTAGCGTTCGTGCAGTATTCGTAGTGGATTCTTGCAATTCGTACTGAATTCTTGACAGTATTCGTAAGATTCGAGCCGAATCCCACGAATATTCTTAACTCGTTCGTAGCCGATTCGTAGAGTGTCACGAATTGGATAGAAAGAAATGCCGAACTCCACGAATCCCCACGAATCACAGCATTTATCAATTCTTGGGATTCGTGGGATTGGAATAGGGGCATAAAAGCGCCATTGCAAACAGTTTGGCTCCTGATCAGACGCAGCGTAACGCGGCGTCTGATCAGGACCCAAACTGTTTGACACTCGTATCGATATTTACTTTAAATCTAACTTTGAAACGTGTCTTGCAGACAACAATACTGAAGCAGACGACAATAAAGCGGTGAAGGGGTAAAAGTCTACCGAATCATTTGATCATGAAAGGGTTCAAGAAATGTCCTCGTAGGTTACAGCACGTCACTGCGTGTTTACAGTTGTTGGTCAAGTTTTTGTATTGTTACTTTTATCTGTTATTATAATAGAACTAACTGTTTGCTGGTGCACATGAAGAATTAGAATCATGGTGAATATACTATGATATTTACTTTAAAAAAAGCACAATCTCCTTACACTTGTACAGTGGAATGCTCTTCCTGCCGATGCTGTGCTGATCAGCATCATAAATCATTTTAACCCTTTACCCCATAGCCTGTTTCTAGTTTTGAAGACAGGTGACCACTTAAAACAGGTTGAAAGTAAAGCAGAATGTGCCTTAAGGCACATTCTGCTTTACTTTCAGCCTGCTTTAAGCTAAAATCTGCTAGGATATATAAAATATTTATAATGGTTATTGTTCATGAGGCTATAAACTGGAACTTTTTTCTTCAGCGGAGGAATAAATTAAATATGCTAAAAGTCGCTTCTATGGGGGAAAGGGTTAAACTGCATAAGTTTTATCCTGGTTTTAGTGTGCCAATGTAGCTATTAGGATCGCTGGATGTCCGTCGTCCGTCCGTCTGTCCGTCCGTCCCCAATTGGTCCGTTCACACTCTAGCGGTATAAATTTCATCCGATCTTCATGACACTTGATGACAATATTTGTCATGAAAAAATCTAGGTCAAGTTCAAATGTGGGTTATGTCGGGTCAAAAACAAGGTCACAAAAACCTCTAGCGGTATAAATTCCATCCGATCTTCATGACACTTGATGACAATATTTGTCATGAAAAAATCTAGGTCAAGTTCAAATGTGGGTTATGTCGGGTCAAAAACAAGGTCACAAAAACCCTTGTTAACACTATAGAGGATACAAATCCAACTGGGTCTTCATGAAACATAGTCAAAATGTTTGCCTTATCGATATTCTGGTCAAGTTTGACTGTGGTTTTACCGTTTATGTCCGGTCAAAAACTAGGTCACTAGGTGAAATCAAAGAAAAACATTGTTAGCACTCTAGGGGCTACACATCTCATTGGATTTTTATGCAACTTAGTCAGAATGTTTGCCTAATTGATATCTATAGGCCAAGGTTGAATGTGGGTCATGTCCGATCAAAAACGAGGTCACTAGGTCAAATCAAAGAAAAACATTGTTAAGACTTTAAAGACTACAAATCTCATCAGATCTTCCTAGTTTTAGACCTAGTTTTTTACCCGACATGACCCACATTCCAACTTGACCTAGATTTTTTCGGGACAAACATTGCCATCACGTTTCGTGAAATTCGGGTGAAATTTGTAGTCGCTAGTGTTGACGAGGTGTTTAAACTTTTAAACAAAAAAAAAAAGTTTTGTAAACCGCATTGCAGCATTGCATTAGCCCTTTTAGGAATGAATCTGTTATTCATTCGTGGCCCTTTCAAATAGAAAAATCGTGACGAACATAACATATTATATACAAAAAAGGATTAACACATAGCATGCCAGTGAAGAGCATCATGACTCGTCCTGTTTACAGTATACCTGGTGCCCGTTTCATAAAACATCTCACGACAAAAACGATCGTAAGTCTAATATTAAAAATACATTTAATTTCTGATTTCTCTATCTAATCCTGTCTTGAAAAGAGGTGTCACAAGACAGGATTAGATAGAGAAATAAGAAATAATTGAGACTTTTATAATCCGACTTACGACAACGTTTGTCGTAAGAAGTTTTATGAAACGGGCCCCTGAAGAGTACACGTGTCCTATGTAAATAAAGTAGACCCAGTTAAGAGGGATTCCAAAAGAGACATCTGAGTAGGATCTGCGTTTGTTTGCCATTTTGCAATATAATTATATTGTAAAGAATAACTAAACGTTAGTGAAAATCGAATTAGACTTAATTGGAAACTGGAACGGTCCATGGACAATTCCAGTTTCCAATTAAGTCTAGTCCATTTTTGACTTTGAAGTTTCAGCGGTGATTTGGCCAGGTGGTACATTCCATACTGTGGCTGCAGTCTTTCTTGGATACTGTTACAAGAGCAAATAAAAGCCAATATGAAGAGAGTTTGTACGTAGGCCTATAACCATGTTTTTGCCATAATTTCAGAGAGATCCGGACTCCTGACTCCCATCCCACTTTGGATCCGCCAGCTCATCACGAGCCTGATTGTTGAACGAGAGAACCGAAGTGAACAAGATCTAGATCTACAATTCTACAGACACTAAGGTATACCCAATCTATTTAACCTTGTACCCCTAGCCTTTTTCTAGTTTTAAAGACAGGTAACCACTTAAGGCAAGTTGAAAGTAAAGCAGAATGCGCCATAGGGCGCATCATAGTCTTCTTTAGGCCTACTCTCAGTCTGCTTTAAGCTACCATCTGCTAGAATAAAGAAACTATTTATTACGATACATTTATCTGTATAATGTGGAACCACGAATGAAGAACGTCGTTCTTCATTCGTGGTGGAACTATTTTTAATGTGGAGGAATAAGTTAAAGGGGTATAAAGGCTTAGCCTATTTATAGGGTAATTGGTTAAAGCGGTCAATATTTTGTGTTATGCAGCACAGTTTGTGTAAAGTTTGTAAAGTTTGTAAAGTGTGTGGCAGTTGCTGTTACCATCACGGAGCAGACACAGTTTCTCCATGTTATCATCAAATGTTTCACGACCATTTATATGAGTAGATATATCATATATTCTACCAGGAACGTACATATCACTGACAAAAAGAGAGTAGTTTGTCCTCCCAGTGGTTACATAAACACCAAAAAATAAAGTGTTCAACAAATGAGAAAAAAAACTATGCCCCGGGTGAGGATCGAACTCACGACCTTCAGATTGCTCTGACATATTTGTGATTATGAGACTGACGCGCTGCCTACTGCGCTACCGAGGCCATGTGCACAAAGTGATTAGGAGCTAATATGAAGCTGCACGTGCTTGACTGGTTCAGTTACTAATTATTTTGTTTATTTATGTTACTCAAATTATTTAATTTTAAAGAAGGTCATTTCGCACACCGTCTGTTCATAAAAGAAAACGTTTAGGTCAATTTTTAAGAAAAAAAGCACCTATGGTAAGTTAGGATTTATCTGCCCCTTAGTTGTGCTTTAGTCTGGTTTCCGCGATACGAGTATCACAGGAACCAGATTGTTCTATTTTCCCTTACGGTTGGTACCCGCTTCAATTTAAATCTGGGCTAGAGTCAGAAATCCGAAAACCAGTCTGTAACTAAGTGAATGTGTATAAATGGCTGCTTTTTAATCAAGTTAGAAGAACGACTCATTATTTGTTATGCTGATGAAAACTATTTGAACTGATAACATGGGTTCAGGACAAAGTAGTAACAGTGTGAAAAGTATCAATTTGGAAACGGGGAAGGATAACGACAAAGGGTAAAGATTGCGCTTGAAATTCACGATACTCTGTAGCTCTTATCATATCATGAATCCTAGCGTTACCAGTTTCGACGCCATTAAGCGATAAACTCGCCGTAATTTCTGACAGCTATAAAATGAATGTGATTTAAACTACGACTGGAGCTTAATGTGCTTAATTAATGATAAAATCCATGCAACTTTCAAGTTTAAATGCGCCAGTTGTTCAGAGCATCGCCGATAATAACATACCGAGGAAGCCGCCATATTTGTTGGGAGTAACCTATTTCGACACCTCCGATTGGCTGACCTATATTAGAGTTATTTTTAGCTTTATAAATAAAGTTCATACTGTGCTTCATTGTGTACGCTTATTTTCATACTGGAGAGTCAAAATTATTTTTTTGGTATCAATTTTTGTTTCAGATTTGCCATGATTTTCGAACAATTAAAAATATAAATGAAGAAAAGGGTAAATGTCACTAGGCACTCATATTAAAAGAAGGGGTGGTTTTGACTAAAACTCTCCAAACCCTAAAACGTGAATGTTGGGGAGTAGCTCATGTAATTAGCATTGGATGTCTGAAATGAAAAAAATAAACTTAGATACCTTTCTCATAAATTTATAGCGCATTTATGAGCCAATTAGTTATCACATATAAATCCGATCAGCATATTCTCACAAACTGTATATAGCGTACACCTTCTAAACATTGACCTGTTTTTCAATGGCGGGAAAATTGCTTGTCACGTGACTGTCGCGTGAGAAGATAAATATGAATGGATGTTCCTGACAACTGAGCGTCGAAGTTTTCCGTGATCATTTAAATACAGAAAACGGCTTATAAACTTCCGTACTGGATTGCATTAGTGAAAATACATAAAAATGCATTGAGAAAGGTAGAACTGTTATATTTCTCACTTTGCATATCTGATTATTCACATGTTTGAAAAAGAGAGTAGTTTTTCGTGTTTACAAAGGATAACCAGTGCGCATGCTACGTCACGGGGGTCGCTTAGGTCATATTGACTAGTAAACAAATATGGCGTCGAAATAGGTGAGCGTTAAAACGGGTGCGCGGACGAAATATCATGATAGAGAATTTTTAGAAAGTTTAAATGCCCCCCCCCCCCCCATTGTTATATTTATTAACATTTAACATCACTTGGAAAAACCATATCTTATGGTCTTGACACAGCGATACAATGGAACAAACTGCCAGACAGCACAGTGCATGCTGATTCCATAGAGGCTCTCAAAACAGCGCTACGAGATTATCGCCAATAATTTGGCGATTCTTCTTACCTGTTGCAAAAGCCTTTTTAGGATTCTACGACTTATTGATACAGATACAGATCTGTTTCTCTGTTTCTGTATCTTTTACGTTGTAGAACCCGATGATGATTTTTATATGTCGGCGAGGCAGAGCGTCAATGACTAGTTTATCGGCGATGGTTCCACCAGGGTGGTCTTGAAGGCCCCTAGGGAAGTAGTGCATGCGATGTCTTCAGGCAGGTAGTTCCAGTGGATCACAGTGTTAACGAAGAAAAAGGTTTTATATTGCTCAGTTCTGCTGTCGGGACAGCAATCTTTAGGGCCCTATTAGTATTACAGTCAAGTCCGGTAAGTCTGCGCGACCGGTAAAATTGCGCATCAACAAACAGGTTTACTTCCGGCTGCCATATGCTCACAGAAACCATGTTTTACTTGGGAAATGACAGTCAAATTAATCGGAATTGGTAAAAAATCACCCTAGGTTAAGCTAAGTATTTCCGACAAGTAAAAAAAAGTATTATTCGTAAAAATACCTTATATTTAGTATTTCAGACATGTGGATCCATTGTCTGTAGTTCATGCATTTGACCTCATTGAATATTCATGAGACATTGACCTAGTTTCTGAAAGCCATCTCGGCCGATTCGGCTGCCAAATTGCCAAATGCATTTTAACAAACCCAATAAAAAGTATTATAATAAAAGAATTACCTTTTATGGTTGTCTGATGATTTCATAAATAAATAACAGCCATAAAGATTTGCTATTACCATGCTGTCATATACAGTGTTGTGCCTAGGCCGCGGCATTGCAGGAATCCCGCATTTTTTTCACGAATGTCCCTTAAAAATTCACCTCACATGGGCAGATGGGCTCGCCGAGAAAAAAATCGCATTTTCGGCAAAATTCCACTCGTTTTTGCTCCATTTCGACTCGATTCCAGAGAATAGAGAGATCACAAAGGGAGATTAGTCTAAGTTAGTATTGAAAATAGACTGTGCGCATATAATATACGTGAAGAATATCGGCATATGGAATCGGTATGATAGATAGATATTTTATTCATACATAAGGCCAGAGGCCCAACAGTACACAAGCATACAAATCATGCAATACATAGTAAACCAGTCTGTTCCACTTTGTGGGTTTGTAGGTTTTTTCTTTTCTTCCTACAGTATGTGTTTGTTAAGTTGATAGAATCTTGAGGAGCTTTTTTTGATTGACAGGATGTAACATTTTTTGTGTTGAACTTCATGTCCCAGTTTTTTTGCCCAAATTTCAAAGTTATTGAGGTCTGTTTGCAGTTGTTGATGGTCTTCTGCGTTTTTTATGGTCCTAGGTACCCTTATAAAAAAACTGTTATAAAGATAATCAATTTAAATATTACACACAAACTAGCTGCGAAGCTAATGTGTTTATACCGTCGTGAACAGAAAAAAGACGCTGTTTATTCCTATAGTGACCACAAATGTGTTTCTGTCTTAACTTTTAAATATTTGTGTGTAATGCAGAGAAACAAAGACACAAAAACAGACCAAAAAGAAAGGCAAGCAGAATGGTGCACTGCAGGCAGAAAATGAGGTATGCAATTGTTTCTATGTCATCATGTGTATATTCTTTTAAACTACATGTATATATCTAGGTTTTTGTTATCTACAAACTGATGATATACTTGTTTTCTATTTTGTATTTACTTGTTTTCTATTTTGTATATACCCTTTACCATATGGCCTGTTTCTAGGTTTAATACCAGGTTACCACTTAAAGTAGATTAAAAGTAAAGCAGAATGCACTTCAAGGCCCATTGTGCTTTACTCTCAGCCTGCTTTATTCTTCCATCTGTTAGGATATAGCAAATATAATAACTGCATATTCATAACCGTATAAAGTAGAACCACTTTATTTAGTGGAGGAATATTTATGATTAACTACCCCATAGCCTGATTCTAGTTTTGGATATAGGTGACCACGTAAAGCAGGTTTAAAGTGAAGCAGAATGCGTCAAAGGCGAATTCTGCTTTACTTTCAGCCTGCTTTAAGCTACCATCTGCTAGAATATAGAAAATAATCCTTATCATACATATTCATAACTGTATAAATTGTTTCTTTTTTCTTCAGTGGAGGAATAAATGAAAGGCGTTAAAAGGTGTATTCATTGTGTAATGGGTTAAAGGCTTAAAAAGGCCATTTATGGAGTAATGGGTTAATTGGCCATTATCATCTAAAAAAAGGTTAATGGCAATACTAAATGATGTTGGCAGCTTGATATGGAACAAAAGCATGACATCTGTAAGGAAAAGGCAAGGGCATGAAAAGTAGTTGCTATGAAAGAAAGAAATAAACTTCCATCAGTTTTCTGCAATACTGTAACAGTACTATGTCCTCTCTCAAGTAGCTGCTTCACACTTTAATTCTTGGAATGCTGGGTAAATTTTTGTCTGTAAAAATTGTCAGAGGTAATCACTGTGGCGCATATCCGCCGCTTGCATGGAAAGAGTTAACCTGAATGCATTTTGACAACTATACAATCCAGGGCTGCCACAAGTTGACATGAAAAATCCTAAGATTTCCAAACTTGCATTTTTCAAGTGCGATTTTACGAATCGTACCTTTACCCCATAGCCTGTTTCTAGTTTTGTTGACATGTGGCTGCTTAAAGCAGGCTGGCAGTAAAGCAGAATGCGCCTTAAGGCGCATTCTGCTTTACTTTCAGCCTGCTTTATGCTACCATGTACTAGAAAAAATATCCAAAGATTTAGGAAAAATCCGGAGAAATGGCAGCCCTGACAATCATGTTCCTCACAGAAATGCCTTTTCATGCTTCTACATCGTGATAAAGAACCATAGCCGACTGAAAATAAAACAGAAACCTCATGCTTGTACAACAGTACTTGTCAGTAAACTTTTACCCATTACTCTATAAAAACATATTTTTAAGCCTTTAATTTATTCCTCCACTGAAGAAAAAGTTCAACTTTATACAGTCATGAATATATACCATAAGAAATGATTTCCTTTACCCTAGCACCCTAGCACATTCTGCTTTAATTTCAGCCTACTTGAATCCATTACCCCATCCATGGCCTGTTTCTAGTTTTGAAGCAAGATGACCACTTATAGCAGATTGAAAGGCATATTTATGGAATAATGGGTTAAGTGGTCATCTGTCTTTGAAACTAGAAACAGGTTATGGGGTAAAGGGTTAATTAACCTGTCTTAAACACTCAATACATTTTATTTGGGAAAATATTAACATAAGTTTGATGAACGTTTTACAGGAGCCGTCTAAAATCCAAACCCCAGCACCCTCCCCTTCCCATAAGGACAGCGACAGTGAATTGGCCGAGCTGACGAAACAACTGTGTGAAAGTGAGAGCCAGCGACTGGACCTGGAGGACAAAGTACAGTCCCTGGAGGAAAGCCTGGAATACATGAACAACCAGAACTTACTGAAAGAGGAGAAACCATGCGATGAGACATTACATGCCAAGGATCACTACATAGACAAACTGGAGAAAGAAAAGAAAGATCTACAGACTGATGTCAATAAAATGGTGAATATATAACACTTTCCCCATTAACATTTCTCTACATTATCTCTAGCTGCTAACCATTGATAACCTCGGTTGTCAAATGGGATCAGGGCTCCAGATAAGGGGAGTATTTCAAAAATTAAAATCTTTAGTTCTGCATGAAACCCTATGGTGTCACTTCTCATTAGAATCGTCTCGAAGAGACGATTCTAATGAGTAGTAACACCATAGGATTTGGTGCTGTATGAATGAGAAAATGTTTGAATTGTTCAGAATACTCCCTCTTATCTGGAGCCCTGGGGATGACACATCCTTCAGCACTTAGGTGGGAAGTTAAACTTTAGCAGAAACAACAACAAAAAATAGTTACTAGTTTTGAGGACAGGTGATTAGTGCTGATTACTTAAGGTGCATTTTGCTTTACTTTCAGCCTGCTTTAAGCTTCCATCTACTAGGATAACAAAAATATTTCTTATAGTGTGTATTCATGACTGCTTAGGTGAAATATTTTCTTAAGTGGAGGAATAAATTAAAGGCATAAAAAGGGTTAACTCTTGGACTATCACAATGTATCTTCTTTCTTTTTTTTAAAAAAAAAGTGTTGATTTATGCAATACTGTTTATTCTTTATTTTGTGTTTTTCTAACACATACATGTAATAATTGTAAATTTTCAGCGCCAGAAACACAGGAGGAAGTTGAAGCAGTTTAATTCCCAGATGGCAGAGTACAAACAGGAAACAAACTTCCAGCTTATGGAAATGAGGGATGAAATCAAGAAACTAAAACAAGACAATAAGAAATTGCTAGGTAAGATTACATGGCATACTAGTTTTGCCGATAGTATTTTTGTAGCATTCTTGACAGTGAAATCTGAAAACTTTAGAAATCAACATTTGCTTTGAAAAATGATTAGGATCCAGTGTAGCTGGGCACATTATTACAAAAACCATGCACTTGGTGATACAAGCATCAAATTTGGTATGTATACTGGTATGCCCTTACTTTCAACAAAAAGCCCGTTAGCCACGTCAAAATTCAAAATGGCGGCCATGTTTCAAGATGGCCGCCATTTCAGGCTCTATTATACAGTTTTATCTCTAACATCGGATATATTTGACCGATTTTCAAACTTTTTGTGTCTAATTATATGTTTTCAAGCATAAAGAAGCTAATTATGTGATCCATAGACTTGTAAGAAGTTCATTTAATCGTGTTATAAGCAAAATTGTACAAAAGCGAAGTGTATGTCAAGGTAAAAACCAAATTCACAGGATTTTATAGATTATACACTCAATTTACCTTCTGTCATGTTATTAAATGATATTGTCTTCAATTGCTTTTGTCTGAAGATGCTATTTTTCACATAACAACTACATAAATCTGTACACATCAGTTCTAAAACAAAATCACGAACTTGGTGATACAAGCATCAAATTTGGTATGTTTACTGGTATGACCCTACTTTCAACAAAATCCGTTAGCCACGTAAAAATTCAAAGTGGCCTCCATTTTTTACAAGATGACTGCCATGTATATGATAAGGTTTATTTTTGAGTCGGCAATACATATACAAGTAACATAAGCTCTGAAGAGTTTTTATAATCGACTATGATCGTTGACTAATTATTTTGTAATATTTGACATGTTTGACCAAATTTCACTAAAAAAATGTTTTTAAAAAGCATAAGGAAGCCAATTCAGTCACCTCAAGCTGAACAGAAGTTTACTTTAAGGCAAAATAGCAAAGCTACATCGTTTGTTTTCAAAATGGCCACCATTTTATATTGGTATAAGCAAAATCATTTCTTAAATTTGATCAACATTTATGTTTTTTGTGTCAACATAGATGTCATAAAGTATCAAGAAGCTAATTCAGACAACTTCTTTCTGAATTGAAACTAATTTTATTGCACAATCACCAATCTAGACAAAATAAGCGTTTTTTGCTCACAGTTGATCGTTCCTTTTTGCAATAGTGATTATAATATCCTTTCTGATCTTTTCTACCGTATATACTTCTGGCCACTTGTCATACTTTTGGTGCCAAAGCATTATGATAAGAACACCGAAAGCTAATTATGTGATCATTTACTTTATTAAGAATCTTGTTCTTTAGGGTAATGACTTATTTTAATGGCATATATGTGGTTTATGACTATTTTAGCAGTTATTTCTTAGTGTACATGCTGGAGTTGGTGTATAATCGCTTATACTTATGTAGGTGTTCATTTTCACATTTCTAAATATCGGTATATTAGTCTGAACAAGGAAGGCCACATCCTAAATACTTGTACTTGCATCTGTCACTGCAAACACTTAACTTTAGTATCTATGTTTAATCGGGTATTTGCAATCATATCACTAGGTAACAGGGTTGCCCAATGTATCAGCAATGTTTCATTCTTTTCAACTCTATGAGATACTTCCAACATGACACAAGCTACATGTATTTGGTATGCAGAACATTTGGCATGTTCAACAGAGGGGCTTGACCTTTAGGAACTGCACCTTAAGATCTATACCATCAAGCTAACATGTCCAATCAAACACAATAATCTTATCCCATGACTTGGCATAATTGATGCAATGATTTCCAGATTTTATTGCTTGTACATTATGATTTATGATTATAGACTGGACTTTGCACATGCACCATATCTTTCAGTTTATGTATTCTATGCAGCCTTTTCTCTTTCTTATATGGGAATTTGGCGTGAAACTAGCTCATGTTTGACCGTTGACCAATTGCAACCAACACTTTCTGTAGAACAAGATAGTTTGAATTAGCATTTGAAATTCACATCGACATGAACTTTTATGTCATTAGCTTTTAACATGGGAGTGGTGTGGTCTCCGGCTATGGCTTGCAATTCATGCATGAACATTTGTGCACACACTTCTTCATGTTAACATTGTATAATTTCTTAAAATGTTGTTGAAGATTACACAGGGATCAATCTTAAATATGATATTAGCAGTACTATGTGTCCACATCAAATAGCTTAAGCAAACAGCTGAAACGCTCTGTCTTTATGCAATAGTACCACAAGAAACGTATACTATATTTGACTGTGTATCACATCATATCGCTTTTAAAAGTCTGCTGTCAGAATAGGTAGACTATACATCCGTCCCTATGTTTGCAGAACAGAACTGTTACCTTTTTTACACCAAACTCAGGTATGGAAATTCTTTAAAAAGATTCATGCGGAGTTTTAAGGGCCATACTCTCAAATGGTTGCATGTATTGACTTTGAAGAAGAGACAAGACTTTTCGTGTAAAGTATATTTCTCAACATTGCTGAAATCTGATTTTATTGAAAGGAGTCCACATTGCCTTCATTTTTGATAACCATTTTGATTTGCTTATTTGATTGGTCAAGCACCATATATCAGAACGGTTGTATTACGTAAAGGAACACACACTATCCATACTGGATCTGATATTTCTCCATATTGTTTTCATCACGCTCATGGTCATTCATTTTTTTCATATCTTAACTTATACAACAAGTATAGTAGACGCTAAGCGTCTTCAAGCAAAATAAAAACTATAACTGTTTTCATGGCACAGCCTTTCTTTATTAACAGTGAACATCTGGTGTACATATACCAAAGATAATGAAGATGTTGTTTGTGCAAAAATTCAAGCTGTCCAAGATGAAACATTAACAGATCAAGTTTGTTGACTTTTACCTACTATACAGACAAATACATCTAAAAAATATTTATTGCTGTAAAATGGCCCCTTTCTCTGTTGTGAAAATCAGTTTAACCAGTGTCATAATACAATAATGCATGGGCCACCAAGGCCCATCAGTAATTCCTGCAAGAAATAATCAGTAATTTAGGTGTTGGGTATATTCATTCATGTTTTTCAAATTCCACCACCGAATCTTTTAGTTTGAAATTTGATTTTCTTCAAAATATATAAGAAACACTGGTTTGTCGTTCGATTACTTGTCTGTCTTTTGAACGATATTAATCAATTTATCAGATGCTCCCTTGTTCACATGATTACTTACACGCTCATGTAGTAGTAAGATAAATGGTATCCATGAATTATCTAGTCACTTTTACTTTGACATGAGTCATAATGGGCATCAATTCTGTAGGCACATTGTTTGATTTAAATATAATAATGACTATTGGGATATGCGGCAGTAGACTGTATTAAATTTTGGTCACATTTATAACATGTAGCGGAATGCAGATACATGTACGTGCGTCTTACATATACATGTACTTTTTCTGGTAAGAAGTTACACAGTGGTTAACTGATCTTCAGAATTAGCATGATGTTTGTTGTTGGTACGGGGATTAATTGTTATGATAGATAATTAAGAAATTTTGTTTGTTTGTTAATACAATTATATTTAAATTGAGAAAAAAGAAACATATTCAAGACTTGTCAGTTTACTTGAAAGGTAGAATATTGTATGGTAAAGTAATTGCAGTGTCAGATAAAGTAGTATAGTTTGGGCAATCATTGTTCAGATAAATGAAATTATAATTATGAGAAAACAGCATTCAGCATAAGCAGTCACATAACAACAGACAACAAGCTTTGGTCAGCTACGGAGTAAAAATATATGTGTGGCTAAAATAGGTCATTAGACAATGATATGAGTTTCTAACCGACCGGAGGCTCCCATGAATAGTTCTCTCATCCTGTTTAAAACATTCTTTGACGCCAAAAATATGACAAATCGTCATATAAACCAGATGTAAGAAAAGATATTCTTCATTAGAGACTATGTTGGCAAACATATGCAAACAAACTCAACAAATTTGTCATTACGCAGTTAAGTAATTTTTTAAAAAATATACTGTCTTTTGTTATTGTGCAAACACAGCAGTCTGATGCTGACAAAATTAGCTTCCTTCTGCTGTAAAAATATATTTAGACTCAAAAAGTGTAAAACTATGGCAATGTACGTCAAATGTAAGAAAGAGAATCGTAAATTTGAACCAAAAATAGTGGCACTCTTCGAAAAAACTATGTATTTTAGTCACAAAGGCCATTACATGATAAAGTAAGTTTTAAAACACTTTGAAATAGACTTAGTTAGTTTCCTTATACCTTAAAACATATACTTAGACACCAAAACTGTAAAGAACGGCCATATATGTCAAATATTAGCAACAAAACTGTATTTTCGAACCTGCAATGGCGGCCATCTTTAAAAATGGCCGCCATTTTGAATTTTTTAAGTGGCTAACGGGCTTTTATGAAAAACAACAGATAGAAGTGCAAGTGTGCCAAGTTTGATGCTTGTATCACTAAGTGCATGATTCACCCCAAAAAGTGTAATAATGTGCTGAGCTAGTGTTCAAAATCTTATTTTCAGTAACTCTACATTAGATTATATATGGAGTCATACTTTTTCTGATAAATAACAATTTTACATTGACTCCCAAGGAGTTTAATTGTTTAAATGTATGACAAATAGTGTTTGGAATCACTCTATATTTTGTGATTGATCATCACATTTGAGTGAATAATTGATGATCGACTAAAATTGAGTAGAATGACTTGAATTTAATAACCACTGAAAAGTGAAAACCAAACAATGTCTGAGCTTTCAGAAGTTCATGTAGATCTAATTATGTTTTCTTGCTACACATTATTAAACCTAAGTGTATGTGTGAGAGAGAAAGTAATTGGGTATCCCTGTTACAGTCTGAGCAAACACACGGTCGCCAATCACTTGAAAATCAAGACATTTCAACCGCTTAAAAAACTGTGGCTCTCACAGTGAATTTATGTAAAGAAATATATTTAAGTGAGAGAAGTGTTTCAACTTCACTTCTAGATCTACATGTATTTGAAAACGAAGATTGTGGAAATTATGCTTGAAACCAATGACTTCACCTATTGTTATATTCCGCAAAATCGGTCATGTTTACTATTGTAAGGATATTAGATAGGTAAACATTGTGTTAACCCTTCCCCCCATAGCTTGGTTTCAGTATTAAAGACAGGTGGTTGCTTAAAGCAGACTGAATGTAAAGCAGAATGCACCAGGTGCGTTCTGCTTTACTTTCAACCTGCGTTAAGTTACCTACTGCTAGGATATAGAAAATATTTGTCATGGAACAGATTCATGATTGTATAAAATGCAACAATTTTTTGTAAAGGAGGAATAAACTAAAGGGCTGAAAAAGGTGCACTTATGGTGTAATGAACAAAACAGCTTATAAAGCAGGTTGACAATTAAAAACAGAATGTGCTTTAATTTCAGTCTGCTTTAAGCTAACTACCATCTAGTATGATACATACACTATTTCTTGTGCATATTCATGACTGTGTAAAAGGGAACTACTTCCTTCATTAGAGTAATAAATTAGAGTAATAAGAGTCTTTTTACACCTTTCATTTAGTTCTCCTTTATATTATCATGAATATACACTATAAGAAATATTTTCTATACTTTAGTAGATGGTAGCTTATAACAGGCTAAAAGTAAAGCAGAATACGCCATAAGACACATTCTACTTCACTTTAAACCTGCTTTAAGTGGTCACCTGTTTTCAAAACTAGTAACAGTCTATGGGGTAATGGGTTAACAAAACTTAAACTGTAAACTAAAAAAAGTAAAAGTAGTTAAGTGTAGTCCTTAGCATATACGTATGTTTATTTCAGAAACGAATGGAAAGACTGGCGGTCCTGTTACTGCTGTACATGATGATGACAACACACCAAAACTACCAGGTGGAGAGAAGATGAAACTCATCCTGGAGCTTTCAGAACAAGTAACAGAACAAGAAGACAAAATATCCAAGTTGCAGAAAATGTTGAAAGAGAAAGATCAGACAATTGATGAGCTTAGGGTAAAACTAAAAAATAACACAGAATATCTGAAGGCATTAGATGAGAGACAGGACACTCAAAGAAGTGGAGCCGGTGACAGAAACAATAGCAGTATTAGTAGACCAACTGGGAAGAGAGTAGTAGCATCTCCGTCTGTAAGAAATGTAGTCAGTGTTAAGACTGTGAAGGCTGATATTGACGATGACTTTGATGATTATTCCAGTATGAACAAACTGTCATCTTATTTACAAGGTGTGACAGCGAAAAAGGAGGTGGGCAGAATAAGCATTGATTCAATAGATGAGCATAGAGGGGCTGGGAGTGGTAAAGGGGTTAGTATTGTTGAGGAAGGGGTTGGTTCAGGGACAGGAAGGGATTCGGGCCTGGGATCTGCAGGAAAGAGAGAGGAGGAAAAAGCAAACACTGCCGTGAAGTCTAACAATTTAGACTGGAATTCATTTGAGTCCGGACTTTCAGATTCTGACATGGACGGAAACCTTTTCATTCAGAGTAAGATTTCTAGTGCACCACCAAAATTACAAAATGGCAAAAATCAGAAGCTGAAGAAAAAGACAAGTAGTTTAAAGAAGAGGTTTTCACATAGACTAGAAGACAAACCACCCAAACCTGGTTTAGCCTTTATTAATAGTGTGGTGTCAGAGAAAGAGGAAAATGACAATCTATGGGACGGCCATCCCATATCTCCTGTTATAAGTCCTGTAGATGTTTGTTGATTAGCTTCTGGTTATTCCTTACATCGATAGCAAATGTTACTTTATAGTCAGGCCTGTATCAAAGGACCATTCAGTGCAATGCCCATGGCAGTCTCTTATACGGTTTGTTGCTAGATGATAAAACTAATGCAGAAAGCTATGAATATGACCCACAGTGATTACCTTTGCAAACAGTGTGGATCCAGATGTGACACTACATAATGTGGTGGCTCATTAGGATCCAAACTGTTTTTGATACCGTCCTGTTTTTGATAAGAAATTTAGAAAATTCTGGTTTTAGAACAATAGCAGACGGCAATTACCCAACATGCAAAAGAGTCAAAGAATGGTATTTACAGGGTTCCCTTTCTACACCAACACCTATCGAGAGACAAAAAATTCGTATGTTATTCAGAAGGAGTTGTTATAGGGAGGAAAATTAAACATGATTGTCTTGTTTGGGCAACAGTGGCAAGCATTATTGTAAGAAGGGAATCATTGTTTAGAGGGATGTTGTAGGGAGGGAGCATTGGTACATTATGGTAGATACTAGATAATGGTTTATAATTTTGTCAGTATCTCATTAATGTGATTAAAAAGAGACATAAAACATATTACCCTTTTTTTGGTAAAATTATTATCTGAAAATTATGACACCTCAAAGGAGGCATGATTTCTGTGTGTTGATCAATTAAACCCCTAGTGACCATCTATGCATCATTTACAAACAGTGTATCAGTGATGCATACACTGGTCCTACCTGTATGCAAACAATGTGGACCATGATCAAAGATTTCATACAGGAGCTCTCTGATGAGGGTCTGATCTGTTTCTTATTTGGCAATATAAATAAAGTTGTTAAAATCAACCATAAATAATTATGTAAAAATAGACTAAACTTAATAAGAAACTGGATTGTGCAGTTAAAGTCTCAGTGGTGAATTAGTTAATGTAGGTACCTGTTTATAGTCAAGTGATAGTTAACCCTTTACCCCATTGCCTGTTTCTCGTTTTGTAAATGGGTGACTTCTTAAAACAGGTTGAAAGTGAAGCAGAATGTGCCTTAATGCACATTCTGCTTTCCTTTCAGCCTGCTTTAAGCTACCACCTGCTAGATTAATGAAAATATTCCTTATGATACATATTCATGCATGTATAAATTTAACTATTTGCTTCAACCGAGGAACAATCTCAATGCGCTTAAAGGCGCTTCTATGGGGGAAAGGGTTAAAGCAGAAGAAGCAGTTTGTTTTAGTGTTCCCTCTCTACTGTGACACCCATTCGGAGAGAAAGATAAACTATGTTTGCATGTTTTTTTAGGGAGTTGTTGTAGGGAGAGAAAACTAACCCCTTCACTGCCTTATCCCAAGACCAATGGCTATTTGCAAACAGTTGACATGGGATCTGATCAGGATCAAAACTGCTTGACACTGATTATTATATTTCTTTAGCCCATTCTACCTTAACTTTCGATTTAAGAAATAAAAGCAGACGAGAACTGTTAAACCCATTACCCCATAACCTTTTTTCTAGTTTTTGAGATAGTTGCCCACTTAAAGCAGGTTGAAAGTAAAGCAGAATGCGCCTTAAGGCACATTCTGCTTTACTTTCAACCTGCTTTAATCTATTATCTGCTAGGATATAGAAAATATGTCTTATGATACATATTTATGACTGTATAAATTAGAATTGTTTTCTTCAGTGGAGGAATGAATTAAAGGCGTATTTATTGGGTAATGGGTTAAAGCAGTTGACATCATGGCAGTGAAGGGGTTCAACATACAGTAGTTGTCTTGTTTGGGCAATAGTGGCAAACATTGTTGTAAACAGGGCTCCAGATAAGAGGGAGTAATGTAAACAAATCCAACATTTTCTCACTCGTGCAGCATCAAATCCTATGGTGTTACTACTCATTCATGAGTAGTGACACCATAGGGTTTAAATCAGAAATAAAGATTTTAGTTTGTGAAATACTCCCCTCATCTGGAGCCCTGTTTTAAAGAAGGAATTGTTGTTATAGGGAGGACGGTTGAAGGGAGCACTGTACTTTCATTCTGCTTTACACTGTCAGCAGCTGTCTTTAACACAATCATCAAGTCTTCTTTAAGATATGTCATGAGAGTTGAGATTTTAATGTAGAATGTTTTTGCTATTTGGTCACTTGTTTTTCTTGGCCAAATATCTTTTACCATAATTTTGAGTAGGTATGCTACCAGTAAGCTTTTGTTCCAGTTAGTTCTTATTATAGACAACAGGGTCAATTTTAATCAAACTTTAAAATAAAATATGACTTTATAATGATACTCACCATTTTTGTTCAATGAAACTTCAAACAAACATAGTTTACCATAATAATGTGCTTAAAATTAACCCTTTCCTCCATATCCTCTGATGCAATTCACCTAGTGTATGTATATTAAACTGATAAACCATATACATGTATCATACTTCAGACTCAAAATTTCAGGATTTGGCCTTGCTTCTGTATTTCAAAACAGGAAGATGCTTCAAGTGAGAGGAAGGTAAAGCAGAACACTTTCTACTTGTAGAAGCTTTCTGCCTTACTTTTAACTTGCTTAAAGCAGCAACTGGGCCCGAGGTTATAAAACTTAAAGCGATCCCTTGGCTCAAAACTCAGTTTGGATTACAGGCTCTAGTTTTTAAAAAACACACTTTATTTGATGTTAGTAACCTCATTCGGATACAGAATTATGCATGCAAATAAAATGTTTATCGAAGATTTATAAGATGTTAGAGAAAAATCCTGAGTTTTGAGCACATTTTAAGTTTTATAGCCTCAGGCCTGTTTTTAAGAGTGTTAGTGAACAGTCGCTTGAGTGCATCTATCAGGATAAGATTGATGCGTCATATGGCGCTTATACTGAGGAAGGGGTAATAGCAACCTATGGTACTTACTCTTTACTCCATTTAATTTATTAATTTACACTAAATATACAGTTCAATTAATACAGTTATGAATATGCACCATTAGAAATATTTCATATGTTCTAGCAGATGGTAACCTAAAATCAGGTTGACAGTAAAGCAGAATGTGCCTTAACCCATTCCTCCCTGAAACCTCAAATGGACAATTCAACTTTCCATTTAAGTCTAGTCTATTTCTGACTTTTAAGGGTTGTTTTGTCAATGTTATACATTACGACAAACAGTGAAGACCCTGCTCAGAGGGCTCCTTTAGGAGCCCTCTGATCTGGGTCTTCAATGTTTGCATAGGAGAAGTATACTATATACATGTACACTATTTGCAAAGGATGCCAATATGCGGGACTAGGTTTCAAAGGGTTAAGGCACATTCTACATTCTACTTTACTTTCAACCTGTTTCAAGTGGTCACCTATCTTCAATACTAGAAACAGGCTATGGAGTAAAAAGTTAATGCGGAGGAAAGGGTAAATATTAACAAGTAATCAATGATTGGAATACATGTATATCCTTGTGAAATGAAAACTCAGTGTACATGTATTTGAATGTATGTATGGAAGGCTGATAAGCAAACTGCGTTAGTTTGACCAATTGCTAAGGTATTAATATGAGAAAAGGCTGTGCCTTTGATTAACCCATTACCCCATAGCCTGTTTCTAGTTTTGAAAATAGGTGACCACTTAAAGCAGGTTGAAAGTAAAGCAGAATGCGCCTTAAGGCGCATTCTGCTTTACTTTCAGGCTGCTTGAAGCTACCATCTGTAAGGATATAGAAAATATTTCTTTTGATGCATATTCATGATTATGTGAATTAGAAATATTTTCTTGGGTAGAGGAATAAATTAAAGACGTAAAAAGGCGTATTTATGGGGTAATGGGTTAAAGCATCATATACTGTATTAAACCCCCTTCAGTATTCACATGGTTTTATTTGTTGCCAGGATATGGCTAGCGTATACAGATGTTACAATGTTAAATATTTGTACATTAATCCTGATCTTGCCAAGCACAAGCTCAGAAGCATATGCAAACTTTGGATCCAGATCAGTATCTAATTAAAAACAATGATCAAATTATTTCTTTGTGAACAATTTTGAAGCAAAAATATTATTATAGTAAGATAAGAATTAACTCATTGACCAATGAATCTTCAAGTGGACAATTCCCAGGGCTCCAGATAAGAGGGAGTTAATTGATACAAATCCTACATTTACTCACTCATTTTAGTTTCAAATCCTATGGTGTTACTACTCATTAGAATCGTCTCTTCGAGACGATTCTAATGAGTAGTGACACCATAGAGTTTAATGCAGAAATAAAGATTTTAATTTTTGAAATACTCCCCTTATCTGGAGCTCTGAATTCCAGAAGATGTCAATGAGTTATTGAGTTACCTGCCATTTTTAGCTCGTCTGTATAAAGTACAAGACAGGCTTATGCTGAACCCCGACATAGTCATTGTTGTCAGCGTCGGCATGAATGGTGTAAACAATTTTAAGAGAATGCTTATAACTTCTGTGCCCTTTAAGGTTTTGCTTTCATATTTAGTATGCATGTGTATAATATGGATAAGCCTTTTCCATGTACAGAAAAAGTTTGACCCAATTGACCTTGACCTTAGCGTCTGCATTTAGGTTTGAAAAATACATATGACTCTTATGTCCCTTGAGGTATTTCTTTCATATTTGGTATGCAGGAGTATATGGACAAGGGGCCCGTTTTACTAAACTACTTACGCAAAATTTTTGCGTAAGTCAAAATCGTTTTACTCTTATTTTTCAATCATAAACGTTTGCAAACAGCAAATAGCCAGATCAGAGGACGCGCTAAAAGCGCGTCCTCTGATCTGGCTATTTGCTGTTTGTAGCAAGTGATAGTAAAAAATATCAATTAAAATTTAAAATTTTGACTTACGCAAAGATTTTGCGTAAGTTGTTAGCTCACCTGAGCTAGCTCATGGTGAGCTTTTGCAATCCTTGGATGTCCGGCGTCCGTCGTGCGTCGTCAACAATTTTCGTGTTTACACTCTAGAGGCCACAATATTTATCCAATCTTTCTCAAACTTGCTCAGATTGTATATTACCATAAGAGTTCGGATGAGTTTGATTATGGTTGAAATCTGAAGAATAGGTCAGGGGTTATCTACCTTTGAATTGCTGAAAATGCCATATTTAACAGTGTTTACACTCTAGAGGCCACAATATTTATTCAATCTTTCTCAGACTTGCTCAGATTGTATATTACCATAAGAGTTCAAATGAGTTTTATTATGGTTGAAAATCGGACCAATAAGTCAGGAGTTATCTACCTTTGAATTGCTGAAAATGCCATATTTGACAGTGTTTACACTCTAGAGGCCACAATTTTAATCCAAATCTATCTATAACTTGCTCAGATTGTGTATGACTGAGTTTGATTATTGTTGAAATCAGACTAATAGGTCGTGAGTTATCTACCTTTGAATTGCTGAAAATGCCATATTTAAGGGTGTTTACACTCTAGCGACCATAATATTTATCCAATCTTTCTCAAACTTGCTCAGATAGTATATGACCATAAGAGTTCAGATGAGTTCGATTATGGTTGAAATCTGACAAATAGGTCAGGAGTTATCTACCTTTGAATTGCTGAAAATGCCATATTTAACGGTTTTTACACTCTAGCCCCCACAATTTTTATCCAGTCTTTTTCAAACTTCCTCAGATTGTATATTACCATAAGAGTTGGAATAAGTGTGATTATGGTTGAAATCAGACCAATAGGTCAAGAGTTATCTGCCCTTGAATAGCTGAAAATGCCATTTCTAACAGCATAAACAGTTTTCAATGGATTTTGATTATACTTGCACACAAAGTATATAGCTATAAGTTCTCGAAGCAGTGCAAGTATTGTTGAAATCTAATGATTGTGGCAATAGTTATCTGCCCTTGATATACTTTGAAATGCTAGAAAAGGCTTCATTTCAGTATTGTTTAGGCTCTAGTTATCAGCCCTTGATGTACTCTACTATACTAGAATTATGAGATTGTATTCCAAAATTGTTTACATGCTTTACTACAAATTTGAATGGATTTAGATTAAAATGGGTGAAACAGAAAGGTAAAACTATCAGGCTTCAGTACAAGAGGTGAGCGATATCAGGGCCTTCAGGCCCTCTTGTTTAGTAAAACGGGCCCAAGGTCTTTCCATCCATATGAAAAGTTAGACTTGGTGTGACCTTGACTTCAGACTCTTCTTATAAGATTCGAAATATGTCACTTGCAAGCTTTGTTGTCTCTCTGACAACTCTTGTATGGAGCAGGTTCAAGCATAAAAAGTGCTCGTCTTAACAGTCATACATGAATAAGCCAGTCATGAACATTTGCAGCTAATGTAGGATGAGAATTATGTACTTGTTTTTATTCTGCATTAAGCAGTCATCAGTCTGTATATACCATCATGCTTCCTAATAACACAAGTTTGAATGTATAGTCAGTGTCATTAGGTGGCTAGGTAGGACAAGTGTACTCCTAATAGGTACAGTGTTTGTAAAGGAGGAGTATACCCGCCGCTGGGAATTCAAGATTGGTTGTATACTTGGACGTACTAGGACTAGTGATCAAAGATGTATAACTCAGGAGAATATCTAAGTACTATAAAATATATGGTAAAACCTCTATTTCAACCACTAAAATGAAGGCTAATTGATTGAATAAATGACAGGTGAGGGCTTAAAACAAGACGACCGTAAAACTAGAGGAGCTTTCTCTGTAACTGTCATCTTGCTTTCAACTGTCATCTGTTGTAAACATGATTTAGTGGTCGTCATAGAGAGGTTTTATTGTATTATAAAATACCTAATTATTGACACTTGATACTATTCTCAGCACAATCATTTGTTAATGTATATTGTTATATACAGGATCAGTATTTATTGAAAAGTTTCTGCATAGTATGTTAAGTTTTATAAGCAAGTTTGTTAAATATTTGTTTAGAGTTTTGTATTTTTGTTACCTTCTTACTGTGCAATTTGTATAAGACAACATGTTTACAATCAGATTGTTTAAATCTGTGTAGGCTGGTAAATTGTTTTCTCATGCAACCCAGAAATCTCAGATAGGCAATTCCAGTTGCCCTTTAAGTCTTTCCGATTTCAACTGTTTAGAGTTTGGGTTATTTACCATTAACTGCAAAATGGCAAACAGTACAGACCCTGATCAGAAGGCTCCAAAAGGAGCCCTCTGATCTGGGTATACACTGTTTGCATAGGACAAGTGTATGCTTCATAGGTTCACTGTTTGTGAAGGACAAGTATACTCATCACTAGGGTTCAATTTATTAAAATAGATGATAATTTTTGCAAACAGTCTGGATTGCAGATCAGACCCACCAAAATGCGAGGCCTAATCAGCAATCCAAATGGTTTGACACACCAATTCAATACCTGGAAATCGATAGTTTTACATTGACAAAGATATCACAGCTGAATGAAAACCACTTAGCTTACTTAGCCTACAGAGTTAAACCAATTGTGAAACCAAAATAAACTTATATATAATAATTAGTAATTACTTTGTTTTAGTGTTTCATAACCTTTAACCCTTCTGCCGCTGAATATTCGTGTGTATAAAACTCTTCCCACTATGAACATCTATCATCTGAACTATTACATTGACTAATAAAATAAAGAAAATTCCCCAGATTAGCCTTCAAACTTCTGTCAAAAATATCCTATAAGACATGAGTGCAGACCCTGATCAGGCAGTTCTTTCAAAAGCTGTCTGATCTTGATGGACACTGTTTTTAGCTCACCTGAGCTAGCTCAGGGTGAGCTTTTGCAATCCTTGAATGTCTGTCGTCCGTCGTCAACAATTTTAGTGTTTACACTCTAGAGGCCACAATTATATCCAATCTTCTTTAACTTGCTCAGATTATATATTACGATAAGAGTTTGAATAAGTTCGATTATGGTTGAAATCGTCCCAATATGTCAAGAGTTAGCTACCTTTGAATTGCTGAAAACACCATATTTAACAGTGTTTACACTCTAGAGGCCACAGTTTTTATCCAATCTTTCTCAAACTTACTCAGATTGTATATGATATAAGTGTTCAGATGAGTTCGATTATGGTTGAAATCGAACCAATAGGTCGAGAGTTATTTACCTTTGAATTGCTGAAAATGCAATATTTAACGGTGTTTACACTCTTAGAGGCCACAATTTTAATCCAATCTTTCCTAAACTTGATCAGATGGTATATGACTATAATAGTTCAGATGAGTTCTATTATGGTTGAACTTGGACTTATAGGTGAACAGTTATCTACCTTTGAATTGCTGAAAATGCCATATTTAACAATGTTTCCACTCTAGAGGCCACAAGTTGTATCCAATCTTTCTTAAACTTGTTCAGATTGTATATTACCATACGAGTTTGAATAAGTTTGATTATGGTTGAAATCAGGCCAATAGGTCAAGAGTTATCTACCTTTGAATTGCTGCAAATGCAATATCTAACAGTGTTTACACTCTTGCAACTAGTTTTTAATGGATTTAGATTATACTTCCCCTCAATGTATATAGCTATACGTTCTGAAGGGAGTGCAATTATTGTTGAAATCTAATGATTGTGGCAATAGTTATCTGCCCTTGATATACTTTGAAATGCTAGAAAAGGCTTCATTTCAGTATTATTTAGGCTCTAGTTATCTGCCCTTGATGAACTCTTCTATACTAGAGTAGGTCTTATTCCAATGTTGTTTACATGTTATACTACAAGTTTGAATGGATTTAGAATAAAATGGGTGAAATTCAAAGGTAAAGCTATCAGGCTTCATTATAACAGGTGAGCGATATCAGGGCCTTCAGGCCCTCTTGTTTCAGAAAGGAACAATATACACTGATAGCTAGTGAAGTCAAGAGTGCTTTTCATACCTCTCCTGGACATGATGCGCAATATGAGCCATTTTGACCATTTGTGGTAAGAAGACGATGTGTAGTATTTAATACTTGTGATTGCTTAACCCATTACCCATAAATACGCCTTTTAAAATCCCACTAATTAATGCATTCTGACACTGAAGAAAATAGTTCACTTTATACAGCCATGAATATATTTCAGAAGAAATATTTTGTATATTCTAGCAGATGGTACCTTAAAGCAGGCTGAACGTAAAGCATAATGTACATTAAGGCACATTCTGCTTTACTTTCAACCTGCTTTAAGTGGTCACCTGTCTTCAAAACTAGAAAGGGGCTATTGGGTTAACCCATTTCCCAACAAATATGCTGTTTACACCTCTTAATTTCATCTACCACTGAAGAAAATGGTTCCAATTTATAAGCGAGTAATATGTTAAAGGAGTTAAAAGTGGTCAAAATCGAATTGAGTAAATATCAATCAGTTCATATTAATGCTTTACCCAGACCTTTTCTAGTTTTGAAGATAGTTGACCACTTAAAGCAGGTTAAAAGTAAAGCAAAATGCACCTTAAAGCACATTCTGGTTTACTTTCATCCTGCTATCAGCTATCATCTGCTAGAATATAGAAAATATGTCTTATGATATATATGTGTATTTATGGAGCAAAGGTTTAACCCATTACCCCATAAATATGCCTTTTTACGCCTTTAATTACTTTCTCTACTGAAGAAAATAGTTCTAATTTATAATGTCATAAATTAAAATCATAAGAAATATTTTCCATATTTTAGCAGATAATAGCTTAAAACAGGCTGAAGGTAAAGCAGAATGTGCCTTAAAGGCACATTCTGCTTTACTTTCATCCTGCTTTAAGTGGTCACCGGTCTTCAAAACTAGAAATTGGCTATGGGGTAATGGGTTAAGTGAGATCGAAATATTGAGAATCTACTGTATCTGCATGTAGCCTACTTTCACTTCTTGGTTAGCAATGAAAAACAAAGATATTTCAGTTCAATTTCAAATGAGTTTATTACAAGTAACAGAAATAAAGAAAAAAACGTTTTAACTGCTGAAAAAAACAGAAAACACAAACAAATTGGTAACATGAACAGAGATTGCTAGTTGTTTCAATGTGACAGAGACACAAAATGAATTATCTACAATGACTTGTGACACTCTCTCCCTGAAAGATCAGTAACTCTACAAAGAGTCAAACGCGTGTTAAAACACCCTCAATACTGCACAGTTCTTTAGCAACACATGATTAATGAAGAAAAATAGCTTTCTGCATTAATTTTGTCTTGCATGAAGCAATTAGATGTCAGTAGAAATGTCCATGATTGTTAATTAACCCATTACCTCTTAGCCTATTTCTTGCTTCGAAAACAGGTGACCACTTAAAGCAGGTTGAAAGTAAAGCAGAATGTGCCTTAAGGCACATTCTGCTTTACTTTCAGCCTGCTTTAAGCTACCATCTTCTAGGACATGGAAAATATTTATTTTGGTACATATTCTTTGCTGTATAAACTGGAACTTTTTTTCTTCAGTGGAGGAATAAGTAAGAGGCGTAAAAAGGCGTTTTTAAGGGGTAATGGGTTAAGGGTCTAGACTACTTATTTATCTACTTAACACATTCAAATCTAGCGAGGACTATACCCATAAAACAAATGATTTACCTGTGAAGAGTACACTTGTCCTATGCAAACAGTGTAGACCCTAATCAGAGGGCTCCTGCAGGAGCCCTCTGATTAGGGTCTGCACTGTTTGTTATTTTCAGATATACATGTATCATTAAAGTCAACAAGCAGTCTAAAATGGACTAGACTAAATTGGAACTGTTTTACTTTATAAAAAGTTTCAGGGGTGAATGAGTTGAGGGTTTTTCAACACAGGATTGGCTGTTATCAGTACTAACTGATAATATGACTACGCTGTTAATATAATATTAAACCTGCCATTTTATCAGTCACAGAGAAAGAGCAACGGTTTCACACAAAAAAATCGAAATTTTGTTTTATTTATTCTTCAGTTAATATCCATGGAAAGATATTATGGATGAAGTAAAGACATATGTATATGAATATTGAATAATTTTACAGCCCTTAAACATGTACTTGACTTCTCATTTCCAAGTTACCTAATCAAAATTTCAAAATATATTTTCTTGGAATTATTTTTCAAATTTTTAAAGATTTTCATTTTTCTCTGGGACTGATTATTTTGATAAGTTTTTAACATTGATCAAGAAATACCAGATTTTTTTATGTTGATTTTTTGCGACTTTATTACAAAAATATAATGATATGAGTATGATAAATGCTGAATGTCAGAACAAACTTCTGTTGTATAAATAAACATTTTCATATACAAAAATAGACCATCTCTTTGTTTAAATAGGTAGGAAAATCTGTGCAGTTATATACAGTTGCAGTATAAAAATATTGACATGAAATATTGACTGGAAATGCCTGTATGTACACAAACAATTACCTAAATCAGTGGATTAAATGGAACAAGTCTGTCTTGCTGTTATGGTATAAGAAATTTCAAGGCAGCTGAGTTTCAAATTCAATACCAAACCAAAAAAAAAAAGTTCTTTGTATTGAATCAATCCATTTTATCATTAATTTGCAATAAAGGTTTTTCTAAAAAAATTGCAAAATGTAAAGCTAATTCACATAATCATTCTGCCCAAAAATATATAATAAAAGTTGTTCAATACATTTTATATGTCATTATTTGAAATACAATAATAAAGCATGGTTGCATAATGGTAAATGTGAAAATGTAATAATGGCATGTGAGCATAAAGATATGTAAATAAATTGGACGGAAACTTGACTACTACAAACAAACAATACTATATTGGAGATGCTTTGTCAGTAAAAAAGAAATCTTTACTCTTCTCAACCATGCTGAGAATCATCAAATACAGAAATGCTAGCAAGAAATGCATTATATTAGTAATCACAGTAAAGTATAACAGTAATAGCTAACAGTCGAACCTGCTTTAAGAAGTCACCTATATTCATTACTAGAAACAGACTATGAGTAAAGGTATAAGGTGATCACTAATTGAAGAAGCGTGAAAATCTCTAAAGACAGGCGACTCCTTATTACAGGATGAAAATGCTGTATTAAGTAGCCACCTGTATTAAAAGCTATTAATAGGACTCCTATCGAGTGGAAGCTTAACCCATTACCCCATAAATACACCTTTTTACGCCTTTAATTATTGCATCCACTGAAGAAAATAGTTTAAATGTATACTGTCACAAATAAATATTCCAGCTAATAATAGCTTAAAGCAGGCTGAAAGTAAAGCAGAATGCACCTTAAGGTGCATTCTGCTTTACTTTTTACCTGCTTTAAGTGGTCACATATATTCAAAAATAGAAACAGGTTATGGAGTAATGGGTTAATATAATAGTGACTGTATAAGTGTTTCTAATATTCACATGGTTCATAGAGACATATACTGGATGATTGTCATCTGCGTGGAATGATGCTACTGAGACAGGTAGACCCTTGAGTTATACGATTAAATTTGCATAGAAATATTACACATGACTATGTACACAATAAATACAAGTATTCTCTTCAGAATTACATATATCTTTATAACTCTTTTCAGCAGTTAAACCTTCAATAAGAATGTTCATAAACAATGAATATTTGTATATTCCATAAAACTATCACATATGGGAAGCGTATATCTAATATTTTTGCATATAAACTGTCTGTTATTTCACTTTTATTATCTCTTATCAGCAGTTATATATTTTAAATATATAATATATAGTGTCACAATCCTTTGTAATCTCTGTAATTGTATATAAAATAATTCTCCATAATGCTTTATTCAATCACAATTGGAGCTGTACATGATTGTCTATTTCTGGAGTTGTTGGGTCTAATGGTTAGACATTCATTTTGTCCAGTATTGCCTGTTTCTCCATCTCCAGAGTGGTCAGCTGACTTCTCAGTTTGGTCAGCTCCTCATTGGCTGCTGTTTTAGACCCTTTAGACTTGGTGTTCACGTCCTGTGCCAGTTGTTTTATCTTGTCCTTGACATCAATGATAGACTTGTTGACACTTGTGAAGTCTAAACACAGTTCATCGTATTTGTCCTCAGATGAAATCTGCAATGTAGAAATGAAATAAAATAAAACCTCTCTATAATGACCACTAAATTGTGATGATTATTAGGTGTTTACCACAGGTGACTGCTTACAGCAAGGTGACAGTAAAACAGAAAGCTCCTGTAAGAGCTTACTGTTTTACTGTCACATACCTTGCTTTAACCCTTTCCCCCATGGAAGCGCCTTTTAGCGAATATGATTTATTCCTCCTCTGAAGAAAATAGTTCCAATTTAATCAGTCATGAATATATATTATGGGGAATATTTTCTATATTCTAGCACATGGAAGCTTAAAGCAGGTTGAAAGTAAAGCAGAATGCGCCTTAAGGCGCATTCTGCTTTACTTTCAACCTGCTTTAATTAGTCACATATCTTCAATACTATAAATAGGCTATCAGGTAAAGGGTTAAGATGTCAGGGACCTGTCTTTAATACAATAAATTAGCCATTATTTTATTGGTCTTAATAGAGAGGTTTTACTGTATACTAGAAAACAAACAAATGATATCCCACAAAACAGAATAATGAAGATGAATGCAAAATCTGCCCAAGATGTTGTACCGATGGATGAACAGTTTAGATCCAGATCAGATGCCATGTTACGCGGGCATCTGATCTTGATCAAAACTGTTTGCATAATTATGTTAGTGTTATAGATCATGGCAACGAAAGGATTAAAGGTACGATTCCTAAAGTCAAGCTTGAAAATCTTAGGATTTTTATGAGCAACTTATGGTAACCCTAAAATGCCTTGTGGCAGAGAAGATCTTTAACACTAAAACAAATGGTTGAATGGTTGTTATGTAATGGTTGTAATGTGTAAGTTTACAGTAATAATCTGGTGTACATACTGGTTGGGGTAAGCTCCCTTTGTCTTTGACACCACTCTCAGCATGGTTAGCGAAAGTCTGCCACAGTGCATGGCCTGTCATGTTAGCGGTGGCATATCGCAGTGGCAATTTCCTGTTCATTGGACATGTTCCTGCAAAATAAAGAGGTACTCTGAAACATGTGCAAAACGAGGCATTATTCAGGCACAAAAGTGGTACCTAAGATTAAAAATTAAACTTCATCACAGCTGTTCATTTATGAAAGTGTGTCTCATGCAGGTCTCATTAATTTTTAAGGTTGAATATATAAAATAATTGTACTTCAAATGGTTGCGTTTTATGGTTTTCTTTATTGTATAAGGGGATCCAAACTATTTGCCACTCAGATTACCATATAGTCTGTCAGGAATTTAAAACAAGGGCCACCATGGCCCTAAATCGCTCACCTGGAACACCATGTAAAACTTGACCTATAGTGACCTAGATTATGACCTGACATGACTCACAATCAACCTCTAGAGTGTAAACAAGATTTTTCTATGAATTGACCTAGTGACCTAATTTTTGACCAGACACAATACACATTTGATTTTGACCTAGATTTGATGTAGGCAAACATTCTGACAATATTTCATTCAGATCTAATGAGATTTGTAGCCTCTAGAGTGGTAACAAGATTTTCCAATGATTTGACCTAGTGACCTAGTTTTTGACCTGACATGACTCATATTCGAATTTGACCTAGATATTAATTAGGCAAACATTCTGACCAAATTGCATTACAATCAAATGAGATTTATTGCCTCTAGAGTGTTCACAAGGTTTTTCTATGATTTGACCTAGTGACCTAGTTTTTGACCGGACATAACCCACATTCAAACTCGACCTAGATTTCATCATGACAAACATTGTCAACAAGTTTCATGAAGATCAGATGCAATTTGTAGCCGCTAGAGTGTTCACAAGGTTTTTCTTTAATTTGACCTAGTGACCTAGTTTTTGACCAGACATAACCCACATTCAAACTTGGCCTTGATTTTACCAATACAAACATTTTTGTGAAGTTTCATAAAGATCGGATGAAATTTGTAGCCGCTAGAGTGTTCACAAGGTTTTTCTATAATTTGACCTAGTGACCTAGTTTTTGACCGGACATGACCCACATTCGAACTTGACCTAGATTTTATCAAGACAAACATTGTTATGAAGTTTCATAAAGATCAGATGAAATTTGTAGCCGCTAGAGTGTTCACAAGGTTTTTCTTTAATTTGACTTAGTGACCTAGTTTTTGACCGGGCATGACCCACATTCTAACTTGACCTAGATTTTATCAAGACAAACATTGTTATGAAGTTTCATGAAGATCAGATGAAATTTGTAGCCGCAAGAGTGTTCACAACCAATTGTGAACGGACGGACGGACAGACCACGGACATCCAGCGATCCTAAAAGCTCACCTTGGCACTTCGTGCCAGGTGAGCTAAAAAAACTGTCTTTTACTATATTAATTGCATTGTGCTTACATTCCATTTAATTATTTCAACCCCATGAATATGTTTAAGATATACTTATTAAATTTGAAAACAGTGTAGATCCAGATCAGAGGGCTCCTATAGGAGCCCTCTGATCAGGGTCTGCACTATTTGCTAATTCAAAGCAGTTTTTATTAAACCACACAGAATTCCCAGTAGACTGGTTCATGTTTTGGTAACTAAAATGATCCATAATGGAACCTAATAACCCACAAGAGATACTTAGTGTTGAAAGAGTTAATTTGAAAAGTATTAGGAAACAATTAATGTCTCCTGTATGGTAAGTTTGAAACTTGCCATGGCCACTTATACATCTCATAGAATTTAATTACAAGCCTCAGGCTTACCATTAGGTGAGTATTTCTGGGTAAGTGATAAGAGACTGTTGTCTACATTGTGGGCGCTCCCCTGTGCCTTGGACTGGTGAACCTTGTCCTCCATACTGCCCAGCATGGTGTGCAGCTTGTTAGTCATGGAGAAGTTGGAATACTTGGACAGTCTGAAACACAAATATTGACATTTTACAATTACAATGTCTCAAGAAAGATAACTGAGACTAAAAGCAATTGCACTTAAACATTTACTCCATAGATACACTTTTTTACACATTTAATTTGTTCTTCCACTGAAGAAAATAGTTCGGAGTACAATTTTACATGTATACCGGCAAGAATATGTATTATCAGAAATATTTTCTATATTCTAGCAGATGGTAGCTTAAAGCAGGCTGAAAGTAGAGCAGAATGCGCCTTAACCCTTTGAACCCTAGTCCCGCATATTGGGTCCTTTGCAAACAATGTACATGTGAATAGTACACTTGCCATATGCAAACAGTGTAGACCCAGATCAGAGGGCTCCTAGGAGCCCTCTGATCTGGGTCTTCACTGTTTGTCATAATGCCAAACATTGACAAAAACAACCCTTAAAAGTCAGAAATGGACTAGACTTAAATGGAAATAGAATTTTCCATTTAAAGTTTCAGGGAGGAAAGAGTTAAGGCGCATTCTGCTCTACTTTCAACCTACTTTTTTTAAAGTTGTCGCCTACCTTCAATACTAGAAAATGGCTATGGGGTGAAGAGTTAAGATGTGACTGAATATATCATCCTTTCCCAAGAAACAGGTTTATATGCCAAGAACTTATATCCATTGCAAGCATGAATGCGCTCAAGAATGCAGGGCTCCAGATAAGAGGTAGTTATTTCAACAAATCCAACATTTTCTCACTAATTTCAGCACAAAATCCTATGGTGTTACTACTCATTAGAATCGTCTCGAAGAGACGATTCTAATGAGTAGTGACACCATAGGGTTTAATTCAGAAATAAAGATTTTAAGTTTTGAAAAACTACCCTTATCTGGTGCTCTGAGAATGCTTTATTGTATTGAGCTTGTTTACCTGTCTTTGAGTCTCTGTGCATTAAAGTGTAGACCCTCTGTGTTGGTGGCTGGTAACAACTTCACATCCAGTAGGTCATCCACCATCTTCACCTTCTCATCCTCTGTATGACACTGTCCAAACATTTGCTGCAGTAACTGCAGGGAATTGTCCACACTGGGCTCATTCTTGATAGATCCCACGGTGTTTCTACGGAATCGTGCAAAGAACAGATCGTCGCACACAACTGCTAGGGCACGGTGGTGTTCACGGAGGAAGTCAGGGTTGGAGTCATTCCTCAAATCACCTGGAACATAAAGAGAGGACAAGTCATATCTCTGGCCTGTGTTGACAAATCAGTAAACCCTTACTCTCTCATACTTCATAATTACGGACAGTTCCAATTTGCAATTTAGTCCAGTCCATTTTTTTACTATTTAGGGTTGTTTTGTCAATGTATTGTAATATGACAATAGTGCAGACCTCATTTTACGCAATTAATTTATTGATCCACTGCAGAAAATAGTTCAAATTTATACAGTTATGAATATGTATCATAGGAAATGTTTTCTATATTCTAGCAGATGGTAGCTTAAAGCAGGCTGAAAGTAAAGCAGAATGCACCAGAATGTGCATTCTGCTTTGCTTTCAAACTGCTTTCAGTGGTCAGCTATCTTCAAATAACTTGTACCAAGCTATGGGGTAAAGGGTTAATTGTTCATTTATAAGCTAACAAGACCATTTCAGCGTACCTGATTTGATGTGAGCCAGAGCGTGTATCAGAACCACTACAAATTCTCCCACAGTGTCCAGTCTGGCTGTGCGTATGTACAGGATGCTGTTGTTAGCATCGAAAAAGAACGAGTTCCTGTAAGCATTGTTTGAGAGCCTCTCATTGGGTGGGATTTTGTTGGCCAGAAGAAGTGTGACAGGTGTGTGATGACAATGAGCAGCAACCAATTCCGAAACAAAACAACCAAACTTGTACACGATAAACTTCCTAGCATCCAGCTTGTTCAGGTCAACTGGTTCAAGTTTGGAATCTTTGGTCCACTCAGAGTCCTTGGCGTCATGGTAACCATCCCCTGGAGAAAACATCAAACATTAACATGAGTCACACGACGAGAAAATGGGACCTACATCATTTCTAGACCGTGATCTCTAAATAGCACTTTTCTCCGTAGACACACATTTTTATGCAAATTATGTTATTACGTAAAATAATATTATGTGACTTTAAAACTTTTTATTGTTCATAAGTCCAAGAATAATCAAATTTTTAACTTTAACTCATTCACCCCTGAAACCTTTAATGGACAATTCCAATTTCAAAATATGTCTAGTCCATTTTTGACTATTTGAGGATGATTTTAACAATATATTTCAAACAACAAACAGTTAAGGAGCCCTCTGATCAGTGTCTACACTGTTTGCATAGGACAAGTGTTATCCTCACAGGTACACTGTTTGTAAATGAAAACTATACTCGTAACTAGGGTTGAATGTATTCATACGAATGTAAATGTTTCTTACTGTCTATTTTCTCTTTCTTTTCCCCTTTGTGAGCCCCTTTCTCCATCAAGCTCTTGATATTCTCCAGTTTCTGGTACAATGGAGAAGCAGTCAGTAAAGCCATAAGCTCCGCCTCATTGAGGGGTGTGGCCATGGCATAGCTTGGTGGGACTTCAGGCTCATCCTCCTCCTCTTCCATTGGCTCAGATTTTACCATTGAAGCCTCCCGCTTGGGAACGGAAGAGACAGATTGTGGGCGTTCCATTCTTGATGCAGCTAGATCAATGTTGAGGGCCTCATTCAGGGTCAGTGCCTAGAAAAACAAAAGTATACTCCTTACAGTGTAATCACATTTATTTATCCAAGAGTATATACCATAACCCATTACCTATGAAAACACATTTTTACGCCTCATTCTTTCTTCCGCTGGAGAATATGATTCCTAATTTTACAGTCATGAATGTATCATTTCTATATCAGAAATATTTTCTATATCATAGCAGCTTAAAGTAGGTTGAAAGAAAAGCAGAATACAATGCGTATTGAGGCACATTCTGTTTTACTTTTAACCTGCTTTAAGTGATCACCTGTCTTCTAAACTAAACAGGCTCTTGGGTAATAGGTTAAACAAATAAAATATTAGTATTCTATGACCTTTATTGCTCATAGCAGGCCTAACACACACTCTTAGGCTTGAAATTTAACGATAATCTCTAGCACTTTGGTTTGACTGTATAGCAAATGCTGAATTTCAGTACCCAACATGGCACCTGTACAACAACAACAACAAGTACAGCGCCCCCTCTCTACAACGACACCCAATGGGAGACACAAATTGTGTTCGTTGTTCGGAGGGAGTCGTTGTAGGGAGGGAAATTGGCTTACATTTGCAAACAGCTTGAATCCAGATCAGACGCCGTGTGACGCGGCGTCTGATCTGTATTCAAGCTGTTTGTCATTCGTCATTAAGGATTTTACTCTGATATGGTCAAATAAATATGTAACGTTTAGAAAAAGAGCAGACAACAATTTTAAGCAGAAGAAATTGCAGCAGTTAAAAGGTTGGACAAATTGGTATTTGTTTGGGGAACATCGGTGAGCGTCGTTGTAAGGAGGGAACCGTTGTGCGGAGGGCCGTTGTAGGGAAGGAACACTGTACAATCTTCAGAATTCTAAGAACAGCTGCAATTACCTCATCAGCTTTCATCCTCTGCAGCTGGTCTTGCTGTCTGTGGATCAGGTCATCCCTGGCATCATCAGCCTTGTCGACCAGCTCCTTCTGTTTGTTCCTCAGTCTCTCTTCTTTCTTCTTCTGTAGTCTCTCCTGCAGTGTGCTCTTCATTCTGATCCTGTCTGCGTCTATCTTGTTAATGAGGTTCTGCAGGTCTTTCTCGTGTTGCTCTAGGACCTGGCGCTGTTCGTCTTCAGAAGCTCCCTGTCCTTTCAACTTGTCAACTTCCTCCTGTAGCAAGCATAGAAAATCATGACATTAGCAAGCATAGAAAAAAATAATTGACATTAACTCATTCCTCTCTGAAACTTCAAGTGGAAAATCCAGCTTCCAATTCAGTCTAGTCCATCTTTAACTATTTAAAGTTGTTTTTGTCAATGTATTGCAATATGATAAACAGTGCAGACCCTGATCAGAGGACTCCTATAGGAACCCTCTGATCTGGGTCTTCACTGTTTGTATAGGACAAGTGTAATCTTTACAGATACACTGTTTGTTAAGGATGCATATAATTATGTGTGTATAGAATAGTAACCTTCATCTTTTGCTTCTTGTGTGTAATGATATCCTCTCGTCTCTGGCTGAGAGTGGCAAGGTTCTTCTCATACTGTTCCTTCTCCTTGTTGGTATCCCGCTCAAGGTCCTTGGCATACTGGGCCATCTGATCCTCCATACGCTTTTGTTCCTCACGTTCAAACTCTGTGTATAGAACAAAATAAAACCTACATTGCTATTGTCAATGTATGTATAATACAAGCGTGAACCTCATACATAAACCTTTTTGTGTCTTTAACCCTTTCCCCCATAGAAGCGCCTTTTAGCGCATTCAGTTTATTCTTGCCCTGAAGAAAATAGTTCCAATTTATACATTCATAAATATGTATAATACAAAATATTTTCTATATTCTAGCAGATGATAGCTTAAATCAGGCTGAAAGTAAAGCAGAATGCGCTTAAAGCGCATTCTGCTTTACTTTCAACCTGCTTTAAGTGGACACCTATATTCAATACAAGAGATATGCTATGTGGGAAAGGGTTAATTCACTTATTCACTGGAGAAAATATCTCCACTTTATACAGTCATAAATATGTACTCTAGGAAATATTTTCTATATCCTAACAGTGGATGGTAGTTTAAAGCCTTAAGGTGCATTCTTCTTTACATTCAACCTGCTCTAAGTGTCCACCTGTCCTAAAAGAAGGGCAAGCTGTCCAATTATTCCATAAATATGCCATTTTACGAATTATTCCTCCACTAAAAAAGTTCCAATCTATCATCATAAATATGTATCATAAGAAATACTTTCGGGAGTCCTAGCAGATGGTAGCTTTAATCAGGCTGAAAGTAAAGCTGCATGCGCCTTAAGGTGCATTCTGCTTTACTTTCAACCTGCTTTGAGTGGTCACCTACCTTCAAAATAAGAAACCGATTATAAGTAATGTGTTAATGTATAGAAATGTTGGTTTCTACTCACGCTCTTGTTCCTTCTTCATTTTCTGTTCTTGTTCTAGCCTCTCCTGTTCCAGTCTGTGTTTGATGTCCTCCAGATCTGCCGCTGTCTGTTCAGCATCCTGGGCACTTTCCTTGTTGGCAGAGAACTCACGTAACGCATCAGCAAATTCCTGAAACAAGAATGATATATGATAATTTAAGGAATTACTACATGTACATAAATACCATTTTATACACCTTTGATTTATTCCTCCATGGAAGAAAATAGTTCCACTTCATACAGTCATGAATATGTATTGTAAGAAATATTTTCTATGTTCTAGTTAATGGTAGCTTTAAGCCTGAGTAGTATACTTTGTGTAAACCATGCATATATGCGCCACTGGGTATCAATGGGTTAAGCAGTAACTGGTTTTTAACGTTTCCCATTGCTTCTCACTAGCATGTTGCTCAAGTAAAGGTGCTATAACTATACTTTAATCTTGCTTTAAGCAATAACGTGTCTGTCTACAGGTAGATATATAGAGTTGATTTGCACATAATTATGGCTAAGGGTTAAATATTTCTGCAATGAGAGTTTTACCGGTCTTGTTTTATTTTTCTACCTTGTAATGTTTCTCCTTCATTGCCAGTTTGGCCTTGGCAAATCTCAGCTCCCAGTCTGACAAGGCTCTACGCTCTACGTCTCCTTTCTCGCTGGCATGTTTGCGATCAAGATCAGACAACTCTTGTTGCTGGGTGTTCATAAGCTCTGCACGTCTCTGTCTCAGTTCCTCTGGGCTGAGGCCAAGTTTCTGAAAATGAGTTGCAATACAAACATGATTTATTTCAATGCATCGTTTAGAGCCAAATTGTTAAACTTGTTAGAGTAGTTTGTTTACTTTGTTAACTATTATACAAGCAATACTGTTGAGAAGATGTTATTATTATTGTGCTTAAACATTTCTAATGCAAACAGTTTGGACCCTGATCAGATGCAGCGTAAAAAGGCATCTGATCAGGGTCCAAACTGTTTGATATTGTTTAGGATATAGCTTTAGTTTTATTTACCTAAGAAAAATGAAAGAAAAGGTTTAAACTCAATTTTCATTTAAAAATAAGTTTTACTATTTTACTTTTCTGTATAGATACCAGGGCTGCCATAAGTTGATCATGAAAAATCCTAAAATTTCCAAATTTTCTATTTTTCAAGCAAGATTAAACATATGAAGAGAGAAATGGCAGCCCTGAGTTGCACCAACTAAATGTTTTCTCTGCACAACTAACCTGCAAGTCAGCGAGTTCACGGCTGTGTCTCTTCATCATCTCGTCACGCTGTTTGTCATATTTGTCATTGAGTTTGTTGAGAGCTTCATCCACCATCATTCTCTTCTCAGCACCAAACTGGCTCTCCAAGTCCTCCAGTTCCTATAGCCACAAAACAACCATGCAGTTATACTTACATAAAATAGTCCATAAATGTAGTAAGAGCTAGGCATAATCAATAAGCAGATTCGCTTGTTTAACCAAATACCCCATAGCTGTATCGTGTATTGAAGATTTCTGCCTTACTGTCAGCCTGGATTAGGTCACTACTTATCGTATATAATGAAAATCAAGCTATAAAGGAAAACAATAATAGAATTTAAAGACATTACTTTGCCTAGCTTGGGTGGTTACACCTAGTCCAGTAAAAAGTTTGAATTAAAGCATGGAAAGTACACAAATGTCTAGTCAAAGAATCATTGAAGCATCTCATGTGAGGCTTGTACCTTATATTTGATAGTTCAGTTAGTAAACCCCATTGAAAAACCTCGTGAGTGTGAGTATGTCGGGCCTCTCTAGACAACTTGAAATGGCTGTTTCAATTTTTTCACACTTTTCTGTTGTTGTTGTTTCTGCTGAGGTTTATAGTCCCGCATAAGCTTCATCAGATACGTCATCCCATTGTCTCAGGTTTGGGACAATGGTCAGCATCATGCCTATTGTTGAATGGACTTTCACACTTTTCTCATGCCTAACAGTTACTTTCATGCCTAGTGAGAACAACGAGGAGGGGATATTAATTGGACTGGGGTAGTGTCTTTAAGTCTACTGCTATGTGTCAGTGTTTACCTGTGCCTGTCTGTGGGCTAAGACTGCCTTGATGACCTTCTCACTGTCCTCAGCACCGTTGTCCTTGATACCCTCACGGATAGCAACCTTCTCTGCTTCCTTTGCCTTCTTCAGTCGTATCTCATCAATTTCTTTCTTCTGTTCTAGCAGCTCCTTTGTGAGGTCAACGTCCTGCCTGCGGCGAAGATCCTCCAGCTTGTGCTGCCTCCTGGTGGCCATCTTGTTTCTGAGAGCTACCATCTGTCTGTGCTTCTCGTTGTCAAGACGATCGGCAAGGTCATCCAGGTCTTGTTGGTGCTTGGACATGAGCTATTGGAAATGACAGATAAATATATTAGTATGCTTAAATCTATTGGTAAAAGTATTGTTACTGTGCTGATCTAGACTCATCAACCTATTAACCCCCATAGGCCACTTAAGTCAACCTTACAAATGGTTTAGATCCGGATCAGACACCATGTTGTGCTGCATCTGATCAAGATTCAAACTGTTTGCAACTTTTCTCAATATTTCTCTGGTCAGAACTTCTAAATTTTGCATAAAATTAGATAGATAGATAGATTTATTTTGGTAAAAAGTGTTCATAGCATGGCAAAGCATAATTAAAGCAAACATATAAGAGCCATGTAATGCGCACTAGAAACAAAGGATAACACATAAAAGGAAAAATATTTTCCTTATTTCCATTGTGGTCCTCGCAGATGATAGATTCCATTTTGTTTGCGATGGGATTAAAGGAAGGTTAAATTTGGTAGTGAAATGGTTAAAAAACTCTCAAATTGATATTCTGGACATTGCTATCTGAGCTTTCTGTTTACGTCTTTTGAAAACTTTCAACACTAAATAAATAACAGTTGGGAATCTAATCAGGTCTCACACTATCTGGGGCCTGAACTGGATCCCAATGGTTTGCAAGGGTATTATATACTTACTTTAACCCTTTACTCCATAGCATGTTCCTAATTCTGAAGACAGGTAACCATTAAAAGCAGGTTGATAGTATAGCAGAATGCGCATTAAACATGCTTTAAACTACCATCTGCTAAGACAATGGAAATATTTATTATAATGCATACTCATTACTGTATATAATTGAACTGTTTCTTTCTGTGGAGAAATGAATTAATGTGTAAAAATGTGTATCTATTGTGTAAAGAGTTAAAGGAATTACAAACTACACCGGCATCCTTTGACTAACCTCATTGATCTGTTCCTGGCTAAGGTCGGGTCTTGCTGCCAGCTCTGCTGCCTGTCTGTGCTTCAGTTCATGCAGCATCTTGTCTCGCTCACCGTCCAGGTCCTTCTTCAGGTCTGCCTCCTCACGGCCTGACTCCATCTCCAGCTGATCAGCAACCTTCTGGTACTCCTTCTTCTGTTGATCCTTCATCTGCCCCTTCTGCTTCTCCTGTAAATGATTAAGTAAATTTATGTACAATTTATTTTTTAAAATCAATGGAATATTTGTTCAATCAATATTTTACCCATTAACTCATAAGTGATAAACAACTATCAATGCTTATCTGAATACAAGCTAGTGGATTAAAGTGTGTCAAAATGAGTCGGTATGAGAATATTGCGTAATGTGTCAATATGAGTCAGTATGGCTTAAGGTGGTTCGACAGCGGGCGGCCCGCATCTCGAGTTCCGGAAATGCTGATGACTTTCACCTGATCTTTGCGGCACGTGCTTATAGTAGAACAGTTAGATAAGAAAAGTTTGATCTGCTTCAGTGTCGTCTCTGTTAGCGCAGTTGATACGGTGATTGACTTGAAAACCATAGGTTCTAGGTTCGATTCCCACTCGCTTCAAAACTTTTTTTAACAAATTGTCCGATTTTAGTGACTAGTCAATTCATAACGCAGTGACCAAAGGACAGGCTATGTTTAGTCTATAAATAATGATTAAAATCAGATGCAAGTATAGTCAAGTGACAGCTAAATTTGTGAGGATTTATAGCCTATATAACAGATGGCAGCTTAACACAGGACAAAAGTAATGCTAAAAGATAGATCCTAAAGGAGCTTTTATGCATAACTTTTGTTATGCATTAAGCAGTCACTTGCCTTTAAAGATCTACAGGCTACCGTATTCAATGGTCCCTTATTACAGGTTTGACTTATGGTATTATTTAGAGCTGACGGCATTTTAAAGTTGAACTCAAGCGAGGTTACTCGTTTTGTGTTAAGATTTTGTCAGAATTTCAGGAAATCATGTATAAAATGAAAATTCTACTGTAGATTTTCATTAAATTTTTGTGACTAGCAGAATTAAGTTATATCTATCTAATAAGAGTAAAATTAGTGTATGTTAAACAGCTAGATTTTTTGTAATTTGAGATTTTCAGAATTTGACTTTTTTAAAACATTGATATTTCCAGAAAATATGTCATGAAATACTTTTGTTTGCCCAATATCTTATAGTCCATGTACAGTTTACTTGAATGTACAGAAAATATTGAGTTATATCATTTTATAAAGAAAATATTCCTGTTTATTAAAAAAGGAGCTTTTCTTGACAAAAAGTCCTGTCAGAAAAAAACGGCACTGTAACTTTTTTTTATTTTAACGATATTTCACTCTCCATATGGTATATTTCAATTTAATCAAGGTTTCAAAGAATTCTGACACAGAATAAGCTGACCCGCGAACCACCTTAATGGAGTAACTCCTTCAATGCCATATCCCAAGTACAATGGTTATTTGCAAATAGTTTGGTTTGGTTTGTTTGTTACCGTCTGTTTCTGCCATCTATGGGGCTAATTGGAAGTCTCAAAGAAAGAGGAGAGGATACAGAAAACCCAGGTGCAATGCCCTACTCTTATTATCGACATAGTTCTCTGAATCTTTTGGATGCCCAGTGTAAAGCACTGACAGATTGGACCTCGATTTATAAAGCTCATCTGAAGGACTTGGTCCAGCGGGGGATCAAACTCATGACCCCTGGTATTGCAGTCAAGAATGACCCCCCCCTGGTATTGCAGTCAAGAATGACCCCTGGTATTGCAGTCAAGAATGACCCCTGGTATTGCAGTCAAGAATGCTACCACTGGACCACATCCGCCGGTACAAACAGTTTGGATCCTGATCATACACTAAACAATGCTGAATAGGATGTGCAGCCAACTTCACACTCCTTGCGATATTACTTTAGTCAATTTTCCTGAAGTTTAAATTTGAGGAACATGAAATACCCATACCTGGTTCTTCTTTAGAGCCTGTTCTTCAGTAGACACTCCCCCAAGATCAATCTTTGGTGACCTCAGCAGGCCAGTATCCATGGCAACACTTTCTTTGCCCTGTGGTTTTTTCTCCTGCTGCATCTGTTTGCGTTGTTCTGCAATGATTCTCTGGGCCTCATCTTCTTCCAGTTTACGTTGTGCCTCAGCTAGTCTGCGGCCTCTGCGAGCTTCCAACTTGGCCTAGAATTGAATAACACATTCTTACCCTTTTTTCCATGGCCAAAAGTGAAAATGACCTACAGTAAAACTTTTTTATAACGAACTCTGATACAGCGAATTTCGGCTTATAGCGAATTTATTTTCGTTCCCCGGCCGAGCTCTGCATTAATTCTATGTTGACTAACATGTTTAGTACGAATTCGGTTATAGCGAATTCTCGTTTATGGCGAACTGATTTTCAAGTACCTTTATTCACAAAACAGTGTAAAATACCTTCGTTAAAGCGAAGTCTCATCTTGCTTCAGTCTTCAGTCACCTATGTAATTTTCGCGATAAACACCGTGACGCATAGGTGTTAAAACACATAATAAGATCTGGATGACTTGTGAATTGATCCGTAATTACGATATAATCTAAATGCTTTGTTAACTCCATTAGTCCTGGAAGCATAATGTGCGCTTCACTGTACGTGTTGTCACTATGCAGTTCTCGTGTAAACGTTTATTTTTGTCCGTGTCGAATTATAGATATGCGTAAGTAACTGGCCCCATATCTTGTCCATTTCCTACGTGTAGACGAAAAAGATGAAGTAATCCTATTGTCGCGTCATTTACATAACCGGGTCTGATTATTTCGACTTGTTTGATTGGATGTTTAAAAGAATAAATAAAAACATGATAACTCTCAGCCGGTGAAGCAGAAGATTTAACTATACGGAATCTCAATGATTTAAAAATTAGAGGTCGGTAATATTATCACGGAATATTTATAACAACTCAAGTAAAATGAGCATATGACGGCTCGCGTGTTAATCAAACTGTACACACTAGTGCATTTACGTGTTTGGTATCATGGAAGTTTAAGAGAATACACGGCATATGCGCTAACAAATAGCGTTATCGCTGCATATTTTGCTTTTCCATTTTTTCGCTTGAAGATGTGACATAGATCGTGAATTGCATTCCAAGATTAAATGGTAGTCAAGGTAAATAATAACCAGTGTATGAATATAGAATGTGACCGCGTACATGTATTATGGCGACGTATTTCAATATGGCACTGAATATAAAGTTCAGTCGCAAACCAGGATGATAACTTATAACGAATTTCGTACTATCAATATAGCGAATAATGTTTAGAGCGAAGTAAATCCTCAAGTCCCTTGGAATTCGTTATAACCGAGTTTTACTGTATATCAAACTGAATTCAAGGACACATTTGTCAGACTAATATAAGTTTTCAAGCGAAGTCTCATAACAACTTTCACTAGAACTAAGCTCACGCATGAGCTACATTCAGATTTCAAAGTTAAAACGTGTTTTTTTGCCACGTTTTAACTTTGAAATAAGAATATGTGCAACTTAAACGAGGCCGAAACAACGAAATTCAATTGTAGAAATAAGGAAACATTCAAATAAAGCAAGTTCGAGATATTAAGTTTGGACTGTATGCTGTAAATCGGTACATGTAGCTTGCCCTATATCTTACCTGCAAGTCTCCAAGCTGCCTGTCTCTCTCCAAGGTCAGGTCTTGATCCATCTGCTGAAGATCCTTGCGGTGCTGATCCATCAACCGTTGCATGGCAACCTGTTCTGTTGCTGGGCAACTGTCTGTGGCTATTTTTAGCATCTCTCTCTGTTTCTCCTTCAGTCCTGATGTATGTTCCTCATTGAGATTCTTTGTCAGTTTTGCAATGTGCTCGTTCTCCTCTGCATCCATTTCAGCCTCTGCTGCGGCCATCTGCTGGTCAGCTAATCGCTTTAGGACGGCCAGTTCTCGCTCCAGCTCATCATTTCTACCTTCTTGTATCATTCTGGCTGTCAACTACAATCATAATGTGAAGTCTTTATATTTATACCACATAAAGGTTGTTGTTATGTTATGAACAAGTTTGTATTAAAGTGATTATTTCCATTGCAAACATTTTAGAGACAGATCATAAGCTGGGTAACCCAGATTCTCATCAGGCTTCAAACTGTTTGACACTCAGATGAATAAAAATATTTCAGACTTTTGAAAAAGCTGTCATTTTCTGTATTTTATCCCGTTGCATAAATGCATTTACTTTTATTTACAACAGGAAAAAACAATGTCTTCTCTCTGGTACATAAATAGCACTTTGTTTCCCTCTCTTTTAAAAACAGTGAATATCAAGAACAGACAACTCTTGTATTGTAGGAATTGTCTAATAAAGATCTACACTATTTTCTTTTACCATCTGTCTTGACATGAATCTGCACTTTCCAAAGGGAAATTTCCTTGAGTTTATTAGCCAGTGTACCTGTTCAGATGACTGATGTTCATAGTGGGTGGAGTTTTGTACATGTATATGATTATATATTCAGGGACAGAAGTGTTTAACCCATTACCTGATAGCCTAGTTCTCGTATTGAATATAGGTGACTACTTAAAGCAGGTTGAAAGTAAAGCAGAATGCGCCTTGGGGCGCATTCTGCTTTACTTTCAGCCTGCTTTAAGCTATCATGTGCTAGAATATGGAAAAGATTCTCCATAATATATATTCATGACTGATTAAATTGGAACTATTTTCTTCAGCGGAGTAATTAATCATATTCGCTAAAAGGCGCTTCTATGGGGGAAAAGGTTAACTCTCTACCATGCATCAATTACTGTAGTCCTACCTCATTTTTGTCTTTCTCCTGTTGGTCTCGGAGTTTGTCGAAGCGACGTCTACGTCTCTGTGCCATCTTCTCATGTAGGTTTCTAAGCTGCTGTTGTCTCCTGGCTTCATGTACCTTTGCCAGTGATTCCTCTGTTTCACGCTGCTGCTTGATCAGCTGGTCCCTCAACTCTGGTGTAATAACTCCCTGGCTTGCCATACGATCCTGGCAGGTATAAATAACATAAGAATAACTGCTGTAATTCAACTGTTTGCAACAGTTAACATAAATTCTTCCTATTGAAAAATAATACCTTTAGCATCTAAGTGGAACATTAAACCTTAGCAGAAACAACAATAACAAGATAATATAGACTTCTAAAGACAGGTTATTGCTTAATTCAGGACAAAATTAAAGCTTTTACTTTTGTCCTGCAATAAGCTGTGATCTATATCATAGATACTAAAAGTGATGTTGGATACACTGATGTCATATGCTTTTATTTAACACAATATGAGTAAATCAAGCAACAATTTATGATAACCATTTCAATGCCTTATTAATGGTGCTTTTACAACTATCAAAACTTTGAAAGTCTAAAAAATAAAACAATTCAAATAAACATAATCCAATTCTTACCAAGTGTTCTTGCATTTTCTCTGAGAGCTGCTTGCGTTCCTCATTGCCGAGGCTGTTGTCCAGTTCTGTCTCTGTCTTGGCAGTACCAGCTGCCTCTTCAGCCTCTAGTGTGTCCAGCACACCCTGGGACATCTTCAGTTTGGTATCCGACATATCCAGTCTATCAGGAGGAGGTGGAAGACCAGCTTGCTCAGCCTACCAATCATACAGTAATGCAGTACAGTAAAACCTCTCTATTACTACAGCTAAATTGTGTGGATTATTAGGTGTTTAAGACAGGTGATTCATTAAAGCAAGGTGACAGTAAAACAGAAAGCTCCTTTAGGAGCTTTCTGTTTTACTGTCACCTTGCTTTAAGCTGTTTACTGATTTTTATACAATCAATCAGCCTTCTTAGTAGTGGTCCTAATAGAAAGGTTTTTTTGTTGTTTTTTTTACAAAATATGATTTGGTGGAGACATTAACGAGATAGTCATAGTAAAAGATATGTCTCTAAAAGAGTTAAATCTTTGCATGCTGGGTAGTTTTTTCCACTTTAAAAATAGTTGACTGCTACTGTCCTAAAATTAGAATTTTCTAAATTTCTTTTCGAAAACAGATTCAGAGTGTAAAAAAGGTTTGGACCTTATAAGGCGGCATCTCATCAGGATCCAAACTGTTTGCAAAGGTTAATAGGTTGAGCGCTAGCTTCCTTAGATCTAAACATTTTATATCGAAAGCAAATTTGATATTACGACTACACAATACCTCCTTCATCTGTTTTTCACGTAGTGTGTCCTCTCTTGCCTTTCTCCTCTGTGCCAGCTTACGGCGAAGGTCCTCGGCCTGGCGAGCCTTGGACTGCTCATGTTTGGCCATGGTTTGGTCCAAGTCTTTACTGTACTTGTTCATGATGGCAGATACCTCAGCAGCACTGTTAGCCCCTAAAATAATACAACAACACATACAGGTAGGAAATATTGACCAATACAATGCAGTTAAAATATGCAATCATATGTCATTTAATGAACCATGGGTATTGGGATTTCTAACCCTTTATCCCATAGCTTGTTTTGAAAACTGACCACTTAAAGCAGGTTGTAAGAAAAGCTGAATGTGCCTTAAGGCACATTCAGCCTTACTTTCAACCTGCTTTAAGCTACCATCTGCTAGAATACAGAAAATAATTTTTATCCATGTTCACGACTATAAATTGAAATTATTTTCTTCAGTTGAGGGATAAATTCAATGCACTTTAAGGCGTTTCTATGGAAAAAGGGTTAAAGACACTTCCACTTGTCAAGCTCTTTCAATCTTAGAGTTTCATTTTAAAAGCTTTAGCAGAACAAGAATTACAGTCAAAAATAAAGTGTGATGCAAAAATGCATAGACAGACACCGGAAAAGTGATCCCTATTGAGCTAAGTGTCACCTCTGCCTACAGCAGGTGACACAAAAACTACCCTAAATAGCCAAAACTGAACTAGACTTTATTGGAAACAGGAATTGTCAATTTGAAGCTTCAGGGGTGAATGAACTAGAAACAAGCTATGGAGTAATGGGTTAATCAAAACTGTTTCTCACCTTGTAGGGAGCCTGCAAGTCCATCAGTCAGAGCATCTGACACACCCAGTCTCTTCCTCTCTTCATCTTCCACCAGCTTGGCAATAGCATCCTGCTCCTCTTTAGCCAGTTCTCTCTCCAGTCTCAGACGTTCTGCATTCTGTCGTCTCAGCAGCTCAGCAAAGGCTGAACTAATGTTGCCAATATTACCCTGAAACAAGTACCCACAATGACATAGAAATGATAGAATGTTGCCAATATTACCCCGAAACAAGTACCAACAATGACATAGAATGCACAACAACTTGATCATGATGTTAGTCATAGTTATAAAGTTATAAAACTTCATGGCGTTAGTTTTCATTTTTTATCATATATGTTGATTTTTTATATCGAATTAACAATGCATTTCAACATTTCATCAGGTGCAGTACATAATTATACAGTATAAAATTCATAATGCTTTATGTGTTCTTAAAAGAAACCCATTACCCCATAAATATGCCTTTTTACCCCTTTATTTTTATTCCAGTTCCAATTTATACAGTCATGAATAATTCCATGTATTATGGTATATAAGAAATATTATTCAATACTTAAAATTATTTCAACCTGCTTTAAGTGGTCTCCTATCTTCAATACTAGAAACGAGCTATGTGGTAATGGGTTGATTAACCATATAGCCATATTTCTTTCAGCTATAAGATGGTTTTCAAGATACAGCAAAACCTCTCTATTATCATTTTATGACAACTAAATTGTATTAATTATTAGGTGTATAAAGCAGGTGGCTGTTTAAAGCAAGGTGAAAGGAAAACATAACTACTGACATAACAGAAAGTTATACCTGTTTGACTGAGCTAAACACGTTTGTGACATCACTGGTCTGACCAGAACTGCCTCCACCACTAGCTCCACCCTTTCTGAGCTGCTCAAAGGCGCTCTGGTTGAGGGGTATGTTGCCGGAGTTGAGTCTGTCCAACAGCAGTTTGAGGGCAGCCATAAGCTCTGCTTCTCTTCCACCAGCACCAGCACCTGCAAGATGATACAAGTACATTGTAGTGGGTATAATGTTTTCAGAGCTCCCAATTAACCCATTACCCAAATGGTACACCTTTTTAAGCATTTAAATTATTCCTTGATTAAAGGAAATAGTTCCGTTTTGTAGTCATGAATATGTACCATAAGAATTTTTTTATCCTAGCAGATGGTTGCTTAAAACAGGTTAAAAGAAAGCTGAATGTGCCTTAAGGTGCATTCTGCTTTACATTTAACCTGCTTTGAGGGGGCGGTTATCTTCAAAACTAAAACCAAGTATGGGGTAATTGGTAAAGGTGTGTTTTTCAAATACTGTCTTTCTCATTCCTCTGCCAAACCCTATGCTGTGAACACTAATTAGAATCAAGGCATAACAAAATGAGTTGGTGTTAACCCTATGCTCGTTGATGTGATATTGACCTTTAAATGACCTTGACCATTGCAAATAGCAACTACCCATGATTTCAATAACATTGAATGAGAGTACTTTAATGACCATTTCATCAAGAAGGGTATAAATTCACAACTGTCCAAACAATTATCATTTAGCCCATTGTATGCTGGGTACTATTTGGCGGGAATTTTAAAATGTTGTCTGCAGCGGGTATAACTCAAATATTTGCAAAATATTTTAGCAGTTTCTGATAGAATATTGACTTTGCTACAAACAGTTTTGATCTCAGATCAGGCCCCACAATGTGGGGCCTGATCTGAGATCAAACCTGTTTGCCTAGAGGTACACCTAAAAGTGTATCCCACATAAAATGGGTTAAACATACCAGCAAACTTGTATTTTCCAGTGCCACCAAACAGTGCTGTAGTGTTGATCACATTGGCACCTTCTAGTCCTACATCAGTCCCACCACCTGCTGCCTCCCTCAACTTCTGTCTCTGTTCCAATTTATACTCCAGTTCCTCCAGTTTGTCCGGGTCGAGATTCTGCAGGAGGTTCTTCAGCTCCTCGTTCTGTTCACAGATCTTCTTATAGAAGTTTTGTAGATCTTCCTTTTGCCTAGCCAGCTGGGCAGCAAGGTGGAGGTTTTGGTCCTCGAGTTTGTCATAGAATACACGCACATTGAAGTCTTCAAGGTCTTCTTCTTTAGCTCTGATAGCTCCCTTCTCTGAAAGATAAATGAAACCAAAGGTTTTATCCGTGGCAATGGATTTAACCCTATCCCCAATGGAAGCGACTTTGAGAAAATTCATTTTATTCCTCCGCTGAAGATAATAGTTCCAATTTATACAGTCATGAAAATGTACGATAAGAAATATTTTATCATTCCTAGCAAAATGTAGCTTAAAGCAGGCTGAAAGTAAAGCAGAATGCGCCTTAAGGCGCATTCTGCTTTACTTTCAACCTGCTTTAATTGGTTATATGTCTTCAAAACTATGAAACAGGTTATAGGGTAAAGGATTAAGTGTGACTCATTTCATTTCAAAATCTCATTGTAATACAGTTTTCTTAAGTTAGGTATTGCACATTTCTCCAGAAGAAACAGTGACAAACAGTTTTAACCCAGATCAGACTCCATGTTACTCGGTGTCTGATCTGAGTCCAAACTGTTTGCAAATGTAAGCAAATCATGCTCAGCACTCTAATGTTATTAATCTTCCCTCCCTATATCAACCCCCTCCGAACAACACACACAGTCTTTGTTTCCCATTGGGTGTTGTTGTAGAGGGAGCACTAACTATACAGGGCTGCCATTTCTCCGGATTTTTCCTAAATCTTCGGATTTTTTCTTGTATATGATAGCTTAAAGCAGGATGAAAATAAAGCAGAATGCGCCTTAAGGCGCATTCTGCTTAACTTCCAGCCTGCTTTAAGCAGTCACGGGTCCACAAAACTAGAAACAGACAATGGGGTAAAGGTACAATTCGTAAAATCGCACTTGAAAAATGCAAATTTGGAAATCTTAGGATTTTTAATGTCAACTTATGGCAGCCCTGGCTATATACTGATTTCTACTGTACCTACCAAACAAGCCCATTGGAGCCCCCATAAGGTCAGCCTCCGCCCCATCGCCAACAACGCGGGGTCCCAGTGATTCCTTTATATCAGTCTCCCTATAATCACAAACAAAATAAGTTAGGTCAGAATAGTTTTAGTGCCAAACAGCATCAGTACCTTTACACAGGTATAAATGTTTTAGAACATGAACCATGTTGTACTGAGCTCAAGAGCACATGCCATACATGAAGTCTCTATCATTATGTAGTTCAATCTCTCACAAGTAGTTCCAAAGCTAAGCAGGTAGAAGCTTAAAGCAGGCTGAAACTAAAACAAAATGCGCCTAAAGGCGCATTCTGTTTAATTTCAACCTGCTTTAAGTAGTAACTTGTTTTCAAAACTAGAAACATGCTATTGGGTAATGATTTAAAGTTATGGATAGACAGACAGAGAGGATTAAAACAATATGCACAGACTAAGTTGTGTGGGGATATGAAAATCATTGAACTTACAGTGGTTTGTCTGGCCAGTGATCTGGGTCATAACGGAGGTAATGAGGTACCGGTGGAGGTTTCCCAAGACTTCGGTACTTTGGTGCCCAGTGCAGCATTGGATAGAGACCAGAATTGCGTGGCAGCCAGATTACGACTGCGATCACCACCAGCAGACACAAGATTGCAAAGAATACAATTATGGCTGGAAAAGAATGGGGAAATTATTTTAGAACAATATCTCTTCAAAAATCGAAACATATTAGGTATATCGTCTGCTTCGAAATTGTCGTCTGTAAAATGTTTTAAATCTAGATTTATACATTTTTTAAGTTAAGAAACCTAAAGACAAGTGTCAAACAATTTGGAAAAATCAGTAAAGTCGCGATCAGCAGACAAAGGGTTAACTCTTTCCTCCCTGAAACTTTAAATGGACAATTCCAGTTTCCATTTTAGTCTAGTCCATTTCTGACTTATAAGGGTTGTTTTGGTCAATGTTTTGCATTATGACAAACAGTGAAGACCCAGATCAGAGGGCTCCATAAGGAGCCCTCTGATCTGGGCAATCACTGTTTGCATAGGACAAGTGCACTTTTCACATGTATACTGTTTGAAAAGTATGCCTATATGCGGGACTAGGGTTCAAAGGGTTAACCCATTACTACATAGGTACACCTTTTTTTTAACAAATTTATCTTATTCCTCAAATAAAGAAAATAGTTCTAATCTATACAATCATAAATATTTATGTATCATTAGAAATATTTCTATATACTGGCCGATAGCAAATTAAAACAGTTGAAAGTAAAGTAGAATATGCATTCAGGCGCATTCTGCTTTACTTTCAACCTGCTTTAAGTGGCCATCTGTCATCATAGCTAGAAGCAGGCTATGGAGTTAAGGGTCAACACAGAAAACAAATACAAGTGTCAACTTGCTTTAACCCTTTACCTTATAGAAGCACCTTTTAGCGCATTCCGTTTAATCCTTTGCAGAAGAAAATAATTCCAATCTATACAGTCATGAATATGTATCAGAAGGAATATTTTCTTAATTCTAGCAAGTGGTACCTGAAAGCAGGCTGAAAGTTAAGCAGAGTGCGCCTTAGGGCACATTCTGCTTTACTTTCAACCTGCTTTAAGCAGTCACCTATTTTCAATACTACAAGCAGGTTATGGGGTATAGGGTTAAGCTACAATCTGAATATATTATACTGGAAATGCCTTCTGTGTTTTATGTTCAAAACTTCCTTTGTAGGGACTTCTTTCCTTATAGTGTGGAAATAATTAGAAACATACAATTTAGGTGTATTTATGCAGTAATAAACTGGACCTCAATTTATTGTCTCATTCAAAGGAATATAACCTTGGTTTGGCTCCCAGCTTCAGCCAAAATGACAGAAGCTGGAAGCCATACCAAAATGTCAGAGATTATTTTTAAGTCTGAAGGCTAAGAATGTATTACATGTTAACCCTTTCCCCCATAGAAGCGCCTTTTAATGAATATGATATATTCCTCCGCTGAAGAAAATAGTTCCAATTTAATCAGTCATGAATATATATTATTGGGAATAGTTTCTAAACCCAAGCACATGATAGCTTAAAGCAGGCTGAAAGTAGAGCAGAATGCACCTGAAGGCGCATTCTGCTTAACTTTCAACCTGCTTTAAGTAGTCATCTATGTTCAATACTAGAATAAAGCTATCAGGTAAAGGGTTAAGTTACCTAGAATCTGATCAGGATCAGAACTATTTGAAAATTGCCTGTCATGCCCATTTTAACAGGACAAGGATTAGTATCAACTCACCAGTTATCAAATTTGTTTGGATCCTGATCAGGTGCTGTTTCACTCAGCATCTGATCAGGATCCAAACTATTTAACATAATGAAAAGTATTGATTATGTAAGACAACTCACCAACAATCAACATCCAATCAGGAGCTAGATTATCAATGTCCTGTACAGAGAAGCCAAGCGATACGAGGTTACTCTCTGTTGCTGGTTGGACCCTGCTCGTTGTACATGCAGAACCAGATGGTGGAACATAGAAAAGAACCTCTCTGTAAATAAAATAGAATAAAATCAATCCTAACAACCCCAACAACATGATAACAGTATGTGTTTGTGAAACAATGATTCAGGGCTTCCGTTTCTCCGGATTTTTCCGAAATCTACGGGTTCTTTATTCTAGCAGTTGGTAGCTTAATTAAAGCAGGTAAAGGTGGTAGCTTAAAGTAGGTTGAAAGAAAAGCAGAATGCGCCTTAAGGCGCATTCTACTTTACTTTAAACCTGCTTTAAGTAATCTCACTTTAAAAATATTAATGCATATATGCATCATTTGCAAACAGTGTACCTGTGAGGAGTACACTTGTCCTATGCAAACAGTGTAAACCCTGATCAGGGTCTGCATTGTTTGTCATTTTGAAATATATTGTTTATATCAACCCTAAATGGTCAAAAAATGGACAAGACTTATTTTGAAGTTTGAATTGTTCATTAAAATTTTCAGGGTTGAATGAGTTAAATGCAGTGTCAGGGAGTTAAACTCTTACATAGATGAATCCTGGGAGTCATAGAATACAAAGTTTCCACCCTCAGTGAAGACGTAAGCGAATGTCGTGATATTCGCATCTGTGTTGACAATTGTGTGAGCCAGTACTGTAAATGGTCCAAAGTCAAAGTCGTCAACAGTGCTAAACTGATGGTTTCGATTATACACAGGGTAGTGACTCAGGCTTCTATCAGTGTGGTTAATCAGGAGCTTGAACAGCACCATTTCTCCCACTTCTACACATAACACTGGGTTTTCAACCTCGTTTGTAGGCACGGTAAGGGCCAATAGACGTCTTCGGGTGGCCGAACCACCAGCGGCTACTGACAATTCATTGACAGTCACTGTAAGTAGAATATTGAAGAATGCTATATATTAACACTTTCTCTCATAGAAGCAACTTGTAGCACATTCAGTGTATTCCTCATCTGAAGAAAGTAGTTTCAATTTATACAGTTATGAACATGTACCAAAAGAAATATTTTCTACATCCTAGCAGATGGTGGCTTAAAGCAGGATGAAAATAAAGCAGAATGCACCTGAAGGTGCATTCTGCTTTACTTTCAACCTTTTTTAAGTGATCACCTGTTTCCAAAATAAGAAACAGTCTATTGGATAATGGGTTAATACATTCATTTTTTCACCTTTAATTTATTTCTCATCTGAATGAATAGTTTCTCTTTATACAGTGTTTTGAATATGAATTATGAGAAATAGCTTCTATACCCTAGCACATTGTACATGTAGCTTAAAGCAGGCTAACAGTAAAGCAACAGTATCAAAGGAATGACTTGCGAAAGTTCGGGAAAGTGAAAATGGATTTGCTAATTTAGGACCAAGTGGTAAAAATCTTACATGATATATCTGCGGCTGCTGAAGCATCAGCATAGACTGTTCCAGTGATTGTATAGCCGTAATGTGCACAAACATGCACACGTGATGAGCTGCCCGTCGTCGCAGTCGTAGGACCAAGCACATTGTTTAATACCTAAAAAAATTTAAAACTAACATGTTTGCATCTAGTACAAAATTACAAACTGATTTACCATATATTTGATAGAAGTGCAAATTATATGTACAACAGCAATATTTTTTCACCCATTATTCCATAAATATGCTTTTTTACGCCTTTAATTTATTCCTCCGCAGAAAAAATAGTCTTACATTATACAGTCATGGATATTCACTGTAAGAAATATTTTCTATAGCCTAGCAGATTGTAGCTTAATGCAAACTGAAAGTAAAGCAGAATGCACCTTAAGGCCCACTTTGCTTTACTTTAAACCAGGTCCTGCTTTAAGTGGTGATCGACTCCTGTCTTCAAAACTAGAAACAGACTATGGGGTAAGTGGTTAAAATAGCTTTAATTCATTATTATTACAAGAGGGCAATGCTGGCCCTAAGTAGCTAACCTCGTACCCCAGGGCTGCCATAAGTTGACATAAAAAATCCTCAGATTTCCAAATTTGCATTTTTCAAGTATGATTTTATGAATCGTACCTTTTCCCCATCGCCTGTTTCTAGTTTTGTTGACAGATGACTGCTTAAAGCAGGCTGAAAGTGAAGCAGAATGCGCCTTAAGGCGCATTCTGCTTTAGTTTCAGCCTGCTTTAAGCTTCCATGTACTAGAAAAAAATCTGAAGATTTAGGAACAAGAGCCCCATGGGGCATACGTGTATTTCGCTCACCTGACAAAATGGACATAATGATTTATGTCCAGGTGTCATTTTTTACCCAAGGGGCATTATTAAATTTGAACAATCTTGATAGAGGACCTGTAGATTATGCTATGTGCCAAATATCTAAGATCAGGGTACAAGGGTTTTAAGCTTCAATTGAAAAAGCTATTTTTAGCTCCTGTGACCTACATATGCAACAGACAGAAACCATTTGAACAAAATACGTAAAGGACATCTAGAAGTGTCACCATGCCAAATATCAAAGCTCTGGCCATATCAGTTTCAGAGGAGAAGACGTTTGAAAATTTCACTATATAACTCTATCTAAAACTGTGACCCCCGGGGCAGGGCCAATTTTGACCCTAGGGGCATAATTTGAACCAACTTGATAGAGGACCTGTAGATGATGCTATGTGCCAAATATCAAAGCTCTGGCCCTTGTAGTTTCAGACAAGAAGATTTTTTAAGATTTCCTTATTTTTTCACTTTGGTTGCCATGGCAATCAGAGTTCTACATTGTTTTAATTCTTTGAACAAATTTGAAAGAGCTTGACCCAGCTAACCTTTTCACAGCCTTACCCCGAGCACAATGGCTATATGCAAAGCTTATATTCTGATTACAGACCACATAACACAGTATCTGATCAGGATCCAAACCCTTTGTCACTGATTACAATATTAATTAAGTCAATGGGAGACAAAAAATGTGTGCCTTGTTCGGAGGGAGTCGTTATAGAGAGGGAAGTTGGCTTACATTTGCAAACAGTTTGAATCCAGATCAGACGCCGCGTAACGCGGCGTCTGATCTGGATTCAAGCTGTTTGTCACTCGTCATTAAGTTTTTCTTCTGTCAAAATGTCAAAAATATAACTTTGAGAAAAGCAGCAGACGACAATTTTAAGCAGACGATATTGCAGCAGTGAAAAGTTTGACATAAATGGTTCGTTTCGGGACCAGCGGCAAGGGTCATTGAAAGGAGGGAGTCGTTGTTTGGAGGGCCGTTGTAGAGAGGGAACACTGTATTTAAATTTTGATAAATAATATCAACAAACAAACAATAAACTGAAGCAGATGACGTCACAGCAGGGAAGGAGTTAATTGAAGATGATTCAACCCATTGCTCCATAGATAAACAATTTTATGCATTGATCACCATTTTGGGGGCTGTCTTTTATATGTTTATTCATGTTTATTTTAGATCATATTGTAGTTATTTTGTCTTTTCTTGTTTGTAGGTACATTTGTGTAACTTCATGTGAAGCGCTTTTGAACGCACTACCCCTGTGTGAAAAGAGCGCTATATAAATCTGGTATAATAAATAAATAAATAAATAAATAAATTTAATATATTCCTTTGCCGAAGAATATTGTTCCAATTTATTACAATCATGAATACAAATCATAAGAAATATTTTCTATATTCTTGCAGATAGAAGCTTAAAGCATGCTGAAAGAAAAGCAGAATGCGCCGTATGGCGCATTCTACTTTAATTTCAACATGCTTTAAGTGGTCACCCTATCTTGAATACTAGAAACAGCTATGGAGTAATGCGTTAATAGAGGATCTTACATGAGTGCTCATTATTTATCATTTTTAATTTACCAGGTGCCTAAATAATACAGTGCGAGCCTTGGCGAGCGTCATATTAATTAAATTTTAGTCAACTTATTAATAAAAAATGATAAGTAATGAGCACAAATGTGAGATTCTATTTATCACATAACAATTTCAAACACCTTTCAAATCATTTGGTGTCTGCCCTATATGCAGCATTTGTGGACAAAAAGGTTTCCACTAGTGGATGGCGGTATTTATATACATGTAATGGTTTTATTCCACTCCCAGATTGCATGGTTATGTGATAAAAAGAATTCTGCAATACATACACTTGTTATTGTGGTATTTGCGACAGGGTCCTGTATGCTAAAGGTAACACTGCCATCAGTATTTAGCCCTGCAGTCACGGTTGGCTGTGTTGTGGCCTCACAGGTCGAGTCACAAATAGCCAGGTTGGACCTATAACTGCTGCATTGGCATCTACAATAGCATCAAAATCAACAGTAAGCCCAAGTGGAGCTATAATTTATTGAAGTCTTTAATTGTCCGATTTTTCTGACCTGTCTGAGTTATTTTTAGAACAGAATAGTTAATAATGGTAAATAGTTAAGCAAGGTAACATCGAATATGCAATCATATATTTTATTACTTGAGATAAGTATGATCCCCGTGCAGCACGAGACCGCTGCGTTGACTCTAGAGATATTTTATTCTTTCCCAATAAACGCATTTATATACTAAAACTAGTATTTCCATTGCAAACAGGTTGGAGCCAGATCAGACGCCGGGTAACCCGGCGTCTGATCAGGCTCCAACCTGTTTGCCACTCAGATTAAAAATATAGTAAAAATTTCTAAAAGTAAATTTCCACAGTTTAATGCATTGCGTTTGCGTTTAAACAGGAAAGAATAATGAATCCTCTACATTGCATTACACACAAACATTACAGCTATCCGTATCTCTAACTGGATGTAGAGAAAACTCACCCCTTTTGAAGTTTTAGAATGTTCCAATCTAAAAATAACTCAGACAGATCAAAAGAAAACACTAATAACTCTTAGCATGTGTGGTAATTTTTTTCGTCTGCAACAATTGTAGTCTGCTACTGTTCTAAAAAAAAAAAAATTTCAAATTTCTTTTCAAAACAGCCAGGTCAGAGTGTCTAACAGTTTGGAACCTGATGAGACGCCGCGTTACGCAGCATCTCATCTAGATCCAAACAGTTTGCAAAGGTAATCACTGTATGATATATATCCGTCGCTAGCATGGTAAGAGTTATAACCCCTTCATGACTGCCATTTTGTCATGTGTTTTAAACAAATGATGTCTGCTTTTATGCCTCAAATTAAAATTTATGTATTTTGACTTAAGAAATATTGAGATGAGTGTCAAACAGATTGGATCCTGATAAGATGCCCAATCACACAGCATCTAATCAGGATCAAAACAGTTTGTGAAGAACCAGTGTTACAGGGCTCCAGATAAGAGTGTGTTAACTGAACAAATCCAACATTTTCTCACTCATTTCAGCACCAAATCCTATGGTGTTACTACTCATTAGAATCGTCTCTTCGAGACGATTCTAATGAGTAGTAACACCATAGGGTTTAATGCAGAAATAAAGATTTTAGAATTTGAAATACTCCCCTTATCTGGGGCCCTGGTGTACTAGGAGTAAGGCAGTGAAGGGGTTAAAGGGGGCCCAGTACATCAGCTGCGAAAAGTATTTATAGTTTTCCAGCAAGTTCAGTAAACAGTTCTCTGTAAAAGTATAAAAACTTTTTGTACTGAAAATCAATGACTCATAATGTATACATGGTCTCTGTGAAAATGTACTTTCTCTAAATCGACACAGAAGGAATGGATAATATATACTCATAGAGGACAGCTTTCAACAAGATCCATTACCCCATAGAATGTTAGAATGGCACTTGACCTGAATTTTAGAAAAAACGTGTCCAGTGCCTATCTCGTTCACTAGGGGTAGGCTTTTAGGCTAATAGCCGGAAGACATTGCAAAAAAATATTCTATATTATAATAAATTATTATTAATAATTTGTTATTTTAAGTTGAAAATTTACATGGATTTCTATTAGTACTTAACCTGTTTTAAATGCATGCCCCCGACCCCCCTAGTAAGAGTGAGTACACTAATAGGAGTGGGTAGGATAGGAGTTAGAGTTTAATAGCTGGAAGGCAATCTGCCTAAAAAGTTAACAAAGATTAATAATTGGGGGTCATTTGGAGTCATTTTTTACATAGATTATACCTGTTTGGAATGCTGGAAACACCCTCAGAATGCAGCAGAGACCATATAGAAATAAAATTTTCCCGGGGAGCTGATGCCCCTGGACCCCCTAGTAAGAGTGTGTTCACAAATTTCCTTGTGCACTCCCTCCCCTCAATCGCAATTTGCTTCCTACGGGCCTGTTCATCAAGGATTTCAAAAACTGGTGCATTGATACATCTTTGGATTGCCAAAGTCATATAACACCTTCAGGTCGATTGGACCTTTACCTAGACCTTTGACATTGATGACCAAAAAATTGGGAGCATGTGACAGAGTGCTGTAGTGGAGGTATGAATCATCTTCAAGTTAATTTAATTTCTATTCTGAAGGAAATAGTTCCAACTTATAAATCATGAATGTGCACCATAAGAAATATATTCTACATCCAAGCAGATGGTAAGTTAAAGCAGGTTGAAAGTAAAGCAGGCTTTACTTTCAGCCTGTTTTAAGCTGCCATCTGCTAGGATTTATAAAATATTCCTTATGGTTCATGTTCATGACTGTAGCAATTGGAACTATTTTCTTCAGTGGAGGAATAAATTAAATGCTTCTATGGGGGAAAGTAACTTAACCAAATTTTCAAAATGAACTTTTTTGTTTGGCTCTTAACCCATTACCTCATAGCCTACTTCTAGTTACTGATTTACTTTCAGCCTGCTTTAAGCAAAAGTCTGCTAGAATATAGAAAATATTTCTTATTGTACAGATTTATAATTTTGTAATTTGGAACTATTTTCCTCAAAGGAAGAATAAAGTAGAGGCTTAAAAAAGCATATTTATGGGGTAATGGGGTAAGGTTTGATAGACTCCTTATTTCTTACTTTCTTAAGTTTCTTGAGAAATAACCGTCGCCTTGGCAGCCAGCTCTGTTGCTACAGTCGTATTTCTTGGGGTTCACACACCGCCCATTTCTAGCAAGGTTCACCTTGTTTGTTGGACACCTTGATACTACCCTTTTCTGGCAGTCTGCAGGACTGTCTTCATCGGACTGCTGTGTATTGCTGTCGTCAAAGTGAATGTAACCACGTCGACAAACACATGCTTTAAACGATTTCTGGAAATACCGGTATCTACCTCGGCACCTGCAACGTGATGAGCCTGCGTTAGCCTTAGAGGAACCACCACATGGTCTACATACTGTAGAACCAGCTTCAGATGAGTAGGTATTAGCTGGACAGTTAGTACAGTCTGCAGCACTTTCTGATCTATTTGTAAGGCCATATGTACCAGCTGGGCAAAGAGTTGGAGCACCAGACCCCCTGGGACAATATGTGCCAGCTAGACAAGGGTATGTGTCTCCATGACCTGTTGCATTCGGACAGTAGTAACCTGCTGGGCATGTGAGACAAGTTGATCTGTCAGTAGCATTACCATATGTTCCTTCCCGACATGTCTTGCACGAGTCTATTTCACTTGTGCGATTCCCAGCTATAGCCTGTGCCATTGAACCAAGTGGACAAATCTGTTGGAAGGGGCTACCTTCAGGGCAGAAATAAGGAAGGACGCACTGGATCGGGTTATCCGTGTTATTTGGGCAGTAGTATCCAGCTGGACAGATGGGTGGATCTCCTGTAGTAACTCCGCAGTAATACCCGCCAGGGCAGTCTGCAGGAAGCGACGATCCTTCAGGACAAGCGAAAGTGGCAGCGCAGGGTATTCCATGTAGGTTGATAGTACCATTAGGGCAGTAATAGCCCGCCGTGCAGTTTTCACAGTCCGAGGCATTGGCAGCTCCTGGCGTACTCCTCTGTGTACCAGTAAGGCATGGTTCAGGATCATTACCGGTTATACAGAAGTAACCTGGTGGGCAGGGATATCGATACGTATCTACCATACCTGTAACGACAATCACAATCAAAACTTTAACTCTTTCCTCCCTGAAACTTGAAATGGACAATCCCAATTTCCATTTTAGTCTAGTCCATTTCTGACTTTTTAGGGTTGTTTTTGTCAATGTTTTGCATTGTGACAAACAGTGAAGACCCAGATCAGAGGGCTCCTTAAGGAGCCCTCTGATCTGGGTATTCACTGTTTGCATAGGACAACTGCACTTTTCACATGTATACTGTTTGAAAAGGATGCCTATATTCGGGACTTGGGCTCAAAGGGTTAAACATGCCATTAACTCCTTGCATGGTAGTGGCGGGTATATCCGCCACAGTGATTGCCTTTGAAAACAGTTTGGATCCAGATGAGACGGTGCGTAACGTGGCGTCTCATCTGGATCCAAACTGTTTGCCATTCTGACCCTGCTTTGAAAAGAAATTTTGAAAATGCTAATTTTAGAACATTTGCAAATGACAATTGTTGCAGACAAAAAATTATTACCCAGCATGCAAAGATTTAATGACAAAGTTTAACCCATTATCCCATTAACATGCCTTTCTAAGTCTTCAATTTATGTTTCCACTAAAGAAAATATTTCAACTTTATGTAGTCATGAATACCAACCATAACTAGTAGATTTTAACTTAAAGCAGGTTGAAAGTAAAGCAGATGTGCCTGCTTAAACTGGTCAACTATCTTCAATACTAGAAACAGGCTATGCGGTAATAGGTGAACTTTAAAATAAGTCCTATCCACCATTATGCATAATATGGTTGGAATCCAATCTGTTTTTTACTGATATTCAAATTTTCTTCAGTTCAAAACGCAATAAAATTATTTTTGATTTTGTTCACAGATGATATATTTGAAGCGGACAACAATTCAACATGATAAGGGTTACGTCCTTAGACTCCTTACAGCACAGCTTATTTGTTTGTAAAAAACAACAACACCTCTCTATTACCACTACAATGAACACTAATTGATCATATAAAGGCAGGTGGGAGCTTAAAGCAAGATTAAAGTAAACTAGAAAGCTCCTAAAGGAGCTTTCTCTTTTACTTTCACTTTGCTTTTAAGCAGATATCTGCCTTAAACACAAACTATTTAAAATAATACAGAGGTCATAATAGAGATTATAGTGTAAACAACCAATTTACCTGTTTCGTTACATATGTAGCCATTTTCGCAGGGGAGACAGTCGTTTAGCCTTGCACCGCCAGTTTCGTTCCGGTAAGTATTAAGTGGACAAGCCGTAGCATTAAAAGCACTGCCAATGCCGGTGCCCGTGCCAACCTCGCAATAATGGCCAGCGATGCAGGGTTCTGGATCAGTGGTATCTGAAAATGATACACAAAATTCCTGCTATTAACCCATTTTATGCGGGATACACGTTTAGGTGTACCTCTAGGCAAACAGTTTTGATCTCAGATCAGGCCCCACATTGTGGGGCCTGATCTGAGATCAAAACTGTTTGCAGTAAAGACAATATTCTATCAGAAACTGCTAAAATATTTTGCAAATATTTGAGTCATACCCGCTGCAGACGATATTTTAAAATGGCCGCCAAATATTACCCAGCATACATTGGATTAAAGGGAGGAGGTCATAAAAGAGAGGATTTACTGTACTTACACTGATCACACATGAAACCCTCAGGACATGTTAAACAGTCTGCTTCCTGTGCACCTCCTGTTGTATTTCGATAGGTTGAAACTGGACACGGTGTCGGATTCGTGGTGCCAATTAGACAATAGCCACCAGTGGGACACAGACCTGCACATTCATCGCTGGCAGCACAGGCTGTAAAGTTCACTGTGTTTGATGGTATGTCTGACTTGGCACCTGACAAACAGTAGTAACCCGCGGCACAAACATTCTCCATTTTACCGCTGCGGCAATAGTATGACGTGTTGCAAGGCAGGCACTCTGTAGCTTGTCGCAGTCCTGTTGTGTTGGCATCAGTGTATGTGCCATTGGGACATAGGAAAGGAATAAAGGTTCCTGTAAAACAATGGTACATGTATATAAGATTATTCCATTCGGTAACAACACAAAGATGCGTTTTTAGGCCTAATACTTATTTCTCCACTGAAGAAAAAAGTTCCACTTTATACAGTCATGATAAAGTAACATTAAAAGTATGTGGGTGCTAATGCCGAAACGAGGTCAAAGGTCAAGGTCAAGAAGGTTTTTTATAAAAAAGCACAGAAGTGTACACAACAAGATGTGTTTGTGAAACATATTGACCCCTGATGTGACTATGACCTTTAAACCTTTCCCCCATAGAAGCGACTTTTAGCGTATTTTAAATTTATTCCTCCGCTGAAGAAAATAGTTCCAGTTTATACCCTCATGAACAATTACAATAACAAATATTTTATATAGCCTAGCAGATTTTAGCTTAAAGCAGGCTTAAAGTAAAGCAGAATGTGCCTTAAGGCACATTCTGCTTTACTTTCAACCTGCTTTAAGTGGTCACCTGTCTTCAAAACTAGAAACAGGCTATGAGGTAAAGGGTTAAATGACATTGATTTTGTCTGACATTACTTAAAACACATACTGAGTTGAAAGGAATGTTGAGTTGAATACACATGCCAAAAATAAAATCTCTATCACATGTAGCTCTAGAATTATGGCCAATGTTGAAATAATCCTATCTGACCTTTAAATGACTTGACCTTTGTCTGACATGACCCAAGTTGTATTGACCACAAGAGCTAAAAGTATAAACAGGCTTTGGGATACTTGAAACAAAAATTTGTCATAATGCAAGTTAAGTCTAGCGCTTTACCGCCAGACCACAAATCGGATATTTAAACTATGCATCACATACCCTAGGCTCCAGATAAGAGGGAGTAAACTGAACAAATCCAACATTTTCTAACTTACTTCAGTACCAAATCCTATGGTGCTGCTACTCATTAGAATCGTCGAAGAGACGATTCTAATGAGTAGTAACAGCATAGGGTTTTATGCAGAAATAATGATTTTAGTTTTTGAAATTCTCCAATTATCTGGAGCTGTGCATACCTTCAGGGCAGTACTGGTATGGTGGACAGATGATTTGGTCAGGTGATGTTCCACTGGTACAGTAATAGCCTTCAGGACAAGGGTCACACGCCCACCGGCCGATAGTTGTGGAGAAAGTACCTTGATCGCACGGAGTGGGAGCTGTGGAGTTCTCTGGGCAATAGTAGCCAATAGGGCATTCTCTACCTGTAAATAGGCAAGCAGAAAAACATGAACTCTGAACTCTATAGTCATGCATATATATGTCCTTTGCAAACAATGTACACATGAAGAGAACATTTGTCCGATGCAAACAGTGAAGATCCAGATCAGAAGGCTCCTAAAGCTTAAAATTAATATCACTTTCACCTTGCTTTTATGTGTCACTTGCCTTAAAAACATAATACTTAACTTAATTTGGTGTTTGTAATAGGTTTTACTGTATCAAAAATTTCTGAAACCGCAATTATCCAATTACAAAGAACTCAATTTTTGATGATCTCTTTACTAATCCTGTGTTGACTTAAACGTTTATTTCGAATTTCGATACAACAAATTGTTTGCTACTGGCAAACTGATTTTTCAGTACTTTGATTCATAAAGCACCTTACAATACCTACAGTCGAACTTCGATATCTTGAACACGGTTAAGTCGAACATACCCGAATTTCAAAGTTAAAACGTGGCTAAGCCACGCTTTAACTTTGAAATATGGGTATGTTCGACTGAACTGAGCATGAAATAATGCAGCTCATGTATCGAACTATCAGATAGTTTGGGCTAAGCGAGTTCGAGATATCGAAGTTCGACTGTATATTTATTCTTACCATGCTCATGTAGAAACTATGATAACCTTTACAAACAGTTTGGATCCTGATGAGACACTGCGCAACACTGCATGCATCTCATCTGGATGGACCAAACTGTTTGACACTCTGACAGTTTTGTCACCTGCAATTCTAAGCATGACTTACCAGTTGGTGTTGCTGTGCTGATGGTCTCGTTGTCAGGGCAATAGTAGCCTCTAGAGCAGGGACCTGTTGGTTCTGACAGTCCGTCTGTTTCACAGTACTTGCCACCTGTACACGGAGTACAGTCATCAGCTGACTGGCCACCTAGTGAGCAAAAAAGAAAACAGTGCCACCTAGTGAGCAAAAAAGAAAACAAGATAATGCTTCTAAACAGTCAAACTTGTTTGGAAATAAATATAGTTTAAACTAGCAGTCACACTTGCACAGGCTGAAAGTAAAGCAGAAAGCTCCTTCAGCCTGCTTTTAACCCATTACCCAATAGCCTACTACTAGCACTGAAGATAGTAGACCACTTAAAGCAGGTTGAAAGTAAAGCAGAATGCGCCTGAAGGCGCATTCTGCTTTACTTTCAGCCTGCTAATATCTACTTGAAAATATAAAATATATCTCATGATAAATATTCATAATTGTATAAATTGGAACTATTTTCTTCAGTGGAGGAATAAATTAGAGGCATATTTATGGGGTAAAAGGTTAACCCACTTCTCCATAGATACACTTTTTATGCATGTAATTATTCCTCAATGGAAGGAAATGGTTCCAATTTATACAGTCATGAATATGTATCATAATAAAAAAAAAATATTCTAATAGATGGTAGCTTAAATCAGGCTGAAATTAAAGCAAAATGCACCTTAAGGCTCTTTCTGCTTTACTTTAAACCTGCTTTAAAAGGTCACAAGTCTTCAAAACTAGACATAGGCTGTAGAGGAACGGGTTAAGCAATCTGTAGCATGTTCAATCTAAACAGCCCTACCTCCTCTGCACTACCACCGTCATCATCACCATCATCATCATCATCATCAAAATCATCATTTAACACATAACCTTATAGCCTGTTTCTAGTTTTGAAGACATGTGACCACTTAAAGCTGGTTGAAAGTAAAGCAGAATGCCCCAAAAAGCCCATTCTGCTTTTCTTTCAGCCTGCTTTAATTAAGACGCCATGTGCTAAATATGTTGTAATGGTGAATATCTATGACTGTATAGTCATGGAATATTGTTTTCATTGAAATATTAAATTAAAAGCATGAAAATGTCTATTTATTGGGTAGTGGATAAAACCATTTACAGTAAAAAACGTTTTTAATACGCCTCCTTTAATGTAGGCTTATTGATGGCATTGAAGGCTGGTGACAGCTTAAAGCAAGATGACAGTAAAGCAGAAAGTTCCTGTAGGAGCTTTCTGCTTTACTGTCATCTTGCTTTGGGCAGCCACCTGCCTAAAACTTTGAAAATTTTATCTCATAGATAGATAGATACTATTTTATTCTTCCTTCAGACTTACAAGCCTCATATAATAGAGAGGTTTTACTGTAATCATGTACATAATGTAAGACATTTGCGTGATAAATCTTGACTCACCTTCCGTGCTTCTAAACGTTCCAGCTGTACAGTTGACTGGGAAGTTAGTACCCTCTGGACAGTAGGAGCCAGTTCGACAGGGACCATTGTTGGGATATGTGGCTGAGCCCGCACCAGGGGCACTCGAGTTTGCACCACCCTCACAGAAGAAACCCATGGAACAGTTACCTGAGAAAAATTGAAGAAAACATCATCGATGAAAAATTCTCAAGTAAAATTATCGTAAAGTTAATTATTATATGTTGAAAACAGGTGACTGCTTAATGCAAGGTGAATGTAAAACAGTAAGTACCTTTTCAGTGAAAAATTGAGCAAAAATCTGTGAAAAATTCTAAAGTAGAATTATTGTAAAATTAATTACTATATGTTGAAAACAGGTGACTGCTTAATGCAAGGTGACAGTAAAACAGGAAGCTCCTTGCTTTAAGCTGTAACTTTTCTTTTATACAATCAATCAGCCTTCTTTTTAGTGGTCTTATATATATTGTATTGTATTGTAGATTTACAATTACTAAACATTAGTTATAATGTAAATCAATAAAGCAAAACTTGTACTTTTTGCGATTCCTGGGAAAGTATGGAGGACTACTGCTATATGCAGTGCAAAAGTAAAGCAGAAATGTTCTATAACATGCTTTCTGTTTTACTTTTGTGCTGCAAGTTGGACATTGGTGGCTCAATATTATATTTATATTTTCATACCATCTGGCACAGAGTTTCCAGTTCCCTCACAGTACGTTCCCACCGTGCAATCAACACAGTCTGATGCTTCATCCTGCCCTGTGGCATTATTGTAGGTACCTTCCGGACACGGCACTGGATTGGGGTCACCGAACACACAATAATGACCTGGAAATAAATGACAAAAGTCAATGCTCAGTTACTGCAGGGTTCCAGCTGCTAATTGGGAGTAAATGAGACAAATCCTACAATTTCTCACTCAATTCAGCTCAAATACCTATGGTGTTACTACACATTAGAATCGTCTCAAAGAGACGATTTTAATGATTAGTGACACCATAGGGTTTAATGCAGAAATAAAGATTAAAGCTTTTTAAATACCTCTTTTATCTGAAGCTCTGGAATTTACTGTTATACTTGAAAAACACATCAATTAACACATTAACCCTGCAACTTTTAATGGACAATTCCAGTATCCAAATTAGTCTAATCCATTTATTACTATTTAGGGCCTTTTTCTTAAAATATTTTGGAAAATAGCAAACAGTGCAGACCCTTATTAGAGGGCCACTGAGGGAGTCCTCTGACCTGGATCTTCACTGTTTGCATCTTTACAGGTACACTTTATGTAAAAGACGAGTATACTCGTCGCCAGGGTTCAATGCGACTGTCTAAAGCAATGTAACAGTAAAACAGAAAGCTCCTTTAGGAGCTTTCTGTTTTACTGTCACCTTGGTTTAAGCTGTCAGCTGTATTATAAACAATCAATTAGCCTTATTTTTAGTGGTTGCAATAGAAAAGTTTTACTGTATTTACGAAGCAAGGAATTAAAACGTACCTGTCTGGCAGAGGTCAGGGGTTGTCATGTTGCTCTCCAAGCACATGTATCCTGCTGGACATGTGGTACAGTTGCTCTGTCCCAGACTAGCTTGGTATGTGCCGATTGGACAAGCCTGCTCTTGGGTTGTACCTTCCTCACAGAAGAAGCCCCTTGGGCATATATAGCCGGTAGTGTTGTCTGTAGGGTTTGGAGTGGAACTTCCCTCAAGACACACATAGCTATACAAAAACAAAAACAAAACATCACCAAAATCAACAATCTATTAATCCAATCACTGCTTAGACATAATCTCCTTTAAACCATTCATTTCATAAATATGTCTTTAATCTATTCCTCCTCCGAAGAAAATCCAGTCATGAATATGTACTATGATGAATATGTTCTATATTCTAGAAGATGGTCTACAGCTTAACTCGTTCCTCCTTGAAACTTTAAATGGACAATTCCAGTTTCGATTTTTGTCTAGTCCATTTCTGGCTTTTAAGAGTTGTTTTTGTCAAATTTGGCAGTACTGACAAACAGTGAAGACCCTGATCAGAGGGCTCCTGTTCGGAGCCCTCTGATAAGGGCCTTCACTGTTTGCACAGGACAAGTGTACTATTCACATGTACACTGTTTGAAATGACGCCTATATGCGGGACTAGGGTTCAAAGGGTTAAAGTAGACTGAAAGTACTTGTTTTGGCCAACTATTTCGACGAACATGTCTTTTTATGTAAATTGTACATTGTTGTTGACCAACATTGGTCATCAATTTCTTTACTGAACTCAGTGCTTTACTATCAATTAAAGTGCTTTACTATCAATTAAAGATAAGAGTTACCTACCCTGCATCACACACTGGCATAGTGTTATTGGTCTTGACATTGGCGAGTACATTACAGTAATGGCCTGGCAAACAGGGTAGACATTGCGACACATCGCTGACCTGTGTGCTTTGGGAGAAGGTTCCTATGGGGCATGGTGTTGGGTAGATAGAGCCCTCGGGACAGTAGTAGCCCATTGGACACACATCATTGCCTGTGTACGTGCTGTTAGAAGCGTTTACCTGTAACCAATAGCAACAGATCAAGGTATGAATACAGTCAAACCTGCAGTGTGTACAGCTTTATGCGTTACTTTTGTCCTGCATTAAGGTGCCACCTATCATATAGACTTATATGTCAAATTGAAGTACAGTTGAACTTCGATATCTCGAACTAGTTTTGCTTGAACTATCTGAAAATTGGAAACATAAATTGCCTTTAATTCAAGCTCGGTTTGGGCGAACATACCCGTGTTTCAAAGTTATAACGCTACGCCGCGTTTTAACTTTGAAAAACGGGTATGTTCGACTTAACCGAGTTCGAGATATGTAGTTGTAGTTGCTTAATACAAGTTTGCTTACAGACAATTGCTGACATCATCGCAAAGGATTGGTTAATGCATCAATAACCCATTACCCCATAAATGTGCCTTTTTACTCCTTTAATTTATTCCTCCACTGAATAAAATAGTTCCAATTTATACAGTATTGAATAGGTCCCATTTGAAATATTTTCTTAATCTTATAAGACTGTAGATCTAGCTTAAAGCAGGCTGAAAGTGAAGCAGAATGGGCCTATAGGCGCATTCTGCTTTATAATCAACTTACTTTAAGTGGTCATGTCTTAAAAACTAGAAACAGGCTATGGGATAAGGGGTTAAAGAGTAAATCTTACCAAATGATTAATAGGATTGGATATTTCAGCAGCGCCCGTGCAGTAGTGGCCTGCCGAGCAATTGGCTGTGGGTGCTGTCAGACCTGTAGTTGCGCAATACGTTCCACTAGTGCAGTCACGGCAATCAGAGGCCTCATCGAAGTTCCAATCATCACCATAAGTTCCAATTGGACAAGGCTCCGGCACACTAGTACCCACCGGACAGTAATTTCCCAGGGTGCAGTTGGCAGGGGTTGTTATTGGACCACCTACAACATAATTTTTTTTTAAACCCATTATCCTATTAATACACTTTTCTACACCTTTAATTATTTCCTCCACTAAAGAAAATAGTTCACGTTAAACCATTACCCCATAGATACACCTTTTTATTGGTACAATTAATTCCTCAACTTAAAAAAATAGTTCCAATTTAAACAGTTATGTGCATGTGCAATAAGAAATATTTTCTATGTCCTAGCAGATGATAGCTTAAAGCAGGCTGAAAGTAAAGCAGAATGTGCCTTAAGGCGCATTCTGCTTTACTTTCAACCTGTTTTAAGTAGTTAGCTTTCTTCAATACTAGAAACAGGATATGGGGTAATGGGTTAATGAACTGTAAGAATTAGTTTCTATAACCTAGCAGATGGTAGCTTAAAGCAGGCTGAAAGTAAAGCAGAATGTGCCTTATGGCACCTTCTGCTTTATTTCAACCTGCTTTAAGTGATCACCCATCTTCAAAACTAGAAACAGGATTTGGGGTAAAGGTACAACATTATCAAATACTGCAAATATTTACAAATTCTACAGAAATTCTTAGAATAAATGGCCAGAATTCCTAAAATATTGAAGCCAGGCTAGGAGAAAAACTTGCCTTATTGCATTTTAAACAGTGTAGATAGAGGCCAGTCACCACATTTTTTATCTACACTGTTTGACACCCATTTTCATATAAAGCATTTTATCTGGCTGTATTATAGACTGTATTTGGCAGTGTAGTAGACCAAACTCAGATACAGAGCCTGGGATGACAATGGTGCTTGGTCTGTACAATGTTCCAATTCAATAAGGCAGGTTTTTGTCATGACATGGCTCATTTGTGACAGAGTTATGGGTCTTGTGTCATTTCATAAGGCTGGTGATAAGGAAGAATTTTTTCAACTTTTAATAAAATCAGAAATTACAGAGGTAACACTGACAGCAAAATAAATAAGTAGTAGAAAGGGGCATATTCAAAAGCATTATGGGACTTGTGGATATACATTGGCTCCCTTATACTGGACACTTGGATGAGGTTTCAAACTTAATGAGGCAAAACAAAGCAACTAAGTACATTTTAGCACCAAATAATTTTTATGTAAAAGGGCATAAATTCGTAAAATATATTTGTAATTTTTAATCAAATCTATACAGAAATAGTATAACAGAAGTAACATAGACATTAAATTGAATAGGTAGTAGAAAGGGGCATAACTCTTGAAATATTCAATATGAGTTATGGGACTTTGTTATGTACAAAGGCCAGCTCACACTGGACAATTGGGTGCCGTTTTAAACTGAATGGGGTAAAAAAAGTAACTAATTAAAAATAAAGAAGATTTAAGTCAAAAGGGGCACAATTTGAAAAATAATTGTGACAGAGTTATAGACCTTGTATCATTTCATGTGGATCAAAAGATGATGAGGAAGAATGGTTAAATTTGGTTAAATTCCATTCTTATGAGAGTGAAGCACAAGCACATTGAATGCAGGGCTGCCATTTCTCTGGATTTTTCCTAAATCTTCGGATTTTTTTCCAGTACATGGTAACTTAAAGCAGGCTGAAAGTAAAGCCTGCTTTAAGTAGTCGCATGCCAATAAAACTAGAAACAGACTATTGGATAAAGGTACGATTCGTAAAATCGCACTTGATAAATGCAAATTTGGAACTCTTAGGATTTTTCATGTCAACTTATGGCAGCCCTGTGAATGCTGTAAAATTATGACAGGAATTAGTCTTGATAACATAAAGCTGATAAGAGTGAAGCAGTAATTGCAGAATATGCTGCAAATGTTTTATACAATCATGAATATACACGGGGCAGCAGCACCATAAGGAATAATTTCTATATGATAGCAGATGGTAGCTTAAAGCAAGACTGAAAATAATAAAGCAGAAAGGTGCATTCTGCTTTACTTTCAATGTGCTTTAAGTGGACACCTGTCATTAAAATTAAAATCAGGCTATGGGGTAAAAAGGGTTAAAATATGGTAACATATATAGGTAATATATATTAGGTCAAAACACTAGGAGGTTATATATTCAATGCCAGGAGTGCATGCATGTAGAAACAAAAACAAATTCCTGTATGATAAAAGCATACACATGAATAAATGAACAAATAAATGGATACAGTGGAGAATCTGTTATTCTTTCCCAATAAACGCGTTTACGCTAAAACTATTATTTGCAGTGCAAACAGTTTGGAGCCAGATCAGACGCCGGGTAACCCGGCGTCTGATCAGGCTCCAAACTATTTGCCACCAAGATAAACAAGAATTATCAGAATTGTCTAAAAGTTGTCCTTTTCTACATTTTAGTGCTTTGCGTTTGCGTACATTTGCGTTTAAACGGGAAAGAATAACAGATTCTCCACTGTAAGAAGATGTGCATAGTGGGCAGAATGTTTTATGAATATTCAGAAGAAGTGTTAATTTCATGACAAAACTAATAATTTCCAGATTTATCTTCAATAGGAAATAATGTTGACCTATATAGATACTGTTCTAAATTTATAATTATTGAAAATAATATTTTATAAACATTTAAAAGATGCACTTTTCATTTCATAGAGAACGAACTTGAGGAGAAAGGTACTTTGATGTAATGGATATAAAAATGTTATTACATAGTTACAAACAAGCTGGTTAACCCATTACCCCATAGATACGCCTGTTTACACCTTTCATCGATTCCTCCACTGAAGAAAATAGTTCCAATTTATACAGTTATGAATAAGTATAATAAAAAATATTTGCTATATACTAGCAGATGGAAGCTTAAAGCAGGCTGAAGTAAAGCAGAATGTGCCTTAAGGCACATTCTGCTTTACTTTCAACCTGCTTTAAGTGGTCACCTATTTTCTAAACTTAAATCAGGCTATGGGGTATTGGGTTAAATATTTTCACACATAAAATCCTAACAAGCATATACAGTCAAGTCTCACCATTATGACTATACCCAAAATAGTTTTTTGCAAGTAAAGTTGCTGTAATATGGCAAATAACCTATATCAAATTGTGTTTAGAACAGGATAATTTAAACTGCTTAAAGCATGGTGAATGTAAAGCAGAAAGTTTCTTTAGTGGTTTTCAGCTTAACTTTCATTCTCTTTCCTGCATAAGTTTAATAACATAAATGTACATGTACATGTATATCATTATTCAGTCATGGGGTCATAATAGTGGGACTATACTTTGTGGATTACACAATAGTTTTGAAAGTTCCTGTCTAGATACAGTGAGAAGACATTACTTTTTCCCAATAAATGCGTTTACCCTAAAGCCAGAATTTCCATTGCAAACAGTTTGGAGCCAGATCAGACCCTGGGTAACCCGGCGTCTGATCAGGCTCTAAACTGTTTGCCACTCAAATTAAAATTGATTGTAAGACATTTCAAAAAGTTGTAATTTTCTGTATATTAGTGCATTGCGTTTGCATTTTGTATGCATTTAAACAGGAAAGAAAAACACCTTCTCCACTGTACATGTCATTAAAATGCAAGAAGATAATACCCCTTCTTCAAAATGAAGAAACAGGCTACGAGGTAAAGGGTATGTGATGCCTTGCATCTTAACCCTTTCCTCCCTGAAACCTCAAATGGACAATTCTAGTTTTCAATTAAGTCCAGTCCATTTTTGACTTTTTAGGGTTGATTTTTACAATATATGTCAAAATGACAAACAGTGTAGACCCTGATCAGAGGGCTCCTAAAGGAGCCCTCTGATCAGGGTCTACACTGTTTGCATATGAAAAAGTGTACTCCTCACAAGTACGCTGTTTGCCAATGATACTTATATGCGTGATTAGGGTTCAAAGAGTTAATAATTTAATAATTTACAGGAACTTCCAAACTCTAAAAGCAAACATGGTTATAAACATCCAAATAAATAAATATGGTTAACAGGCAAATAAATAAATATGGTTTACAGCAAATGGATAAATATGGTTAACATGCAAATACATGAATATGGTTTACAGCAAATGGATAAATATGGTTTACAGCAAATGGATAAATATGGTTTACAGCAAATGGATAAATATGGTTAACATGCAAATAAATAAATATGTTTAACACGCAAATAAATAGATATGTTTAAAACACAAATAAATATGGTTAACATGCAAATTAACACACATGGTTAATATGTCAAACAAACAAATAAACAAATAGATATGACTTAAATGTTTACCATCACAGTAGACGCTGGCTCCTGTAAAACATTGTCAATGTCAAGAAAATATAAAAATAAGTATAGGTAATCTTCTCAATGGATTGGTTGAGTTCGGTTTTACAGCACAGCGACACATGAAATGGTCATATGGCGCCAACTTCTCAATAGAGACCACTAAATTAAATACATTATTTTCTGTTTAACGCAGGTGTCTACTTAAAACAAGGTGAAAGTCAAACAGAAAGCTCCTTTAGGAGCTTTCTGTTTGACTTTCACCTTGTTTAAAATTGTCATCTAGCTGTCTTTCATACAATCATTTAGTCTTGTTTTGTTTCTTAGTGGTCATAATTGAGAGATTTTTGCTTTTATATGTCACATTTAAAGTTTAGGTAAATTGATTAAAAATATATAAAAGTAATAAGTGTCAAAAAGTTTGGATCCTGATTAGTTGCTTCATTCTGCAGTGTCTGATCAGGATCTAAACTGATGAAAATAACCATTGTACTCAGGATAAGGCGGTGAAGAGGTTGATATAACAAAACGTCTCTGAAAACTTCTCTGAATTAGATATGCCTTTACTACTATAGGAGCTTTCTGTTTTAACTCTTTCTCTCCATTACTCCATAAATATGTTTTTGTACGCCTTTGATTTATTCCTTCACTGTAGAAAATAGTTACAGTAACAAATATGTACCGTAAAATGTCATTTCTATATGCTAGCAGATCATGGTAGCCCAAAGAAGGCTGAAAGTAAAGCAGAATGTGCCTTAAGGCACATTCTGCTTTACTTTCAACCTGCTTTAAGCTTAAAAACTAGAAATAGGCTATGGATTATAGGGTTAAGTACTACCATGGAAACGAAACAAGTAACGTACCAAGTGCGAGATTGCAGTAGAATCCAGAAGGACAGTCGACACATCCTGATTGGCCAGAGTTTGGCTGGTATGTTCCATTGGCACAGAACACGGGCGAAGCTGACCCTTCCACACAAAAATGACCAGCTGTGCATTCCAAGCCCAGAGGTGTCTCTGAACTTTGACCTCCCGGACAGTAATACCCAGGTGAACAATTTCCACTGACAGCTGTAAGCCCGGTTCCTAAAAAAAGACAAATAAATCTCAAGATAAATAGTTATATAGATCATGTATAGATGAAGCTGTGACTTTTTATTATGAACTAAAGCACTCCCTCTCTACAACGACACCAAATGGGAGACACAGAGTGTTTGTGTTGTTCGGAGGGAATCGTTATAGGGAGGGGATATTAAGACTTGGCTTATTTTTGCAAACAGCTTGAACCTAGATCAGATGCCGCGTGACGCGGCGTCTGATCTGGATTCAAGCTGTTTGTAACACATCATTATAAGTGGACATTTTGATTGAAGATATATTATATCCTCTATCAAAATGTCCACTTAGCAGACGACAATTTTAACAGACGATATTGCAGCAGTAAAAGCATTAGACATAATTGTCCTGTTAACCCATTACCCCACAGCATGTTTGTAGTTTTGAAAACAGGTGACTACTTAAAGCAGGTTGAAAGTAAAGCAGAATGCGCCTTAGGGCGCATTCTGCTTTACTTTCAGCCTGCTTTAAGCTATCATCTGATAGAATATTGAAACTATTTAATTTGCTACGTTTTCCTGACTGTATAAATTGGAACTACATGTATTTCCTTCAGTGGAGGAATAAATTAAAGTCGTAAAAAGGCGTACTTAATATGGGGTAATGGGTTAAGGGAACTGCAGCATGGGTAAGGAGGGTCATTGTCGGGAGGGAACACTGTATGACTTACCATTCATAACAGAATGGTTTTCCATCATAATATGGCTAACTATTATACAGTACCACTTTCCACAAGAGTATACATGGCCATATGGCAAGTCCTATTATTACACTAATTAATGCATTCAGTAAAGAAACCGTTGGCCATCGATTGTCATCATTAATTTTGCTTGTGTGACTACATACATGTAAGTCTGAAATACTCTTCGCGCTGCACATGGGGGAACAAACTGCTAACCTAATTACAGGGAAACCCCTCTAAACCGGAACCTCTAAATACCGGAATTCTCTCTAAAACGGACAAAAACTTTGGTCCCATTTCCAACCCTTCTTTATTTTAACCCATAATCCCATAAAAATATGCATTTTTACGCCTTTCACTTATTCCCACACTGAAGAAAAACATTCATGAATATTTATCATCAGAAATATTTTCTATATTCTAGCAGATGATAGCAGATTAAGGCGCATTCTGCTTTACTTTCAACCTGCTTTAAGTGATAAGCTATCTTCCATACTAGAAACAAGATATGGGTTAAAACCCCTCTAAACCGGAAACCCCTCTAAACCAGACATTTATGTTGTCCCCACACATGTTCGGTTTAGAAAGGTTTCACTGTATTTCCTGATTTACCAAAACAGATTTGACTTGATTTATGGTTTTACTTTGCTTCTAACAGTCATATCGCAATGTATAGCTAATTACAGGTGGAGGAAGACCCCCAGAAGCCCTTTATGCACTGTTTCAGGCACAAATCGGCAACTGAGTAGAACCTTCTGCAACCCAGCTAGAAGGCTTCCCCACATGAAAAATCCGAATGACCAGACCTGGATTCGAACCAACAGCTTACCATTACAGAATTTTCCTGCTGTACAGTTGCTGCAGTAGGTTTCGTCCTGGTTGTTGAGGTTATTGGAGAAGGTACCAGCAGGACACATGACGGGCTGGTCACCAGACAGGCAGTAGTGACCTACAGGACAGTCGTGTTGTGTTGGAGTTGTGCTCACATTGTTACAGTAGTACCCAGCCGAGCAGTTTCCTGTAATAAACAACACAGTAAACAGGGCTCCAGATAATAGCGAGTTAACTGAACACATCCAACGTTTTCTCAAAACTTCACTCAGGGCTAGAGATAAGGGGAGTATTTCAAAAACTAAAAATTTTTTTTTCAGCACTATAGGGTTTAATACAGAAAAAAAAATTAGTTTTTGAAATACTCCCCTTATCTCGAGCCCTGAGTGAAGTTTAGACAATACCGCCACTAACGACCCTAGTCAGAGCTCCAAATAAGAGAGATTTAACTGAACAAGTCAAACATTTTCTCACTCATTTCGGCAACAAATCCTATGGTGTTGCTGCTATATAGTTGTGACATCATCAAATAGATCTCACACAATGTTGGAGACAAAGATATTCGTGATCGCTGTTTGCTATTGAAAACAGTGAGGGCTGCCATTTCTCCGGATTTTTCCTAAATCTTCGGATTTTTTTTCGAAGTACATGGTAGCTTAAAGCAGGCTGAAAGTAAAGCAGAATGCGCCTTAAGGCACATTCTGCTTTACTTACAGCCTGCTTTAAGTAGTCGCATGTCAGCAAAACTAGATACAGGCTATGGGGTAAAGGTACGATTCGTATAATCGCACTTGAAAAATGCAAATTTGGAAATCTTAGGATTTTTCATGTCAACTTATGGTAGCCCTGAAACAGGTGTAGTTACATGAGAAAAGGTCCTTTGGTATTACAGACCTGTTGGAGAGCCGAGTCCTGGTGTTTCACAGTACTTTCCAGCATCACAGGCTGTCGGCTTGTAGGATCCTTGTGGGCAGTAGTATCCCATGGGACAAATGCCACCCGTCGTCATCCAGAAGTCAGTGCATGTACAGTCCCACGTAGGAGCGCAGGTGTCATTCGGGTAGAGGCCACTGATTATGAATAGATATGCATTTATTACATAGTATACAGTCAAAATTGCTGATGCGACCATGTGTATTAAGCGATGGATATGTATTTACACACTATACAATGCGATTGTTCCTCTACTGATGAAAAAAAATCCCATTTATACAGTCATGAGTATGTACCATAAGAAATATTTTCAATATTCTTGCAGATGGTAGTTGAAAGCAGGCTGAACATAAAGCAGAATGCACCTTAAGGCACATTCTGCTTTACTTTCAACCTGATTTAAGCTACAATATTCTAGAATACAGAAAATATTTTAATAGCACATATTCTATTACTGCAGAAAAAGTAACGATTTCCTTCAATAGAGGAATAAATTAAAGGTGCAAAAAGGCGTATTAAGGGGATAATGGGTTAACTTGGAAACTGTAAGAGTATTCCATTACTGCAGAAAAAGTTACTATTTTCTTCCATAGAGGAATAAATTAAAGGCGTGAAAAGGCGTATTTATGGGGTAATTGGTTTGGAAACTGTAAGAGGGGTGAGACAGCAAAGTATGTACCAATTTTACATGTGAATGGACAGATGAATAAACCAATAGACATGGGTAAAGCAGTATGCCCAACAAATCTTTAAGGGGTCAATCAAATTCCAAGTCTTACCCTACAGTGTTGCCTGGGTCAAATGGTCTGGCACTAGGTGCTCCTCCTGCACACCAGAATCCCTCGTCACACAGGCCGTCAGGAACTACATTACCCGTTCCCTCACAGTAGTAGCTCGGAGAACACGTTATACACTGGGTCTCGTTACTCATTCCTGTCAAAACAACAACAACAATAAAACATCTCTATTACAATTTACAAACAATAAAATGAAGGCCCATTGATCATATAAAACACAGAAGACAGCTTAAAGCAAGGCGACAGTAAAACAGAAATCTTCTGAATGAGCTGTCACCTTGTTTTAAGCATCCTGCTGTCTGTAGCCCATAATGATTATCTCAATAAAGTGGGAAGAGAGGTTTTACTGTGTTATACTGACCGGTAAAATTATTGTAGGTTCCAGTTTAAAGCAAGGCGACAGTAAAACAGAAAGCTCCTAAAGGAGCTTTCTGTTTTGCTGTCACCTTGTTTTAAGCAGCCAGCTGTCTGTACCTCTGAATACGGCCGAAACAAAAAGCTGGCCACAGGCCAGCTTTTTGCGCAGATGGCCTTTAGATAATGTGTACGCGTTGCGTGAATAAAACAAGGAATAAAGAAATTATTTTCATTATCTGGTCATGTTGAATTTTTATCACGCAGTGATGGGCACCGCCAATTTAACTGTCACGATTTCACTTCCAGCAAGGGAATGCCCAATTCACCAACCAACCGAGCATTCGGAAATTCTGTAGCGCGGCTCATCAGGCTCTCTTCTATGGAAATATTTCATTATAGACGTACATAATTAACCTGTGTGCACTGGGTGGACACGATTGAGTTCACAGGCTTATACCGATAGACATAACCCTATCATGTGTTTGGTACGCCGCACCGGATTAGTGAATCGAGTGGTTTGGCTGGGAATTCCAAAATGGCCACCAGTGTTGGTCTTGCGGTAATGGGCCATTTCGTACCCTTGCCTTTTCGCATCCTATTTTTTGTCATTTCGTACAAGACTACAAGTACCCTCGAACAATTAAATTGCCTTATTTCCTATACATTGTAGAAGCAGGTTTCGGCCGTATATAGGTTTTACCTATAGTTATATTAATTACATGTATCACAATAAAGTGGTTGTATTAGAGAGGTTTTACTGTATTATACTGACCAGTAACATTGTTGTAGGTTCCAGCTGGACAAGGGAACTCCATTGCTGCTGTTGTGGACTGTGGACAGTAATGACCAGTAGGACAAATGACAGGAGTGACGGTGTTGTTCTCACAATAAGACCCTAGAAATAAAACAGTATGTGTAATGACTAAAGGCTCAGGCAAGGGGAGGAATACACTTTAGCATCATCCTTTAACCGATTACCCCATAAAAACTCCTTTTTACACCTTTAATTTATTCCTCTAATGAAGAAAATAGTTCTAATTTATACTGTTACAAATAAAAATCATAAGAAATATTTTTTAAATTCTAGCAGATAAAAGCAGGTTGAAAGTAAAGCAGAATGCGCCTTAAGGCGCATTCTGCTTTATTTTCAACCTGCTTTAAGTGGTCACATATCTTCAACACTAGAAACAGGCTATGGGGTAATGGGTTAACCGATAACAAAACAGTATGCATGAGGCTCAGGCCCTTTCTTTAAAACTTTATCAAGCTCACAATCCCTTTTGAAATGGCAACTAAAATAAATTCAACTGTATCTGAAAGTATGTTTTAAAGGTAAAACGTTGCATTGCATTAAATCAGTATTTTTCAGGTTTATTTTAAAGATAAGTACATGTAGTGCCATGTAGATCCTCATAATAAGTATAGGTTAGACAATGGTTGAGCGCGAATAAACTATGTCGTTTATTCGCGCGCAACCATGTTCTAACCTATTTAGCACTGGCTTGGGCTCGAGGAAAACAATAAGACCATTCGTTTCTGCTTGTTGTTTTAGACGAAAAAGTCATTTTGTTTGTAATATTTTACTAAAATTTAAAGGTTATTTCAATGATAAGTTTGAGACATTAAGCATGCTTTAACACCAACATAAATAATGCTTATTGAAGCTCTCTATGTAAGCACAGTTCATTAGTAAATGTCTGTAAAGTCTAGGTCCCACTGTACATAATATATATCGTCATCAAGCGTGAGCATTTCACCTCTGACCTCAGCTGTTTTGTAAAGACAATCTAGACATTCGTATTCCGGTTTTTACATCTACAGCTGAAACAATGCATATATCTAGGTCAAGAGGAACGGGGTAGATCTAAATCTTTTATTGATACTGTGAAATGTCCGTATTGCTTCAGTTTAAATCCTTGATCTGGTGTTTATTCTGATTATTTATCATTAAGGCTACATTGCAGGCAAAAGGTTTTCGCGGTGGCTCGCTCGGAGGATTGCTAGAATTGTGACATCAAATTGCCTTGAGATGACGGAAGCGTGGAATAAGTGAACAGTTTGTTAGTTATTCCATGGTTTGTTGAAATAAACGATATATTCACAGGTTTTTTAAGGCATCTGATTGGCCGAGAGCTCCAAACAATGTGCTAACAGTGGTTATACTGCTAAACAGCATTTCAAACTGAATTCAATATTCTTTTCCAACGCATGTTACACAATCAAACTTGCGTGTTCTTAAACCCAAAGCTACTCAACAGTTATCAGGGGAATTCACTCATGAGAGAAATTGGGATAACTCTGTAAATCGGTAGGTCCCCATTGTAGAAATATGGGAACATTTCAATTAAACCATTACTCCATAGCCTCTTTCTAGTTTGACGACAGGGGGTCACTTAAAGCAGGCTGAACTTAAGCAGAATGCACCTTAAGGTGCATTCTGCTTTAAGCTACCATCTGCTGGAATATAGAAAATATTTCTTATGGTACATATTCATGATTGTATAAATTTGAAAATTTTCTTCATTAGAGGAACAAATTACATGGTATAGTGTGTAAATGCGCATTTATGGAGTAATGGGTTAAGTAAGCTTGCGAAATGGAAGTTGGACTGTAAAAGATGGATTGTAAACTGATTGTACAGTGCTCCCTCTCTACAACAACACCCTATGGGAGACACATATTGTGTGTGTGTTGTTCAGAGCGAGTTGTTATTGGGAGGGATAAATAAGACTTGGCTTACATTTGCAAACAGCTTGAATCCAGATCAGACGCCGTGTAACTAGGTGTCTGAATTGAATTCAAGCTTTTTGGTCACTCGTCATTATATTTATTCTATCAAAATGTCCACTTATATATAACAGCAGACAACAAATTTAAGCAGACGGTATAACAGCCATGAAAAGGTTGGATATAAAATTCATGTTTGGGGAACAGCGACAATGGTCATTGTAAGGAGGGAGTCATTGTTGGGAGGGCCGTTGTAGGGAGGGAGCGCTGTACTTACCTGTTGGACATGCTAGGCATACAGATAGTCCAGTAGAGGGGGCGTAGCTTCCTGGGGCACAAGGGGTGTAGTAAGACGAGTTGCCCGGGCAATAGGAACCAGCTGGGCATACATCACCGGTTCCAGTGTGCACTGGGCTAGCAGAGGTAGGACTCTGTTTATCCACACCTGAAAATATGAGAAAGGTAATGTGCATGTTATCCATTTTCTCCCATAGAAATGCCTTACTCATAGATATACAGTGAAACCTCGCTATTACGACCACTAAAACGAAGGCTAATTGATTGTATAATAGAGAGGTGACAGCTTAAAGCAAGGTGACAGTGAAACAGAAAGTTCCTAAAGGAGCTTTCTGTTTCACTGTCACTTTGCTTTAAGCTGTCACCTGTCATAAACACCCTAATAATTAACATAATTTAGTGGTCGTTATAGAGAGGTTTTACTGTACTTCAATTGTCAAGATTTTATCATGCCACTTTTTGCAGATCCTAGCTCGCACTCCTCTTGACCAATCAAGAGAGCGCATTTCAGTAGGGTATATAATATATACGAATATTCAGCAGGTTAAATGCCTCTCTCATGTAACAATCCCAGGGAATCGGCTCATAGTCAAAGTGCCCTATATATAGATATTATATATATTATATATTATCTACAGTCGATCTTCAAAATCTCGAAGTCAGTTTTGTTGAACATACCTATATTTCAAAGTTAAAACGTTTTAACATTGAAATATGGGTATGTTCGACTTAACTGAGCATGAAATAATGAAGTTCATATGTCGACTATCGGATAGTTCGTGTTAAACAAGTTCGACTGTATATATAGGGCTCTTTGACTATGAGCCGATTCCCTGTGGTAATAATAAGAAATAAGTGGTATTTACCAGTAATACAGTAGTGTCCCGGGTCACAGCCGCTAGTTGGGGTTGTAAGGCCAGTGGTCTCACAATAGCTACCTCCAGTACAACTGCTACACTCCGTCTCATTGGCAAGGCCTGTCATAGCCCCATAAGTTCCTGCAATACAGATTCACCATAATCAGCATTCAACCCTTTCCCGCATAGAAGCGCCAATAAGTTTATTCCTCCACTGAAGAAAATAGTTCTTTTTAGTGAGTTCAGTTTATAACTTCGCTGTAGAAAATACTTCTTTTTAGCACATTCAGTTTATTCCTCCGCTGAAGAAAATATTTCTAATTCATACAGTCATGAATATGTATCATAAAGAATATTTCCTTTATTCTAGCAGGTGGTGGCTTTAAGCAGGCTGAAAGTAAAGCAAAATGCACATTAAGGTGCATTCTGCCTTACTTTCAATCTGCTTAAAGTAGTCACCTATTTTCAAAACTAGAAACAGGCTATGGGATAAAGGGTTAACCAATTCCCCCACAGCCTGCATCTTCAGTTTTTAAAATAAGGTGATCACTTAAAGCAGGTTGAAAGTAAAGCAGAATGTGCCTTAAGGCACATTTTGTTTTACTTTCAATCTGCTTTAAGTAGTCACCTATCTTCTAGCTATCTCTCTATCTTTTAACTAGAAATAGGTGATGGGGTTAAGGCACATTTTTTTTTACTTTCAATCTGCTTTAAATTTACGTAGTCACCTTATTAATCTTCTAGCTATCTCTCTATCTTCTTATTAGAAACAGGCTATGGGGTAAATGGTTAACTCTGATGAGCAGTCAAACGATGAGATTTGGTAGAGACACAATTAAAAGAGCTAGTACAAGATGTGTTCATGAAACACTAAGGTTATAAATTTTCAGTTTACCCATCTTAACCCATTACTTCATAGTACACGTTTGTACGCCTTTTGATTTATTCCTCCACTAAAGAAAATAGTTCCAATTAATACAGTCATAAATATGTATCATACAAAACATATTCAAGCATATAAAAGCTTAAAGCAGGTTAAAAATAAAGCCAAATGTGCCTTAACCCATTACCCCATAGCCTGTTTCTAGTTTTGAAAATAGGTGACCACTTAAAGCAGGTTGAAAGTAAAGCAGATGTGCCTTAAGGCGCATTTTGCTTTACTTTCAGCCTGCTTTAAGCTATCACCTACTAGAATATAGAAAATGTTTCTTATGATTTATATTTTTGACTGTTTAAATTGAAACTATTTTCTTTTGTGAAGGAATAAATTTAAGGCGTAAAAAAGGTGTATTTATGGAGTAATGGGTTAAAGTGGTAGTCTGTCCTCAAAACTAGAAACAGGCTATGGTGTAAAGGTAAAATCTAGCCTTATCATTTGATAATTGCCACAAACAGATACTTACCAACTGGGCAGTTCACGGCTGCGAGACCGGTGCCTGCTAGACAGTACTGACCCTGAGGACATGGGTTAACTGTGGAGCCACCGGTACACTGGAATCCTGCAGGACATTGATCGCATGATGACTTTCCCGTTAGATTAGTGTACGTTCCTGGGGGACAGGTAGTGGAAGTGGCGGAATCAGCTATGCAGAAGTCGCCTACAGGACAAATATTTCCAGTAGTACCATCTGAAATAAACAAAATGATTAACTATAATACGGCTCCATTTAATATCTCCACCAATAAATATGCCTTTTAATGCCTTTAAATTGTTCCTCGACGAAAGAAGATAGTTCAAACTTTTACAGTCATAAACAGGCGTGTAGCTGCCTATACGCAAGTACGCAGCTGAATCCACATTCTGGCCACACAACCCCCCCCCCCCCAAAAAAAAAAAATAGATCCACATCATTCTAGAAAGATCTAGATATACATAGATCAAGATCTAGTATGTATTTTATTTTTCCTATATAATTATATGAGGCAGTAACCAACAAGGAACGAAGATTATCAATAAAACTTTATAAACTTTGAAAGATTCTATTTCTGTAACTTAGAGGCAACACTCTTCAGTTAGCTAAAATTTGATGGGCGAGTACTGTGGGAGTCGTGACGTAAACAAATTTGTCTAAAAGGCACTGATCCTCAACAGTCAAGAACAAGAATGCGCGTTCAGCAAACACTTATGCCCCCGGTGGCATCCTTGACAATATATTCTGAATTTTTTCTAAGTCCAAATTAGGTCAAGGTCAAAATCAAGGTCGGGTAATATGGGTGGATTGGTAGTGATCCAAGGCGACAACTGTATAAGTATCAAAGCATTGAAGTCAGTTATGCTGATGCTAGACGAAACGGTAAAATCTAGTTAACCAAGAAATAGCCCATTTAAAATATTCTAAGTCCAAATAAGGTCAAGGTCAAGGTCAAAATCAAGGTTGTGTGATATTCGTGGATAGGGAATGGTCCAAGGCAACAACTGTATAAGTATACAAGCATTTGAGTAAGCCGTGTTGATGCTAGACGAAACGGTAAAATCTACTTAACCTGTTACGGACGGACGGAAGGACGGACGGATGCACGGACGGACGGACGGACAGGACGATTACTATATGCCTCCGCATCTATAGATGCCGGGGGCATAAAAACAGCTTTTTTGCAACTTTGTTTTACCAAAGACATGGGTTTTACACAGGATTTCCATTTGAAAGGTAAGACTCAACACGTCATTCATTTTAAAGTGATGTTATCAGAAACACTACACTAAACTGTACCACACTTTTAGTCATTATTAACACCTAGCGTCACACGAAAACGCATTACATGCAAAATAATGAACCCCTCTGACCAGGGTAGACACTGTTTGCCAAAGTCCTATTTAAACCATTACCCCATAAATATGCCTTTTTACGCCTTTAAATCATTCTTCCATTGAAGAAAGTAGTTCCATTTTATACAGTGATGAATATGTATCATTAGAAATATTTTCTGTATTCTAACAGATGGTGGCTTAAAGCAGGCTGAAAGTAAAGCAGAATGTGCCTTAAGGCACATTCTGCTTTACTTTCTAACTGCTTTAAGGGGTCACCTATCTTAAATACTAGAAACAGGCTATGGGTTAATGTGTAAAATAATCACTATGCTTGAATCTTCAACTGTTAAAAAAATAATTTTTTGAAAACTATGTGTGAGGTTAGCGACGTACCTGTGGGGTTAGATACACTGGCATTGGCAATGCAAAAGTAGCCGGCATCGCAGCTGCCTGTGATGTTGTCCTTCCCTGTACCCTGGCAGTACTTGCCTCCCGGACATGACACACAGTCTGACAACGCTCCTTTACCTGTAACATAAGAAGTAGTCTAACACACCACACATACACCCCTATACAGGGCTCCAGATAACAGGGGTATTTCAAAAACTAAAATCTTTATTTCTGTTTTAAACCCTATGGTGTCACTACTCATTAGAATCGTCTCTACGAGACGATTCTAATGAGTAGTAACACCATAGGAATTGACGTTAAAATAATCAAGAAAATGTTGGATTTGTGCAGTTTACTCTCTCTTTATCTGTAGCCCTGCCTATATAAGCAAAGAAGGAACATACAAAGTAATTATTTATTGTTTAAAGTCTCCTTAAAACATGCACATGCTATAACACCTTAATGTGATGTAATATGGCTTCAATAAGTTGTGCATCAAGAAATGTAGCCCAGTTGCGACAGGGCAAATTGTAGTTAAATTGAATGGTTTGAATTTAAATAACAAATTCATACCAGTGTATTATCATGCAATACAACCCGTGTTCTATTGCATGGTAATACACTGGTATGAATCTATTTATCTTAAACAAAACCGCTTAGATCTAGATAAGTGAAGTAAAATCTGCAGACTGAAAAAAAAGCTCAAGAACTAATCTAAACTTATTAACTTATTCAGCCCTGAAACTCTTAATGGACACTTTTGACTAATTAGTTTTTTTTGCAGTATATTACAAAATGACAAAAAGTGAAGACCTAATCAGAGAGTTCCTGAAAGATCTGTCTGATCTGGTTATACGCTATTTGCACAGGAGAAGTGTACTCTTCATAGGTACACTGTTGGTACAGAATGTGTATATTTGCCACTAAGGTTAACAGCAACTTGTATGGCTGTAACAGTAAAACGTCTTTATTATGACCACTAAAAAGAAGGCTAATTATTTGTAGGAAAGACAGGTGGCAGCTTAAAGAAAGATGAAAGTAAAACAGAAAGCTCCTTAAGGAGCTTTCTGTTTAACTTTCAACTTGCTTTAAGCAGCCACCTGCTTTAAATACCAAATAATTGACATTATTAAGTGGTTGTATTAGGTTTTACCTGTATTTGACAACTGAGTTACCTGTATCAGGATTATAGGTTCCTATAGGACATGGCGTAGGGGATGTGGTTCCTTCTTCACAGTAATGGCCTACTTGACACAAGTCACCGTAACTCTGAGCGGTAGGTGCTTGCTCTTCCGAGCCATTGGTACAGAAATACCCAGGTGAGCAGAGGCCCGTGGGTGCGGTCAGTCCCTCAGTGGCGCAGTATGAGCCTGTATCACAGGGTGTACATCCCATAGCGTCACCCAAGCCTGTATTGTTGCCGTATGTCCCTCTTGGACAATCCTCCGCTGTAAAAGAAAACCTCCACATCCAGGCTCCGAGGTTATAAAGCTTTTTATTTGAGTCTGAGTGTGTTCCCAAGCATTTGATTGGTCAGATTTGAGCCTAGGCTCAAATCTGACCAATCAAATGCTTGGGAACCAGTTAAGACTCAGGTCAAAAGCTTTATAACCTCATGGCCTGAACTGTTTACTCACTAGATATACATTTTTAGGCATTTAATTCATTCCTTTGCTGCAGGAAAGAGTTCCATTTTGTACAATTATTAATATGCATGATTTATCATGTTCACAAAAAATGCATGTTTAGATATAATCTCAAGCATAATATTTACTTATAAATAATTTTTGTTCTTCTCCTTAAATGTTGGTTTCACCCATTACTCCATAGGCATGCCCTTTTAATGTGTCTAATTATTCCTCATGCCAGCTGGAAGGCTTCCCAACATGTAAAATTTGAAAGTGGTTTGTGTATACTCACGAAAAAAAGCTCCTGCTGGACAATAGTGCCCAACTGTACAAATATAACCCGTGGTGCCATCTGTTGGTGTGGATGTATTTGATTTTCGATTGCACACATACCCTGCACTACAAGTACCCTCGACTGCTGTGAGGCCTACCATAGAACAGTACTTGCCGAATGAGCAATCTGTGCATTCACCTGACAATGACAAAACATAAACATTTTGACAGCATTCACAAAAGGTACACCCAAACAAAAAAATATTTTTAATAAATCACTAATGTATCATCAATTTATCATCAATGTATCACTGTTTTGTAGCAAGTTGTAGTGTTCCATTGGTAGTACATTTAATGTATCACTAATGAACCACTCTTCTGCACGTATAACTTCTTTGTTGTTACAACATTCAATCGCAACCCTTTACCCCATAGCCTTTCTCTAGTTTTGAAGACAAGGCGGCACTTAAAGCAGGTTGAAAGTAAGCAGAATGTGCCCTCAGGCACATTCTGCTTTACTTTCAGCCTGCTGTAACCTATCCTCTGCTAGGATTTAGAAAATATTCCTTATGGTACATTTTCATGACTCTATTTTCTTAAATTGAGGAATAAATTAAATGCGCTAAAAGGCGCTTCTATAAGAGAAAGGGTTAACTAAAGTTTATCATACTGAATTTTCAAAAGGACATTTTATGAAAAATGACCAGTCCTACTGGATAGTTTTTCCCCAAAATATGACAAACACTTCAAGCCTTGATTAACCCATTACACCACAAACATGCCTTTTTACACCTCTAATTTATTCCTTCATTGAAGAAAACAGTGCCAAATTATAACTGCCATGAATATATTTCATAATAAATATTTCTTATTATCTATCACTCAAATGGAAGCTATAAACAGGCTGAAAGTAAAGCAGAATTCTGCTTTACTTTCAATCTGATTTAAGAGTGGCCACCTCTGTCCTCAAAACTAGAAACAGTCTATAGGGTGTTAAGTTAAGCAGTATCTTTGACTTAAACAGAAGATTTACAGAGCTAATGAGACAAGAGCCGCACGCGGCCCTAAATCATTCACCTGGTATCCATGTTTACGGTCATGGTAATGGACCAGTAATGATTAAATTTCCACTGTAAGCCATCATCGGTAAATTAACCCCCACCCGCTGGCAGCCATGTTGTATGGACTAGGAGTTATTGAAAGAAAACTGGCAAACCCATCATTATTTGTGTAAAAATATTTTTAAATCAGACAAATCGTTTCAGTGAAAAAGATTTTTAAAGATTTTCTATACAGAAATAATTATAAGGAAAACTTGCCCCACCCACTGGCGGCCATGTATTTAAAGATGACAAAATTATTTTTAGAAATCTGGTAGAGAGTCATCAATGGATCATTTGTGTAAAATTATTTTCAATTTGGACCAGTAGTTTCACATAAGAAGATTTTTAAAGTTTTTACTACCGTATACAGTATCATAAGGAAAACATGCTCCACCCACTGGCAGCCATGTTTTTTAAAATATCAAAATTATTTTTAGAAATCTGGTAGAGAGTCATCAATGGATCATTTGTGTAAAATTATTTTCAATTTGGACCAGTAGTTTCACAGAAGAAGGTTTTTAAAGTTTTTACTAAACAGTATCATAAGGAAAATCTGCCCCACCCACTGCCAGCCAGCCATGTTTTTTAAGATAGAAACAATACTTTAAGAAATCTTAAGGAGAGTCATCAATGGATCATTTGTGTAAAATTATTTTCAATTTGGACCAGTAGTTTCACATTAGAAGATTTTTAAAGTTTTTACTATACAGAATCATAAGGAAAACATGCTCCACCCACTGGTGGCCATGTTTTTTAAAATATCAAAATTATTTTTAGAAATCTGGTAGAGAGTCATCAATGGATCATCTGTGTAAAATTATTTTCAATTTGGATCACTAGTTTCACAGAAGAAGGTTTTTAAAGTTTTTACTAAACAGTATCATAAGGAAAATCTGCCCCACCCACTGCCAGCCATGTTTTTTAAGATAGAAACATTATTTTAGGACATCTTATAGAGGATTACCAATGGCACATTTGGGTAAAATTATTTTCATTTCAGACCAGTAGTTTCTGACAAGAAGATTTTTAAAGTTTGTTCAATTGGTTGCCATGGAAACCACAATTTCAATTGGATGACCTATATTTGAAGAAATCTGAGAGAGTACCCTACAGGGAACAATCCTATAAAGTTTTAATGAAATTGACCCAGTGGTTTCCAAGAAGATCTTTGAAGAAAAAGTTGACGACGGACGACTGATGACGGACACAGGTCGATCACAATAGCTCACCTTGGCACTTTGTGCCAGGTGAGCTAAAAAAGATCAACTATGAGCTTTCCTTACTTGCAGCTGCATAGCCAGTATTGTCTCCATACGTCCCTATTGGACATGGATAAGTGGATTTGACACCCGTTCCTTCAGGACAGTAGTGACCTTGTGGACACGTCACTGGTACGACGATGCCTGTAGTATTGGACGTAAGATCTTCATGTGGATCACAGTAAAACCTTTCTGTACAATTCAAGCAAGAAGACTGTCCAGTCTGATGCTGATACAGGCCAGCCTCACAAGGTGTTGGAACTGCTGAGCCTTGTGGGCAGTAGGATCCTAGAGGACATGGATAGCTGACAGGGTTGCTGACCGACTGTCCCTCGGGACAATAGTAACCTGCATCACATGGTCCTGACACTGCAGTAAGACCCTCTGTTCCACAGTAAGAGCCTGAAATTAAAAATAAAACATCAGGGCTGCCATAAATTGATAAAATAAATCCTCAGATTTCAGAATTTTCAATTTTACAAGCGTGATTTTCCGAATTATACCTTTTACTCATAGTCTGTTTTTAGTTTTTAAGACATGTGATGCTTAAAGCAGGTTAAAAGTAAAGCAGAATGCGCCTAAGGCCCATTCTGCTTTACTTTCAGCCTGCTTTAAGCTACCTGGATGTACTGGAATTTTATTTCGAAGATTTAGGAATAATCCGGAGAAATGGCAGCCCTGAAACATTGTACAAATTCAATAACACCTATTCAATAGGTCATTTTGTAAAGTACAATAAATCTTGTATTAACCAACTACCCCATCAATATGCCTTTTAATGCCTTTAATTTATTCTGTTACAAAGGAAAATAACTTCACTTTATCCAGTCAAGAATATGCAATATAAGAAATATTATATTCTATATCCCAACAGACTGTAGCTTATAACAGGCTGAAAGTAAAGCAGAATGCGCCTTAGGGTGCATTCTGCTTTATTTTCGACCCGCTGTAAGTAAGTCTCTGTCTTCAAGACAAAACAAAATGGGCTATTAAGTAAATGGTTAACCAGGGCTCCAGAGGGAAGTATTTCAAAAACAGTGAAAAACTAAAATCTTTATTTCTGCAATAAACCCTATGGTGTCACTACTCATTAGAATCGTCTCGAAGAGACGCTTCTAATGAGTAGTAACACCATAGGATTTAGTGTTGAAATAAGTGAGAAAATGCTGGATTTGTTCAGTTTACTCCCTCTTAATTGGAGTCCTGGTTAACTGATGTAAAGGTTAACTCTTTCCTCCCTGAAACTTTAAATGGAAAATTCCAGTTTCCATTTTAGTCTAGTCCATTTCTGACTTTTAAGGGTTGTTTTTGTCAATGTTTGGCTTTATGACAAACAATGAAGACCCTGATCAGAAGACTCCTTTCGGAGCCCTTCTGCTCTGGGTCTTCACTGTTTGCATAGGACAAGTGTACTACTCACATGTACACTGTTTGAAAAGGACGCCTATATGCAAGACTAGGGTTCAAAGGGTTAATTCTACTGATATATTACCTGCAGTACAGTTTGGACAATCACTGCTCTGTGTAAGTCCTGTGAGATTTGAGAATGACCCAAGTGGGCATTTTGTAGCTGTGCCTGATTTTTGTGGACAATAATAACCCTCGGGGCAAATGGTGCTGATAGGGTTGGGCTCTGTATCCCCTCCCGGGCAGTAGTAGCCGGCAGTACAGTCGCCTGGAAACAATGGTGAGACTCTTACTATTTTGTTGAATTGTCAATGTTACAACAGGGCTGCCATAAGTTGATCATAAAAATCCTAAGATTTCAAATTTTCAATTTTTCAGACGCAATTTTACTACCGGTAATCGTGCCTTTACCCCATAGTCTGTTTCTTGTTTTGAAGACACATGACTGCTTGAAACAGGTTGAAAGCAAAGCAGAATGCGCCTTAAGGCGCATTCTGCTTTACTTTCAGCCTGTTTTAAGCTACCATCTGCTAGGATAAATATCCGAATACTTAGGAAAAATCTGGAGAAATGGCAGCCCTGCTACAATGTTATTTTATTTTCAATGTGTCATATTTAGACATACAAATGTAATTTTATCTGAAATGTATATTGTTTTTTTTTTCAGAAAAAAAGCTATGAATGGTCATTTTTTACTCACCAAATACACTGGTTTTGGGGGAAAATTTTGTTTTTGCATTGCCATGGCAACCAGATACTGGAATTGAATTTACCGGATATTTTTTCCATAACATGTACATAGATGTACAAATGGTGTATTATTAGTTTCATACAAATCGGTGACTATGTGTGCCGACCCCTGGTTGAAATACCCTGGTTGATGATCATAGAGAATTGCTATTCAATCTTTCAACACCAAAAAGTTGTCTGCTAAAATTGTTGTCAGCTTAAGTTCTGAAAATTGCTCCAGTTTTCTGTAAACACTGTACAGTAAAATCTATCTAGTATGACCACTAAAAAGAAGGTTAATTGACTTCTGATTGACATGTGACAGCTTCAAGTAAGGTTAAAAAGTAACAGAAAGCAGCCACCTGCCTTAACCCATTACCCCATTAACTCTTTCTAGTTTTAAAGACAGGTGATCACTTAAAGCAGATTGAAAGTATTTCAGCCTACTGTATATAGAGGATAACTGTTTTTTTCAGTGTAAGATCGAAATTTAATCCATTGAGTGAACATCAGCCACGAGTGAAAATATAACAGTCTGATGTTCACAAAATGGATTAAATTCATTCTTACACTGAAAAAATACAGTTAATCTATTTATTTATGCTTTTAAGCCACTTTTAAAATGAAATTGTTCGACAATTGAAAGCGAAAGTACATTATTTATCCCGTGTTGAGCCCCTAGTTTATATCGAACACATTTCTGAAACAGTTTCCCGTACAATGACATCACTGATTTATTGATTCGATGTCATCAGGATTACGTCTTTACTTCCAATCTTGGATTCCTGTTCTTCCGTTGAGTGGTTCCAGACAAATCGAGCTGCCGGAATTGAACGGTAAGACATGATTGACTACGATTCTTGGGAAGCTCTACGGGAAAAATTCATAAAAGAAGCAAGAGCGACGATAATACCACTGCTTCAAGCAGTGGGATTATCAAGTGATAATCCACTGCCCTTTCCCGGTAATCCACCTAAAAGCATAAATAAAGCCCAATAAACCATAAATATGCCTTTTTACGCCTTTCAGTTAAACCTCCACTGAAGAAAATAGTTTCACTTTATATAGTCATGAATATGTACCATAGAATTGTTTTCTATGTCCTAGCAGATAGTAGCTTAAAGCAAGCAAAAAATAACGCAGAATGACCCATGGGCACATTTGACTTTACTTTTAACCTGCTTTAAGTGGTCACCTGTCTTTAAAACTAGAAGCAGGTTATTTAAACTGAACAATTTTAACATTTTTTCACTATTTAAGCAGCAAAACCTATGGCGTTACTACTCATTAGAATTGTCTCTTCGAGACGATTCTAATGTGTAGTGACACCATAGGGTTTAACCCTTTACCCCATAGCTTTTTTCCAGTTTTGAAATCTGGTGACCACTTAAAGCAGGTTGAAAGAAAAGCAGAATGTGCCTTAAGGCACATTCTCCTTAACTTTCAGTCTGCTTTAAGCTAACACATGCTTGAATAAAGAAAATATTCCTAATGATTCATATTCATGACTCTATTAATTGGAACTATTATCTCCAACGGAGGAATAAATCATATGCGCTAAAAGGCGCTTCTATGGGGTAAAGGGTTAAAGCAGAAATAAAGATTTTTGGGAAACTGGGATATAGAAATACCTGCGGGTGCATCAAGCCCATACGTATCACAGTATTCTCCTGCGGTACATGGTGTTGGGGCCCCGGAGCCTCCAGGACAATAGTATCCAGGCTGGCAACGTCCACCAGTGTAATTGGCATCTGTACACTCACAGAGATTAGCCGAGGAGTAGTTACCTGTTAAAATACAATCACCTATTAGTAACTGAATGTCATGCGATAATATTTTACATTCGCTCTGTTGTAATGTCTATGTAAAATACTGAAGTTTAATTTTTGATGAACCTTCAATTCAGATGATCTGGTTCTAACCAGTTTAAATCTCCCATTCCAAAGGCGGAGAGATACCAACCCAGTTAGGATCTACTTTCAGATCAGAGAAGGGTATCTCGGAACCCTCACATAAAGTTGGATAAAATTAAATTAAAACATTACGAAAAAAATTGTTCAAAACACAACCAATTAATAATTACACCTTAAATATGCCTTTTAAAGCCTTTGACTCATTCCTTCACTGAAGAAAATACACTCATGAATATGTATCATCAGGTATATTTTCTATATTCTAGCAGATACTAGCTTAAAGCTGGTTGAAAGTAAGGCACATTCTGCTTTACTTTCAACCTACTTTAAATGATCAGCTATCTTCCATACTAGAAACCTTACACTCCTCTCAACCAGAAATTTATGTTGTCCCCACACATGTCCAGTTTAGAGAGGTATCACTGTACATGAAAACAAATCCTATACATTCATCTACAGAGAAACCTCTCTAAACCGGACATGTGACGGGACAACATAAATTTCCCGTTTAGAGGTATGTTAGCCTGCTACTAAAAGTGAAAGCAGGTCTCCACTTGGGCTGAGCTGGGGATAAAGCAGTATGAGCCTTAACTCTTTCCTCCCTGAAACTTTAAATAGACAATTATGGCTTCCATTTTAGTCTAGTCCATTTCTACTTTTTAAGGGTTGTTTTTGTCAATGTTTGGTATTATGACAAACAGTGAAGACCCTGATCAGAGGGCACCGTAAGGAGCCCTCTGATCTGGGTATTCACTGTTTGCATAGGACAATGCACTTTTCACATGTATGCTATTTGAAAATGACGCCTATATGCGGGACTAAGGTTCAAAGGGTTAAGGAGCATCCTGCCTTTGCTTCAATCAGTCTCAAGCATAAGCCACAATAGTAACTCACTGTGATCCTTTAAATATGTCCATTCATCTAGCAGCTGTTTTACCTTTGTTTTAATGCTTGCAATTGTTTGTTGAGTTGGTTAAAAAGCTTTGCAGCTTATGTTTATTGTTTTATGTCTTGCCGACTCAAAATAAAATTTATTTGATTTGATTTGAGAGGGGTTTCCAGTTTAGAGGGGTTTTAACCCATTACCCCACTGCTCAATGTTTCTAGTATGGAAGAAAGCTGACCACTTAAAGCTGGTTTAAAGTAAAGCAGAATGCGCCTAAAGGCATATTCTGCTTTACTTTCAACCTGCTTTAAGCTTTCATCTGCTAGAATATAGAAAACATTTCTGATGATACATGTTCATGAATGTATAAAGTGGAAGAAATAAATAAAAACTATTTTTGTCCGGTTTAGAGAGAATGCCGGTATTTAGAGGTTCCGGTTTAGAGGGGTTCCACTGTACTCCTCATAGAAATGTCATGTGATATCATTCTGTGATATATAAAGTATTTCCTTCAGCGGAGGAATGAATTAAAGGTGTTATAGGTGTACCTATGCAGTAAAAGGTTAATGTATAATATTATGTTACTATATTATTTACCTGGTGCCGTTGGATTTGGGCTATATGCTCCGCCAGTACAGTAATAGCCAGGTGCACATGATGATGACACAGAGTCTCTGGCTTCTCCAAGACAATACTTCCCAGGGTCACACAGTAAACACGAACTAGCATTAGCTGACTGTGAGTCGGGATTGTAGGTGCCAGTGGGACACGGGTATTGGACAGCGAATTCAGTGCCCTCGGGGCAGTAGTAGCCCGGGCTACAGGTAAAGCCGCTGTAGTCAACTGTTCCAGCAGTACAGTAATAACCCCCTGGACAAGGAGTACATACCGCCTGACCTGAAAAAATGGGGGAAAACACATGGGAGTTAACCCTTTCAACACTAAGTAACACTCTTGAAGAAGCTGCCGGTTCAGGGTCTGCATTGTTTTCTTAAAGGGTACGTCTGACATGAACCAGTCTACTCGCAAATATGGGTAGTTTAAAAAATACTGGTATAAATTAGCAAACAGTGTAGATCCAGATAAGAGGGCTCCTATAAGGAGCCGTTTGATCTTGGTCTACACTGTTTGCAAATGTATTGAGTATATTTTAAACAACCCATAATTCCAAGTAGACTTGTGTTGAAAGTCAGATAAGAAGAGGACATTCTAATAAAGGTTAAGGTCTGGTGGAAGGATGGACATAAGGTCGAACTTCGATATCTCTACTCATTTAAGTCAAACATACTCGTTTTTCAAAGTTAAAACGTGGCTCAGCCACGTTTTAACTTTGAAATATGGTTATGTTCGAATGAACCGAGCATGAAATAATGCAGTTCATGTGTCGAACTATCAAGATATCCAAGTTTGACTGTATCTAGGTTGAGCACTGCTAGATCTAGACTCGACTCTACCTGTAATGTTAGCATAGGTTCCTGCAGGACAGGTGGTTGGTGTTGTTGAGTTGACTGGACAATAGTTCCCTACTGGACACTCTGCTCCTGTTCCCGTGTGTGTTCCTCCGCTGACTGGTGCTGCAACGCTAACACCTGTTGTGCAGTAATGGCCGGCTGTACATGTCCCAGTTGGAGCTGACAGACCTGGGGTTTCACAGTACCACCCACCTTAAAACAAAAATACAGTTAACCCATTACTCCATAAATACGCCTTTTTACACCTTAACTTTATTCCTCCGCAGAAGAAATATTTCAAATTTATGCATTAATAAATATTATGTAGCACAAGAAATATTTTCTTTATTCTAGCAGACGATAGCTTAAAGGAGGCTGAAAGTAAAGCAGAATGCGCCTTCAGGCGCATTCTGCTTTACTTTCAACCTGTTTAAGTTGTCACCTGTCTTCAAAGCTAGAATCAGGCTATGGGGTAATGGGTTAAAATGATATCTAAACTCACTCAACCCATTACTCCATTCATACACCTATTTACGCCTCTAGTTTATTCATCCACTGAAGTAAAGAGTTCTAATTTATACAGTTCTGAATATGTACCATGAGAAATATTTCCTATATCGTAGTAGATAGTAGCTTAAATCAGGCTGAAAGTAAAGCAGAATGCACCTAAAGGCGCATTCTGCTTTACTTTCAACCAGCTTTAAGTGGTCACCTGTCTTCATATAAAAACACCAGGCTATCGGGAAAAGGGTTTACTCCTTCAACACTAAGTAAAATAACTTGTGGGTTATTAGGTTCCCTCGTGGATCATTTCAGTTACTAAAACACAAACCAGTCTACATGGAATTCTGGGTAGTTTAATAAATACTGCTCTATATCAGCAAACAGTGTAGACCCAGATCAGAAGGCTCCTAGAATCTGATCTGGGTCTACACTGTCTGTAAATGTAATGAGTATAATTTCAACAGGTCCATGAGGTTGAAAGAGTTCAGTCGAAATTACCTGTATTTCTTCAGTTAACTTTCGATTATTTGTTATAGCTTAAGTCAAACTAACCATATTTTAAAGTAAATAAAAAAAATTGGCTCATCAACGAACAATTTCAGCATTTGACAGTAAAGTGTAATAATCCTTATCCTTCTAAGCTTAACTTTGCTAAAATTTGCAAACAGCTTGGATATCAGACGCCATGTTATGCAGCGTCTGATCTGGATCCGAACTGTTTGCCACTCATTTTCAACTTTACTTTACTTCAAAACAGCAGACAATATATTTGAAGCAGACAACAATTCAGCATGATAAGGGTTAAAAGGGTTAGAATAGGAAATGGTTGTACCTGTGCAGGCTGTACATTGCGAGGCCAGGTACAGACCCTGAGAGGCCCCAAATGTCCCTGCTGCACAGGGAGGTTGTGTCGCTCCTGTCCCTGCTGCACAATAGTGACCCTGCAATAACGGTTTATATATTTGTACAGTCAATCATGTATTTACCCTATAGCATGACTTATTTTAACTCTTTGCATGCTAGAAATTTTTTTCGTCTGCAACAATTGTCGTTTGCTACTGTTCCCAAATGAGAATTTTCAAAATTTCTTTTAAATTCAGTGTCAGAATGACAAACAGTTTGGATCCTGATGATCCTTTAAGCGGCATTTCATCTGGATCCAAACTGTTTGCGAAGGTAATCACTGTAGCAGATATATCCGCCGCTAGCATGTAAAGAGTTAATAAACATTCAGAGTTCCAGGTACAAGAGAGTAAACTAATCCAACATTCTCTTTTTCAAGACAGCTTCAAATCATATGATGTTACTACTCATTAGAATCCTCTAGAGAGACGATTCTAATTAGTAGTGACACCATAGGGTTTAATACAAAAATAACGAATTTAGTTTTTGAAATACTCCCCTTATCTGGAGCCAGTAGATCTCCAAACAAGGGATGCATCTCAAAAACTGACATCTTATTGTCTGCTAAGGTGTGACTTCTCATTAGAATCATTTCTTCGTGACAATTCTAATGAGTAGTCACACCTTAGGGTTTGTTGAAACAAAATGGAGAAATTGTTGAAAACATGCTTTACTTTCAACCTGATTTAATAGTTGATGATGTGTCTCCAAACGAGAAACAGGCTAATTTGGTAATTGGTTAAGTATGTTGAAACTTACTACTGGACAAATGTCTGCTCTATCTTTGTTGATGCAATAGTATCCCGCTGGACACTGATCACAGGCAGCCTTGCCTGTATCATTGGCGTACGATCCATCAGCACATGGTGTCGGTGCGTTGGATCCTGTCGGACACTCGTTCCCAGCTGGGCAGATATTGCCAGTGGTGCCATCTGTTGGAGTGCTGCTATTGGCTTTTGATGTGCAGTAGTAGCCTGCCATACATTGGCCGACTGGGGCTGTGAGTTGTACAGTGTCGCAGTACTGGCCTACAAACACACAATATACCAATTACCCCATAAGTACATGTACATAGAGGATCTTGTATGAGTGCTCATTATCCATCAGTTTTAATAAACGAGTTGACTTAAATAATATGACGCGAGCCTTGGCGAGCGTCATATTCATTTTAGTCAACGAGTTTATTAAAAATGATAAATAATGAGCACGAATGTGAGATTCTATTTATCATATAACCAGTTTAAGCACCTATAAAATTAATTGAAGCCGTAGTTTGTAGACCCTCCGCTATATAGAATTTCCGCCAAAACGGTACGTTGTTTACGTTAATGTCATAGTAAATGATGTCATCTGGCGTCCTGCTAAATGTAGCGCTTGTGGATGAATAAGTTATAAAAAACGATATTCCACTAGTGGATTACTATATTTATACAATCGTTTTATGCAACTCCACGACAGCAAATTATGTGATAAAACTTCGTACTACACAAACGGTCGTAAGTCAAAACTTTAAAATACATCCAATTTCTTATTTCTTTATCTAATCCTGTCTTTCAAGACGATTCCAAAGAGATGTCACAAGACAGGATTAGATGAAGAAATTAATCATAATTGAGACTTTTATGAATCCCACTTACAGCAACATTTTTCGTCCGACGTTTTATGAAACAGGCCCCAGTTGCTTACCTGGTGAACAATCAACGCAGTCTGATACGTCTTCTTTACCAGTGACATTGAGGAAGGTTCCAGCTGGGCAGTCCACAGGGGTTCCCGTGCCATTTGGACAGTAATGACCAACGGTACATACGTCACCATAGCTCTGACCCACAGGATTTGGCACTTCTGACCGGCCAGAGCAGTAGTATCCTGCAAACGAGAAGACACAGAGGTACATGTCTCATCCAGGGCAGTATTTCAACAAAAGTTGTCAGAGAGACAACAAAGCTCGCCATTGGCACATTTAGAAACTTAAAAGCACACTCAAGGTCACCGAGGTCAAGCTTTTTGCCTGCATAGAAAGGTCTTGTCAATATACATATGAAAATTAAATATGAAGTTACACCTCAAGGGACATAGGAAATATAAGCGTTTTTCGAAACCTAAACACAGATTTCTAATCCTTAAACTTTGGATCTAAGTTCAAGGTCAGCTCACAGGGGTCCAAATTTTTCTGTGCATGGAAAGGTCTTGTCCATATACACACACATACCAACTATGAAAGCAATACCTCAAGGGACATAGAAGTTATAGACATTTTTCAATACCTAAACACAGATTTCGAAACCTAAACGCGGACCCTAAGATCAAGGTCAAGGTCACAGGGGTCCAAATTTTTCTGTGCATGGAAAGGTCTTGTCCATATACTAACACATACCAACTATGAATGCAATACCTCAAGAGACATAGAAGTTATAGGCATTTTTCGAAACCTAAACACAGATTTCGAAACCTAAACGCGGGCCCTAAGTTCAAGGTCAAAATCACAAGGGTCCAAATTTTTCTGTGCATGGAAAGGTCTTGTCCATATACACACACATACCAACTATGAATGCAATACCTCAAGAGACATAGAAGTTATAGGCATTTTTCGAAATCTAAACACAGATTTCGAAACCTAAACGCGGACCCTAAGTTCGAGGTCAAGGTCACAGGGGCCCAAATTTTTCTGTGCATGGAAAGGTCTAGTCCATACACACACACATACCAACTATGAATGCAATACCTCAAGAGACATAGAAGTTATAGGCATTTTTCAAAACCTAAACCCAGATTTCGAAACCTAAACGCGGGCACTAAGTTCAAGGTCAAGGTCACAGGGGTCCAAATTTTTCTGTGCATGGAAAGGTCTTGTCCATATACATACACATACCAACTATGAAAGCAATACCTCAAGGGACATAGAAGTTATAGGCATTTTTCAAAACCTAAACACAGATTTCGAAACCTCAACGCGGACCCTAAGTTCAAGGTCAAGGTCACAAGGGTCCAACGATGACAACTTCACCGGGGGTATTGCAATAGCTCGTCATGTACTTCCTACAGGCGAGCTAAAAACTGAAATCTTTATTTCTGAATTAAACCCTATGGTGTGACTACTCATTAGAATCGTCTCAAAATGAGATTCTAATGAGTAGTCACACCGTAGGAGTTGGTGCTGATATAAGTGAAAGGTTTTTTGGAATCGTTAAATTTACTCCCTCTTATCCGAAGTCCTGCTCATCACACGAAAGAAGAGCTCAATATAGTGGGAGTATTTCCCTTCAGGTGATACATGTGGATTGGGACTGGTCCAAGGAAACAACAAGTATCAAAGCTTTGTAGTGAGCAGTTTTGATGCTAGACGAAAAAGTAAAATCTAGTTAACCAAGACATAGCCCATTTAAAATATTCCAAAAAATAGGTCAAGGTCAAGGTAAAACCAAGGTTGGATTATTTGAGTAGATAAGTAATGGTCAAAGGTAACAAAGATGAAAATATCAAAGTATTGTAGTAAGTGGAATTGACACGAGACAAAATGGTAAAATCAGGTTAACATCATACGCCCAGACAGACAGAACAGTCACTTTATGACTCCCTCATCTATAGATGCCAGGTGCATTAACCCATTACCCCATATATATACGTCTTTTTATTTAATTTATTCCTCCACTGAAGAAAATAGTTCAAGTTTATACAGTCTTCAATAAGTATCAAAAGAAATATTCTAGTAGATGGTACAGTACAAGTCTCGCAATGTTTAAAGAATCCGCGGTCCGTCGCAATTTCAGCGACCGCGGACGGGCGTATTTGTCTGTCATGATATTTGAGGTATTCCGCAGTCCATCGCGGATAGTGGTGGGTCCGTGATGGTGTTTCACCGGGGTTCTCGCCGCCGGACGCGATCGTTATCACCGCGGATCGTGGTGATATCGTCACGGACCGCGGTGCACCACTGCGGATCGCGCTGGTCCTTACCTGGATTGATATTTTGTTTCCGTGGTTAATTTCCACAGCCTATTTGCTCCTATATTGCGCACAATAAAAGGTGTTCAATATATGAAATAAATCATTCGAAAAAAGTTCATTGTGGCTTATTTCCAACCGAAACCGTTCTGCATTCGACAAGCATCTATTTGTTTGGCGTGTTTGATTTATGTTTACAGAACCTGATTGTGAATTGTCTGGTTCTGTTCGGAAAAATACGATGTGCAATATTCGAGTCTATTTTCTACTTAAGTGTTGCCAAAAATTTATTTCTGATAAAGAAACACGGTACAACCGATTATCCAAAAGCAAAAACAGCCTTTATGATGTTTCAACTTTGCATACACGCGTGTGCCATTTTGGCTCTATATATAGTAAAGTTCCACTTTTAACCCTTTCATGATCAAATTATTTGGGAGAATTTTACCCCTTCATCGCTTTATTGTCGTCTGCTTCAATGTTGTTTTTTCTGCAATACACATTTCAAAGATATATTTAATGTTGTATGACCTTATAAATGTCGATACGACAGTCAAACTGTGTGGGTCCTAATTACGTCTGATCAGGCCCCAACTAGTTACAAACGCGCTTTAAAGCGTCATTGAGAGTGAAAGGGTTATAAGTAAATCGATTTTACGGTTTCAATTTCACATCAGTCTAAATACTAGTATCATAAATCTCCTGAAAACTATTCCCAAAATCTATGAGTCCGCATTAGTCTTCTATGATTCCTGTGTAGATTAGCCTACATAATTATCAGACTGGCAGACGAAATAACTTTGAGGGTGTATTATGTCATAGTGGGAATCATTTATAATGGAAGTGAAAGGATTAAAGAATAATTATTAATTATTCTAAACTCAAAATACGTCACTCTAACGCAAACATTCTTTCTTTTTAAACGGATATTTCTTAATTTAAATGCCCACTAGTCTTAAATACCAGACGCTTCAAATAAAAGCAATATCAAGACAATACTGAATCTTAAAATGTCTATTTTAAACACTGCATGCAATCGAATTATACTGTGGAGAAATGTTATTCTTTCCCAATAAACGCGTTTACGCTAAAACAAGTATTTCAATTGCAAACAAATTGGAGCAAGATTAGACGCCGGGTTACCCGGCGTCTGATTAGGCTCCAAACTGTTTGTCACTCAGATAAAAATATGTAGACATATTTATAACAAAGTTGTCATTACATGTATATGCATTCAAGTGTTTTGCGTTCGCGTTTCGTTTGCGTTTAAACGGGAAAGTATAAACGTTTTCTCCATTGTAAATGTAACAGATTTTGGTCGTTTACAAACATACTAAAAACTCGGAACATCGAATCCTGTTACCATACAAAAACCCGGACTAGAGAGATTCTTAAGCAGTTTATTGGTGGTGGGGTTTAAAAACAACATTTTAAACAGTTTTTATTGAATGGCGTTTTAAAAATGTGGCAACTAAATGCAGGATGGCTTTAAGACAGGTAGCAGCTAATTGCAGATGAGCAGTAATTTAGCAAGCTCTGTTGTACTGTTGCGATCAACCACCTGCCTTAATGACTATTTAAGCCTGTTATTGTATCCTTTGTAAGCAAATAGAATAAATATATTTCGGACGGAAAATTGATTTCGCCGGTTGCCGGTTACACACATGGGAAACTGAAGGAGCTTCCTGCCTTACTTTCACCTTTATGTAAGCAGTAACCTGTCCTAAACACCTAATAATTAACACAGTTTTAAGGGGGGAGGGAAGAGAGAAAGAAATAACTGTTTTAGTAGCATATTCATAAAGCCTAATAAATGCAGGTGAATTTGACATTCGCTGCAGACAGTGGAAAATACGTTATTTTTCCACGTTTAAACGCAAACGAAACGCAATCGCAAGGCACTAAAACGTAGAAAATGTCAAGTTCTACATAATTCTAACAATTCCTTTTTATCTGAGTGGCAAACAGTTTGGAGCCTGATCAGACGCTGGGTAACCCAGCCTCTGATCTGACTCCAAACTGTTTGCAATTGAAATAAACGTTTTAGCGTAAACGCGTTTATTGGGAAATAATAATACATTCCCCACTGTGTACGTCCTCACAAAAAGGAGCCGATGGTGACTGGAGCTGCAAGGATCACATGACTTTGGGCGGCCGCACAACCTTCTTATAGCATAATCCCTTAGCCTGCCGAGTGTAGCGTCTTTAATATTTGCAAACAGTTCGGATCCTACAGAAGACCGTAACTCCTAGTAAGAGTTAAACCTGACTAACTCTTATTTTCTGTTTTTCTTCAGCGAAATTAAGCAACGAATCTTATTTCAGTTATTTCACAAACATTTTAGAAGCGGGTGATAATTCAGCATAATGAGGGCCAAAAGTAAGTGTCAAACATTAAAACAACGCTTTGGGTGTTCTTCACCGGAAACGACGACCCTGGCGTTCCAGCGCAGGGGGTTAGATAACAAAACCCGACAATCAAAAATAAAAGCGCCGCCTTCAATCAACAAGATGTTACAGCTCAATGGCTCCGTGTCTTAAACAATTAGAATTGTTGGAAAACGACTGATTTTGCTGTCACCAGGCTTTCTACATTTTTTGTCATCTGCATTAAGTTACCCGTTATGCAAATTGGTGACAACTTAATGCCGAGCAATAGTCATGCGGAACATTTTGCAGACAGATGGCAGCTAATTGCAAATCGAAGGTCATTCAGAGCTATCTGCATTAATTCTCATCTGCATTAAGCTTCCACCGGTCTGTATATATAATTACTCATAATTTATAGTAAATTAAAGTTTTAAAAAGCCTAATTTCAACATCTCATTTTTTTTAAATCATGATTATGTGTGTACATGTATATGGTAGAATTTTAACTGAAAAGATGAGACTCAACCGTGATGAGTTGATAAAAAGGTAGAATTGGTTATCACATTAACCCTATCAAAGAGTACACTCGTCATTTCCTTGCACTGACAGTGTAACTGAGAAAAGTACACTTGTCGTGTGCTAACCGTGCAGACCAGGATCAGAGTGTTCATAAAGGAGTGCTCCGGTCCGGATCTGCACTGTTTATGAAAACAATTATTAACACATTCAACCCTATCGATGAGTATACTCGTTTTTTAAAACTAACTTCTATTGACACAATGGCAAATCGTCTGGACAGCATGTCGTTGATCTCGCGTTTTTTGTGCGATAAATGACTTTTTGTTCACGTGACTGTCTTTCCTTAACGGTCTTCTATGTTCTGATGGAGGGAACAGCACCATGACGATGGATCAGCAAGGAATGAATCAGACGGTGCAGAAATGACCAAATCGAATGCCCAAATTCTTGCAAACAGTGTAGACTCGGCTGTCGTACTACAAGTCCCATACTGTTGTTTTAATACAAAAGCGCCTGTGATACAACAGCACTTGGAAAATTAATAAATAATACATATAAACAAACCTTGATAACTATGAAGACCCAGATCAGGGGGATCCTAGATCCCTCTGATCAGTATCTATCCCGTTTAAGGATACGATCACATCGTTATTGGTTCACACATTCAATTGTATCTACGAGTATATATATGCATTCGTCACTTACTAACAGTGTTACCTATGAAAGTATACTTGTCGAATGCTAAGCATGTACATGTAGATCCAGATCAGAGGTTTCTTCGAGTCCTCTGATCAGGATCTACACCGTTTAAGGATATGACCACATATCGTAATTACGTCACACACTTAATCCTATCGACGAATATACTAGTCACTTTCTAACAGTTTACCTATGACAAGTGCACTTGTCGTATGCTTAACAGTAAGCATGTAAACCCAGACCAGAGGACTCCTTGTATCTCTGATCAGGATCTGCACCGTTCAATGTACAGAGATGATGGTTGAGTAGTGCAAACGGATTTTTTAAATTTATGATTGATGGCACCCCACACAAATGTCATAGCTCAGGTGTGAAAGTGATACGCATATCACCATAATATATGCCTTTTTGTCGAGAGAAGAAAAATGAAGAGGCAAAATACTTCTTTAAGTTATGTAACATCAAAGTTTTTATCAAGTTAACTTATTGATGTGTCAATTAGGCTTTCGTGACCTTCCAGTTTCCAACTAATACCTTCTTTTTCGACCAATCATATGACTCAGATTATTGTAAATGATTTCGTTTAACTCCGCCCCCAATTAGAAAGCCAATCATAAAAAATAACGATTTTAACACTGTATGCCATAAATCGCCTTGACAGCGTTAGTCTAGGCACGTGATTCACTTAATCGGGGCACTCAATGGGGAAATGTGGCAGATAACGAGTGACACTGAGAGACAGCAATAACGAAGTACTTACATAATTAATTTGATTGATTTTTCTTATCTGTATGGATGTAAGATCTATCTCTATACGTATTATGTACATTGTAAGCATGGAGAAATGTGTAATGTCTCCATGATTGTAAGCGATCATCTCAAAACCAGATAATACATTTTAATTTTAAATGTCATCAACATTATAGTTATTTAGAATGAAAGTAAACGAAAAGTTGTTTAAAAATTTCTAGTAGATTCTTATCATACACTGAGTTACAGTCACTAGATAAGTATCTACAACGTTAATTACCACATTTATAAAACAATATTTTCCAATATATGTATATGACTGATGAAGACTTTGTTGACTCTTTTAAATCAATAATATAATCTAGTTTTAAAACGTAGTTTGCAAAAGAACGCGAAACCACCTGTTTGTCTTTTTAAAATGTTCACATATGGATTGAAGATGACAGTAGACATTCAGAATTCCACAGTTACAGTATCGCAGATCCAATATGGTGTTTACAGACACGGGTCGTCAGAGATAAATAAAAAAAAAGTAATATACCAAGTTAAAGTCTACTTTCAGTCCGAATGACCACTCAGCCGACTGTACATATATATGTTTGCTATTTGTATAAATTTCTTTATGTATTTGATTGCCGAGAGAGAGAGTATGTATAATGGTTATGGAGTCAACTGTACACATACTCTCTCTCCCTCCCTCGCGCTCTATTATCTCTCTTTCTCTCTCTCTCTCTCTCTCTCGCTCTATTTCTCTCTTTTCTCTCTCTCTCTTTTTATTTCTCCCTCTCTCTGGCTCACTAATGCCCGCTCTCGAAAAAGAATTTGTATTTGTTAAACTATAGGGGAAGGACCGTCTCTAAGTTGGTAGAACTTGTGGTCCAACCCCATTTTATGTATATAATTGAAATAAAATCAGGACTGCAACTTATCCGGATTTTTTCTAAATCTTCGGATATTCTTTCTAGTATGTGGTAGCTCAAAGCAGGCTGAAAGTAAAGAAGAATGCGCCTTAAGGCGCATTCTGTTTTACCTTCAACCTACTTTAAGCAGCCACGTGGCAACACAACTAGAAACAGGCGATGGGGAACAGGAAAGATTTGTAAAATCGCACTTTAAGAATGCTTATTTGAAAATCTTAGGATTTTTATGTCAATTTATGGCAGCCCTGTAAAATATGTTTAAACTAAACTTATTTGATTGCCGTTTAGTATGCGATGTCATAAAAAGGGTAAATAGGGTTTACTTCTGTTTATGAAAAGAGACGAAAAAGTAAGCTCGGTCGAGTTAGTTGATATGTACATTTAATTCAATCATGCGACCGTATACAGTACTGACCGTTCGCTCTGAGACATTCCGGGAAGAAGCTCTAACAGCATATTATTTCCACATGAAAACAGCTGTCTGTCTGTCTGTCTGACTGACCCTCTGTCTGTTTACATGCATCTGTTTCTGTCTGTTTGTCTTTATTCACTCTTTCAGTCTGCTAGTCTACATGTATATATCTCTCTCTGTCTCTCTATCTATATATATATATATCCTCCATCCCTCCTCGCCCCCTCTCTCTCTCTCTCTCTCTCTCTATCTCTGTGTGTGTCTTGCTCTCTCTGTCTCTGTCTCTCTCTCTCATTTGCATATAAATAACACTGCCTTCTATAACTATCTATCATCTCAACTTTAACCTCGGCTAATGTAAAAAAGGATTACATTCCTCAGAAAAAATACAAACCCGTGTTTGACAGAGTTGATCGATCAAAAGTAAAAACTGTAGCAGCATAGTAGATTTTGAGACCAAAATCAATCGTGTAGATGCGTTTGGTCCTTATATCATTATTCAATCTACTATAAAACCTCTCTATAATGACCACTAAACTGAAGGCTAATTGACTGCATAAAAAGACGGGAAAGCTTGAAGCAAAATGAACGTAAACATGAAAGTTTCTGCAGAAACTTGTTTTACGTTCACCTTTCCTTAAGCATGCACTTGTTTTTAACACCTGCTAATTAACACAGTTTAGTGGTCGTGATAGAGAGGTTTTATTCTGTATCTTTAGCTACTTTTCTTAGGAGGAGGTACAAGTTTACGGGATTCAAAACAAATAATTATTTTCCCGAGTTTCACAACTCTTCCCCCCCTTTAATTCTCGTGTTGGTTCTAAACAATTATGACAGAATGCGCCAGACATTTTTAATCTCTACCCGTACGATATTCAATAAAACATAGAACCTAAAGAACCTGCTATCTAAAACCATTTAGTGGACGTTATAGAGAGGTTTTACTGTACTATTAGTTTCTCGTCTTCTAAGAAGACACACGTTTACGGGAATGAATTCAAATAATGGTTTTCCCGAGTTTCATAACTCTCCCCCGTTTTAACTCTCGTGTTGGGTCGAAACAATTATGACCGAATACGAGTGACATTTTTAATCTCTTTCCGTATGATTTTCAATAAACTTAGACAGTGAGCTAAAACACATTATACGTAGACTTTTTTTTAATCCTTTATCTTTTTTTTTTTGCAACCTGACTATAGACTTTAGTTTAACATAAAGAACCTGTTTCAGTTTCGGGGTTTAAGAGTAGGCTATTTACATGTATATTATATTTCATTATGAATTCGAAATATGACTGTATTCCAAAAAGGTTTCTACAGTTGAAAATGCACACGTGTATGAACAAGTAAGCTGTTGCATATCTTTTCTTGATAATTTTCACCTAAAGCGATTCAGCGACTCCAACTCATACAGGTAGCGTCCACGATGATGCCTCGCAATCCGCGATGATGCCATCGCAATCAGCGATGACTCCGCCGCGGAAATATCCCGTAGGGTAAATTTCTGTCCGCGGTGGACACACATTTTGTCCACGATGATCAAAAAAAATTGTCCGTGCTGGAAACCCGCGGACATTCAAAAGTGTCCGTGCTGGGAGCGCGGACTTTTTAAACATTGCGAGACTTGTACTGTAGCTTTATGCAGGCTGAAAGTAAAGCAGACTGCACCTTTAAAGGCGCATTCTGCTTTACTTTCAACCTGCTTTAAGTGGTCACATATCTTCAAAACTAGAAACATACTACATGTATGGGGTAAAGGGTTTCTCTGAATGCATAATGTGCGTTTGTGAGACCTACCTGCATGACATGTTCCTGACTCGGCTGTGAGTCCTGTACCTCCGCAGTAGAAGCCTGCAGTACAGTCTGTACAATCTGTGCTAGCTGCTAGACCTGAAGCTGTGCTAAATGTGCCCTGTGGACATCCCGTTGGTATACTACTTCCTGTGGGACAGTATCCACCAGGTGAGCATATGTTACCAGTGCTGCCATCTGTTGGGGTGGAGTTGTACGACCCTTGTGTGCAGTAGTAGCCCGCGTTACAATCACCTGTTGGCTCAATATTACCTAGAGGGGAAAATAGGAATAGTCAAGATTAACTGATTCTCCATCAAAGTAAAATTTAAAAGTTGACTTTGTTAAAAATTTGGAAACAGATCAGGTGCCACAATAATGCAGCATCTGATAAGAATCAGGAACGTAGATTATAAATATACGTTCCTGTAAGAATCAAAAGATGTTTAGCACTCATATTATTGTGTAGATCCTGATTAAAGGTCTGATCAGGGTTGACACTGTTTGTCATTTATGATTATATTGTTAAAATGCCCCTCTAAAATAGTCAAAATGGACTTGAGGTAATTGGAAACTTAAATTGCCCATTAAAACTTACAGGGGTGCTTTACCTGCTATGACTGATCACATATGTCTTTCAACTAGCAACAGGCTATGGGTATAGGGTTATGAAGCCATTGTTCAAAGTAAGAAATATTTTTTATTGTCTTCTATGACAAAGAATGCCAGGGCTGCCATTTCTCCATATTTTTCCGAAGATTTTTATCCTTGCAGAATGAGTAGCTTAATGCAGGCTGAAAGTAAATCAGAATGCGCCTTAAGGCGCATTCTGCTTTTTTTTCAACCTGCTTTAACCCTTTTGCAGTTTATATCCTGATCAGACACTTGTTTTGATATTTCTTCAGTCATACTGCCTTATTTCTTAACTTAAATGACATTGCAGACAACAAAATTGAAGCAGACAACCATGAAACGGTGAAGGGGTAAAAATCTGACAAAATATTTGGTAGCGAAAGGATTAAGTTATCACGCTTGTAAAAATAGAAAATTTGGAAATCTTAGGATTTTTCAAGATCAACTTATGGCAGCCCTGGAATGCAAGGGAGACAACTCACCTTCACCTGCACAGTAAAAAAATAAATTTGGAAATCTTAGGGTTTTTTAAGATCAACTTATGGCAGGGGAGACAACTCACCTTCTCCAGCACAGTATTTGCCAGGGGAGCATGGGGCACACTGGGAGGAGTTTGTCAGCCCAGTCTGGTTGTTATAGGTGCCTGCAGGACACAGGAACTCAGTGGCTTCCTTGGTACCAGCAGGACAGTACGAGCCATTGGGACATATGGTGGGAACCGATACCCCTCTGTAACTACGGTAACGGCCAGAATAGTTGCCAGTCGTGGTGACATTTTCATCATCCAGGTTTTCAAAGTCACCTACACAACAGCAAAACAAAAGCTTGTTAGCAACCCTGCCCCCACTGAATATTTATGTTTATTGTATACCTTACTATAAATAGTTACATACTTTGCTCGATGACAATGCAATACGCCCTTGCTGAGCTGGCTAAAAACTGGATGCAGTCCAATAACCGGTTATTTGGACTGCATCCAGTTATTGGCCCGGGGGTAACAGAATTTATGAACTATAAATGTTAGCAACGTAACGTTCAAGATGGCCAACGTTCGATGAAGATGACTTCATTTGGTTTCTATAAGGGCTGTGCTTATGTAAACATTCAAACAATCTACATATTCGATGATTTTGAACCAGGTATACAATAAACAAGTCATTAAATGGGCAGGGCGGGCCGTCGTTGCTTATTGGCACTCGTTAGCCACATTGGCGCTTGGGCCAAGGCCCTCGTGCCAATATGAATAACCTGTGCCAATAAGCAACGACGGCCCGCCCTGGCTGTTTATTAACTTTATAATAAAACTCTGCTCATTATGAACATCTATGGTATCATCTGAACTATTATTGAATTAACCCTTTCCCCCCATAGAAACACCTGTTATCATATTTTATTTAACCTCTACTGAAGAAACTGATTTAAACAGCCATGAATATATATTATACATGTATCAAAAGAAATATTTTCTATATCCTAACAGATGATAGCTTAAAGCAGGCAGATATTAAAACAGAATGTATTGAATTAACCCTTTCCCCACATAAATGCCTTTTATCGCATTTAATTTAACCTCCACTGAAGAAACTAATTTAAACAGTCATGAATATGTATCAAAAGAAATATTTTCTATATACTAGAAGATCATAGCTTAAAGCAGGCAGAAAGTAAAACAGAATGTGCCTTGAGGCACATTCTGCTTTACTTTCAACCTGCTTTAAGTGGTCACCTGTCTTCAAAATTAGATACCAGCTATTGGGTAAAGGGTTAAGGAAACACTTCTCTAGGAAAGAGGACATATTCATGTCAAACATATCCTATATCGAAAATCTAGTTAACAAGACAATTGACCATTTGAAAAATTCTGTCAAAATTAGGTCAAAGTGAAGGTCAAAATGGTGGTTGGGTGATATCAGTTTATGTGAAAGGCAACAACTGTAAGTATTCAAATTGTTTCATTTTATACAGTCAGAAATAGATCTATGTACCTTAAGAAATATTTTCTATTATAGCAGATGGTAGCTTAAAGCAGGGTGAAAGTTAAGCAGAATGTGCCTTGAGGCACATTCTGCTTTACTTTCAACCTGCTTTAAGTGGTCACCTATCTACAAAACTAGAAATAGGCTATAGGGTAATGGGTTAACCTATTACCCCATACCCTCTTTCTAGTTATAAAGACCAGTATTTGGTAAAAGATTACGATTTTTTTCCGCAAACTCTGACTCACCAAAGGCTTTACAATAGGATCCTGCAGGACAAGTATCACAGTCGCCCTGAGCCCAATGTGGCTGGTAATCTCCCGATGGACAACCAGTCTGGTTGTGACTTCCCATGTAACAGAAGTGACCTGGACTGCACGCCAGATCTGTTGGCATAGACGTGCTCTGGCCTCCGGGACAGTAGTAGCCAATGGCGCATTGTGCAGTTGGTTCAGACATGCCATAGGACTGACAATACCAGCCAGCAGTACACTCTATACAGTCGCTGAGAGCCTGCCCGCCCGTCGTGTCTGAAATAGCAAAATGTACCAGTTACTGTTAGTGGTAATACATAGCAGCGAAGATGTTATGCTTTCAGATTAACCAATTAAAGCCTTTAGTGTCTACTCTATTAACCCATTATCCCATAAATACACTTTTTACACCTTTAATCTATTCCTCTTCTAAATAAAATAGTTTTATTTACAGTTATGAATATGTATGATGAGAAATATTTTCTATATTCAAGTAGATGGCAGCTTAAAGCAGGCTGAAAGTAAAGCAGAATGTGCCTTTAGGCACATTCTGCTTTACTTTCAACCTGCTTTAAGTGGTCACCTATTTTCAAAATCAGAATTTGTCTATGGGGTATTTGGTTAAAGGGGACAATGGCAAACAGTGTAGACCCTGATGACATGCCACATAACACAGTGTCTCATCAGGGTCTACACTGTTTGCTATTGCATATAAAATGTTCTGCTGTATGAAGAAACATCTTAGATCACCCTTGCTTATCTATAATGAAATCTTCCAGCAAGCACATAGGGAGAATTCATTGCAATACACAGGCATAAATGAGTTTTAAAACGATTTGTGCAAAAAATCTTATGCTTATTGCAAACAGTTTAGAGCCAGATCACCCAGCATCTGATCAGGCTCCAAACCAGTAGCTATTCAGGTTATAATTAATCTTCAATATCAAGGCTGTCGTAAGTTGATCATGAAAAATCCTAAGATTTCCAAATTTTCTATATTTCAAGCGTGATTACTTAAAGCAGGTTGATAGTAAAGCAGAATGCGCCTTAAGGCTTAAGGCGCATTCTGCTTTTCTTCTAACCCGCTTTAAGCTACCATCTGCTAGGATAGAAACCCTAAGATTTTGGAAAAATCCGGAGAAATGGCAGCCCTGCAATATTTCCAAACACTTGTCGTTTTCAATAGTTTCTTATAAGGCCTATGTAGTCAGTAAAAGTTAAGCAAATTGCCTTAAACACGATTAAATTATGTTATTTACTCAAATTAGCTATGGAGGACAGAGTTAATCCTTTACCCCATAAATTTCTTTCACCCCTGTAACTTATTTCTCCGAAATAGTTACAATTTATACAGTCATAATCATTAATTTGCAGCATAAGAAATACACATGTATTGTATATCTAAGAAGATAGTAGCTTAAAGCAGGTTGAAAGTAAAGCAGATTGAATTAGCTAATTCAACACATTTCGCTTTACTATCTGCTTTAAGTAGTCACCTGTCTTCAAAACTGGAAACATGCTATTTGGTTTAACCCATTACCTAATAGTGCCTGTTTCTAGTTTTGAAGATTGGTGACTACTTAAAGCAGGTTGAAAGTAAAGCAGAATGCGTCTTTATGCATATTCTGCTTCACTTTCATCCTGCTTTAAGCCACCATTTGCTAGAGGATAAAAACTTTTTTCTTAGCATATTTATGAATGTACTATTTTCTTCAGTGGAGGAATAATTTAGAGGTGTAAATAGGCGTATTTATGGGGTAATGGGTTAAGCATGCCCAAACTTATATAACTTACTTAGGAAGGTGCCAGGTGGACAGTCTTGTTCCGTTGTTGTTCCTGAGGGACAATAGTGACCCAGGCTGCAAGGGGTGGGGTTGGGTGTAGACTCACTGCCGTTACAGAACGAGCCTGCAGAACAGTTGCCTGTAGGAGTTAGCAGGTTAGCTGTGGCACAATACTGGCCCTTAGGACAGGGAATAGGGGCAACACTGCCCACTGGACAGTATTCACCTGAAATAAAAGAAAATATTCATTTGTATGACATCCATTTATCATATGCCTTCGTTTGATATCGAGCATTGCCGTGTGTATCTGCACAGTAAAATACAAGAGTCTGTATCAGCCACCTTGTATCAGCCACTTTGTATTTTACTCTGACGTCGCTTTCGATTTAGCGTGACGTCATTTACGTACATGTACAAGTGCCGGGTTATTCTCTGCGGCATACAAAAATTCTTGTTCTGCTTCAAATAACTAATAATGTTTGGATGTAAAATGATTTAAACAACTATTTAGTTGTTTCTGGTTTGTATTCAAGGCATATAATAAACACATCACTAGTTGAAAGTGTGCAACAGTGTTGTATTTAGCTCTAGACGTTTTTGGCTGCAACAACCTATCAGACTCACGCCAAGGCGCTCGTCAGATCAGCTATTTCTGCCAAAAACGTCTCGAGCTAAATACATCACTCTGTATCGCACTGTCAACTGGTAATGTGTATATACTATTCAACCTTGATAACTCACTTGATTCAATTCTCCCCCCTCCCGAGTTTCTTCAATTCCCAAAAGAGCATTCTGCTTTAGTTCCAGTTTAAACTGAGTCATGAGAATGCAACAGAAGACATATTTTCCAAATCCTAACAGATGGTACAATGTAGCTTAAAACAGGCTGAAAGTAAAGCAGAATGTGCTTTCTGCTTTACTTTCAATCTGGTTAAGTGGTTAACTATCTTCAAAACTAGAAACAGGCTATGGGGGTATGGGTTGATTGTTCTAAGACAATGGAAATACTTGTGCTCAACTACAGTAAAACCTCTCTATTACCACCACTAAACCGAAAGCTTATTTATCATATTAAAGACTGGTGACAGCTTAAAGCAAGGTGAAAGTAAAACAGAAAGCTCCTAAAGGAGCTTTCTGTTTTACTATCACCTTGCTTTGAGCAGTCACTTGTCATAAACGCCTAATACTAAACACAATTAAGTGGTCATAAATGAGAGGTTTTACTGTTTATCAGAGATATTGCTGTGTACCTGCTGAACATGGTCCTCCAGTATCATTTGCCAGATAGGATGGGCATTGAATATCGATTGTAAAGGTGTCGTTCCAAACTAAGGGAGAACTGTCAAATGCTCCACCTGAGCAGAAAAATCCTCCGTCACAATCGCCGACTGGTTCAGACAGGCCATCCAAATCACAGTATCTTCCAGCTGTAAACATAGAGTGTAGGGTCATCCAGATATACCAGTAGAGGCACTATACACTTACAATATCATTACAGACTAGAGTTCCAGATTCTATATAAAAGGGAGTAATTTAAAACTTAAATGGTTAATAAATATAACAATATTCCAGGGGGGGTTAAAAAAAAACTAAACAAACTTATTGCAATAATACAATGTACAGTATGTAGAAACTATCAATTTTGATTTTTTGAATTTATATCGTTTTTTAATCCATTACTCTATAAACACACATTTTACGCCTTTAATTCATTCCTCTACTGCAGAAAATAGTTTCAATTTATACAGATAACTGTCATGGGTATTCACATAGCAAAATTATATGGTCTAGTTCCTTGAGCAGACACTGCCCCTCACCGATTGACGAACATGAGCCTCCAGCCGATTTTGCGCGGGCGGACACAAGCCCTCCTCCCTCCGCGCGCCGAATTTGCGCGGGCAGGTAAAAGCCCCCCCCCCCCCCCCCCCCCCTGATTGGACAGATAATTAACTGATGTTTTGATAATATTTGTAGCAAAAAATGAAGTTTTTCTTTGGCTATAAATATTGCCTTGCTTGTTAGTAATAATTGGCCAATTATTTATTGTTTCATTTTAATCATGATACCTCGTAGGAAAAAGATAATGATGATAGATCTTATCATTTATATTGTCAACTTGATTACACAATAGTGACAAAATAATATAATCATTGCCTATTAGCAAATCTAACTGTCGGTAACACTTTATTGTCCTTATAATCATAAGTTAAAGGTGTTGGTTGTGTCTCATAATTCTCAAACATATCAAAGTTCTCAAACATTTGGGGTTAAAAGCATAATATATAAAGTGCAATTATGACAAAATAACACTTAAAACACATTTTGAAGTTTTAAATTTTGCACAATAACATATGTATCTTATACTGTGGGCTCGTGTCCACACGCACAAAACAGGCAAGAGGCTCATGTCTGCCCGCGCAAAATCGGCCGGGGACTCGTGGGGGGTGTTCATGTCCGCTTACCCCCCTTACCTCCCCCATCCAATCTCACCAGATATACATGAACTTCCAGTACTTGCCAGATAACTTTTATCCTAGTACAGGTATTACATTTAACCTCTCTTTAAGGTGAATGTAAAACAGAAAGCTCCTATAGGAGCTTTCTGTTTTACGTTCACTTTGCTTTAAGCTGTCACCTGTCTTTTAAACAATCAATTAGCCTTCTTTTTAATGGCCATTATAGAGAGGTTTTGCTGTAGTTGCAAGTACAAGTATCACTGAAGTCAGACTCTAAAATTATCAATTATTATTTATTCTCCATCTTATCCTGTCTTGTGACATCTCTTTGGAATCATCTTGAAAAGATTATTCCAAAGAGATGTCACAAGACAGGATTATATGGAGGAATAAAAAATTAGATGTATTTGAAAGTCTTGACTAAAGACTTTTTTCTGTTGCACATTTCATAAGTCGAAAGAACGCACAACCCCTGTGTGAAAAGAGTGCTATATAAATCTCGTATCATAATAATACATTTTTAATAATAAGTCCGGTCCAAATAGGATACTCACCTATGCATGCCTTGCAGTCAAATACATCATCAGCTCCAGTCACATTGTTGTATGTACCTTTAGGACATGGATTCTGGGTGCTAGACTGGGTGCCATTGGGACAATAATGACCTGAATCAAACAAATCATGTTTAACCCATTACCCCATAAATACGCCTGATTACACCTTGAATTTATTCCTCCACTGAAGAAAATAATTCCAATTTATACAGTCAAGAATATGTACGATGAGAAACAATTTAAGATATTAGCTTAAAGCAGGTTGAAAGTAAAGCAGAATGTGCCTTAAGGCAAATTCTATTTTACTTTAAACCTGCTTTAAGTGGTCACCTATCTTGATTACTGGAAACAGGCTAAGGGGTAATGGGTATCTCTTGCCATGCTGGGTAATTTTTTAGTCTGCAACAATTGTTGTCTACTATTGTTCTTAAAATAGTATTTTCAAAATTTCTTTTCAAAACAGGATCAGAGTGTCAAATGGTTTGGATTCTGATGAGATGCCACTTTATGTGGCTTCTCATCTGGATCCAAACTGTTTGCAAAGGTAATTACTGTGCAAGATATCCGCCACTAGCATGGTGAGAGTTAACCCTGTCCTCCATAGGCTGAAGTGAAAGCCATTTAACCTTCTCAGTGCTACTATAAGATGTTGATAAAAATCCTTAGATTTTCGAAGTTTTAAGCGTGATTTTAGTAATCTTATCTTTAACCCTTTGGCTGCCAGGTTCTACAACGCTAACATAATTATGCAAACAGTTTTGATTCAGATCAGACCCCGAGTAACACTGCGTCTAATCTGGATCTTAACTTTTTTGACACCAATGTCAATGCTTCCTCAATGCGAAGATTTTGGAAAAATCCGGAGAAATGGCAGCCCTACCTACTGTCTGTTAACTCATTAATATTTATGGTATTGTGTATATTTTCACTCAAATTGTGGAAAAATGTGTGTCTTCTGCACCATACCTTTAGGACAGACGGCGTCGGTGTAGTTGGTTGCCCCAGCAAGACAGTAGAAACCAGCTGGGCATGTTATACAAGCTTCAAGTCGTTCTTGGTCGCTGTATGTACCTGCTGCACAAGGTATGGGAGAAGTGGTTCCTGCCGGGCAGTAGTGCCCCACAGTGCATGGACCTATAAACCAAAATAAGCATTGGTACAGAAAAAACACCCTCTTTTATGATCACTTAATGGTGTTGATTATTAGGAGTATCAACCAGGTGAGTGCTTCAAGCAAGGTGAATGTAAAACAAAAAGCTCCTTTAGGAAGTAATCATCTTTCTTTAAAACTAGAAACAGGCTATTGGGTAATGGGTTAAGAATATTATATTCTTCAGCAAATTTGAGGCCTACCATGATTAAACTTTGATTAAAAGAGAATGTTGGACTTCAGCGAATTTTAAGTTACCCGTATCGAAATAAATCTTTTGAAAAACATGTTAAATCTACTTTATTGAGACTCAAATATGTGTAGGGCTCAAGCTACATACCTCCAGTTCCTGTGTTGTTATTTTCCGGGCTTGGGGTGTCTACGCCAGTTTGACAGTAATACCCAGCAGAACATTGTCCTGATGGGTTGGTGAGCCCAGACGCAGAACAGTAGTTACCACCTGTACATTGCTGACATTCAGAGTCTGCTTCCAGCATGGTAACATTGTTAAATGTTCCAGCTGCGCACCGTGAGTAGTTGAGGCCATTATTTCCGGGACAGAAGCCTCCACTAGGACATGGGTCAGCCCTGTCTTGGTTGGTACAATAGTAGCGAGCAGGGCAAGGGTCACAAACTGAAGCTAGTGTCGTATTCATAAAGGTACCTGAAGAATAAATAATATATATACAGTGCTCCCTCCCTACAATGGCCCTCCCAATAACAACTCCCTCCTTACAATGACTTGTCGCAGTTCCCTTAGCAGGACATGAATGTCCAACCTATATACAACTGCAATGTCGTCTGCTTAAAATTGTTGTCTGCTGTTCTCAAAATTACATAATGGACATTTTAACAGAAAAACACTAAATAGCCAGTGACAAACAGCTTGAATCCAGATCAGACGCTGCGTTACGCGGCGTCTGATCTGGATTCAAGCTGTTTGCAAATTTCCCTCCCTATAACGACTCCCTCCAAACAACGCACACAATTTGTGTGTCCCTATGGGTGTCGTTGTAGAGAGGGAGCGCTGTTGTCATTCCCAAACACCTTTAACTCTTTCACTGCCAAGTTTTATCGTCTGCCCTAACCCCCTTACCACCCAAATGTTGTCTTCAGATTAAGGACTGTTTTGACTGAAAAAATGTGGATACAAGTGTCAAGCAGTTTGGGTTCTGATCAGACACAGCGTTGCCTTTTGGGGCTGTTGGCAGTGAAAGAACTCTTCTCCCCACAGAAGCCTTTTAAGCACTTTAAAAATATCTCCCCACGGAAGAAAATAGTTCCAATTTAAACAGTAATGAATATGTATCATAAGAAATCTCATCTGGATCCAAAAGGTTTGTTTTAGTTATCACTAATAAACTCATAGTGTGCAGACATTGTGGAGAACTGTGCATGCACGTACATGTATCTCTTACTCCATAGATTTGTTCACATTTGAATTCCTCAACTGAAGAAAATAGTTTATACAGTAATGGTTACACAACATAATATGCATTGTATAATTTCTATATCCTGGTCGATAGTAGCTTAAATAAGATTGAAAGTAAAGCAGAATGCACCTTTCAACCTGCTTGAAGTGGTAACTGATCTTCAAAACTAGACACAGACTATGAAATAATGGGTTAACCCTTTCCCCATTTGAAGCGCCTTTTAGCGCATTTAATTTATTCCTCCGCTGAAAAAAGTATTTCCAATTCATTTAGTCATGAACATGACATGTACCATAAAACATTTTTTCTAAATTCTAGCAGATGGTAGCTTAAAGCAGTCTGAAAGTAAAGTAGAATTTGCCTTTTAAAAGGCACATTTTGCTTTACTTTCAACCTGCTTCAAATGACCCAATGTCTTCCAAACTTAGGAATAGGCTATGGAGTAAAGGGTTAAGTGGTCACCTGTCTTAAAAACTAGAAACATGCTTATATATCCCATTACCCCATAGCCTGTTTCTAGTTTTGAAAATAGTTGACCACTTAAAACAGGTTGAAAGAAAAGCAGAATGTGCCTTTAAGGCACATTCTGCTTTACTTTCAGCCTGCTTTAAGCTAACATCTGCTGAAATATAGAAAATATCTTTTTATCTAACTATTTATGACTGTTTAAATTGCAATAATTTTCTTCAGTTTAGAAATAAATTATAGGCGTAAAAAGTCGTACTTATGGGGTAATGGGTTAGATATGGAGTAAACTGTTACTGACCGTCTGGACATGGTATGGGTGCATTACTTCCCATAGGGCAGTAGTGACCAGCAGGACACACGTTACCAGTCACGCCATCTGTGGGGTTGCTTGTGCTCGCATTGGACGTACAGTAGTAGCCAGCATCACAATCACCTAGGCAACGGCAAAAACAAACAAAATAAATATGTTGTACAAGTCATACAAACAGAAAGAAAACAAAATAAATATCTTCTACAAGTAATAGAGTAAATATGTAAGGAAATGAAATGATAGATTTGTTAGAATATGAAATGATAGATTGTTATTTATTGCATAAATTTTTTTCATATATTGCTTATTGGACATACAGTAAACCTGTATAAGACCTCCACTTAACCCATTTCCCCATGAATGCCATTTTTTTAATTGCTCCGTCAAGGAAACCAGCTCCACTTTATACAATCATGAATATGTACTGCAGAAACATTTTCTATATCCTAGTAGATAGTAGCTTAAAGCAGGCTGAAAGTAAAGCAGAATGGGCCTTAAGGCGCATTCTGCTTTTCTTTCAACCTGCTTTAAATGGTCACCTTTTCAAAACTAGACACAGGCTATGGGGTAATGGGTTAAATCCTTAATTCACTACCATGAAATCCTTTGTATTAAATAAGTACATGATTTTTTATAACATTTACTGAAAACAGGATGAGAATAAAAATTGTTATCAAATGTCTTCATTACATGTTTTCAGTGTTTCAAAGAGATTACATGTATTAACTTATCTTCGAAGGTTGACTACAGTGTTGATTTCCTTACAGTATGGATCCTTATCAGACACTGCATAATACGTCTGTTAGGGATACAAACTGCTTGACACTAATTATCATGTTACTTAAGTCAATACATCTAAAATTTGAATTTGAGAGATAACAGGGGATAACAAATTTTTAAATTGTTGAATGGGTTCCCAGGCATAATTTATTAACCATAAGCTTTAACTCTTTCCTCCCTGAAACATTAAATGGAAAATTCCAGTTTCAATTTTAGTCTAGTCCGTTTCTGGCTTTTAAGGGTTGTTTTTGTCCATTTTCAGCATTATGACAAACAGTGAAGACCCTGATCAGAGGGCTCCTAGGAGCCCTCTGATCTGGGTCTTCACTGTTTGCATAGGACAAGTGTACTATTCACATGTACACTGTTTGAAAAGGACGCCTATATGCGGGACTAGGGTTCAAAGGGTTAACTTGCAGCAATGCTGTCTTTCAATTTCTAGAAAATTAGCCTGTTTTTCAGTTATAATTAGATTTGAACTGAAATTGTAATACAAAATTTAATGAAAAATAAACTTGATTGTAACTATTTTCAAGTATAAATAATCAAAGAAAGATGAAACTCCCAACAGACCAATGGATGGACAAAGGGATCAGCATACTCATACTGATCTCAAGAAACAAACTGTAAAAAGACAACACAAAACAATGAACAACTCTCTGTACTTTGACTGTCTTCTCTCTTTGGATTCAAAAGAAAAAAATGTGTTAAATGCGAAACACTTTGCCCCCTTTCTGATGGTTACTATGTGCATGTCCTGGGTCCAAGGTTATAAAGCTTTTGAGTTGAGTCTGAAGTCCTTTTCTCAAGCATTTGATTGGTCATATTTGAGCCTAGGCTCAAATCTGACCAATCAAATTGCTTGAGAACAAAGTCAGACTCAACTCAAACTCTTTATTACCTTGGAGCCTGGCATGAGTGAGGATGCACTGTGCCTGAGTGAGGATACATGCCAAATATGAAGTCTCCATCACATAGGTACAAATTCAGCGCCAATGTAAAATTCAGCCTATTTGACCTCTATATATGACCATGACCTTTTTCTGACACGACCCAACTTAAACAGAGCCAAAGAGCTTCTTGAGTCGAGTACACAGCCATGCCAAATATGAAGTACAAATGCAGTGTTATTGCTATGGTTAAACTCAGCCTTTCAGCCTACCTTAACATTTGTCTGACATATACTAAGTTCAAGTGCTTCTAAAACAGAGTGCACTTACCAAATATGAAATCTCTATCACATTAGTTCTAAGGTTATGGCAAAAGTTAAAGATGTGGACAGACAGACAAACCTAACAACCAAACACTTAGACAAACCAAAAGCAATATGTCCCCAATTTCAATCTCAAGGACATAAAACCAAGCACCAGTATAAATTTAAACAAGGTAAACCTGGGTCCAAGGTTATAAAACTTTTGAGTTGAGTCTGAAGCCATTCTCAAAACTTTGATCGGTCAGATTTGAGCCTAGGCTTGAGAACATTCTCAGACTCAACTCAAACTCTTTATAACCTTGGACTCTGTTGTACAGCAGTCACTAATTAACCCATTACCCCATAGCCTGTTTCTTGTTTTGAAGACAGGTGACCACTTAAAGCAGGTTAAAAGTAAAGCAGAATGTGCCTTAAGGCACATTCTGCTTTACTTTCAGCCTGCTTTAAGCTACAATTTGCTAAGATGTAGACACTATTTCTTATGGAACATATTCATAAATGTATAAATTGGAACTATATTCTTTTGTGGAGGAATAAATTAAAGGCGTAAAAAACGTATTTATGGGGTAATGGGTTAAAGGAGCATAGCATTTTCTTAACTCCTTGACACACCTTGAACTTTTAATGGCCAGTTCCAGACCCCAATCAAGTCTAATCAATTTGTAACTATTAACTTTTTAGGGTTGTTTTCTGGAATATATTGCAAAAAACAAAGTGTAGACCCAGATCCGAGGACTCCTTTATGATCCCTCTGATCTGGATCTACTCTGTTTGCATATGACAAATATACTCTTCACATGTACTGTTTCTTTAAATGATTAGTATACTCTTCACTAGGGTTGAATGTATAGTCGACAATCATAGTTTTCAATAAAGTCTAGTCCATTATTGGCTATTGAGGGTAATTTATTTGCAATAAATTATCAAATGACATACAGTGCAGACCCTGATCATAACGGAGCTCTCTAATCTGGGTCTACACTGTTAGTATAGGATAAGTGTACTCTTTCTAGATACACTGTTTATAGATAATGAGTATACTCATCACTTTACTTCAATGATCTACTGCAAGACAAAAGTAATGAGGTCATGGGGAAAGTTTTTTGTCCTGCATTTAGCTGCCACTTTTATATAAAGATGCAACATTCTTTTGAGTGATTTCTGTACAAAAATAATAATACATGTATAAGATAATAATAATAATGAAAAAAAAAATAAAAAAATGAGATAATCAAAAGTATGAGAAAATTTGCTGTCTTCAACGTTTATCACTATTCATAGTCTCAACTGTGCTGCATGTGATTCTGATGGTTAATATTTCTGTATAAACAATTCAACACATAACAGCACAGAAACATCACAATACAACACAACACAAAACTATCGCAATTAGTGTGACAAATAACAAAACACAACATTCAAAGCACATCAATTCTGTAACAAGGGGTATTATTTCTTACCATGCTAAGCCCAAATAGTCTTGGGTTTGCAGATATTTTGGACCAAAAACAGTTGCCCAGGGGCATTTAATTAGGACCTACCGGTATGCTGTTTTGCATTCACTTTGATACCTTTCTCATTTAACTCATTATCCCCTGAAACTTCCAATGGAAAATTCCAGTTTGCAATAAAGGATGGTCCATTTTAGACTATTTAGGGTTGTTTTTTGTAATAAATTGAAAAATGACAAACAGTGAAGTCCCTGATCAGAGGGCTCCTGCAGGAGCCCTCTGATCAGGGACTTCACTGTTTGCATAGGACAAGTGTACTCTTCACAGGTAAACATTTGGTAAACGATGCATATATGCGTCACTAGGGCTCAATGAGTTAAGGAGGACATAGAACTGACTACAATTTATTTTCCAGACAATTCAGTCATTTCAAAATAGTCTACTTGCAAAATGGGGCTGGAAGTGATAAACTCACATGTCTTCAAAACTAGAAACAGGCTATGAGGGAAGGGCTACATACCTATACTACTCAAAGTTTGCTAAGTTATGTAACCAAGGGTATACACCTTCAAAGGTACCAATGCATTGACCCTATCACTTTTTCACTGCATAACTTCCAACATATGTGTTCGATTCCTTCCATATTTGGAGATGTTTTTGCCAAAGGTTCATTTTACAGATTCTGATAATTGTTACACTTGTTCAGGTCATGTAGCGCGCAAAACCTGAGGAAATTTTCAAAATGTAAACATTTCTGAGATTTAACAAATTTTTTCGAATCCATCAAATTCTACAAGTTAATGTCCTTGGAGATGTTATTTGTTGGGAAAAACATTATTATACTGCAAAGTAAATTCCTTACTTTTCATTGGTCAACGAGCCGTAGACATAATCCCATGTACCCTGTGCGCTGACAGGGTACTTGGAAATGCAGCTGTTTTCATTGGCTGACAAGTCCCTGAGGCTTGCTTTGCAGAATAAAAGATGGCCGATTGCTCGACAGGATGGAGTGCATTCAATCGTGCATCCTCCGTTTTAAGTCCATTTCGGCTAAGAACCAATCGGTGTTTAGATCTTTCAACCGTCGCATTATTTCTGGGAAAGTTTGACGTCTAAATATACGAGTATGCACATTTTTCTAATGAATAACAACTTCAGAAACATGACGTCATTGCGCGCAACGTTATCTGCTTTGGCGCGATTTTGTTATAATTTACTACGAGCGCTGTGCATGACAAATTCCTAAATATTTCGTTTGAACAGTGAAAACTTTGCAGTATAATAAATTTGTTATACAGTTTCTTCACAGTGTACATGGGGATTTCTTCCCGGCTGGTAAAATCATGTAACCCTCGCCTAACGGCTCGGGCAACATGATTTACCTCAGCCGGGAAGAAATCCCCATGTACACTGTGAAGAAACTGTATAACTAATAATGTTTCACCTTTCAATGTTAATTATTACCCATAACTGAATTGTAAAACATGCTCATTAACTCATAAACACAATTTCTAACTTTTGCAGTTTTCTTTGAAAAAGTGTTATTTTATCTTTTACCAGTGCACCTGCATAAGAAATATACAGTAATTCACATTAGAGCATGTAGAATTGATCTAAAGCTACAACTCTTGAAAGTTTGGTTGAAATTGAACAAAACAGTTACTGTGGAAAGTTATGAAGTGAGAATGTGAACTGTGAGAAATGTGAGAATGCATTGGTTCCTATGGAGGTTATATACCTTTGGTGCTTAGAAAACTTTGATTAGTATATTAATTATATATTAATCAATAATAACATATTAAATATTCAGTAGTCATATGATAACAAGTAGGTTTTTCTGAGATATTTATTGGGCAAGATAATAATCATAATAAAATATTCATATAAGGAAGCTGGGGTGTGGTGGGGTGGTTTGAAAAGAAGTTTATAAATGGGGGTAATGGTCTAGTGGCAAAGCAAAATGACAAAAAAATGACAAAATGACCAACAACCTGAAAAAATATATCCATACACAGTGAAACCTATGTTAAGCAGCAACACAACTGGATGTACTGGTAGTCTTACAATAAAACAGAAGCTTTAATACGAGAGCACGGCATGCGGATTCCAACACGCATTTGTTATGTTATCCTAGGTATGGCCAATGTTAAATCTCCCTTTACAAATATATTGCTTTATGCAGCACTTGTGGCCTAAATTAAAAAATTTTCATAGAGTTATGAAACAAAAATTACAGCCAATCTCAGCTAACCAAATGTAATGAAAACAAACAGTATTTAATTAATTGTAAATGACAAGTATACTCTTTGCTAGAGTCAAATGCCCCCAGAGACCTTTCTACCTTGTCGTGGATCTGGGGCTTAATTGTCATAGAGGCAGGTTCCTGTTTATTTGACCGAGATTATCCCCTCGGTCAAGAGCTAAAAGTAAGGCAGGTCCGTGGTTTTTATCCTATGTGCTGCTTCACAAGGAATGAGATAAGCCAAATTCATCTTCCTGAAATCATCATCATTTCATCTTATAATCCTTCATCATTCATCAGCACTATATGACCTATTTTGTGTTGCAGTGCCATAAAACCGGACTCATCCAGTTAGATCCAGTCAAATGTTTGAAGCATTAAGCTTGCCAATACATCTTAATTGATTTGCTGCTGAACATATGTTCAATTGTACAGATACCAATATTGAAAATGTTTCTGAAAAGAACTTTGGCATGCATAATGTTGCATGCTATTTCAAAGCAACTACTATAAATAAGGTGCACTTCCTGTTTTTGCAGGTGTTATTCTTACAATCACTGCAAGCTTGAAAAATATCAAAAACAGTTTTATATCTTGTCAGATAATAACAGCTAGTTCTCTGTGCAGAACAAATATTGATATATAAATTAGTTAACCCTTTCCTCCACAGAGCGCCTCTACATGTACCCACAGGTAAACGGTGCGTTGGTCTACAACCCCCAAAACATCATCCAAATATCATAAAATATCATGAAATTCATTTTTGTAAATCAGCAAAAGTTTTGTATCATATGTTTTGGGGGTTGTTGACCAACGCACCGTTTACCAGTGCATATGTACCTACCTCTCAACATAAGTGCATCATATTAATAATCATTTATCGAAATTAGGTAGCAGTTAAAAACAAGATGAACATAAAGCTAAAAGCTCCAAAAGAGCTTTTTGCTTTATTTTCCTCATGCTTTAAGCAGAATCCGATCTTAAACACATTTGGATAAACATGTAGATGGTTTGCTCTTAACCCTTTCCCCAATAGAAGCGCCTTTTAGCGGATATGATTTATTCGTCCGCTGAAGAAAATAGTTCCAATTTAATCAGTAATGAATATGTATTATAGGGAATATTTTCTATATTATAGCAGATGATAGCTTAAAGCAGGCTGAAAGTAAAGCAGAATGCGCCCTAAGGCGCATTCTGCTTTACTTTCAACTTGCTTTAAGTAGTCACTTATCTTAAGTACTTGAAATAGGCTATCAGGTAAAGGGTTAAATGACTTTGGAAGAAAGAGTTCAGACATATTCTATTGCTTTTATGTACAATTACAGTGACACATATGATACATATGGAACATGTTACATTAAACAAACATAGAACATTGAGCAAGAACATTGGGAGGTCAAATGTTCTTCCAACATTAATTACAGCGCTCGATATAAAATGAAGAATAATTTACGCTAATGTTTAAAGTTAAGTGTACCTTAAGTAAGTATGAGCTATTGAGATTTAGATGTAGAACTACTGCAGGTACATTGGAGAAAACGTTATTCTTTCCCAATAAACGCGTTTATGCTAAAACTGTTATTTCCAATGCAAACAGTTAAGAGCCAGATCAGACGCCGGGTAACCCGGCGTCTGATATGGCTCCAAACTGTTTGCCACCAAGATTAACATGAATTATCAGAATTGTCCAAAAGTTGTACTTTTCTAACGTTTTAGTGTTTTGCGTTTGCATACGTTTGCGTTTAAACGGGAAAGAATAACGTTTTCTCCACTGTAATAGCTTGACTTCAGCAAGTTCCAGTTTGCAAGAGTTGATAGTATCTTTCACAAAAATATTTTTCCTTCATATTTTTTCACATCTTTTTTGACTTGCAAATACAATGTAGTTATTCTAATACATCAAAAATATAATAAAGGAAGCTTATAACTGAAAACCTGTCCACCATATTACAAAGAGAGTTTACCAGGAGATATAACAAAGTATAAAGAAAAATATAACCCTCCTCATGATTTTTTCTTAACCCATTAACCCATAAATACACCTTTTTACGCCTTTAATTTATTACTACATTTAAGAAAATAGGTAATCTATTACACAGTAATGAATATGTATCATAAGAAATATTTTCTATATTCGAGCAGATTAATATAGCTTAAAGCAGGCTGAAAGTAAAGCAGAATGTGCCTTAAGGCGCATTCAGCTTTACTTTCAACCTGCTTTAAGTGGTCACCAATCTTTAAAACTAGAAACAGGCTATGGGGTAATGGGCTTACCTATAACTCTTTGCATGCTGGGTAAATTTTTTGTCTGCAACAATAATTGCCGTCTGCTACTGTTTTAAAAATGGAATTTTTCAAAATTTCTTTTCAAAACACGGTCAGAGGTTAAATCAATATAAGTATGCTTTTAGCATGAGAAAGGTTGATCAACACATTATTTTTTACCAGATAATGTAGAAGATTTATATTTATGGTAAAGCTTTATGGAAATTGTACCCCTTACTCTTCTATTCCATCTGCATAAAAAAGCAATTATGGGCTTAAAATTACGGGAAATGATGGACATTGCAAAGCATTATTGGAAGTTATGGATATTGCAAAGAGTATTTCAAAGTTATGGATATTGCAAAAAGTAATGGGATGTTATGTATATTGTCTTTTAATTTGAAGATAATTATGGGAAGTTAAAAATCAATTGAAAATAAATATGGGAAGACATGGATATTGCAAATAATTATGGGAAGACATGGATATTGCAAATAATTATGGGAAGACATGGATATTGCAAATAATTATGGGAAGACATGGATATTGCAAATAATTATGGGAAGACATGGATATTGCAAATAATTATGGGAAGACATGGATATTGCAAATAATTATGGGAAGACATGGATATTGCAAATAAATATGGGAATACATGGATATTGCAAATAAATATGGGAAGACATGGATATTGCAAATAATTATGGGAAGACATGGATATTGCAAATAATTATGGGAAGACATGGATATTGCAAAAGTAATGGGAAGTTATGGATATTGAAGATAATTATGGGAAGTTATGGATTAATTGAAAATAAATATGGGAAGACATGGAAACTGCAAATAAATATGGGAAGACATGGAAACTGCAAATAAATATGGGAAGACATGGATATTGAAAAGAATCATGAAGCTATAGAAATTGTAAAGAATTGTTATTATTCTTATGGATATTGCAAAGAATTTTGAAGGTTATGGGTATTGCAAAGAATTGTGGGAAATCTGCAAATAACAAAACAACTATTCACCAATATTATTAACTATTAGAGAGGTTTGTCAGAGAATATTATGGGAATATCAGATACCAGTTCAACAGTTCTATTTACCATATCAAGTAGAGAGTTTGTAACATGATACCATATACCATAAACAGTAATAACCTGTGCTAAGCAGTAACAATTAAACACTAAGTAACTCTTGTGGGTTATTCAGCTCCCTTGTGGATATTTTAATCTACCAATACATAAACCAGTCTACTTGAAATTCTCGATAGTTTAACTAATACTACTCTAAATTAGCCGTCAGTGTAGACCCTGATCAGAGGGTTCCTATAGGAGCCCTCTGACCTGGGTCTACACTGTTTGAAAATGTCATGAGTGCATTTTAAACAGGTCCATGGTGTTGAAAACTCATTCTTCCCTGAACCTTTAAATGGAAATTAGCCAGAAAATGTTTGTTTTTTTTCTCAGTTTTCTCCCTCTTTTCTAGATCCCTAATGCCTCTATATAGCAATCTCAATTCAACTTCAAACAATGTCCACTGAGCACAGGCTATACTGTTTCTTAAAGAATAGTTGAAAGGACAGTTCCATGCACCATACAGTGAATGGGGGTAGTTTATTATTGGTAACACACATAAGTGATACTCCCAATCCAAACCAGCTACACTAAAACTTGTACAGTACAACCTCTCTAATACCACCACTAAATCATGTTAACTATTTGGTGCTTAACACAGGAGTCACAGGTGGCTGCAAGCAATTGGCCCCTTATTATGTGTACCTGTGCCATAAAACCGAACTCAATCAATGCTTAAAGCAAGGTGAAAGTAAAACAGAAAGGTTTACAATATACTTGCTTTAAGCTGCCACATATCTTTCATATAATCAATTACCGGTAGCCGTCTTAGTGATCGTAATAGAGGGGGTTTACTGTATAACAGCCACTCAGTAAAGAAACATGGTGTTTTCTAAAGGCAAATCACCGATCTCTGACGCTATTACCTTATGTCTATTAAAGTGGACATTGGCAAACAGTGCAGACCCTGGTGAGACGTCACATTATATGGCGTCTCATCAAGGTTTTCACTGTTTGCTATTGCATATGAAATGTTCTGCTGTATGGAAAAACATTGCAGCACCCTTAGATCACCCTCGTTCATCTATAATGAAATGATGTATAATAAAATGTCAAACAGTGCAGACCCTAATCAAATGGCTCTTATATGCATAATGGAGCCCTTTGACCTGCATATACATTGCTTGCATAGTACAAAACTACCCTTCATAGGTACACTGTTTGTAAAGGATGCTTATACACATCACTAGGATTTAATGCAAGATAAAATACAGAGAGCGAGCTTTCTCGTTACTTTTACTAATTGGAATTACATTTTTGAAAACGGTGTTTTTATAGATTAGATAGCTTGGATAAGAGCTTTCTGCATTTTCTTCATGCATAATATGCTGTCATCTTTATCTACGACTTCCAATATGTACTGAGTGGCTACTGTATACAAGTTTTAACGTATCAATTAAGAGGAACAGAGTGAAACAAACAGCCTCTGAATATACAATATACTTGTCATTACCCACTATGCCACCGCCTGTCAAAAACAGTACATCAGTGCATTGAAAGAACCATAAATATAAAATATCTAAGCTGAAATACAATACATTGTATTTAACCCATTCTCCCATAAATATGCCTTTTTTTATCTAAAATTTATTCCTCAAGGCGCATTCTGCTTTACTTTCAACCTGTTTCAAGTGGTCACATGTCTTTAATACTAGAAACAGGCAATGGGGTAATGGGTTAAATATCTAAGCTGAAAATCAATACATTGTATTAAAACTAAACAGGACTCTCACTGACAACCAAAATTTAGATGGCCCTTTACTCCATAGATATGCATTTTTACCCATTTTATTTAAATCTCAATTGAAGAAATAGTTCCAATATATACAGTCATAAACGTGTACCAAAAGAAATATGTTCTATATCCTAGCTTAAAGCATCCTGAAAGTAAAGCAGAATGCATCTTAAGGAACATTCTGTTTTACTTTTAAGCTGCTTTATGTGGTCACCTGTCTGCAAAACTACATACTATGGGGTAAAGGATTAAAATTGTCTGGTTTTTCTAGTAAAAGCATTTAACACTTGTTAACCCATTACCCCATAAATATGCCTTTTTATGCCTCTTATCAATTCCTCCCTCAACTGAAGAAAATAATTCCAATTTATATCTTCATAAATAAGCACTATCAGAAATATATTAGATATCAGTATGTAGCTTAAAACAGGTTGAAAGTAAAGCAGAATGCGCCTGCTTTAAGTGGTCGCCTGTCTTGAAAACTAGAAATAGGCTATTGGATAATGGGTTAAACTATTATATTTATTCATTCAAGTATATAAAAATTATCAAATATGGACATATTGGTAGATACCTTAACACATTAACCCCTGAATCGTTTAATAGACAAATCCAATTTCCTTTCTGTAATAAATTGCAAAATAACAAACAAGACAGACCCTGATCAGAGGGCTTCTAGAGGAGCCCTCTGATCTGGTTCTACAATGTTTGCATATACATATATAGGATATGCATACTCTTTATATGTATTCTGTTTGTAAAAGATGCAAAAACTTGGCATTCGGGGTGAATGAGTTAAAGCAGAGCTCCAGATAAGAGGGGGTAAACTGCACAAATCCAACATTTTCTTACTTATTTCAGCATCAAATCCTATGGTGTTACTATTCATTAGAATTGTCTCTTAGAGACGATTCTAATGAGTAGTGACACCATAGGGCTTAAAACAGAAATAAAGATTTTATTTTTTGAAATACCCCCCTTACCTATTTGAATCCAGTAGAATTGCCAGAATTAGATTTCTTGCCACAACAATAAGGCATTTATGTAATACTATTGTATACAGTGTAAAACAGGAACTTAACTACTTCACTGCCATATCGTCATCTGCTTGAAACAATTGGTGTTTGCATTTATTTATCAAATTTAAATTTTAGGTAGTTATATTGTAATGTGTGTCAAACAGATTGGTCCATTTTCAGACACTGCAAAATGCAATTTCTGATTAGAATCCTAACTGTTTGAAAATATTGAATAATACTCTTGGTAAGGCAGTAAAGGAGGAAAAACTGGAGTTAAATCTAGACTTTTCAAGACAGTTCATTAGAATCAGAGACGATTCTAATGATTAGTCACAAAATAGCGTTAAAATGGGTTCTAACGAGTAGTCACACTATAGGATTTGATGAAGAGTATATATTATGTAATACTCTTGTTATCAGGTTCTAGGCTTATACAGCTTTGAATTGAGTCTGAGATTGTTCTCAAGTTTTTGATTGGTCAGTTTTAAGCAGAATACTAATTTCTGACCAATCAAAATCTTGAGAAAGAATTCATCCCCTGCCTCTCAATGGTTTATAAGCATCAGGCCCGGAGTAACAATGACATCTGGGTCCAAGGTTATAAAGCTTTTGAGTTGAGTCTGAGATTGTTCTCACACATTTTGATTGGTCAGATTTGAGCTTTTGCTCAAATCTGACCAATCAAATGCTTGAGAATGATCTCGGACTCAACTCCAACCCTTTATAACCTTGAACCCTGTAGCAATACATACTTGAATAGTTGCTGAGCCCAGTTGATCCACAATATCTCCCTGCAGGACACTCAAGACAGTCTGACACATCGTCTTGAGTCGTTGTTGGTAAGTATGTACCCAATGGGCAGGGAGTGGGTGTTCCTGTCCCTGCTGGGCAATAGTGGCCGGAGGGACAGACATCCCCGTAACCCTGAGACGTAGGGTTACGTAGAATAGCGTTATTGGAACAGAAATAGCCAGCATCACAGTCACCAGATGGAGCTGTCAAACCTGGGAAAGAAAATAGAACATTTTACTCTTAACCCATAACCCCATAGAAGAATTCAGTTTGTACTTGCCCTGAAGAAAATAGTTCCAATTTATACATTCATAAATATGTATAATACAAAATATTTTCTATATTCTAGCAGATGATAACTTAAAGCAGGCTGAAAGTAAAGCAGATTCGAACTCACAGATTTCGAGAAATACTGATTACACAGATTGACTGTAACATATATACAGTAAACTCCACTTGTAACGATATCGCTAGTAACGATATATCGCTTGTTACGATACAGATCCTTCGGTCCCTGCCAGCCTTCTATACAATTCAATGTAGCTAACTCCGTTTTTAACGATATCGCTTGTTAAGATATTCTGGATGTAACGATGTTAATTTTCAGTCCCATGCCTCCAGTTTGATCGCATGTAACGATATTTTCACCTGTGTAAAGGTGCGAAGACAAATCCGGGAAAGTTGTGAAAAATATCGCTAACAAGTTTCAAACAAACAATAGTGCGTGTACACTGCACCATGTAACCAGTCGAATTATGACCGTACTTACCATTACATGGGGGTTTCCAAGTTTTGTTATCTCATCAAATCACTTTGAGATGACAAAATTTCTACATTAATTCATATTTTATATATGTTATATTTGGTGAATAAAAATCACTACACGTTCGGTCTTTTTTTTCATTCACTCGCCCACACGATACTTAATTCTTATGTGTAGCGGACCTGTAATATGTATGTGTACGGTCGGAAAGACAAGTGTTGGATTAAACTCCAAATACCAGATAATTCACAGGTCTATAAAGGACTTCGAAAAACACAAACTTTGTTTTAAATGGCCTCGTCTTTGACGAACTTGTCGGGTTGTCAAGTCAGTGATTAGAATTGTTTACCCGCATATTTGCAGACATCGGAACTCCGAAGTACTGTAGCAAAGTGTGTGTTTCATTAGCCGATGATTATTGGGAAAGTCCGTCATTACGTCATTCTTACCAACAAAAAAGAGGTTGAAACTGCCCGAGAAGCTATGATTGGCTTACGAAAAATACTCGGTAGTCTACTCGTCAATTTCTGCCACGTACTCTAAATGTTATGGAATAAACCGAGCATAGTTTGCCAGGCGTAGTATTGTGTTTATCTGTCCGAAAAACGCTACTCGCATTTTTTTGCGAGTTTCTGGAAAAGTCACTTAATTCTTGCAGTGATCTTATTCCACTCGCAGTTTGCGAGTATGCGAGCTTAATTTAGAACCCTGTCTGGATTAACCCATGTTCATTTCCGGTTTACTTTCGTTATCCAGTATGTATGAACAACTAGAAAGACAGTACGTAAATCATTTGTAAATAGTGAAATAGCTGCACAATAAGTTTATGTGTGCCAGTTGAAACAAAGAGATAACAACCATTAAAGTTTATAACAGGTCAGAATAGTATTTTTTCGTTAGTCTTAAAATGCGCAGAACTTTATGTAGTAACCATTGTTTCGGATAGAACAAAATTCGGATACTGTCGTCAAGACCCACCAGATCGCTTGTAACGATATCCGGATGTAAGATACTTATTCCACGGTCCCCTGAATATCGTTATAAGCGGAGTTTACTGTACGTTGTTCATGACGAGTATACTCTTTGCTAGGGCTCAATGTGTTAAACAATGTAAAGGGTTGTAAAGATAAAGAAGACTGTACATACCATCAATGTCACAGTATTTTCCAGGGTCACACGGTGTACAGGAGGAAGAGTTATGTAAACCTGATCCATTGCTGTAGGTTCCAGCAGGACATTTCGTCTCTACGCTCGACTGTTCCGGACAGTAGTTACCTGGTGGACATATATAGCCCTTCACATTGTCGGTAGGTGTGGCAGTATCAGATCCATTGGTACACACATAGCCAGCACTACAAGAACCCTGGGGCTGTGACAAACCTACAAATAGTGAAGGAAATCATAATCAGGGTTCCAGATAAGGGGGAGTAAACTGAACAAATCCAGCATTTTCTCACTTATTTCAGCACAAAATCCTATGGTGTTACTACTCATTAGAATCGTCTCCTACTCATTAGAATCGTCTCTTCGAGACGATTCTAATGAGTAGTGACACCATAGGGTTTAAAGCAGAAATAAAGATTTTAATTTTTGAAATACTCCCCTTATCTGGAACCCTGCATAATCACAAAATAATTGCATTTAACCCTTTCCTTCATAGATATGCATTTTAGGGCATTTAACTTATTCCTCCACTGAAGACAAAACAGTGCTCCCTCTCTACAATGACACCCAATGGGAGACAAAGATTGTGTGCATTGTTCGGAGGGAGTCCTTATAGGGAGGGAAAATGGCTTACATTAGCAAACAGCTTTTATGCGGCGTCTGATCTGGATTTAAGTTGTTTATCACATGTCATCATGAGAAAAACAGGAGACGACAGGTTTAAGTAGAATATATTGCAGCAATAAAAGCGTCTATTTTCTAGCAAATGGTAGCAAGAAGTTTAAAGCAGGCTGAAAGTAAAGCAGAATGCACCTTAAGGCACATTCTGCTTTACTTTAAATCTGATTAAGTGGTCATCTATGCTCAAGAATAGAAACAGGCTATGGTAATGGGTTAACCCATTCCTTTTCATTGAAAACCTGACTTTCATTTCGCATGAATGCTTTTCTCAGAGGAGATAGGATAATACAATCAAAGTACTGTAGTACTGCAGGCTCGGACTTTCAGTTTAATGTAGAATAAAGTAATGCAGAAAGCTAATTATGGAGTTTCTGCATTACCATTGCCATGCATTAAGCAGAAACCTGCAGCGCTTAAAGACCCTAAAGAATTTTGTAGTGTGCATGTCTTATAATGCATCGTCTGCTATGACTACTAGGTGAATGTTTATTACAAGGGAGTAAATACGGTGTTTAAATCACCACAGGTAAAGACTCAGGATCCTGAGTTTAACTCAGTGCTGCTACTACACGGTTTATCTGATAGTGACGTATCTAGCAACTGAAGCTCCATTAGATAGCATATGTAAACCCCGTATGACAGGATTTGTTTGTAGGGGGAGCTAGACTCGCACCAATATTTTTCTGAAGGATTCGATATAGGCTCTCCGAGCCAAAAATGATCACTCTCTTATTACCACTGTGGTCCTTATGCAGTGCTCCCTCTCTACAAGGACACCCAATGGGAAACAAAGATTCTGTGTTGTTCTGAGGGAGTTGTTACAGGGAGGGAAAATTAAGACTTGGCTTATATTCATAAACAGCTTGAATCCAGATCAGATGCCACGTAACGCTGCGTCTGAACTGGTTTCAAGCTGTTTGTCCCTCGTCATTATATTTCTTCTGCCAAAATGTCCACTAATATGTAACTATGAGAAAAACAGCAGACAACAATTTTAAGCAGACGATTTTGCAGCAGGGAAAGCGATAGACAATAAATATTTTGTTAGAAGATCAGCAGCAAGCATTGATGTAAGAACTGCATGGCTTAGTGGTAGAGCGTCCGCTTGCAGTGCGGGAGGTTGCGGGTTCAATCCCCGGCCGGGTCAAACCAAAGACTTGAAAATTGGTGGTAATGGCTTCCCTCCTTGGCGCTCAGGATTTCGGGTTAGCATTACGACTGGTTCGTCGGTGTCAGGATAAAGTGACCGGCTGGGTACAGTCCCATTTGTGCACCTAAAAAGTGCCCCTTCTCATAATCATCAGAATTGATGGCGTAGAAGTAATAAATAGAAATAGAAGGAGGGAATCGTTGCTGTGAGGGCCGTTGCAAAAGATGCAGCAATAATGCATTTCTCATTTTAAAAGATGCAGAAAAAATAAGCTTATTTGTAAAAGTGCAGAAAAAAAACACTTTCTGCAGAAAATGCAGGAAATATGCGCATTTTAAGTGCTATTTGGTAAAAAGTGTTGTTAGGTTGTTTTTTTTCAGAAGGGTGGGTTTACTCTACAAGACTCACCTGTTGTTCCGCAGTAGTGCCCTCCTGAACATGGTGTGCAGTCTGATTCTTGCAATAAACCAGTAACATTGTTGAAAGTGCCAGCTGGGCAAGGGTGCTCCGTTCCTGATGTTGTGTTTTCCAGACAAAAGTGGCCAACAAGGCAGACCTCTGGAGTGATTACTCCTGTAGAGGCATTCAGAAATGCTGTGGCAACGACTGGGTCACAGTATCTAGAAGATAAATACCCGTATTACACCATTTACCCATTAACCCTTAGCCCGCCAAATAAATTGTCGTCTGCTATATTTCTCGTCTGCTTCAAGTTTCAAAGTGCTTCAAAGTTGCTCAAAATGGCTGAAAATGTTGTCCAAGTGTCAAACAGCTTGGATCCGGATGAGACGCCGAGTTACTCGGCGTCTCATCCGGATCCAAGCTGTTTGCATATGGAGCTAAGGGTTAACCTATAAATACACATTTTTACGCCTTTGATTCATTCATCCATGGAGGGAAATAGTTCTAATATAAACAATTATTAATATGTATTATAAGAAATATTTTTTATATTCTGCCAGATAGTAGCTTAAAGCAGGCTAAAAGTAAAGCACATTCTGCTTTACTTTCAGCCTGCTTGTAGTAATCACCTGTCATCAAAACTTGAAACAGGCTGTTGGGTAATGGGTTAATGATTTTCTACTGAACTTTTGATATGAAACATTCCACAATTGAAAAATAGCCAGTTTATCTTTATTTCAAGAGCTGTTTTTTGGGTTTTTTTTGTTGTATTTTGTTTAGATTAAGGCGCATTCTGTTTTATTTTCATTGTACTTTAAGCTACAACATGCTAAGATATATTAAATATTTATTTTGGTACATATTTATGACTGTACTGTACTCATTAAAACAATTTTCTTCACCTGAAGAATAAATTAAATGCACTAAAAGACGTTTCTTTTGGGGGGAAAGTGTTAATCATAAAATACAACATACCTTCCCGCTGGGCATTGTTTACATAATGATTGTCCAGTATTATCTTGGTACTGGCCTGCCGGACACTGTGTTGGCTGGGTTGAATTCTCTGGACAGTAGTGACCTGCTGGACACGTAAAGTTAGTTGGTTGGGCTTCACTCTGTCCTGCAGGGCAGTAATAGCCTGCGGCGCACGGTCCTGTGATACCTGCGGTATTAGCACAATAGTAGCCCGGGGAGCACTGCTCACAGTTAGTCTCAGCTTGATTGCCAGTGTTGCTGGAGAACGAGCCCGGAGGACAGGGTGTTGGAGAGGTGGAACCCTGGGGGCAGTAGTGGTTCACCGTGCAGAGTGTGTCATTGGGTATGGTTGCTCCACTTATACAGTAATAGCCTGAACAGAAAATAACAAGGTTTAATGAGGTCAATTCATTTATAAAGAATAAGGATGGTTAACACTTTATTTCCTACCCTGTTTACTTAAAGCAGGTTGAAAGTAAAGCATACGTGCATTAACCCATTACCCAATAAATACCCCTTTTTATGCCTTTAATCAATTCCTCTACTGAAGAAATATTTTCTATACTCTAGCAGATAATAGCTTAAAGCAGGCTGAAAGTTGACCAGAATGCGCCTTAAGGCGCATTCTGCTTTTAACTTTCAACCTGCTTTAAGTGGTCACATATCTTTAAAACTAGAAGCAGGCTATGGGGTTATGGGTTAAGGCACAGTCTGCTTTACTTTCAACCTGCTTCAATCTACCATCTGCTAGGATATAGCAAATATTTCTAATGGTTCATGAGCATGACTGTATCAGTAGGAAGTTCATGTATTTTCTTCAGTGGAGGAATAAACTGAATGCTCTTAAAGGTGTGTGTAATCTATGAGGATACAAAATATAATTTCTTTATTAGCCAACTAAGTGGTAAACGGCCTTTTGCCCCTTCGGCCTTTTGCCCCTTCCTCAAAAACAGCAACACGGAATTGATGCATTCTCTGGACAGTAAGTGCAAATGTAAGCCAATTTCCCTCCCTATAACGACTCCCTCCAAACAACGCACACAATCTTTGTCTCCCATTGGGTGTTGTTGTATAGAGGGAGTGCTGTATTGTCTTCAGTGGATGATTTTTGACGAAGGGGCAAAGTTCCGGTATTCAACTAAGTCAATTTCAACTAACCATAATTCATGTATTGTAATTATTACTTACCATGGAGAAGAATTCACATAAGTTTTCAGTAACTTGTTTTCTAATCCATGTTTTAATGTTTTTGAAATTATGTTATGTAAATATGACACATTGTTTGTAATATTTTGAAATAATTACATGTACGTGTACTGTTCAATCAATCTATGAGGGAAAAGGGTTAAACAGGCCTCCAGATAAGAGGGATTAAACTGCACAAATTCAACATTTTTTCACTTATTTCAGCATTAAATCCTATGGTGTTACTACTCATTACAATCGTCTCTTTGAGACGATTCTAATGAGTAGTGACACCATAGAGTTTAAAACAGAAATAAAGATGTAAGTTTTTGAAATAGGGGTAGCCCCCTTATCTGGAGCCCTGGTTTAATTCACTAATACCCACCTGCATCACACATAGCTGTTGGTGCAGCCAGTCCATATCCACTACAGTAATGACCTCCCAAACAATCCACGGGGTAGTTTGATCCTGATGGACAGTACGTTCCTGGCCAACATTGCCCGCCTGTGTAGTTTGCGGCAGGGCAGGAGCATGTGGAGGTATTGGTGCTGTTTGAGATTTCCACAGGTTCAGCCATGTACGATTCTCCCGTGCAGTACCATCCATCGCTGCAGTTACCGTTGGGCGCGGCCAGACCATCAGCTGAAATGGGAGATGTCAAAGTTGACAATTGACTGTCTGACATGAACAAAGTTGTAGTGAGATCAAAAGCTTCTTGAGTTGAGTACATATGCCAAATGCCAAGTCTGTATCACATGCAGTTTTAAAGTTATGGTGAATGATTCGCCATAACTTTAAAGCTGCATGTGATACAGACATGCGGAATGTTATATTCAACCTATTTGACCTTTAAATGACCTCTAAATGACCGTCATCCTTGTCTGCCATGACCAAAGTTGTACTGAGCTTAACTGCTTCTTGCGTTGAGCAGAGCAGACATGGCAAATATAAAGTCGGTAGTACATGGTGTTTCAGATTTATCAGAAATGTTAAATTATCCCTACTTCATCTCTAAATGACCTTGACCTTTATCTTACATGACCCAAGTTATATTTAGGTGGAGAGCTTCTTGAGTTGAATACACATGCCAAATATAAAGTCTCTATCACATGCAGTTCCAAAGTTATGGGCAATATTAAACCCACCCTATGCTAACTCTAAATGACCTTGACCTTTGTTGAACATGACCCAAATTTTACTGTGCTAAATATCTATTTAAGGTAAGTACACATACCAAATATAAAGTCTGCATCACATGTAGTTCTAAAGTTATGGCCAAGGTTAAGATTTTGGATGACGACAACGCGGATAACGACAAAGACAACGAAGATGACAACGCAGAAGCTGGAGTGATGACAATAGCTCAAAGTTTCTTATAAACAGATTGGCTAGAAAGGGATATTTTAGGGAGTAGCGGAAATACATACTTGAACAATATTGGCCAGCTGGGCAGGAAAGACAGTCTGTAGCCTCGTCAGACCCGTTGACTGGGTTGTAGAAGCCCTTTGGACATGGGTACTGGTTGGGACTAGTGGTACCATTGAGACAATAGTGACCCTCAGGGCACGGGTATGCCGTGTAAGCCGTGGTGTTTCCCTCACAATAGTGACCGGCTGGACACTCTTTACAGTCACTCTGGCCAGTCGCATCGCTGAAAGCAAACACAAAAGTTGGTTTGGTAAGTTTTTAACATAATCACCCCTAATCCATTAGACAATTTCAGTTTCCAACCACGTCCAGCCCATATTTCTCTATTCAGGGATGTTTTTTAACAATAAGCTGCAAAATAACAAACAGTGCAGATGCTGATCCCGAAGGAGCCTATGATCTTGGTCTACACTGTTTGCATAGGGCAAGTGTACTTTTAACAATTTCACTGTTTGTAAAGAATGAGGATACTCATCGCTAAACTAGCTCTTAATTTTCACATCTAAAAAGAACCTTAGAACAAATCTTAGTAACCTACCCCTCAAATAAGAACCACAAATGATTTTCATTGATGGAGGTAAATACTGGGGGAAATTTAAAGCAAGATGAAAGTAAAGCAGAAAGCTCCTAAAGTTTTCTGCTTTACTTTCATCTTGCTTTAAGCAGTCACCTCTCTTCAAAACAAAACACAGGTTATTCGGTAATGGGCTAAGAAAAACAATCGCAACAATACTAATGTATACATACTTGTATGTTCCAGCAGGACAGGGAACAGGCGTGGACGATCCTGTGGGACACTTGAAGCCCATTGGACAAATATCACCGGTACCCGTGTTGTTTACAGAACTCGATGGTGTTGCTGTGTTTACGCCTGAAAGATTAATTTATGAGTATCAGGATTTAAGTCGTCATCTATATCTCTCCAATATTATAAATAGGCTATGGAGCAATGGGTTACGGAGTTTGCTACATTAATGAGAAGGCACTGTCTTGCATTAAATAGCCATATGACTTGTAAGCTCTTACACGTCTCCAATTAAATGTTCAAAGCACTCAATGTGTCTTCACCGAATAAGTTGGTAGCAATTAGAACAGTTCTTCTTTACTTTCAACCTGCTTTAACCCTTTCCTCCTAGAAACCTAAAATGGACAATTCTAATTTTCAATTTAGTCTAGTCCATTTTTGGCTTTTTATGGTTGATTTTTACAATATATGTCAAAATGACAAACAGTGTAGACCCTGATCAGAGGGCTCCTTAAGGAGCCCTCTGATCAGGGTCTACACTGTTTGCATAGGACAAGTGTACTCCTCACATGTACACTGTTTGCAAATGACGCATATATGCGTGACTAGGGTTTAAAGAGTTAAGTGGTCATCTGTTTTCAAAACAAAGAAACAGACTATATATGGGTATAGGGTTAAACTTGCAGTTTTAGAAGTTAAATCAGAATGTAGAGAGATGTTACATTAGCAAGGAGTTTTGACCTACCTAATGTACAGTAATATCCAGCAGTACAATCGCCTGACACTGCATCCTGTCCAGCATGTTCACAATACTTGCCGGCCGTACACTGTGTGCACTCCGACTCTGCCTTAATTCCCTGGTTTGGATTGAACGTTCCTGCTGGGCAGTTTTGGGTATCAGCCCCTGTACCCTCTGGGCAGTAATGTCCTGTTGGGCAGAGGTCAGCACTGTCTCTGTCTATACAGTAGTGGCCCTCCGGACATGTGTAACAGACTGAGGCTCCTGTATGATTGGTGTAGGTTCCGTTGGGACAATGTAAGTGTTGGGTGGAGCCTGTTGGACAGTAGGAGCCTATTGGGCAGATATTTCCAGTAGAACCATCGGTCGGGGCCATATTTGTAGCACCACTGATACAGTAGTAACCTAAACAGGAATGAAACAATAAACTCCATAGAAAACACTTATTTTTCACATAACTACCACTGTTTCCTAAAGCAAACAATAATCATAATAATTTTTTTATTATTGTCTGTAACAAGTGTGAGATAAATTTGATGATATCACTATAACGTCACTATTTATAAAGGCGTTAAGTACTACGTCACTGGGATTAAAAAAAAAAAGCCTATTGCTTTAAAATAATGATCAGCTTGTCATACCGGTAAACATCGACTCTTGATAGGTCCTATATACATACATGTACATTTTCAAAAAATATCAAAAAAATAAAATCAAGAAAATTGTCATCTGCAACTGCTTTTGAAAGCACAACTCCTGTGTGAAAAGAATGCTATATAAATCAGGTATAATAATTAAAATAAATCTGCAATTTTATGCCAAATTCAATTGCTATATCAGGGCTCCGGATAAGAGGGGGCATATTGAATAAATCCAACATTTTCTCACTCCTTTCAGCGCCAAATCCTATGGTGTGACTACAGTAAAACCTCTCTATTACGACCATTAAAAAGAAGGCTAATTGATTGTATAAAAGACAGGTGACAGCTTAAAGCAAGGTGACAGTAAAACAGAAAGCTCCTAAAGGAGCTTTCTGTTTTACTGTAACCTTGCTTTAAGCAGTCATCTGACTTCATACACTTGATATTTAACACCATTTAGTTGTCCTTATAGAGACGTTTTCCTGTACTCATTATGATGACTACTCATATGAATTGTCTCAAAGAGACGGATTCTAATGAGTTGTGACACCATAGAGTTTATTTCAGGAATAAAGCTTTTACAGTGCTCCCTCTCTACGACGACACCCGATGGGAGACAAACAATCTATGCATTGTTCCAAGGGAGTCGTTATTAGTAGGGACATTGGCTTACATTTGCAAACAGCTTGAATCCAGATCAGACGCCGCATAAAGCGGCATCTGATCTGGATTCAAGCTATTAGTCACCTGTCATTAAACTTTTGCTGTCAAAATGTCCATTATGTAACTTTGAGAAGAACAGTAGACGACTATTTTAAGCAGATGACATTAGAGCCATGAATATGTTGGATATAAATGTCTTGTTTGAGGGGAGAATGGCAAGCGTTGTTGTAGGGAGGGAGCCCTGTAGGTTTTTTAAAATCTCCCCCGCTTATCCGGATCCCTGCTTTATGTCATTTTAAGTTCATTTACCTTCAAGACATGAGCCTGTTACTGCAGACAGTCCGGTGTCATTACAGAACGAGCCTGGATCACATGCTAGACATGCTGTCACATTGGTTCGTTGAGTGTTTGGCTGATAGGTGCCAGCAGCACAGGCTGTGGGATTCCCGCTTGCCTCTGGGCAGTATGAGCCTGTTGGGCACTCGTCTCCATACGCTTGGCCCACTGGGTTAGCTTCCAGAGATGCGTTGGTACAGTAGAATCCTGCATCGCAGTTACCAGAGACGGCCGTGAGTCCCGGTGAATCACAGTAGCGACCACTAGGACAGATTGTACAGTCTGTTAAAGCTGTCAGTCCAGACATAGAGCCATAGGTACCATTAGGACAGTTGATAGGCTGTACAGATCCAATCTCACAATAAGTGCCTTGAGCACACAGTGTTTCATTAGGGCTTGTTGCACTCAGTGTACAGTGATAGCCAGTGTTACACTGTCCAGCTGGGGCTAGCATGTTGGCTGTATCACAGTAGTAGCCAGGTGTGCATGGTGTACATTGACTCGAGTTCTCCAGTCCGGTTGTATTACTGAATTCTCCGGCAGGGCATGGGTTCTGGGCCGCAGTCTGTGTGCCTGCAGGGCAGTAGAAGCCTGCTGGACAGTCCTTGGGTGTGACAACTCCGTGAGATGATTCACTGGCACCACTCTGCTTTTCTGATATAGCCTCGTTCTGGTCACAGTACTTGCCAGCTGGACACACTGTACAGTTACCTTGACCAGCAATGGGTTGATAGTTGCCTGATGTACATGGTGTTTCTGTAGCACTGCCCTGGGGACATTCATGACCAGGCAGACACTGATTGCCAGTTGGCTGTGCTGCTGTACTACCTGCAGGACAGAACCAACCAACATCACAGGGACCGTTAGGTGCTTCTCTCCCAGTGCCTGTACAGTACTGACCAGCCGTACAGTTCTCACAGTTCGCCTCAGCTTCATTTTGGAAATTGCCGCTAAACGTGCCTTCAGGACAAGGCGTTGCTGACCCACTGGCTTGTGTACAGTAGTGGCCTCTAGGACATATATCTCCAAATGTCTCATTGGCAGGGGTTGCCATTGTGGACGCAGAAGTACAGTAATAACCCTTAGTACAGGGACCAGTCACTGCATCAAGCTCGTCAGTTTGACAGTAGTATCCTGGGTCACAAGATATTGGTGCTGACGATCCCGCAGGACAATACGTTCCTGCCAAACACTTTCCACCAATTGTTTGATTTGGACAGTGACAGTCGGTACCTGTATCATTTCCAAGGCTTGCTGGTTGATCAGTCCATGATGCGAGGGTACAGTACCAGCCACCAGAACAGTTACCAGCAGGAGCTGTAAGGCCAGGGGATGGACAATACTGGCCTGGTGTGCACATAGTACATGCAGCATCACTAACAGAGTTCGGCACCCCGTTGTATGTACCATTGTTACATGGATACTGGGTGGCAAACTCAGTATTGGCCGGGCAGTAGTGACCTAAATGAAAGAAAACAAAAGAGATTTGGTATAGTTTCACATCGTCATTTCAAATCCCATTTAACCCTTTACTCAATAGATACACATTTTTTTGTCTTTAACCCATAACCCCATAAAAAAGCTATTTTACGCCTTTAATTTATTCCTCCATTGAAGAAAGTAGTTACAATTAATACAGTCATAAACATGTACCATAAGAAATAATTTCTATACATCCTAGCAGATGGTAGCTTAAAACAGGCTGAAAGTAAAGCAGAATGCGCCTTAAGGCGTATTCTGCTTTACTTTCAACCTGCTTTAAGTGGTCATCTATTTCAAAACTAGAAACAGATTATAGGATAATGGGTTAATTTATTCTTTCACTGAAGAAAATAGTTCCAATTAATACAGTTATGGATATGATTGCGTCATAAAAATATTTTCTATATCCTAGCAGAATGGTAACCTTGAAGCAGGTTGAAAGTAAAGCAGAATGTGATTTAAGGCGCATTCTGCTTTACTTTCAACCTACTGTGGTTGTGGTCAACTGTCTTCTAAGGGAAGAAACATGCTATGGAGTAAAGACGTTAAAACAATACCTATTATTTTTCATGAAATGGGTTTGTGCAAAAACACTAAGGTCAATTATGTACAAACAGTTTAGAGCCTGATCAGACACTAAGATGCATAGACATAATGGACAAAGTGTTGAAAATTTTAAAATGGAGATATAACTAGGTAAAAAAATATTGCTAACCAATAACCCCATAAATATATCTTTTTATGCCTTTAATTTATTCTTTAACTGAAGAAAATAGTTGCACTTTATAAGCATCATAAGAATTTTTTTGTTATATTCTATCAGTTGGTACCTTAACCCATTAACTCATAAGCGATTAACAATTATCAGTGCTCACCTCAATACATGCTAGTTGATTAAAGTGTGTCAAAATGAGTTAGTATGAGGCTATTGCGCAATGAGTCAAAATGAGTCAGTACGGCTTAATGGGTTAAAACAGGCTCAAAGTAAAGCAGAATGTGTCTTATAATATATATTTCTCAATCTGCTTTACTTTCAACATGATTGAAGTGGTCATGTTGTCAAAATGAAGAAATTTGGCTATGGGGTAATGGGTTAAACATTATAAGTGTTCTTTACACTAAATTGTAACACAACTCGCGCACACCCCTATATAAACAAAGAAGGACGCAACTGTGTTTGAATTCTCAATAAAACACACACATGCTATAACGGCTAAAACGTGACGTTACTGATGAAATATGGCTTTAAAAATGCATACGCCAAGAAATGAAGCGCCGGTGCGTGGGTGAAAATTGGTTAAATTGAAGTTTTAGAATCAAAATGATAAATTAATACCATTTTTTTATCCTGCACTCAAACACGGGTAGTCGTTGAGATGCTTGTAATTAAATCATTTGGCCTACGGCCTCATATTAAATTACTACGCATCTCAACTCCTACCCCTGTTCGATTGCAGGATAAAAAACTGGAATGAATTTATTATTTCTAAACTCTATGCATGCTGTGTCATTTTTTCGTCTGCAACAATTTGTCGTCTGCTATCGCTCTAAAATTAGATTTTTAAAATTTCGTTATGTGGCGTCTCATCTGGATCCAATCTGTTTGCAGACGTAATCACTTTGGCATGTATATCCGTTGCTGGCATGCAAAGAGTTATGTAAACAAAAATTGATAGACTACTAACCTGTAGGGCAATCAGTCTGACTGGAGCTACCGGCTGTACAGTAATAACCCTGAGAGCAGTTCTTGCATGTTGACTGCTGTTCTATATCAGTGTATGTGCCAGCAAGGCAGTCAGCTGGAACACTTGTGCCTTCCATACAGAACTTTCCCACTGGGCAAGGTCCACCTGTACTATCTGCAGATGGAGGACTGGACGAGTTAGAGCCTTGTGTGCAGAAGAAGCCAGCATCACACAGTCCACCTGGCTCTGTCAGACCTGTCTCGTTACAGTAATGTCCTGGAGTACAAGCAGTGCATTCACTGGCACTTGTAAGCATTGTCTGATTGCCGAAGGTACCCGCCGGGCAGTCCACGGGTGTAACAGTTTCTACTGGACAGTATTTACCCACAGGACACAGTCCAGCTGTACCCGTGCCAGATCCAGTAGGTCGGTTTGAGTCTGAGCCAGTAGTGCAGAAATAACCAGCGTCACAGTTTCCAGCAGGAGCAGTCAGGTTGGTCCCGTCACAGAATTTACCAGCATCACACTGGGTACACTCAGACTGTTGAGTGAGCTTTGTTGCCGCGCCATACGTGCCAACAGGACATGCCTGCCATACAGTTCCTGTGATTGCTGGACAGTAGTACCCCTGAGGACACTCTACTTGGGTAGACCCGTCAGAGCAATAGTATCCGGCAGTACAGTCAAAACAGACAGCTTGCAGCGTGAGGTGGGCGTAGTATCCTGGGGTGCATGGAAGTGGCACAGGACCTGTTCCCACTGGACAGTAATGACCAACAGGGCATACATTTCCAGTGATGTTGTCTGTGGGATCTCTGCTCTCTGATTTACTAGAACAATAGTAGCCAGCTGAACAGTTGGCAGTTGGGGCAGAGAGGCCTTGTGTAGAGCAGTACAAACCAGCATCACAGTCCGTACAGTTACTTTCAGCACCAATGCCTGAAACCATGAAATAAGAAATTGATTTCAAAGATCAATAGCCCTTTAGGGCTCCAGATAAGAGAAAGTAAAATGAACAAAACCAAGATTTTCTCACTATGTCAGCCTATGGTGTTACTACTCATTAGAATCGTCTCAAAGAGACGATTCTAATGAGTAGTAACACCATAGGGTTTAATGCAGAAACAAAGATTTTAGCTTTACTTTCAACCTGCTTTAAGTGGTCACCTGTCTTCAAAACTAGAAACAGATTATGAGGTAAAGGATTAAAGTCAGAAATGGAATAGACTTAAATGGGAACTGGAATTGTCCATATAAAGGCGGTTGTTGTGTCGCCCAGATATGGAAATTAGATATTTACTTTCTATAACATTGATCTTAAGTTTATGGCATTTCAAATAAAATGCCCATTAACAAACATACATTACTTATTTGTCTTCTATTTTCCATACAAGTGAGTTTCGGTACTGTGTGGATCTTAAGCCTAAGTGGGCAATGCCACATAAAAAGTTTCAGGGAGGAAAGAGTTAACCCATTACCCCATAATAATGCCTTTTTACAACTTTTATTTATTTGTCAACTGAAGTAAATAGTTCAAATTTATACAGTCAAGAATATGTATTATAAGAAATGTTTTCTATATTCTGGCAGATAATACCTTGAAGCAGGCTGAAAGTAAAGCAGAATGTGCTTAAGGCACATTCTGCTTTACTTTCAACCTGCTTTAACTGGTCACAAGTCTTCAAGATTGGAAACAGGCTATGGGGTAATGGGTTAAACAAAGTATTACGTACCTGTATATGGGTTGTATGTGCCTCTTGGACATGCGGTAGGTGTATTTGCTCCAGACACGCAGTATGTCCCCACTGGACATATGTCTCCTATAGTGCCATCTGTTGGCCTGGCTGTGTTGGAGCCCAGTATACAGAAGAAACCCGCATCACAATTACCATTCGGTGCAGAGAGACCATCTGTTTCACAGTACATTCCCGTTGTGCAGGTAGTGCACTCTGCCAAGGATTTTAGATTCAGTGCTGCGCCATACGTTCCATTCGGACATGGAAACTCGGTCGCAATCTTTGTCATAACTGTACAGTAATATCCCTGAGGACAGTTTTCAGGGTTCTGAACTCCATGGCTGCACACTGTAGAATTCTGTACCGTTCCATCACAGTAATACCCCTCTGGACATTGTTTACAGGTACTCTGCAAACAAATAAGTGTAAACTCATTCACCTCATAAATTTTTAATGGACAGTTCCTCCAATTTCAATTGAAGTCTAGTCCATTTTTGACTTTTTAGGGTTGATTTTTACAATATATGTCAAAATGATAAGCAGTGTAGACCCTGATCAGAGGGCTCTTTAAGGAGCCCTCTTATCAGGGTCTACACTGTTTGCACAGGACAAATGTACTCGTCACAAGTACACTGTTTTCAAAGGACGCTTATATGCGTGATTAGGGTTCAAAGAATTAAACAATATACATGTACATGTATTGGAAAATGACAAACAGTGCAGACCCTGATCAGAGGGCTCCTGCAGGAGCTAGGGTTAAATGTGTTAATCAGAATAAGATGTCTTGCTCTTACAAAGAAGCAACAGGAAATTAAGCTATTTAGTACTATAATTAGAAAAGGGGTTGAAATATTAAAACTTGATTCTATAGCTTAATACATTAACTCCTTTACCCCATAGCCTGATTCTAGTTTTGAAAAAAAGTGACTGCTTAAAGCAGCTTGAAAGTAAAGCAGAATGTACCCTAAGGCGCATTCTGCTTTACTTTCAACCTGCTTTAAGCTACCACCTGCTAGAATATCCTTCTGATACATTTTCATGACTGTATAGATTGGAATTAACTTCTTCCGCAGAGGATTAATCAGAATGCGCTAAAAGGCGCTTCTATAAGGTAATGAGTTAACTCCTTTACTGAAATATAATGATTATTTCCAAAACAGTTTGGATCCTGATCAAACTCCACATAACTGTGGATGGAAGAGTCCTCAAAGAGATGATTGAGAAATTGGTATTTAACCCTTTACCCCATAGCCTGTTTCTTGTTTTGAAGATATGTGACTACTTAAAGCAGCTTGAAAGTAAAGCAGAATGTGCCTTAAGGCACATTCTGCTTTACTTTCAGCCTGCTTTAAGCTACAATCTGCTAGAATATAGAAAATATTTCTTATGCTGCATATTCCTGACTGTATATATAATGTAGAACTATTTTCTTTACTGGAATAATAAATTAAAGGGGTAAAAAGGCGTATTTATGGGGGAAAGGGTTAAGGCACTGGGACACATAGAATGATCACATAGAGCCAGTGTGGTGCATGCATGTATGATGAAGGTATTGGTGTCACTTTTTGGACAAGCCAACCAGGGCTCCAGATAAGTAGTGTTTTTCAAAAACTAAAATCTTTATTTTTGCATTAAACCCTATGGTGTCACTACTCATTAGAATCGTCTCTTTTAGCTTGTATTAAGGAGAAAATGTTGGATTTGTTCAGTTTACTCCATCTTATCTGGAGCCGTGAGTCTTACCATTCTGGCAGTTTGGGCAGTGGGTGTATTCTATCCTCCCCCCATACTACTGGGAGTACTAAAACAGAAGAGGCTGAGCTATTGGTTACGTACCTGTTCAAATTCATCCTGATAGTAACCTGAAGCACAGGCCAGTTCTGTTCCACTACCAGCAGGACAGTTGTGGCCGGGGGTACACACATAGGCAGCTGGAGCGCTCACGGACTGACCCTCAGGACAATAGTAGCCTTGAGCACATGAGCCGGTTGGAGACGTAAGTCCGGGCTGGTTACAGTAGGAGCCTGTAATGAAATCAAGACAGCTGAGAACCGCAAAAAATAAATACCATGGTACGTACCACGGTTAACAGCTAGTTAGGAATACTAGTACAGTAAAACCTGTGATAAGTGGCTGCTTAAAATAAGATAGATATGCTGTCGTAAGTAAAGGTTTCAGCTTAACCCTTTACCCAATAACCCGTTTATAACATTAAATACAGGTGATCACTTAACTCTTTCCTCTCTGAAACTTTAAATGGACAATTCCAGTTTCGATTTAAGTCTAGTCCATTTCTGGCTTTTAATGGTTGTTTTTGTCCATTTTTTGAATTATGACAAACAGTGAAGACCCTGATCAGAGGGCTCCTTTCGGAGCCCTCTGATCTGGGTCTTCACTGTTTGCACAGGACAAGTGTACTATTCACATGTACACTGTTTGAAAAGGATGCCTATATGCGGGATTACGGTTCAAAGAGTTAAAGCAGGTTGAAAGTAGGCACATTCTGCTTTACTTTCAACATGCTTTAAGTGATCACCTGTATTTAATGTTATAAACGGGTTATTGGATAAAGGGTTAAGCTTTAAACTACTATCTGCTAGGCTATATCAAAATATTTGCTATTGTAATTGTTCATGAGGGTATAAACAGGTACTGTTTTCTTTAGCTGAGGAATAAACTAAATACGCTAAACGTCGCTTATATGGGGGAAAGGGTTAATGCAGGACAAACGTGATGCAGAAAGCTCCTCATGGGTGAAAAGTATGTGAGTTTTGTTCAGAGGGAGTTGTTATAGGGAGAGAATACCCTTAGAGTGTTGAGCACAACTGGGCTTACAATTGTAAACAGCATGGATCCAGATCAGATGCCACGTAATGGCTTGTTATGCTGCATCTGATCTAGATGCATGCTGTTTGCCACTCATCATTATAGGGGGTGGGGGGGTTCTATAAAATTTCCCATATGTAACAGTTAATGACGAAATTAAGCAAACAATATTACAGCGGTAAAACTACTAAAAGGGTTAGACATAATTGTCTTGTTTGGGGAACAGCTGCAAGCATTAATGTAAGGAGGGAAATTTTGTTCGGAGAACCGTTGTAGGGAGGGAGCACTGTAATTTCAAATAATTTATGACAAAACCCCTAAGAATACTAAGTCTTATTAACTGGTAATTATTTAGAGAATGGAAGAGTACATTTGGAAAGTGAGGAAATTAAGGATTAACCCTTCCAAGGTTAACACATGGCACATTAATTCTTTCAACCCTACAGCCCTCTGTAGAGATTACTGATTACATATGCAAACAGTGTAGACCCTGATCAGACTCCTATAGGAGCCCTCTGTTCAGGGTCTGCACTGTTTGATATTTTCATTGGTTTTTGTTGGCATACCAAAAATGTAACAGTAGACTGGTTCCAAACACTTGTACTAGAAGAGTCCAAAAGGAATATAAATACCCAAAAGAGAAATTAAGGGTTGAAAGGGTTAACCTTTTACCCCATAAATACGCCTTTTGACGCCTCTAATTTATTCCTCCACTAGTGAAAATAGTTAAATCATATAGTCATGAATATGTATCATAAGAAATATTTTCTATATTCTAGCAGATGATAGCTTAAAGCAGGCTGAAAGTAAAGCAGAATGTGCCTTATACTTTACTTTCAGCCTGCTTAAAGTGGATACCTAAATTCAATACTAGAAACAGGCCCTGGGGTAATGGGTTAAGTAAGTCCTACCTGCTGTACAATTAACGCAGCCTGATGCATCTGTGACCCCTGTAGCATTGCTGTAGGTTCCGGCTGGACAGTTAATAGGCGTGGTTGTACCAGCGGGGCAGTACTGACCTGTGGGACATATGTTACCCGTGGTACCGTCTGTTGGCCTGGCTGTTGTTGCAAGAGATGTGCAGTAGTATCCAGCATCACAAACTGCCGTGACAGCACCCAGCTGGACCATGTCACAGTATGAACCTAAAACACGGACAAAGGCAGGTGAATGGAGGAAGAGCTCATTACATAGACATAATCAAGATTTAGAGTCCAAGGTTATAATGTTTTTGAGTTAACTCTGAAATCATTCTCAAGTATTATATTGGTAATATTTGAGTTTAAATGACCAATCAAATGCTCCAGATAAAGCGAGTATTTAACCCATTAGTCAATAAATATGAACTTATTCATCCAGTTGAGAAAATAGTAACAATTGACACCATCATGAATTTGTATTATAAGAAATATGTTCTATATCCCAGGAGATGGTAACTTAAAGAAGGCTGAAAGTAAAGCAGAATTCTCCTTATGGTGCATTCTGCTTTACATTTCAACCTGCTTTAAGTGGTTTTAGGTCTTCAAAACTAGAAACGGGCTATGGGGTAATGGGTTAAAAACTAAAACCTTGATGTTTGCATCAAACCCTATGATGTGACTACTCATTAGAATTGGCTCTTCATGACGATTCTAATGAGCAGTTACACCATAGGATTTGGTGCTGACATAATGGAGAAAATGTTGGGATTGTTCAGTTTACTGCCTGCCAGGAGCCGCTGCATAATTATCATAGCTGAGAGAGACTCCAGTCAATCCTGTCATTACAATAACACAAATAAAACACTGCTTACAGCGCTAAACCAAGTACCAAATATATACACCTTTTTATGCCTTTAATTTTGTTCTTTTAATGAAGAAAATAGTTCCACTTTATACAGTCATGAATATACACCATTAAAAGTATTTTCTATATCCTAGGAAATGGTAGCTTAAAGGTTTACTTTCAACCTGCTTTAAGTGGTCACCAATCTTCAATACACATGTACTAAAAGCAGTCTATGGGCTTTTAGGCTAAAGGGTTAAGTGAAGGCTCCATATGACCATTATATGTGCTGCAGTGCCTTAAAACCAAACTCATTCAATCAATCAATCAATCAATCATAATCGTTATCACTCTTACAGCGATAAACTTACAAATCAGAAGAACGAGTACTTGTGATGCAAATTCTCCAAAGCAATGAGTCCTCAAGACAAAAATTGAGTCCACGAGTTAAAAATTACACTATTTCTAGTTAAAGCAGGTTGAAGGTCTGCTTTAAACTACCTTCTTCTATGATATAGAAACTATAGACACTGTACAAAGTGGAAGTATTCTCTTCAGTGGAAGAATAAATGCATAATTATTGAGTAGTGAGTTAATAATGGCCAGAAAAGTTATGGGTCCTTGGGATTCGCAACTTTTCAACAAACGAGTCCCTGGCAAATTTAATGAGTATAGGACTCAGGATGTGCAGGGTCTAAGGTTATAAAGCATTCGAGCTGAGTCTGAGTGTGTTCTCAAGCATTTGATTGGTCAGATTTGAGCCTAGGCTCAAATCTGACCAATCTAATGCTTGAAAATGACTTTAGACTCAACTGAAAAGCTTTATAACCTTGAACCCTGGTAAAATTGTCACTGTTCTTACCTCCATCACAAGGCAATGGACTGCTTGAACCAGATGGGCAGTAATATCCAGCCTCGCACATTCCACCTGTTTGATTGGCCGGACAAGTACATGTTGACGTAGATACGTTGTAACTACCAGCATCATTGGGTGTGGCTGTTTGTGCCCCTAGGACACAGTAATACCCTGCATTACAGTTGCCACTAGTCGCCGAGAGACCTGTAGACGCACAGTACTGTCCGGGAGTACAATATTGACAATCACTTTCACTCTGCTTGCCTGTGGTTGGGTTGAAGGTGCCAATGGGACATGGGTTCTGGTTACTGTGCGTGGTATTGATTGGGCAGTAATGTCCCTGAGGGCAAGGGTTGCCAGAGAAACTAGTCGAGTTTTCTGAACAGAAGTAGCCAGCTGGACAGTCCGTGCAGCTCGATGCGCCTGTAGATGGGCTAAAATAATGTAAAAATTATACAGTCAAACTTGTGTCATATGACCAAAAAGTAAAGAAGCATAATACAGTGCTCCCTCTCTACAACAGGCCTCCCACCAACGATTCCCTCCCTTGCTGCTCTTCCTCCAAACAAGACAATCATGTCCAACCTATTCACACGTGCAATGTCCTCTGCTTGAAATTGCCGTCTGCTGTTTTTCTTAAAGTTACATAATGGAAATTTGGACAGGAAAAAAATCTTCATTAACCCTTTTCCTCATAGAAGCGCTTTTTAGCGCATATAATTTGTTCCTCCATTTAAGAAAATAGTTCCAATTTAATCAGTCAGGAATATGTATTACGAGAAATATCTTCAATATTCTAGCAGATGGAAGACTAAAGCAGGCTGAAAGTAAAGCAGAATGCGCCTTAAGGTGCATTCTGCTTTACTTTCAACCTGCTTTAAGTAGTCACCTATCTTCAATACTAGAAACGGGATATTGGGTAAAGGGTTAAGAGTGACAAACAGCTTGAATCCAGATCAGACTTAATTTTTGTCGTTGTAGAGAGGGAGTGCTGTAAATTTAACCCTTTTATGACCCCAAGCGGGAGACACACATTGTGTGCGTTGTTCGGAGGGAGTCATTATAGAGAGGGAAATTGGCTTACATTTGCAAACAGCTTGAATACAGATCAGACGCCGCGTAACGCCGTTTTCACTCATTATTAAGTTTTTTTCTGTCAAAATGTCCATTATGTAACTTTGAGAGAAAACAGCAGACGAAAATTTGAAGCAGACGACATTGCAGCCGTGAATAGGTAAGACATAATTGTTTTGTTTAGGGAGCTGCGGCAAGGGTCGTTGTAAGGAGGGAGTCGTTGTTGGGAGGGCCGTTGTAGGGAGGGAACACTGTAATTTATCGTGAGATGTTTATCCCTTTACCGCCATATTGTCAGATCTGCTTCAATATGGTTGTTTGCAATATCATTTCAAACTTAGATTTAAGGCAGTATGACTGAAGAAATTTCAAAACGAGTATCAAACGGTTTTGGTCCTGATCAGATGCCGCATAACGCGCCTTAAGTATATCTTCTAGGATATAGGAAATAATTTTTATGATACATGTTTATAATTTTATAAATTGAAAACATTTTCTTAAGTGGAGGGATAAATTAAATGCGCTAAGCAGTACTTCTATGATGTAAAGGGTTAAGTGGTCACCTGTCTTGAATACATGTACTAGAAACAGGTTATAGGGTGAAGGTTAATGATTTACACCGGGGTTCCAGATAAGAGGGACAAATCCAACATTTTCTCAATTATTAAACACCAAATCCTATGGTGCTACTACTCATTATAATCGTCTCTTCGAGACGATTCTAATGAGTAGTGACACCATAGGGTTTAAAGCAGAAATAAAGATTTTAGTTTTTGAAGTACTCCCCTTATCTGGAGCTCTGTTACACCGCACGGTACATAACTCACCTGTAGGATCCACTTGGACAACCCAAAGGATCACTAGTACCCACGGGACAGTAGAAGCCAGCCAAACATGGTCCACCAGTGCTGTCAAGGGTTGGATTGTTGGGTACAGTAGCGCCCTCTATGCAGTAGAAGCCAGCATCGCAGTCACCAGTGGGCTCTATGAGCCCTGTAGTTAGGCAGTATTTCCCTGGAGAGCAGAGGGTACAAAGGATTGAAGCTGTGAGACCTGTTGTATTACTGGAGGTGCCGACTGGACACGGCGTGGGGTTGGTTGTAGCTAGTTGACAGTAGCTGCCTGCAGGGCATATACCTGCATCGCCTACTGCCCCTGATGGTGTGGCAGAGTCTGAGCCCCAATTACAGAAATACCCGGCCTGGCAATCGCCGGTCTCTGCTGTAGCCCCTGGGTTCATGCAGTATTTACCTCCTGTACAGTTGGTGCATTCTGTGTCACTACCTAGACCTTCGGTATTACTAAAGGTTCCTGCTGGGCACTGTAGAGTGGCCGACCCACTTCCAGCTGGACAGTAGTGGCCAGCAGTACAGTTAATCAAATTAATACCGTCGTTACAGTATGTACCTGCCGGACATGTTAGACAAACACTTGCCTGACGTGCTGTTGAATAGCTTCCTACCGCACATGGTACTGGAGTTGTTGTTCCTGTTGGACAATAGTGACCTACAGTACATTCATCACCAACTACTCCATCTGTAGGGGTTGCAGTGGTTGAGTTTGAAGTGCAATAGTAGCCGGCCGTACATTGACCTGTTGGAACTGTGAGACCAGTAGATGCACAGTAGCTGCCTCCCACACAAACTGGGCAAGCTGATTCCGTGGAAAGGCCTGTACTGTTGGACGCTGTACCAACTGGGCAGTTCACAGGTGCAGTTGTTCCTGTTGGGCAGTAGTTGCCTTCTGGGCACTCTTTACCAGTGATGCCATCTGTGGGTGTGGCTGTCTGGGCACTTCCATAACAGATATAACCAGCAGTGCAGTCCCCTGTAACAAACAATGAGAAAATGGCATAGTCATGATAAGACATTAGACATTAGAACCCAAACAGCATAATTTTATTATGCTGCTTTCAAAGAAGCACAGAAATAAAAACAGTAGAATATAATTCACTCTGCTTTTTCATGAAATCGCAAAATATTATGGCAGCAGAAATACCAGCTATATGGTACGCTTAACTCTTTCCTCCCTGAAACTTCGAATAGACAATCCAATTTCCATTTTAGTCCAGTCCATTTCTGACTTTAAGGGGTTGTTTTTGTCAATGTTTGGCATTATGGCAAACAGTGAAGACCCTTATCAGAGGGCTCCTTCCGGAGCCCTCTGATCCGGGTCTTCACTGTTTGCACAGGACAAGTGTACTATTTATATATACACTGTTTGAAAATGACGCCTATATGCGGGAATAGGGTTCAAAGGGTTAAGGCGCATTCTGCTTTACTTTCAACCTGCTTTAAGTGATCATCTGTCTTCAAAACTAGAAACAAGCTATGGGGTAATGGGTTAAATAAAAAGCGTTACCTGATGTGGCAGTGAGCCCAGAACTTGCACAGAATTTCCCCGGGTCACAGGCAGTACAGGTAGCTGAGGACTGAAGAAGTGTTGCAGTACTGTATGTACCCTTAGGGCAGCCATATTGGTTACTGTACTGGGTACCGTTTGGACAGTAATATCCCTGTGGACACGGGAACGACGTGTAGTTGGAGGTGATTGGTCCGTCAGATTGGCGACAGTAATAGCCTGGAAAGCAAAAACACACAAACATTGTCTACTAACTGTACAGTAAAACCTAAAACATTTGTTTTTTCTGTGTGCATTTTTGTAAATATTGTACATTCTTTTGAGGGCCCCAAGGGAGATAAGTTTTCTGTCTGTACCCTCTTAAAATAAAGTCTTTATTATTTTTATTATTATTATTATTATATTTCGGCCACTAGCATTGGGGAGTGGTGCCTTACCTGCTGGACATTCCTTGCGTCTGGTCTTGATACTCTCCTGATGGACACAAGGCCCCTTCATAGTTACCTCCAGCCAGGAGGTATTTCAAAAACTAAAATCTTTATTTCTGCATTAAATCCTATGGTGTCACTACTCATTAGAATTGTCTCGAAGACATAGGATTTGGTGCTGAAATAACTAAGAAAATGTTGGATTTGTTCAATTTACTCCCTCTTACCTGGAGCCCTGTGATAGACAGACAGAGGATGGACAGAGAGGGTATCACAAAGGCTCACCCTTGAGCACTTTGCACAATAGCGGTAAAAGTTAAGCGCACAAGAATAACGTTTTCTGCCACAAGCATTGGGGAGTGGTGCCTTACCTGCTGGACATTCCTTGCAGCTTGACTGTCCGGTCTGGTCTTGGTACTCTCCTGATGGACACAAGGCCCCTTCATAGTTGCCGCCAGCACAAAAGTGGCCCTCTGGACAGGGTATCTGTGTCTTAGAGGTGGAACCAGTCGGACAGTAGTACCCTGTAAAACACACACATTTTTTCAACACTGAGCATGCTATTGGCAGCTTAACCCTTTTCCCCTATAGAAACACCTTTTAATACGAGGGGTGTTCCATAAATAATGTCATCTGTGCTTTATTTCGCGGAAATCATGCAATTTATGCACAAAACCACCTCGTGGCGATTGAGTGATCACTTGCTCGTGACACAGGTAAATATCTCGTCCACACGTTCACTGGCCTCGGTACAGTGTACATCGTTTCATAGCCTTTTCGTTAGACTATACACAAAATGACAGGAAAACGAGCTGAAAATGTTCTTGAAATTAGGGCAAATATAAAAGGTAGGTCATTACTCGGCATAAAGGCTGTAGATATTCACCGCGAGGTGTGTGACATTTATGGGGAGGGCCAAATGTCTCACAGGACTGTTTGTAGGTGGGTAGCTAAATTTAGTGCTGGGCAGCAGCAACTGAAAGATGCTGCTCGCCCAGGTCGTCCTGCAACAACTACGACCAAAGGTAACATAGAAAAAATCCGAAATATCCTCAAAGCTGATGCTCGATTCACCGTAAGACAATTGGCTCGAATGACAAACTTGTCTTTAGCAAGAGTTCATGCAATTTTGAAGAAACACCTAAAAGTTAGAAAGATAAATGCAAGTCTTAGATGGATACCCCATTTGTTAACGGATGAGCAAAAGAAGACGTGTGTAACAATGGCAAAAAAACTTCTCAAAATGTACCCAAAATATAGTAAAAAGGCTTTTGATAATATAGTCACTGGTGATGAGACCTGGGTGTATTATTTTGAACCAAAGCAGGTTTCCAACCGAATATGGGCCACTAAAAATGCCAGACGCCCAAGTATTGCCTAACGAATACGAACGGTAAAGAAGGTTTTGTATGCTATTTTTTTCACTAATAAGGGTCCAGCTATTCAAATCCTGGTGCTAAACGGCAGAACGGTCACAGGCAAGTACTATAAAAACGTTGTTCTGAGAAAATTGAAGAACTACTACAAAAGTCGCCGCCCCAAAACAGAACTTAAGTATGTCCGACTTTTGCATGATAATGCACCCGCTCACAAGGCACGTATTGTGACTGACTTTTTGGAGTCAGAGAAGGTTTCCGTCCTTCCGCATCCTCCGTATTCGCCAGACTTGGCCCCCTGCGACTATTTTCTCTTTCCAAAACTTAAATATCATTTATCTGGAAGGAGATACAATTCGAGAAATGCCCTTGGATCTGCTGTTTATCAGTGTCTGATGGGTGTCCCCATTGAATAGTATGAAAAATGCTTCCAAAAATGGATTGACTGGCTAAAAAGGTGTGTTCTGGCTGGCGGAGAGTATTTTGAAGGGCAGAGCAAATTAAAATGAACAAAAGCACTTCCGCTATATGAGCACCGATGCAAGTGACATTATTTTTGGAACACCCCTCGTACATTAAATTTATTTATCAACAGAAGAAAACAGTTCCAATAAATACAGACATGAATTTATAGCATAAGATATATTTGCTATATTCTAGCAGATGGTAGCTTAAAAGCAGGCTGAAAGTGAAGCAGAATGCGTCTTAAGGCACATTCTGTTTTACTTTCAACTTGCTTTAAATGGTCACCAAACTTCAAAACTAGAAACAGGCTATGGAGTAAAGGGTTGAACAATTACCCAATAGCCTGTTTCTAGTATTGAAGATATGTGACAGGTTGAAAGTAACATACTTTCAGTCTGCTTTTAAGCTACAATCTGCTAGAATATAGCAAATATATCTTATGCTACAAATTCATTTCTGTATAAATTGGAACTATTTTCTCCAGTGGAAGAATAAATTAATGGTATTAAAATATGTATTCTTGGAGTACTAAGTAAAGCAGCACACAATCTTGAATTCTAATAGCAATAAAAGATGGGGCCTCTGTGGTCTAGTGGTATAGTCACTGTGACTTACATCACTAAGCTCCTCACAGCTGTGGGTTCAATTCCCGCTCTGGGTGCTTCAAATTTTTTAAGTTGGGAAGACTTCCAGCTGGCTTGTGGAATGTCAGTGGTTCTAATTTTTGGAGACAAGTTGAAAAGTTGAAAAAGCAAGTTGAAAGTAAAGAAGAATGCCCCTAAAATTCTATTCTGCTTTACTTTCAGCCTGCTTTTAAGCTACCATCTGCTAAAATATTACAAATATATACATGTATATAAATTGAAACTATTTTCTTCAGTGGAAGAATATATTAAAGGCGTTAAAATATGTATCTATGAAGTTATGATTAACCCATTACCCCATAGCCTGTTTCTAGTATTAAGTGATCACTTAAAGCAGGTTGAAAGTAAGGCAGAATGTGCCTTAAGGCACATTCTGCTTTACTTTCAGCCTGCTTTAAGCTATAATCTGCTAGAATATAGATAAATTATCTAATAATACTTATTCATGACTGTTTAAATTGAAACTATTTTCTTCAGTTGAGGAATAAATTAAAGACGTAAAAAACAGTACTTATTGGGTTTGGGGTTGAAGCAGCAAATAATCTTAAACAGCGATAATAATAATCTAAGAAGGCAATACGTGTGTACCTGGATCGCAGGGCCCATTGGGGTATGTAAGGCCAGTGTCCTGGCAGTAGGAGCCTTGTGTGCAGTCTGTACAGTCAGAGGCTTGAGTATTGCCTGTCGTATTGGAAAACTTCCCTGCAGGGCAACCGGCCTGGTTGCTGGTTGATCCAGTCACTGTTTGGAAAATAGAATCAAATTGAATGTTGAACAAGGGCTACTATAAGTTGCTCATAAAAATCCCAAGATTTGCAAATTTTTCAAGTGCGATTTTTGGAATTGTATCTTTAACCCTTTCGCTGCCTGACTCTCTACGACGAACATAATTATGCAAATAGTTTGGATACAGATCCGATGCTGTGTATTTTAGTAGACACTAGGCTTTACTCTTTCAACACTAGGAACCTGATTAAAATATACCCATTACATTTGAAAACAGACCTTCACTGTTTGCTACAGTTAGATATATAATGTATACATTTTTTATATAAAGAAACCTAGAGACGAGTCCGTTCAGTGGATTCAGATCAGACGGCGCTTTATGCATAATGCTGCATCTGATCAGGATCCAAGCTGTTTGCAAAAACAGTGAAGTTGTGATCAGCAGGTCAAAGGTTATATCACTTACTAAAGGTTACATATTGAACATTTAGACAGAAAAAAACTTAATGACAAGTGACAAACAGCTTGAATCCAAATTAAATGTAAGCCAATTTCCCTCTCTATAACGACTCCCTCCGAACAGCGCACTCTGGATTCAAGCTGTCTGCAAATGTAAACCAATTTCCCTCTCTATAACAACTCCCTCCGAACAATGCACACATTTTTTGTCTCCAATTGGGAGAGGGAACACTGTATCACTTACCACAGTATTTCCCTGATGGACAAACGTTGCCCATGATTCCATCTATCGGATCAGCCCGATCAGAGCCCGCATTACAGTAATATCCAGGATTACATTGAGCTGTGGGTGTGGCCAGTCCTGGAAGTCAAACAAAAAAATACAGTTTTACCCAGGGAAGAGATAAGGCAAGAATGTCAAAAACTAAAATCTTTATGTCTGTTTCAAACCCTATAGTGTGACCACTCATTAGAATCGTCTCTTTGAGACGATTCTAATGAGTAGTCACACCATAGGGTTAAATGCACACATACAGGGTTAACCCATAGCCTGTTTCTACTTTTGAAAGTAGGTGACCACTATGCAGAAATAATGCAGAAATAAAAGTTTTAGTTCTTAAAATACTCCTCTTATCTGGCGCTCTTTTAATACTAGTTCGTCAATTATTTCAATTATAAAATAGTGCATATAATATTAGAATAATATGCCTGCATGTAAAATACAACCCATTTTACAAACCCTTTTGAAGCATGGCAAACATCCTAGCTAACTTGCAGGGCTCGAGATAAGGGGTGTATTTCAAAACCTAAATCTTTATTTCTGCATTAAATCCTATGGTGTTATCACTCATTAGAATCGTCTCAAAGAGACGATTCTAATGAGTAGTGGTGACACCATAGCATTTGGTGCTGAAATGTGTGAGAAAACAGATTTGTTCAGTTTACTCCCTTATTTAGATTGAGCCCTGAATTTGGAATAATTTTTTTTTTTTTACCCCAAATGGAAATTACCTAGCATTGTACAGATTAAACATGGTATTCAAGATGATATCTTTCACAAATATCATCATATTTGATACATAATATAATCCAGATAAGGAGGAGTAAACTTAACAAAACCAACATTTTCTCAATTATTTCAGCACCAAATCCTATGGTGTCACTACTCATTAGAATCGTCTCTTCAAGACGATTCTAATGAGTAGTGACACCATAGGGTTTAAAGCAATAATAAAGATTTTTATTTTTTTTAAATACTACCCTTATCTGGAGCCCTGTATGACTTATTATTGAGGGAAAGTGACTACTTACCCACACTAGCACAATACCATCCCTCGGTACAGGCAGTCTCATTACATGACCCTGTTGGGCAGTAGTTACCAGTTGAACACTGGTTACCAGTCGTTCCATCGGTAGGCGTGGCAGACTGAGCTCCCTGGAGACAGAAGTGACCTGAAAAACAATGACAATAGGTTCACGAAATGCCTAAAAAATTCTGGTGCCAGGGCTGACATTACTCCGGATCTTTCCTAAATCCTTGGATTTTTTCCCCAGTATAGAGTAGCTTAAAGCAGGCTGAAAGTAAAGCAGAATGCGCCTTAAGGCTGATTCTGCTTTACTTACAGCCTACTTGAAGTAGTTTCATGTCAACAAAACTAGAAATAGGCTGTGGGGTAAAGGTACGATTCGTAAAATCGCACTTGAAAAATGCAAATTTGGAAATCTTAGGATTTTTCATTGCAACTTATGGCAACCCTGTGGTGCCAGTACTAAAAACACTCAATTACCGTATTAAACCATTACCCCATGGATAGACCCTACATTTCCTATCTCCAAGCAGATGGTAGCTTAGAGCAGGCTGAAAGTAAAGCAGAATTGGCCTTCTGGCCCATTCTGCTTTACTTTCAACATGCTTTAAGCGATAATATGTCTTGAAAACCAGAAACAGGCTTCAATATACAGTGTAATGTAATTTGACAAGCTTCAATATAATGTAATTTGACAAACAGTAGACTCTGATCTGAAGGTTCCATTAAAAGGTAAAAAGGATCTCTGTGGTCTGCGTCTACACCGTTTGCATAGGACAAGTCTACTTTGTGCAGGTACACTGTTTATAATTGATGTGTTTATATATCTGTGACACTAGAGGTTCAAGTGTTACATGGTGGAAAAGGTTGGAACAAGATAACTTTACCTGCACTACAATCTCCAACTGGTGCTGTGAGCCCAATGTTATCACAGTATTGTCCACATGGGCAGCTGAGGCAGTCGCCCGCTGCTGTGCCACCGGTCGTGTTCCTGTACGTTCCTAATGGACATGGATATTCGGTTGCAGATTTCGTGCCAAGCGGGCAATAGTGACCAAATGGACATGGGAACGTCTCGTAGGTAGTAGAATTCTCAGGGCAGTAGTAGCCAGCTGGGCAGTCAAAACAGCTGGCCTGGTGGGTGACGTTGTTGTATGTGCCGTTACTGCAGGGCACTGGAGATATGGTACCGCTAGGGCAATAGTGGCTGATTGGGCACGGACCACCAGTACTAGATAAAGCTGTGAGTAAATAATCAAAGTCAAACTTACATGTATACATTTCGTCAAAGCTTTTAACCCCTGTCAATTAATCAACCCATTACACCATAAATAAGCCGTTTTACCCCTTTAGCTTTTGTCTCCACTGAAGAAAATAGTTCCACTTTATACAGTCAAGAATATAAACCACAAGAAATATATTCTATATCCTAGGAGATTGTAGGTTAAAACAGGCTGATAGTAAAACAGAATGCGCCTAAAGGCGCATTCTGCTTTACTTTCAACCTACTTTTAGTGGTCTCCTGTCTTCAGAACTAGAAATAGGCAATGGGGGAATGGGTTAACTCTTTCCTCCCTGAAACTTCAAATGGACAATCCCAGTTTCCATTTTAGTCTAGTCCATTTCTGACTTTTAAGGGTTGTTTTGTCAATGTTTTGCATAATGACAAACAGTGAAGACTCAGATCAGAGTGCTCCTTATGGAGCCCTCTGATCTGGGTATTCACTGTTTGCATAGGACAAGTGCACTCTTCACATGTATACTGTTTGAAAATGACGCCTATATGCGGGACTAGGGTTTAAAGGGTTAACTGGTTACACAATCACTAAGCAGTTAATGGGACTAATTACTTGTCTTATCTTCAAGCTATAGCTGACATTTGTTAATAGTGATAGTAAGACGAAAATTGGTGTTCATTTATGTGACTATAAGAGTAAATAAAAGATCGGAAATACTATATTGCCTTGGTCGTGTGTGTCTTCTGCCTTTCCTTTTCTACACATTTATGTGACTAGAAAATCAATTATTATGTTTAAACACTGAATTTTAATCAGTGCACAGTGGGACACATGTTGCAGTATCTGTAAAACTGATATATACTATACATGTATAGATAATTATACATTGATTTGACAATTACAGCAACATATCATTACATGGAAGGTTTGTGTAATTGCAGATTTATTATTTTGCAATATCAAAAGTCTGGATTGCTGGTGTACAGTGACATTAATTGTTATTGAGGACGATTAACCCTTAGCCCGCCAAATAAATTGTCGTCTGCTATATTTCTCGTCTGCTTCAAGTTTCAAAGTGCTTCAAAGTTGGTCAAAATTGCTGAAAAAGTTGTCCGAGTGTCAAACAGCTTGGATCCGGATGAGACGCCGAGTTACTCGGCGTCTCATCCGGATCCAAGCTGTTTGCATATGGAGCTATAGTCGTGACTGGCAGGCTAAGGGATAACAGATTACAAGGTTATCAAAAGAGTTATCTGGTTCTTTTAGATACCCAGTGTAAAGCACTGATACATCGGACCTCGGTTTATAAAGTCTCATTCGAAGGACTTGGTCCGGCATGGTATCGAAATCATGACCCCTGACGTCGTAAGCAGGTGCTTTACCTCTCAACTACGTCCGCCGGTGATTAATCAATTACATATTTCCCCTAATTGTTTCAACACTAGTCTGCAGTGACAATACATAAACATGCATAAATGCTGCACTGTATTTGTTCAGATTCAGAACATGCTGACTTAACATGTTCAAAACCATGATAACCATTGCAAACAGTTTGGATCCTGGTGAGATGTAGCGTAACATGACATCCCATCAGGATCCAAACAGTAACAGACAACTACAGATGAAGACGAAAAATTACCCAGCATGCATAGAATCACTGAAACACTGGTTTATTTTTTGTTTGGGCATTTTGCATCACCTACTTAGTTTTTAAACAGGGTTATACAGCAGAATTGTTTTTACTTACAGTCTGGGTTTGGTACGGTGTTGCCGGCATTGCAGTAGTAGCCTGGATCACATGGTCCTGTTGTAGAGCTCTGATTTTGTGAGGCACAGTAATGACCCTCTGTACAAGCAGTGCAGTTAGCCACATCTTCACCAAACTCAATAGCCCTGTATGTACCAATGGGACATGGTGTTGGCTCTCCAGTTCCTACTGGGCAGTAGAAACCAGGGGGACATGGTCCACCATCCCCTGTTGATGTGGTAGACGTGGGTGTGGCTATGCTGACACCTGTCAAATACAAATATGCACAGTAAAGTAATAAAGTTGCAATAACTTGAAAAACCCTTTACCCAATAGATGACCACATACACACTACAGGCTTATGTTAATAATCTGGTAACCACGTACACACTACAGGCTAATGTTAATGATACGATGACCATATGCACACTAAGTCTAATGTTAATGATATGATGACCACATACACACTACAGACTTATGTTAATGATACGATGACCATATGCACACTAAGTCTAATGTTAATGGTCCGATGACCACATACACTATAATGTTAATGCTCTGATGACCACATACACACTACAGGCTAATGTTAATGATCTGATGACCACATACACACTACAGGCTAATGTTAATGATCTGGTGACCACATACACACTACAGGCTAATGTTAATGATCTGATGACCACATACACACTACAGGCTAATGTTAATGATCTGGTGACCACATACACACAACAGGCTAATGTTAAGGATTTGATGACCACATACACACTACAGGCGAATGTTAATGATACGATGACCATATACACACTACAGTCTAATGTTAATGATACCATGACCACATACACACTACAGGCTAATGTTAATGATATGATGACCACTTACACACTACAGGGCTGAGGCTAATGTTAATAATACGATGACCACATACACACAACAGGCGAATGTTAATAATACGATGACCACATTCACACTACAGTCTACAGGCTAATGTTAATGATATGATGACCACATACACACTACAGGCTAATGTTAATGATAAGATGACCACATACACACTACAGGGCTGAGGCTAATGTTAATGATACGATGACCACATACACACTACAGGCTAATGTTAATGATATGATGACCACATTCACACTACAGTCTACAGGCTAATGTTAATGATATGATGACCATACCTGTTCTACAGTAATAACCAGCGGCACACTGGCCAGTTCCAGTGTCATTCTTTGAGAGATCAAACTCTATGGCTCCTTCAGTGCAGTACCAGCCAGGATCACACGCCACACAGTCACCTACTACGTCTTTTCCTGTAAACCAAGAAGAAAAATAGTTCCATGAGTATGAACTCATAATCCTAGCACTAGCAGACAGTAGCTTAAAGCAGGCTGAAAATAAAGTAGAATGTACCTAAAGGCGCAACCTGCATTACTTTCAACATATTTTAAGAGCCACAGAAGGTATGTTTGTTATTTGAAATACGATATAATCGCTATTTGGATCTAGCAATAAATGTTCTTATTTTGATCCATGTGTAACTGTTCTCATTTGGACTTATGTATAACCTCTTATAAAGACCGAAGTATTACAGTTCTTATTTGAAACCATGTATAACAGTCACTGTTCTTATGTGGACCTTTGTATAAATAATCTTATTTGGATGTGTGTGCATACAGTTTAGAAAACGTTATTCTTTCCCAATATACGCGTTTACGCTAAAACTATTATTTCCATTACAAACAGTTTGGAGCCAGATCAGACTCCGGGTAACCATGCATCTGATCAGGCTCCAAACTGTTTGCCACCAAGATAAACATGAATTATCAGAATTGTCCAAAAATTATACTTTTCTACGTTTTAGTGTTTTGCGTTTGCGTTTGCGTTTGCGTTTAAATGGGAAAGAATAAAGTTTTCTCCACTGTGTAACTGTTCTTATTTGGACCTTTGTGTAACTGTTCTTATTTGGATTTATGTATAACTAATTATTTGGACCAAAATGTAACTGTTCTTATTTGAAAGCCTGTATAACTTCTCTTATTTAGACCTATGTGTATACCCACCTCTTTCACTGTTGTAGGTTCCATTGGGACATAGGGGCTGACCGGCCCACGTTGTGTTTTCTGGACAGTAGCGTCCCTTGTCACATTTATGGACATTTGCATCACCATAGCAGAAGTAGCCAGCAGGACATGCATCACATGCGTCTCTGTTTGTCTGATTCTGATAGGAACCTGCCAAGCAACTCAACGGGCTTGCTATAAAGACAAAACGAAGCAATGATTATTGGATTTTTTTCAACGAGTTTCCAAAGGGAATGAAAACAAGCAATTATATAGAGCTGTGCTATGAGGAAACTGGACTTATTGCACTGCAGCTAGTGTAGGCCAAGACTAAGTACAGTAAAACTTCTCTATTACGACTACACAATTGAGTTAGTTATTAAGTGTTTTCTACAGGTGACTGCTTAAAGCAAGGTGACAGTGAAACAAAAGGCTCCTAGAGGAGCTTTCTGTTTCACTGTCAACTTGCTTTAACCTTTTCGTCCACAAGGGCTGCATGTAGCAGACACCAAATGATGTCGTTTGTGATGACATTACCTTAAACAAAATCAGGTTTGGGCGGAAAATCTATATAACAGAAACTACGGCTTTGATTGATTTAATTGGTGTTTAAAATTGCTATGTGATAAATAGAATCTCACATTCATGCTCATTACTTATCTTTCGTTTTATAAACGTTTTCAATGAAAGTAATATGAGGCTCGCCTTAGCGGGAATCCTGTTAATTTTAGTGAACAAGTTAATTAAAAATGATAAATAATCAGCACTTATGTAAGATCATCTATTTAAATGCACCCCTTTCTAATAAATGCCCCCTCCAGATATGTTTCTATAAATTTTCAAAAAAATCTTTTAACCCATTGTATGCTGGGTAATATTTGGCAGCCATTTAAAATGTCGTCTGCAGCGGGTATAACTCAAATATTTGCAAAAGATTTTAGCAGTTTCTGATAGAATATTGACTTAGCTGCAAACAGTTTTGTTCTCAGATCAGGCCCCACACTGAGATCAAAATCGTTTGCCTAGAGGTACACCTAAAAGTGTATCCTGCATAAAATGGGTTAAGATAGGGTCGGACTGTCAAGCAGTTTAAATCCTGATAAGACGCTGCATTTTGCAGCATGTCATCTAGCTGGATTCAACTGTTTGCAAAGGCAAAACTGATTCACAGTTAGCATGCAAAGAGTTAAATTCCGAAACCCTAATTAAATTTTGGGGCTTTGCATCATTTAATCAGATTTAAGCGGTATCTGTTTTGCAAAATTAAAATGCTATCAACAGCAAGATAAATAGCACAAATATAATATTGTCTAAAGATAAGTAATGACACCCTGTTTTACTCAAAACAGCAAATGTTGAAGAAAACAAATTGAACAATCCTTGCTATACCCTAGCAGATGATAGCTTTAAAGTCTGCTAAATGTAAAGCAGAGTGCTTCTTAAGGAGCATTCTGCTTTATTTTCAGCCGGCTTTAAGCAACTATATGTCTTCAGTCCTGAAAATAAGCATGGGGAGAAATGGCTGATGGTTATTGATACCATTGTCACTCTTTGAACCCTAGTCATGCACATTTGCGTCATTTGCAAACAGCATACCTGTGGAGTACACTTGTCATATGCAAACAGTGTAGACCCTGATCAGAGGGCTCCTGAAGGAGCCCTCTGATCAGGGTCTACACTGTTTGTCATTTTGACATATATTGTAAAAATCAACCCTAAAAAGTCAAAAAGGGACTAGGCTTAATTGAAAACTTGAATTGTTCATTTGAAGTGTCAGGGAGGAAAGAGTTAAACCATTACTTTACCTGTGCCTAGCGGACAATAATGGCCAACTGTACACACATCCCCAGTGGCTCCTCCATCTGCAGGTTTGTCTGTGTACGCCCCTTCCCTACAATACCAGCCAGCGGCACAATATCCAGACGGCTCTGTCAGACCTTGTCCTGAGCACACTCTTCCACCGTCACACAGAGTGCAGTTCTCTGACTGCTGGAGCCCTGTACCGTTGGAGTATGTTCCATTTGTACATGGGAACTGCTCATATACTGATGTACCTTGAGGGCAGAAGTAACCAGCCGGGCACAAGTCTCCAAAGGTTTGATTTATTGGAGCACGAGTGTCGGAGGCATTGGTACAATAATGTCCAGCATCACACAAAACTTCTGCTGCTTCCAAGCCATCCTGCTCGCAGGCCCATCCTGGCGTACAGGCATCACAATGCCAGGTTTCATACTCTCCCTCGTCTATTTGATAAGTTCCCCGCAAACATACTGATGGCACTATGCTGCCTTGAGGACAATAATGTCCTTTCGGGCATATAATTGGTGTCACAGTTGCTGTGCCATTGCAGTAATAACCTTGAGTACACTGAAGACACTCACTAGATTTTGTAGCCGGCTGGTAAAAGCCTCGTGGACAAGGTTCCTGTTTAAATGCCCCTTCTAAGGTATAATAGCCAGCCTGTGCCTCATACTGTGTTGGGACGCTAGCTCCACCGGTACAGTAATAGCCAGCAGAGCAATTCTGAGTAGCGGCACTGCTGCTGGCGCCTGCACAGAAGTATCCGGGATCGCAGGGAATACAATCATACGTGGTTTTAGCCCCGGGGGAAGCACTGTAGTAACCAGGATCACAAGCAGAGGCTGTGGCCGACCCAGCAGTACAGTAGCCACCAGCCGGACACAGGCCACCAGTCAGCCCATCAGGAGGTGCTGATGTATACGCTTTCTCCCTGCAGTAAAATCCTGAAAACAAATACAGTAGAACCTCTCTATTACCACCATTACAAAGAAGGCTTATTGAATGCATAAACGACAGGTGACAGCTTAACCCAATACCCAATTAATACACCTTTTTACGACTTTTAATTTATTATTACACTGAAGAAAATAGTTCCAAACTATACAGTCATGAATATGTAGCATAAGATATATTTCTATATTCTAGCAGATGGTAGCTAAAGTAGGCTGAAAGTAAAGCAGAATGCGCCTTAAGGCGCATTCTGCTTTAATTTCAACCTGCTTTAAGTAGTCACCTATCTTCAATACTATTAATAGGCTATCAAGTAAAGGGTTAAAGCAAGGGGACAGGAAAACAGAAAGCTCCTTCAGGAGCTTTCTGTTTTCCTGTCATCTTGCTTTAAGCTGTCACCTGTCATATATTCCTAATAGATAACATAACATAGTGGTTGTAATAGGGGGGTTTTATTGTATAACACATCTTTAACCCATTACTGTAAGCCATAATTATACCTTTTTACGCCTTTAATTTCCATATTCTAACAGATTGTAGCTTAAAGCAGGCAGAAAGTAAAGCAGAATGCTTTACTTTCAACCTGCTTTAAGTGAATATCTGTCTTCAAAACCAGAAACAGGCTATTCGTTAATCGGTTCACGCTTTCACGCATTCACGCTTTCAACACTAGTAACTCTTGTGGGTTATAAGGTTCCCTGGTCGATCATTCTAATAACCAAAACATGAATCAGTCTTCTTGAAATTCTGGGTACTTTCATAAATACTGGTCTAAATTAGCAAAGAGTGTAGACCCAGATCTATAGGAGCCCTCTGATCTGTGTCTACATTGTTTGCTAATTATGTAAAGAGTATACGTTAAACAGGTCCATGTTGTTGAAAGAGTTAACCCATTACCCATCCAATGGATACACCTTTAACCCATTACCTGATAGACTGTTTCTAGTTTTTAAAATAGGTGTCTACTTAAAGCAGGTTGAAAGTAAAGCAGAATGCGCCATATGGCGCATTCTGCTTTACTTTCAGCCTGATTTAAGCTATTACCTACTAGAATAAGGAAAGTGTTAAATATAACACATATTCATTACGGTATATATTGGAACTATTTTCTTCAGCGGATGAATAAAATGCATGTGCTAAAAGTCGCTTCTATAAGGAAAAGGGTTAAGTCATTCCTCCACGAAAGAAACAAGAGGGCATGAAGGCCCTGATATCGCTCACCCGTTGTACTGAAGCCTGATAGCTTTACCTATTGTAGTAAAGCATGTAAAAAAAATTTGGAATACAATCTAATAATTCTGATATAGTACAGTACATCAAGGGCAGATAACTAGAGCCTCAACAATACTTAAATGAAGCCTTTTCTAGCATTTTAAAGTCTATCAAAGGCAGATAACTATTGCCACAATGATTTGATTTCAACCAGTATTGCACTCCTTTGAGAACTTAAAACTATATACTTTGTGTGCATGTATAATCAAAATCCAGAAAGATTTGAACTAGTGACCTAGTTTTTGACCTGACATGACCCACATTCGTACTTGACCTAGATATCAATAAGACAAACAATTCTGACCAAGTTTCATAAAGATCCATTGAGATTTGTAGCCTCTAGAGTGTTAACAAGATTTTTCTATGATTTGACCTAGTGAACTAGTTTTTGATAGGACATGACCCACATTCGAACTTGACCTAGATATCAATGAGGCAAACATTCTGACTAAGTTTCATTATAATCCATTGAGATTTGTAGCCTCTAGAGTGTTAACAAGGTTTTTCTATGATTTGACCTAGTGACCTAGTTTTTGACTGGACATGACCCACATTCGAACTTGACCTAGATTTTATTAAGACAAACATTGTCATGAAGTTTCATGTAGATCGGATGAAATTTGTAGGCGCTACAGTGTTAACGAACAATTGTGGACGGACAAACGACGGACGACAAACATTCAGCGATCCTAAAAGCTCACCAACCTTGGCACTTTGTGCCAGGTGAGCTAAAAAGTGTGGCCTCTAGAGTGTAAACACTGTTAAATATGGCATTATCAGCAGTTCAAAGGTAGATAACTCTTGATCTATTGGTCCGATTTCAACGATAATTGAACTCATCCAAGCTGTTTTAATAATTTACAATCTAGGCAAGTTTGAGAAAGACTGGGCTCCAGAGTGTAAACACTGTTAAATATGGCATTTTCAGCAGTTCAAAGGTAGATGACTTGTGACCTATTCGTCAGTTTCAACCATAATGGAACTGATTCGAACTCTTATGGTAATATACAATCTGAGCAAGTTTAAGAAAGATTGAATAAATATTGTGGCCTCTAGAGTGTAAACACTGTTAAATATGTCATTTTCAGCAATTCAAAGGTAGATAACTCATGACCTATTTGTCCGATTTCAACCATAATTGATCTCATTCAAACTCTTATGGTAATATACAATCTGAGCAAGTTTGAGAAAGCTTGGATAAATATTGTGGCCTCTAGAGAGTAAACACAAAAAATGTTGACGATGAACAATGCACGACAGACGAGACATTCAAGGATTGCAAAAGCTCACCCTGAGCTAGCTCAGGTGAGCTAAAAAACCATGTAGTTCCACTTTGTACAACTTCTGATCATTCTACACTGTTTCCGTAAGACAAGTGTAATCTTCACATGTACACTGTTTGTAAAAGATGAGTAAGGGTACATGATATAACATAATTTGTCTATATTGTAAAGAAATACAGCAATCCCTCTCTACAAAGACATCCAATGGGAGACAAAGATTGTGTGCGATGTTCGGAGGGAGTCGTTATAGGGAGGGAAATTGGCTAACATTTGCAAACAGCTTGAATCCAGATCAGACTCTGTCTTACGTGGCGTCTGATCTGGATTCAAGCTGTTTTTCACATGTCATTAATTTATTTTCTGTCAAAATGTCCATTATGTCACTTTACGAAAAACAGCAGACGACAATTTGAAGCAGACGATATTGCAGCAATAAATACGTTAAGACATAATTGTCCTGTTTAGGGAACTGCGGCAAGAGTCGTTGTAAGGAGGGAATCATTGTTGGGAGGGCAGATGAAGGGAGGGAGCACTGTATTAACCCATTACCCCATAAATTCGCCCTTTTACGCCTATAATTTATTCCTTCACTAAAGAAACTAATTTCCTTTTATACAGTCAGGAATATGCATCATAAGAAGTAATTTCTATAGCCTAGCAGATAATGGCTTAAAGCAGGCTGAAAGTAAAGCAGAATGTGCCTTAAGGCACATTCTGCTTTACTTTCAACCTGCTTTAAGTGATATTCTTTCTTTAAAACTAGAAATAGGTTATGGGGTAATGGGTTAATTATCAACCCACCTTAAGGCACATTCTGCTTTACTTTCAACCTGCTTTAAGTGATATTCTTTCTTTAAAACTAGAAATAGGTTATGGGGTAATGGGTTAATTATCAACCCACCTTAAGGCACATTCTGCTTTACTTTCAACCTGCTTTAAGTGATATTCTTTCTTTAAAACTAGAAATAGGTTATGGGGTAATGGGTTAATTATCAACCCACCGGCATCACAGACTCCAGTTGGTGCTGTTAGACCAATACCATCGCAGTAGTATCCTCCAGGGCACGGGGTACAGTCGATATCTTGCTCTACTCTAGTTGAGTTGGTGTACGAGCCGAGGGGGCAAGGTTTGGGGAGTGTTGAACCAGTTACACAGTAATGACCTGAAAAAACAACAACAACAACTTGCAAGAATTCTTCAAATCCAGGGCTCCAGATACAGGGCTGCCATTTCTCCGGATTATTCCTAAATCTTCAATTCGGCTCTAAATGACCTTTTTGTGTCAATGGGCCGTAAAACACCATTCATTCATTCATTCCTAAATCTTCGGATTTTTTTCTAGAACATGATAGCTTATAAAGCAGGCTGAAAGTAAAGCAGAATGCGCAATTCTGCTTTACTTCCAGCCTGCTTTAAGTAGTCACGTGTCAGCAAAACTAGAAACAGGCTATGGGGTAAAGGTACGATTAGTAAATTTGCAATTGAAAAATGCAAATTTCGAAGTCTTAGGATTTTTCATGTCAACTTATGGCAGCCCTGCAGATAAGGGAAGTATTTCAAAATCTCAAGTCTTTATTTCTGCTTTAACCCCTAAGGGAGAGTAATCTGAACAAATCCAACATTTTCTCACTTATACAGCACAAAATCCTATGGTGTTTCTACTCATTACCAGTGTCTATCCCAGATGATTGTTACGAGTAGAAACACTGTAGGATTTTTGGCTGTATGAATGAGAAAATATTGGATTTGTTCAAATTACTCCCCCTTATCTGGAGCCCTGGGTCTTCAGTTTATTTTGATGATACACAGTAACCCTATACCCTATAAATAAAACTTTTTTATGATTCTATGTATTCATACACTAAGTAAAGTAGTCCTCTACTGAGCTGTTCTGAACAAGAAATATAAAAGGCACTTCCAGTACCTTTCCAAATGGAGTTAAACCCTTTACTCCATATACAGCCTGTTTCAAGTATTGAAAATAGGTCATGACCACTTAAACTAAGTTATAGAGGGCTGAAAGTAAAGCAGAATGTGCCTTAAGGTGCATTTTGCTTTACTTTCAGCCTGCTTTAAGCTACCATCTGCTAGAATATAGCAACTATTTCTTATGATACATATCAATGACTGTATAAATTGGAACTATTTTATTCAGTGGAAGAATAAATTAAATATGCATAAAAATTAGTACCTATGGAGTTATGGGTTAAGGCAGGATGAAAAGGCAGGATGAAAATAAAGCAAACTGCTGTAAGAGCTCAGATTTACTTTTATACTGAATTAAGTGCAATATGATATTCCTCTAATGTTGCTGCTTAACCAAATACTCCATAAGCCTTTTTATGCCTTTAATCTAATTCTCAACCATAGAAAGAAGTTCCGCTTTATGCAGCTATGAATATGCGTCATAAAAAAGAAGTGTCTACATCCTAGCAGAGTAACTTAAATTAATGCTGAAAGTAAAGCTTAAGGAGCATTCTGCTTTACTTTAGCCTGCTTTGAGAAATGACCAGTCTTTAATACTTAAAAACAAGGGCCACCATGGCCCTAAATCGCTCACCTGGTTCACCATGTAAAATTAACCTATAGTGACCTAGATTATGACTGGACATGACCCACAATCAACCTTTAGAGTGTTAACAAGATTTTTCTATAATTTGACCTAGTGACCTAGTTTTTGACCAAACACAATCCACATTTGATTTTGACCTAGATTTGATGTAGGCAAACATTCTGAAAATATTTCATTCAGATCTAATGAGATTTGTAGCCTCTAGAGGGTTAACACTGTTTTTCTTTGATTTGGCCTAGTGACCTAGTTTTTGACCCGACATGACCCATATACAAACTTGACCTAGATACCAATTGGGCAAACTAAGTTGCATAAAAATCCAATAAGATTTGTAGCCTCTAGAGTGTTAACAAGGTTTTTCTAAGATTTGACCTAGTGACCTAGTTTTTGACCGGACATAGCCCACATTCGAACTTGACCTAGATATCAATGAGGCAAACATTCTGACCAAGTTTCATAAAGATCCATTGAGATTTGTAGCCTATAGAGTGTTAACAAGGTTTTTCTATGATTTGACCTAGTGACCTAGTTTTTGACCGGACATGACCCACATTCGAATTTGACCTAGATATCATCAAGACAAACATTTTGATCAAGTTTCATAAAGATCCATTGAGATTTGTAGCCTCTAGAGTGTTAACAAGGTTTTTCTATGATTTGACCTAGTGACCTAGCTTTTGACCAGACATGACCCACATTCAAACTTGACCTAGATATCAATGAGGCAAACATTCTGACCAAGTTTCATTAAGATCCATTGAGATTTGTAGTCTCTAGAGTGTTAACAAGATTTTTCTATGATTTGACCTAGTGACCTAGTTTTGACCAGGCATGACCCACATTCAAACTTGACCTAGATATCAACGAGGCAAACATTCTGACTAAGTTTCATTAAGATCCATTGAGATTTGTAGTCTCTAGAGTGTTAACAAGATTTTTCTATGATTTGACCTAGTGACCTAGTTTTTGACTGGACATGACCCACATTCGAACTTGACCTAGATATCATCAAGACAAACATTTTGATTAAGTGTCATAAAGGTCCATTGAGATTTGTAGCCTCTAGAGTGTTAACAATGTTTTTCTATGATTTTACCTAGTGACCTAATTTTTGACCGGACATGACCCACATTCGAACTTGACCTAGATATCAATGAGACAAACATTGTGACCAAGTTTCATCAAGATCCATTGAGATTTGTAGTCTCTAGAGTGTTAACAAGATTTTTCTATGATTTGACCTAGTGACCTTGTTTTTGACCTGGCATGACCCACATTCGAACTTGACCTAGATATCAATAAGGCAAACATTTTGACCAAGTTTAATTAAGATCCATTGAGATTTGTAGTCTCTAGAGTGTTAACAAGGTTTTTCTATGATTTGACCTAGTGACCTAGTTTTTGACCGGACATGACCCACATTCGAATTTGACCTAGATATCATCAAGACAAACATTGTCATGAAGTTTCATGAAGATCCGATGAAATTTGTGGGCGCTAGAGTGTTAACGAACAATTGTGAACGTACGGACAGACAGACGACGGACATTCAGCGATCCTAAAAGCTCACCTTGGCACTTCGTGCCAGGTGAGCTAAAAACTGATGGGGAAAGGGTTTAATCTTTTTGTCTCTCTGTAATTCAGATTCTAAAATGTTGCCATCTGAAATAAAGATAAAAAGGTTTGGATTACTCTGAAAATTGGTGACTTATTTTTGCAGGATAGTTTTATGTTTTGTCCAGCATTTAGCTGCCTTCAAAATTTAACCCATTACTCCATAGATCTATGCGTTTTGTGCTTTTAATTCATTCCTCCACTTGAAAAAAATAATTACAATTTTTACAATAATGAATAAGTATTGTAAAAAAAAGTCTATATCCTTGCAGATGGTAACTTAAAGCAGGCTGAAAGTAAAGCGGAATGTGCCTTAAGGCACATTCTGCTTTACTTTCAACTTGCTTTAATTGATTGCCTATTGTCAATACTAAAAGAGTCCCTGAAGTAAAGGTTGAGAATTTTTACTGGGTATTTACAATAACCCAGAAAACTACTCATAGAAGTAATAAACGGATAGCTCACCCTGGATTCCAGAAAAGAATGGGTAAACTGATGATTTTCCACAACTTTTTCTCCTTCATGTCTCCTCTAAATTCTGTGCTGTCACACTTATCAGAATAGTGTCTTTGAGATGATTCGAATGAGTTGTCACAACATAGATTTTAGTGAAGGAATAAGAATGCTGGTCTTTAAAATACGCCTTATCTGTAGCTTTAACAGAGCTCCAGATAAGAGCAGTATTTCAAGAACTAAAATCTTTATTTCTGCATTAAATCCTATGATGTTACTACTCATTAGAATCGTCTCTTCGAGACGATTCTAATGAGTATAACACCATAGGATTTGGTGTTGAAATGTGAAAAAAGGGTTTGATTTATTCAGTTTACACCCTCTTATCTGGAGCTTTGACTTACCCCTTGTGCAGTCTTTTGGTGTTTCAAGGCCGGTTTCGTCACAGTAAAAACCAGAGGAACACTCAGAGCAATCTTGGAATGACTCCTTTGCTGCTGCATTACGATAGAATCCAACTGGACATGGGAAGCTTTGCGGATCTCCTGTTCCGGTTGGACAGTAGTGGCCACCAGGGCACTCTCCTGGTGGTTCAGTCAAAGCAGTGTCATTACAGTAATATCCTGCTGTACAACTTGTGCAGTCAGCCACCTTTTCTAATCCAGTCTCATTTGAAAACGTTCCTGCTGGGCAGGGCACTGGTAGCGGATTGATATCCCCACGGGGGCAGTAATGGCCAACCCTACATGGGTTATTTTCACGGTCGGGCATAGCTGTCATACTTCCCGGGCACTCAACACCAGCAGGACAGATCAGGTCAGAATTCATAAATGTCTCTGAAGTAGCGTTTATATTGCAGTATCGACCAGGATCGCATGTTGTACAAGCTTGGGCACCGGGGGCAGAGTAGTTGCCCTTGTCACAGATGATTGGTGTTACAGTAGCAGTGGTTGGACAATAGTAGCCAGCTGTACAGTCAAGGCAATCAGTTAAAGCCTCCGCCTTTGTGTCGGTCCGGAATAATCCACTGAAACAAGAATGGTCTCATTATATACCGTACCGTTATGATCTTAGATGGTCTCATTATACAGTGTTCCCTCCCTACAATGGCCCTCCCAACAACGACTCCCTCCTTACAACGACCCTTGCCACAGTTCCCTAAACAGGACAGTTATGTCTAACGCTTTTACTGCTGTGATATCATCTGCTTAAAGTTGTCGTCTGCTGTTTTTCTCAAAATTACATATTGGACATTACGTGGCATCTGATCTGGATTCAAGTTGTTTGCAAATGTAAATAAATTTTCCTCTACTTGCGCGGGACATTCAACTGGGACTTCAGATCCTGCTTAACAGTAATGGCCAGTTGTTTAACCTTTTACACTATAGCCTCTACTTAATTTAAGCTGGACATTCAACTGGGACTTCAGATCCTGCTTAACAGTAATGGCCAGTTGTTTAACTCTTTACACTATAGCCTCTTCATACGCTGGACATTCAACAGGGACTTCAGATCCTGCTATACAGTAATGGTTAGTTGTTTAACCCTTTACACTATAGCCTCTCATTTACTTACACTGGACATTCAACTGGGACTTCAGAACCTGCTAAACAGTAATGGCCAGTTGTTTAACTCTTTACACTATAGTCTCTACTTACGCTGGACATTCAACAGGGACTTCAGATCCTGCTAAACAGTAATGGTTAGTTGTTTAACCCTTTACACTATAGCCTCTACTTACACTGGACATTCAACAGGGACTTCAGAACCTGCTAAACAGTAATGGCCAGTTTTTTAACCCTTTACACTGTAGCCTCTACTTACGCTGGACATTCAACAGGGACTTCAGATCCTGCTATACAGTAATGGTTAGTTGTTTAACCCTTTACACTATAGCCTCTACTTACACTGGACATTCAACAGGGACTTCAGAATCTGCTAAACAGTAATGGCCAGTTTTTTAACCCTTTACACTGTAGCCTCTACTTACGCTGGACATTCAACAGGGACTTCAGATCCTGCTATACAGTAATGGTTACCGGTAGTTGTTTAACCCTTTACACTATAGCCTCTACTTACACTGGACATTCAACTGCCACTTCAGATCCTGCTGTACTATAATGGCCAGTTTTTTAACCCTTTACACTATAGCCTCTACTTACGCGGGACATTCTACAGGGACTTCAGATCCTGCTATACAGTAATAGCCAGTTGTTTAACCTTTTACACTATAGCCTCTACTTACGCTGGACATTCAACTGGGACTTCAGATCCTGCTATACAGTATTGGCCAGTAGGACAATCATCGCAGTCCTCATGCCTTGCAGTTCCTGTTACATTTCTGTATGACCCAGCATGACAAGGGTTTGTAGTAGATGTTGGGGTATCTGAAACAAAACGTGATAGATAACACATTTTTATACCTTCAACTCTTTAGACACTTAATAACTGATGTGAGTTATTAATTTCCTTGACATTTAATTTTGCCAAGTATCAAGTTGTGACTCGGTGCAATTTGCAGTCTTTATGGGTTATGATATTCGGCTCGGGTTTTAGGTAGATAGATTCGGTTGTTATTCTAATTTGTTCATTCTTAAAGTTGTCATTGACCAGAAAGGAACATTCATTGAATTTATTTAACTTTAATTTGTTTAGATTAGGATCAAATCAAAGATATAGGTAGGTAAGATGTTAGTTGTTATCATTGGCTAGTTATTTGCTCGGGTGTATTGGTTTTGATCGATATTTAGGCTGAAATTAGAAGAGACGTACTTTCGGTTTATTCGCGCCATTTCTATTCTTTGTTCAAAATTACTTTCGACTGTCATAGATGATAACTCGTTTATTCACTTTACGAACAGCATGTTAATAAAGTTCATTATTACAGAATTCACCTGCACCTGCACCAGAGAGAGACTGGATAAGAGAGAGTGTTCATGACACCAGATATCTTGGTGAGTTGTAAATGTATTGTGCCACGTACTGTACCATTGTTTTATTTAGGTTTTTTGTTAATGCCTTAAGCATTGTTTTAATTTAACTAAGATATTAATATGTTCCCATTATATTTATATGGAGCCACTGGTTTAGTATAACTAATTGATTGATTGATTGATTGATTTTATTTTGGCAATAGTGGCATAACATGGCAATACAAATGCATACACATATAATGAAAACTATAACAAATAATGCATATACATGTACATGAAAATGCACATGATATGCTCACCAATACCAATATTTTCCCTTATTTCCATTGTGGTCCCCGATACTAGTGGCAGATCCATGAAAGTCATGCATTGGTTACATAAACAAAATAATAATTTAATGATATGAAAATATTTGGCAGGTTTCAAGATCACATAGTTTATGAAAATATCACATATTGCATTAGTTAAATTATGAATTATTCTTGAAAGACATAAGTAGACTTCTTATCATAAACTTGTTATGATGTTACTGGCATAAGAATAATTATATGTATAACACTCAATAAATTATATGACCATAAACGGAAGTTATTGCACAATATATGCCGCGTTGCGATAATTTAAAAGGTCCTATAAGAAACAGAACTTTACCCAGATTTAAAAAGAATTGAATAAATTTAAAAAAATCAATCAATCTGTCACATACAAGATATGACATTTTGATATAAAATAGAGTTGGTTTCATAAAAATTTAATATATTAATCTGTAAATATATATTAGGAAACATACACAAAGTCATGAAAGCCCGAGTAAATAAGGTTTTACAGTTAAATGATTCTTCCCAATGGTCCTGTCTCAATGAATGCAACTCACTGAAACACAACCATCAAGAAGAATCATACTTATAACACTGAAAATACTGCACTTTATATTGTAGTTAAAAGATGTTTCTTGGTGGACAGTTTAAACCTCATATTGTCAGGGATGTCTCTTAAATACTGTGGGAGACTATTCCAAGACTCAATACCGTGCCAAGCAAATGATTTTTCACCAAAACCACGTACCTTGGGCTTGTAAAGCATTAGTAGTAAAGCTGAAAACTTTAAAAGGTATTTATATATCTAGGCAACCATTGTTGTCAGGACGACCATTTGAATATTGGTTTGTTTATTTCAGAATGTTACGGTTTCTTACGACGCCATCCAGTGGTACTGACGTGACATGTAGATAGAGATAAATAAAGATCTATGTAAAGAACTCTTCTGGCCACGTGTTTATCATTACCGACCCGAAGGGTTAAAAAGTGAATCAGGTTGAAAGTGAAAAAGCCATTCAAAGTACAAGATTTTGCCTGCCAATTTCAAGACCAATTTCAAGGTCAAGGTCACAGAGACCTGAAATTTGTGTCTTTCACATCTACTACTCATGAGTAACATTTATGCCATTAGTATAAAGAGAATCAGATTGAAAGTGAAGGAGGAGTTCAAAGTACAAGATTTTGCCTGCAAATTTCAAGGCCAAAGGTCAAGGTCACAGAGACCTGAAATTTGTGTCTTGCACATCTACTAAACCTAAGTAACATTTATGCCAAGTATCAAATTAATCAGGTTGAAACTGAAGGAGAAGTTGAAAGTACAAGATTTTGCAGACAGACTGACCGACCGACCGCCGAAAATGTTGGATTTAATCATTATCTGAACCCGTTATCCAATATATATGCCTTTTTATGCCTTTAGTTTATTCCTTCAATGAAGAAAAGTAGTTCCAATTTGTATAGTCATTAATATGTTTCATACAAAATAAAAGAGAGAAAATGTTGGATATAATCAGTTTATTCCCTCTTATCTGAACCCATTACCCAATAAATATGCCTTTTCACGCTTTCAATGAAGAAAAGTAGTTCCAATTTTATAGTCATTGATCAATATGCTTCATACAAAATAAATATTGTCCAAAAGGATAGTAGCTTAAAGCAGACTGAAAATAAAGCAGAATGCGCCTTAAGGCGCATTCTGCTTTACTTTTAACCTGCTTTAAATGATCACCTGTATTCAAAACTAGAAATATGCTATGGGGTATTCCGGGGTTCAACAAGGGTATATGCAGGGCTCCAGATAAGGGGAGTATTTCAAATATTAAAATCTTTATTTCTGCATTAAACCCTATGGTGTCACTACTCATTAGAATCGTCTCTTCCAGACGATTCTAATGAGTAGTAACACCATAGGATTTTGAATTGATACGAGTGAGAAAATGTTGGATTTGTTCAGTTTACTCCCTCTTATCAGGAGCCCTGTATACAGTCAAACTTCGATATCTCGAACTTGATTAAGTCGAACATACCCGTATTTCAAAGTTCAAACGCAGCTAAGCCGTGTTTTAACTTTGAAACACGGGTATGTTCTCATAAACCGTACTTAAAATAAGACAATTCATGTTTCGAAATATCGAATAGTTCGAATTAAGTGAGTTCGAGATATCGAAGTTCGACTGTATATGGTATAAAATCTACTTACTGTCCGGACACCAGTGGCCTTTAGCACAGAGACCAGTTGGAGCTGTAGAACCAGAGAGACAGTAGTAGCCCCTTGGACAAGCTGTACATTGCTCCACCTGTTTCAGGTTAGTCCGATTGGTGTAGGTTCCTCCTGGACATGGGTACTGTGTTGGACTTGAAGTACCAGCTGGGCAGTAGTGGCCGGCTCCACAGGCTTGCTTAGCGTTCTGTGTACCTCCGGTACCAGCCTCGCAGGAAAATGTCTCTGGACACGTGCTACACTGGTTTGAGGCTGTAAGAGTAGTGTTATCTGTATAGGTTCCAGCGGGGCATTTATACGCTGCTTCGTTGAAAGCAGTGTTTCCTCCAGGGCAGTAATAGCCAGGTGAGCAATCAGAGTTAGGTTCTGAAAGGCCTGCTATTGTACAGGCTTTACCAGCCAAACAAGATTGACAATCAGTTAGGGCAGCTTTCATGGGATCTGGATTGTAAGTGCCTGCAGGACAAGCTAAATATGTATGGGTACCAGAGGGACAGTAGTACCCAGATGGACAATCCAAACAGTCTGTTTCAGCCACCTTGTTTTCGTCAGCAGTGTATTTTCCAGCGGGACAGGCTGTAGGTGTCCCAGACATTATGGGGCAATAAGAACCTTTAGGACATTTGTACTGGTCCAATTGAGGGTCTGCAGTACCTGCGGGACAGTGGCGACCAGCAGGACACTGTACACATGCACCGACAAGACTTTCACCAGTGTTAGGATTATAGGTGCCAGCAGTACAGGGGTTGTCTTGAGCTCCTCCTGTTGCTAGAGGGCAGTAATAGCCAGCGGGACACAGCAGGTCACTGGTAGGTGCTCCAGCAGTTCCCTCTGGACAGTAATACCTTGCCAAGCAATCTTTACATCCTGTAGCTGCTGTAAGGCCTTTAACATCTCCATACTTGCCAGCTGGACAAGGTGTCTGTGTTTGCCCATCTGTACAGTAATATCCCATTTCACATTCATCAGTGGCAGGAGAAGCCTCTATACTTCCTTCTTGACAAGCGTAGCCGGCATCACAAGCTGTACACACTGTAGATCCTGCAGTGCTGTAAAATCCTGCTGGACATATCACTGGGTCAACAGCCATGTCTAAACACTGGTAGCCAGCTGGACAGATCAAGCAAGCAGATAAACCTCCAAGACTGTAGTCTCCACTAGCACAGTTACTTCCTATAGCGCTTGTAGAAGGGCATTCTTTTCCAGGATCACACACAGTGCATTCAGTTGCTCCAGCCAGAGAGTAAGTCCCAGGTGTACATGGAAGTTCTAAGTCAAGAAATGTGTTTGCACAATAAAATCCAGCAGTACATTGGGTACATGCAGCTTGATTACCTCCACTGTAAAACCCAGCAGTACATGCTGTCTCGGTGGCTGCAGTTGTAGATGGACATTCAAATCCTGCAGGACAAGGTGTACATATAGACTGTGTTCCTACAGAGTAAGAGCCTGCAGCACATGTGGTCTCTATATTAAAGTTGGTCTGAGGACAGGCTTTCCCTGCTGGACAATCAGTACATGACGTGCTATTGGCAACAGAGTACTGACCTAACACACAGGGTGCATTCTGTGAGCCATCTTTGTTCGGACACGCCCATCCACTTTGACAGTCTGTGCACTCTGTTTGTCTGCCAAATGAATACTGACCACTGGCACAATCAACTGGGCTTGTCACAGATGGAGTGGCACAATACTTTCCTGCTGGGCAGGATGTGCATGTCCCAGAGCCAGCAGCTGCATAGTATCCTGAAATATACAAACACCATTCCACATTAACCCATTACCCCATAAATACACCTTTTTACGCCTTTAACTTATTTCTCCACTGAAACAAATAGTTCAAATGTATACTGTCATGCATATATACCATAAGAAATAGTTACTATACCATAAGAGGCATACATGTGATATTTTCTTGGACCCAAATAGGGAGATTTGGAAATTTTAATAGGGAGATTGGGGTTCCAAATAGGGAGCTTTTTTCGCGACAAAACTAGGCGCTGGCGATGAAAATACAACACATTTATCTATTTTCATAAGTTAATCACTAATTGCTTATTTTTTTCTAATCAGTGAATAGATAGTCTACTATGACAGAGACAATTTTCACACAGAGATATAGTCTTTATAATACTGACATGGGCCTTTTATTCTAGCATCTAGGCTGAAAGTAAAGCAGAATACTCTTCAGGAGCATTCTGCTTGAACAGTAAAAGTTTAAGCCTGCTTTAAGCTAGATCTACCATCTGCTAGGATATAAGAACTATTTCTTATGGTTCTTATATTATTCATGAATAGTAAAGATAAACTGGAACTATATCTATTTTCTTGAGAGAATGAATGAAGTAGTTCAAATGGTCTAGATTTCTAACTATGGAGTCAGTAGATCTAGAAAGAGTTAGCAACTTAACAATCTGTTATTAATTAAAGTTTGCAAACAGTATGGATCCAGATGATATGCTGCATCATCTTATCTAGATACAAACTGCTTGACATGCACTGATATTTTCTGAAAGAAAATGCACAAAGATTAACTCAGAGAAATTGTTTTAGACGACAAAGTCTGCACACGGAATTATAATTCCGTGGTCTGCAGACGACATTTACTAGCGCCATTAAGTGGGCGTGGTTTTAATACGAAATAATGCGTCTAAATTTTCTACCGCGAAAACTGATTGCAAATCAATTTTACGAGCGTAATTGGTTGTAAAATCAAACTTAATGATTATACATTTGCACAAATCGTATGTAACAAACATAAGAATTTAGGTCCAATGTTTAATTTTAATTGATTGTTAGAAAACAATGCTGGGGAAAACTTTTTAGACTAACAAAATATACGTGATTCCCGTAGCAAATATTAAGGCGCCCCGTCATTTTGTAACGGTATAATTTTCGAAGTATTTTTCTGTTACGTGAATATTCAAAGTATTTTGTGGTAGAAATAAATTCATAAATGTAGCTTTCATATAAGATGTGTGCTTGTCCAGAACTTACGAGAATTATATCTGATTTTAAACCGACCCGTATCGGCGACATAGATCTTTATTCTTCGCATCACCGCTTCTAAAAATTGTCGTTGCTAGGTCTCCGATTCGGGGCAAACCTGTCAATCACTTTTTTGATAACCAATTAGATCTACAACACATTAAAAGCAATATGTCAAACCCCACTCGTCGCGTGTGATCAAACATTGTTTGCAGCCTGCCATAAACATGCCATTTATAGTGCTACACTATCAAACTTATCGACGATTGCGTAACGTGTTTACACGCATCAGTAGCGTTTGGTGATAATCGTGTGTATGGATTAGCCGGAGAACGCTGAAGCCAATTTTCAGATTTTTAGAGTCGGCGAACTAGGTCAATGATATAAAGTTCATATTGAAAAAAATGAACCTGGATTAATGAAATATCGGGAGATTTCGTCTCCCGACCGGGAGATCATGAATAGTGCTCAAATTTCGGGAGCTCCCGACGAAATCGGGAAATATCACATGTATGATAAGAGGTTGTAGCTTAAAGCAGACTGAAAGTAAAGCAGAATGTACCTTGAAGACTGAAAGTAAAGCAGAATGCACCTCAAGGTACATTCTGCTTTACTTTCAACCTGCTTTAAGTGATCGCCTCTCTTTAAAGCGACTCGCAACCAGATGGTGCATTAAAAATAGTGATTTGTAAATATGTGTAAAACGCTTATATAAATGGTAAAGAATTAGTTTAAGATAAGAAATTCTGTTTAAAAAAATGTATTTCAATAAAAAAAAATATTGGTCTCTGGTGGGATTCGAACCCGGGGTCAGGCATTGGCGGACAGAAGGCAAAATAGGGGAAACCACTTAGACCAATGGACCACGGAACTATCCGTTTATCTCGGATCGATTTAACGTATTTTAATGTGTAGCGATCGAAAGTGCATACAACTTCACAATTCGGCTCGGGTTTATGTCTGAGCCCGTGTAGAGAAGCAACAACAACAACTATACCGTCTACTAGTCGGTATAGAAAAACGATGGAAAATATCTAAAAATCTAAGATTCGGTGACGATTCTTGAGACTTTTTTTGGACTGATCATATTTTTTTAATGTCAGAAGCCAAATAATGCCACAAATTTGCTTTTATTTGAGTATTTTATTTTATTTTGACAAGTACACCATCCGGTTGCGAGTCCCTTTAAAACTAGAAACAGACTATGAGGTAATGGGTTAACAGTCCATGAGAGTAAGCCTTACCTGTTGGACATGAGCTAACACTCCCTGTGTTTGTACAGGATGAGCCTGATGGACACGCTGTGCAAGCTGTTTGTCCAGCCAGTGAGTATTCCCCAGAAGCACAGAGTGCAGGTGAGCCACTTGTTGAAGCACAGAAATACCCTTCAGAGCAAGTAGTGCATGTTGTGGATCCTGCAGCTGAATATTCCCCAGAGGTACAAGCAACTGGTGCTAATCTGAAATATACAAATTCAAACACTGTACATGTATAACCCTTTACACCATAGCCTGTTTCTAGTTTTGAAAACAAGGTACTACTTAAAGCAGGTTGAAAGTAAAGCAGAATGTGCCTTAGGGCACATTCTGCTTAACTTTCAGCCTGCTTTAAGCCAACATCTGCTAGAAAATAGTAAATATTTCTTATGGTACATATTCATAATTGTGTAAATTGGAACTATTTTCCTCAATGGATGAATAAACTAGAGGCGTGAAAAGACGTATTTATGGGGTAATGGGTTAACCCCGCAGAGCAAGTAGTGCACAGTGTGGCTCCTGCAGCTGAATACTCCCCATTAGGTGCTAAAATAAAATAAACAAATTTAAACACTGTACATGTACTAATCCTTTACCCCATAGCTTGTTTCTAGTTTTGAAGACAGGTGACCCATTAACCCTTTACCTTATAGAAGCGCCATTTAGCGCATTCCGTTTAAGCCTACGCAGAAGAAACTAATTCCAATCTATACAGTCATGAATATGTATCAGAAGGAATATTTTCTTAATTCTAGCAGGTGGTATGGCACATTCTGCTTTACTTTCAACCTGCTTTAAGTAGTCACCTATTTTCAAAACTAGAAACAGGTTATGTGGTAAAGGGTTAAGGTGCATTCTGCAGAAGGAATATTTTCTTAATTCTAGCAGGTGGTATGGCACATTCTGCTTTACTTTCAACCTGCTTTAAGTAGTCACCTATTTTCAAAACTAGAAACAGGTTATGTGGTAAAGGGTTAAGGTGCATTCTGCTATACTTTTAGTCTGCCATAAGCTACCATCTGCTAGGATATAGAACATATTTATTATGGAACATGTTCATGACTGTTTTGAATCGAAATTTTTCTTCAGTAGATGAATAAATTAAGGGCATTACAAGATATGTTTGTAAACACTATGTACCCTGATATGACCATGACCTTGATCTTTGTCTCACGTGACACAATTTGTACAGAGCACAAGAGTTTCCTAAATTGAGTACACATGCTAAATATTAAGTAACTATCACAGTCATGTATCTAGTTCCAAATGTATGACCATTGCTAAATTCAGCCTTTTTGACCTATAAATGACCTTGACCTTTGTCTGACATGACCAATTTGTTATGAGCGACCTTGACTTGATGACCCAGAAATACTACACTAAGTTAGGTCTTAATAAACTTGCTAAAATACAGAGATTGGTCAAAGTTGGTCAAATCTAATCTGAAGTTATTGACCGGAAACAGTTCTTCTATTTGAACTTATCTGATGACCCCCAAATACATTTCAAAGCTATATAGGTATTCATGTAAGTTTGCTTATTACAAAGTTTGGTAAAAATTGGCCAATCTAATCTGAAATTATTGACTCAGAACCATTTTGTTTTAGTAATAGCGACTTAAAATGCTCTTAACCCGATGACTCCAAAACATTCCCAAGATAGATCTTAATGTAAGGTTTTGACAAATTGGGATATCCAATCTGAAGTTTTTCCACTTTGATGATGTTCCTGCCCAATGACAATTACCTCATTTAACCCTTTGCCTGCTGATCGCGACCTAACTGATTTTTGCAAACAGTTTAGATCCAGATCAGACGCCGCGTTACGCGGCGTCTTATCTGGATCCAAACTGTTTGATACTCGTCTTTCGGTTTCTTTACTTAGAAAATGTATAAGTCTAAGTTTAACATATTTTGCAGACAACAATTTCAAAGCAGACAACAATTCAGCAGGATAAGGGGTATAACTCATAACCAGGTTTTTTCCTTGAAAACCTGGTTAAAAAGAAAGATATAAATCTTTATACTGAAAAAGGTTTAATTAGATTATGTCTGACAAGTTAAAGCCATTCCCCAAGAAATATGCCTTTTTACGCCTATAAATTATTCCTCCACTGAAGAAAATAGTTCCCTATTATACAGTCATGAATATGTATCATAAAGAAAAGTATTTTCTATATCCTAGCAGATAATAGCTTATAAAGCAGTGATCATGCTTTAAGTGATCATTTTTCTTCTAAACTAGAAAGGGTATTAGGTAATGGGCTAACCCAGTTCTTCATATTCATTGCGTGCATCATCAAGAACTATTTCACATTATTATCAACATTTCTTAAGTCAAAATTTTGCCACATAATCTTCAGCAAACCGATAACATGGTGGTGAAATAGTTTGATATATCAAGTTTTGATGTACAGGGCTCAAGATAAGAAGGAGTAAATTGAACAAATCCAATATTTTCTCACTCATACAGCCCCAAATCCTATGGTGTTACTACTCATTAGAATCGTCTCGAAGAGACGCTAATGAGTTGTGACACCATATGGTCTAAAGCAGAAATAAAGGTTTTAGTTTTTGAAATACTCCCCTTATCTGGAGCCCTGATGAACTTACGTTTTATCAGGACACTTAGACCCTGCTGGGCACTCTGTACATGTGGTTTGGCCAGTATTTGCATTGGTATGGTACCCGTTTTCACACCCTATAGCAGCTTGTGTTTTTGTAGGACACATGGAACCAGCTGGACAGACGGTGCAAGAGGACTCTCCAAGCAGGCTGTATTCCCCTGAGCTACAGTCAGTACCAGTAGCTAGATCGGCATCAGTCACACACTCCTTCCCTGCTGGACATTGTGAACAAGTAGCTGTTCCCTAAAACAATAATTCAACACAGAAACTACAGTAAAACTTCTCTATTATAACCACATAATTGTGTTAATTATTTTGCATTTACAACAAGTGACTGCTGAGAGCAAGGTGGCAGTTAAACAGAAAGCTCCTTAAGGAGCTTTCTGGTTTACTGTCACCTTGCTTTAAGCCTTAAGGAACTTTTTTTGTTTTACTGCCACCTTGCTTTAAGCCTTAAGGAGCTTTCTGTTTTACTGCCACCTTGCTTTAAGCCTTAAGGAACTTTTTTGTTTAACTGCCACCTTGCTTTAAGCCTTAAGGAGCTTTCCGTTTTACTGCCACCTTGCTTTAAGCTGTCACCTGTCTTTTAGACACTCAATTGGCCTTAGTTTTAGTGGTCATAATAAAGAGGTTTTACTGTACAGTCAAGTCTTGGTTACTCAAACCAAGGAATTATACACTCACAGAATCCCAACCTCTCGCTATATCGCAGACCTCGTGCAGTGCAAACAAGACTTGATAAGATCATGTCTATCGGTACTCAATATGATTAAAGTCTGTATCGAAGCATTGTCCATGGGTTTATACTCCCGTAAATTGATAGGAATGTCCACCAACTCGTTTAAATCCACTTAAATGTCTATAAATACACTCGAGTCGGTAAATGTTTCCCTCAGAAATGGCGGACGAGGCAAAAATGTTGTCACGTAACAATCAACCGTCGCGAGAGCTCAGACGCTCGCCTATTCAACTTCACTGAGTTGCGATTCCATGTTGTATAATTCCGTGCTCGAACTCATTTAACCCGTTATCCATAAATACACCTTTTTACACTTTAAATTTAATCCTCAGCTGAAGTGAAAATGTCTGATTAATACAGTGACGAATATGCCCTGTAAGACATATATACAGTAAAACCTCTCTATTACAACCACTAAATTATGTTAATTATTAGGGGGTTTACGGTAGGTGACCACTTAAAGCAAGGTGACAGTGAAACAGAAAGCTCCTTTAGGAGCTTTCTGTTTCACTGTCACTTTGCTTTAAGCTATCACCTCTCTATTTTACAATCAATTAGCCTTCGTTTTAGTGGTCGTAATAGCGAGGTTTTACTGTAGTTTCTATAGCCTAACAGATTAATTGTAGCCCAAACCAGCCTGATCAGTCTTCAAAACTGAAAACAAGCAAGAAGGGAATGGGTTAAATCATCTATTACCCCTGATATTTCAAATTGAAAATTCCAAACTCAAACTAAGTTGAGTTCATTTTATATTCTTAAGGGGTGTTTATTACAATATATTGCAAAATCACAAACATTGCAGACCCTGATAAGAGGGCTCCTGCAGGAAACCTATGATTAGGGTCTACATTGTTTGTATAGGAGAAGGCGCATTCCGCTTTACTTTCAACACACTTTAAGTCGTCACCTGTCTTTATACCAACAAGCAGGCTATGGGGGTCAAGAGTTAACCCATTCCCCCATAAATACACCTTTTTATGCCTATAATTTATTACTCCACTGAAGAAAGTAGTTCCAAATTATACCTCCATAAATATTAACCATAAAAAATATTTTCTATATCCTAGCAGATGTTAGCTTAAAACAGGCTGAAAGTAAAGCAGAATGTGCCTTAAGGCACATTCTGCTTTACTTTCAACCTGCTTTAAGTTGTCACCTATCTTCAAAACTAGAAATTGGTTATGGGGTAATGTGTTAAACAGCAATGGTGAGTAAAGACATCCTCAGGCGCCACTGTAGAAGCAAAGAGATAACATCTTACCGAGGGGCTAAATGATCCCGTGTCACAGTTCACTGGACTTGCGCTTGGGTCCAGGCATGATTGTCCAGTAGGGCAGGGAAGACATGCTGTTAGACCGGCAGTAGAATAAGTGCCAGATGCACAGACACTTGGCGCCGCGCTTGTAGTAGCACAGCTAGAGCCTGCAGGACACTGTGTGCACGAGGTGGTCTGAAATAAACACCAGAACAGCATGTCAGACATTTCGTTTCTGTACCATGGCCTGGTCCATTACCTCATAAATACGGCTTTTTACACCTTTTATTTATTTCTCCACTGAGGAAAATAGTTCCAATTTATACAGTTATGAATATGTATGATAAGAATCTAATTCTATATTCTAGCTGATGGTAGCTTAAAGCAGGCTGAAAGTAAAGCAGAATGTGCCTTTAAGGCACATTCTGTTTTACTTTCAATCAGATTTAAGTGGTCACCTATTTTCAAAATTAGAATCAGGCTCTGGGGTAACTCAGTTTAATTCATTCACCCCTGGAACTTTTAATGGACAATTCCAGTGCCCTATTATTTCTGGTCCATTTTTTACTATTTAGGGTTGATTTTAAAAATATCTTGAAGGAGCCCTCTGATCAGGGTAGTACTTTTTGCATAGGACAAGTGTACATCCTTACATATACACTGTTTGTTCATGATGGGTATACTCGTCAATCCATTACTCCATAGATACACAATTTTACATATTTAGTATTATATATTCCTCCAATGAAGTAAACTCTTCCAATTTATACAGTCAAGAATGTGTATCGCAAGAAGTATTTTCAATATTGTAGAAGATTGTAGTTGATTGTGTCTTATGGCACATTCTGCTTTACTTTCAACCTACTTTAAGTTGCCATCCATTATTCAATTCTAGAAACAGGGTATGGAGTACAGGGTTAACTCATTCAACCCTTAACCCTTTCCTCCCTAAACCTCAAATGGACAATTCTAGTGATCAATTTAGTCTAGTCCATTTTTGACTTTTTAGGGTTGCTTTTCACAATATATGTCAAAGTGACAAACAGTGTAGACCCTGATCAGAGGGATCCTGAAGGAGCCCTGTGATCAGGGTCTATGCTGTTTGCATAGGACAAGTGTACTCCTCACAGGTACACTGTTTGCAAATGACGCATATATATGCGTGACTAGGGTTCAAAGAGTTAAGGTGTTTTAATTTCAACCTGCTTTAAGTGGCCAACAGCCTTCAAAACTAGAAACAGGCTATTGGGTGATGGGTTAAGGGACAATTCCAATTTGAATCTAAATCTATTCTGTTTTAATGACTATTTATGGCTGACTTTAACAATAAAGAACTCAATGCCAAAAACAGTGCAGATCCTGATCCGAGGATCTGTGAAGACAAACTTGCTCTAAGCAAAATAGTGTAGATCCTGATCAGAGGGCTCCTGTAGGAGCCCTCTGATCAAGGTCTACTCTATTTGCATAGAGCAAGTTTATCTTCACAAGTACACTATTAACCCATTACCAAATAAATTTGCTTTTTTACTTCTTTAATTTATCCAAGTATAATTTCATCATCAAATGCAATTATTCAATGTTTGTGTCGTAGATATACCTATCTGAAAAGGACCAAACCATGGGCAGAATATGTAAACTGTATGTGACAAACCTCTGATTTGGTTAACTTATCAACTTTTGCAACCATTTACTACAGATAAGGAGGCACACTACGGTTTTTTCTGAAATCTCGGCACCGGTGGTCTACTTGACATCTATATTTATCTCCTCCTGACTTTCACGCACAAACCAGAATCAAAACTCAGTCCTATATCAGTAAATACATCCCTAGGCATAACAAAACAGCATAAACCATCCACATAAGCACACGTTCAGATTCCTCTGTGGCCAAATTTAAAGTTTGTTCTGGTCGCGAAAACCCATGACAAAAAAGCCTCAAAACCCATATATTCTCCGAAAAATTCGAAAGTGTTCGCCTAGGGCTGACACTTAGTGAAAAGTATTTTCAGACTCACTGAACCTGTTGCTTTTAGGATCTTTGGCCCAAACAATAGCGATTCCTGGTCGATTTCGCACAATTTTCATGTGTCTGCACCCACCAGTAAAATGATGCTGATTCCCAGTTTATTTAGCCCGAACCACTAATTTCCAGACTGCCCCAGTTTTATACCCATCCGACTACAAAAAGTCATCATCTTAGTGCGCATTTTATTTAAATCATGCCACAAAGTGATAATATTAATGCATTCTCCCCTAAAATAATTTTTTTCATCTTCAAAAATACATTAAAACTTATCAATAGCCTTATCTTGATGTTTTATAAAGTAAGGGTGTAATTTCAGCCATGGAACATGTAGGTCCCGCGGGTGTGGGGTGGAGAGGGTAGATGACTGCTACCCTAGGGCTGTGTTCATTCTGTATATGTTATGGGTCTAATTTTTAGTTCTGGGGTTGTACTGTTGACCAATGCCTGTCTGGTGGATCTTTGATGGTAGGGATACAACTCTGATCTCTTTTGAAACCAGCTGGCGTGGTCTGTGGTACAATTCGTGGACAGCTTTCACCATTTTTAATAATGTTATTGATCTTCTATAGAGTTTTTAGTTAGGGTCGCATGCTATTATTCCTAGTTATGTTACATTAGATGGCCTGCATTGGGCGCTCTGCTATTATTTCTATTGGTCGGCAATCTTTAGCCGGTTGGTTCATTGCTGATTGATGGGGGTAGTGTGATTGCCGTTTTGGGGGCTGTCTTTTGTATGTTTATTTTTATTTATTTTAGATCTAATTATAGTTATTTGTGTTTTGTCGATGGCCTGCATTGGGCGCTCTACCATTATTTATATCAGTCGGCAATACTTAGCCGGTCGGTTCATTGCTGATTGATGGGGGTAATGTGATCGCCGTTTTGGGGGACTGTCTTTTATATGTTTATTCATGTTTTAGTTCAGATCTAATTGTAGTTATTTTGTCTTTTCACGATTTATAGGTACATAAGTGTTATTTCATGTAAAGCGCTTTTGAACGCACAATCCCTGTGTGAAAAGAGCGCTATATAAATCTGGTATAATAATAATAATAATAATATTAAGAAATTTGACCGGGGCCAATTCGAACATTTCCCTATGAAACCGTTGCGTGCCTCCTTAAGGAGCCCAACAAATCTTTTCGCTTAAGCCCGAAGCTTTTTTTCCAGCTATTTAGTCATATTCCAATCAAACTTTCAATAAAATTTACATACTTTAGGCACTCCTTTGCTTTCTACGGTAGTTTCAAGATATGAGTGAAACGGGCAATTTCAGAGAAATTCTTAGCCAATTTTCAACCCTAGCCAGATCTTAAAAAATATGCTCTTTCTTTCCTACTGGTATTTCTATAGGCTCAATTCCTTTTGTTTTCTCTGACAATCAATTTCTATAAATGGTTTACTAGTCGTTATAACTTGTCGGCGAGTGGTTTTAACTAAAATGACAGAAATCCGCGAATATAAGATGAAAAAATAACGGTCGCCATACATACTTTTTTCCATTAAAATCACTTAAAACAAAATTTAACTGTGTTTCTGGATTTCAATGTGCTTATTGTTCCTCCTCCATAGTTGTAGAACATATTTAGCTATCTACAAGGCTAATTTGATGCAAAAATGACATTTTTACCCCCCCACCGCAACATTTTTGGTGCGTATTGTATTTAGGCGGTCGGTCGGTTTGTCTGTCCGCTTGTCCAGACCTTTAACCTTGGCCATAACTTTAAAACTGCATGTGATAGGGACTCCATATTTGGTATGTGCACCCAATCCAAGAAACCCTTGAGCTCAGTATACTTTTTGGTCATGTCAGAGAAAGGTCAAGGTCATTTAGAGGTCATTTAAAGGTCAAAAACACTGAATTTTACATTGGTCGCATGTTCTGAACTGCATTTGACAGAGACTTGATATTTAAAGCAAGCATACTCAACTCAAGAAGCCCATTTGGTGCTCCAGTATCTTTTATCAATAGGCTATATCCAGTTTTGAACATCTATGCAGAATTTCAGTCATTTTGGTACTAAAACATACATTTGGGATTTTTACCTAGGTTTTGACAAGAGTTACCTCCCCTTTTTAAATCCCACTTGTGACCATAATTTTAACACAATTGCAGTGAGTATTTCATTTTCTGGCAGCAAATACATTATAGTGTCAGATAAATACCTTATTCCCCCAATTTGAAGTAGATGAAAATTGACCGTTCTCCCTTAAGGAGCCCAACAAATCTTTTCGCTTAAGCCCGAAGCTTTTTTTCCAGCTATTTAGTCATATTCCAATCAAACTTTCAATAAAATTTACATACTTTAGGCACTCCTTTGCTTTCTACGGTAGTTTCAAGATATGAGTGAAACGGGCAATTTCAGAGAAATTCTTAGCCAATTTTCAACCCTAGCCAGATCTTAAAAAATATGCTCTTTCTTTCCTACTGGTATTTCTATAGGCTCAATTCCTTTTGTTTTCTCTGACAATCAATTTCTATAAATGGTTTACTAGTCGTTATAACTTGTCGGCGAGTGGTTTTAACTAAAATGACAGAAATCCGCGAATATAAGATGAAAAAATAACGGTCGCCATACATACTTTTTTCCATTAAAATCACTTAAAACAAAATTTAACTGTGTTTCTGTATTTCAATGTGCTTATTGTTCCTCCTCCATAGTTGTAGAACATATTTAGCTATCTACAAGGCTAATTTGATGCAAAAATGACATTTTTACCCCCCCACCGCAACATTTTTGGTGTGTATTGTATTTAGGCGGTCGGTCGGTTTGTCTGTCCGCTTGTCCAGACCTTTAACCTTGGCCATAACTTTAAAACTGCATGTGATAGGGACTCCATATTTGGTATGTGCACCCAATCCAAGAAACCCTTGAGCTCAGTATATTTTTTGGTCATGTCAGAGAAAGGTCAAGGTCATTTAGAGGTCATTTAAAGGTCAAAAACACTGAATTTTACATTGGTCGCATGTTCTGAACTGCATTTGACAGAGACTTGATATTTAAAGCAAGCATACTCAACTCAAGAAGCCCATTTGGTGCTCCAGTATCTTTTATCAATAGGCTATATCCAGTTTTGAACATCTATGCAGAATTTCAGTCATTTTGGTACTAAAACATACATTTGGGATTTTTACCTAGGTTTTGACAAGAGTTACCTCCCCTTTTTAAATCCCACTTGTGACCATAATTTTAACACAATTGCAGTGAGTATTTCATTTTCTGGCAGCAAATACATTATAGTGTCAGATAAATACCTTATTCCCCCAATTTGAAGTAGATGAAAATTGACCGTTCTCCCTTATGGAGCCCAACAAATCTTTTCGCTTAAGCCCGAAGCTTTTTTTCCAGCTATTTAGTCATATTCCAATCAAACTTTCAATAAAATTTACATACTTTAGGCACTCCTTTGCTTTCTACGGTAGTTTCAAGATATGAGTGAAACGGGCAATTTCAGAGAAATTCTTAGCCAATTTTCAACCCTAGCCAGATCTTAAAAAATATGCTCTTTCTTTCCTACTGGTATTTCTATAGGCTCAATTCCTTTTGTTTTCTCTGACAATCAATTTCTATAAATGGTTTACTAGTCGTTATAACTTGTCGGCGAGTGGTTTTAACTAAAATGACGAAATCCGCGAATATAAGATGAAAAAATAACGGTCGCCATACATACTTTTTTCCATTAAAATCACTTAAAACAAAATTTAACTGTGTTTCTGGATTTCAATGTGCTTATTGTTCCTCCTCCATAGTTGTAGAACATATTTAGCTATCTACAAGGCTAATTTGATGCAAAAATGACATTTTTACCCCCCCACCGCAACATTTTTGGTGCGTATTGTATTTAGGCGGTCGGTCGGTTTGTCTGTCCGCTTGTCCAGACCTTTAACCTTGGCCATAACTTTAAAACTGCATGTGATAGGGACTCCATATTTGGTATGTGCACCCAATCCAAGAAACCCTTGAGCTCAGTATACTTTTTGGTCATGTCAGAGAAAGGTCAAGGTCATTTAGAGGTCATTTAAAGGTCAAAAACACTGAATTTTACATTGGTCGCATGTTCTGAACTGCATTTGACAGAGACTTGATATTTAAAGCAAGCATACTCAACTCAAGAAGCCCATTTGGTGCTCCAGTATCTTTTATCAATAGGCTATATCCAGTTTTGAACATCTATGCAGAATTTCAGTCATTTTGGTACTAAAACATACATTTGGGATTTTTACCTAGGTTTTGACAAGAGTTACCTCCCCTTTTTAAATCCCACTTGTGACCATAATTTTAACACAATTGCAGTGAGTATTTCATTTTCTGGCAGCAAATACATTATAGTGTCAGATAAATACCTTATTCCCCCAATTTGAAGTAGATGAAAATTGACCGTTCTCCCTTATGGAGCCCAACAAATCTTTTCGCTTAAGCCCGAAGCTTTTTTTCCAGCTATTTAGTCATATTCCAATCAAACTTTCAATAAAATTTACATACTTTAGGCACTCCTTTGCTTTCTACGGTAGTTTCAAGATATGAGTGAAACGGGCAATTTCAGAGAAATTCTTAGCCAATTTTCAACCCTAGCCAGATCTTAAAAAATATGCTCTTTCTTTCCTACTGGTATTTCTATAGGCTCAATTCCTTTTGTTTTCTCTGACAATCAATTTCTATAAATGGTTTACTAGTCGTTATAACTTGTCGGCGAGTGGTTTTAACTAAAATGACGAAATCCGCGAATATAAGATGAAAAAATAACGGTCGCCATACATACTTTTTTCCATTAAAATCACTTAAAACAAAATTTAACTGTGTTTCTGGATTTCAATGTGCTTATTGTTCCTCCTCCATAGTTGTAGAACATATTTAGCTATCTACAAGGCTAATTTGATGCAAAAATGACATTTTTACCCCCCCACCGCAACATTTTTGGTGCGTATTGTATTTAGGCGGTCGGTCGGTTTGTCTGTCCGCTTGTCCAGACCTTTAACCTTGGCCATAACTTTAAAACTGCATGTGATAGGGACTCCATATTTGGTATGTGCACCCAATCCAAGAAACCCTTGAGCTCAGTATACTTTTTGGTCATGTCAGAGAAAGGTCAAGGTCATTTAGAGGTCATTTAAAGGTCAAAAACACTGAATTTTACATTGGTCGCATGTTCTGAACTGCATTTGACAGAGACTTGATATTTAAAGCAAGCATACTCAACTCAAGAAGCCCATTTGGTGCTCCAGTATCTTTTATCAATAGGCTATATCCAGTTTTGAACATCTATGCAGAATTTCAGTCATTTTGGTACTAAAACATACATTTGGGATTTTTACCTAGGTTTTGACAAGAGTTACCTCCCCTTTTTAAATCCCACTTGTGACCATAATTTTAACACAATTGCAGTGAGTATTTCATTTTCTGGCAGCAAATACATTATAGTGTCAGATAAATACCTTATTCCCCCAATTTGAAGTAGATGAAAATTGACCGTTCTCCCTTAAGGAGCCCAACAAATCTTTTCGCTTAAGCCCGAAGCTTTTTTTCCAGCTATTTAGTCATATTCCAATCAAACTTTCAATAAAATTTACATACTTTAGGCACTCCTTTGCTTTCTACGGTAGTTTCAAGATATGAGTGAAACGGGCAATTTCAGAGAAATTCTTAGCCAATTTTCAACCCTAGCCAGATCTTAAAAAATATGCTCTTTCTTTCCTACTGGTATTTCTATAGGCTCAATTCCTTTTGTTTTCTCTGACAATCAATTTCTATAAATGGTTTACTAGTCGTTATAACTTGTCGGCGAGTGGTTTTAACTAAAATGACAGAAATCCGCGAATATAAGATGAAAAAATAACGGTCGCCATACATACTTTTTTCCATTAAAATCACTTAAAACAAAATTTAACTGTGTTTCTGTATTTCAATGTGCTTATTGTTCCTCCTCCATAGTTGTAGAACATATTTAGCTATCTACAAGGCTAATTTGATGCAAAAATGACATTTTTACCCCCCCACCGCAACATTTTTGGTGCGTATTGTATTTAGGCGGTCGGTCGGTTTGTCTGTCCGCTTGTCCAGACCTTTAACCTTGGCCATAACTTTAAAACTGCATGTGATAGGGACTCCATATTTGGTATGTGCACCCAATCCAAGAAACCCTTGAGCTCAGTATATTTTTTGGTCATGTCAGAGAAAGGTAAAGGTCCTTTAGAGGTCATTTAAAGTTCAAAAACACTGAATTTTACATTGGTCGCATGTTCTGAACTGCATTTGACAGAGACTTGATATTTAAAGCAAGCATACTCAACTCAAGAAGCCCATTTGGTGCTCCAGTATCTTTTATCAATAGGCTATATCCAGTTTTGAACATCTATACAGAATTTCAGTCATTTTGGTACTAAAACATACATTTGGGATTTTTACCTAGGTTTTGACAAGAGTTACCTCCCCTTTTTAAATCCCACTTGTGACCATAATTTTAACACAATTGCAGTGAGTATTTCATTTTCTGGCAGCAAATACATTATAGTGTCAGATAAATACCTTATTCCCCCAATTTGAAGTAGATGAAAATTGACCGTTCTCCCTTAAGGAGCCCAACAAATCTTTTCGCTTAAGCCCGAAGCTTTTTTTCCAGCTATTTAGTCATATTCCAATCAAACTTTCAATAAAATTTACATACTTTAGGCACTCCTTTGCTTTCTACGGTAGTTTCAAGATATGAGTGAAACGGGCAATTTCAGAGAAATTCTTAGCCAATTTTCAACCCTAGCCAGATCTTAAAAAATATGCTCTTTCTTTCCTACTGGTATTTCTATAGGCTCAATTCCTTTTGTTTTCTCTGACAATCAATTTCTATAAATGGTTTACTAGTCGTTATAACTTGTCGGCGAGTGGTTTTAACTAAAATGACAGAAATCCGCGAATATAAGATGAAAAAATAACGGTCGCCATACATACTTTTTTCCATTAAAATCACTTAAAACAAAATTTAACTGTGTTTCTGTATTTCAATGTGCTTATTGTTCCTCCTCCATAGTTGTAGAACATATTTAGCTATCTACAAGGCTAATTTGATGCAAAAATGACATTTTTACCCCCCCACCGCAACATTTTTGGTGCGTATTGTATTTAGGCGGTCGGTCGGTTTGTCTGTCCGCTTGTCCAGACCTTTAACCTTGGCCATAACTTTAAAACTGCATGTGATAGGGACTCCATATTTGGTATGTGCACCCAATCCAAGAAACCCTTGAGCTCAGTATACTTTTTGGTCATGTCAGAGAAAGGTCAAGGTCATTTAGAGGTCATTTAAAGGTCAAAAACACTGAATTTTACATTGGTCGCATGTTCTGAACTGCATTTGACAGAGACTTGATATTTAAAGCAAGCATACTCAACTCAAGAAGCCCATTTGGTGCTCCAGTATCTTTTATCAATAGGCTATATCCAGTTTTGAACATCTATGCAGAATTTCAGTCATTTTGGTACTAAAACATACATTTGGGATTTTTACCTAGGTTTTGACAAGAGTTACCTCCCCTTTTTAAATCCCACTTGTGACCATAATTTTAACACAATTGCAGTGAGTATTTCATTTTCTGGCAGCAAATACATTATAGTGTCAGATAAATACCTTATTCCCCCAATTTGAAGTAGATGAAAATTGACCGTTCTCCCTTAAGGAGCCCAACAAATCTTTTCGCTTAAGCCCGAAGCTTTTTTTCCAGCTATTTAGTCATATTCCAATCAAACTTTCAATAAAATTTACATACTTTAGGCACTCCTTTGCTTTCTACGGTAGTTTCAAGATATGAGTGAAACGGGCAATTTCAGAGAAATTCTTAGCCAATTTTCAACCCTAGCCAGATCTTAAAAAATATGCTCTTTCTTTCCTACTGGTATTTCTATAGGCTCAATTCCTTTTGTTTTCTCTGACAATCAATTTCTATAAATGGTTTACTAGTCGTTATAACTTGTCGGCGAGTGGTTTTAACTAAAATGACAGAAATCCGCGAATATAAGATGAAAAAATAACGGTCGCCATACATACTTTTTTCCATTAAAATCACTTAAAACAAAATTTAACTGTGTTTCTGTATTTCAATGTGCTTATTGTTCCTCCTCCATAGTTGTAGAACATATTTAGCTATCTACAAGGCTAATTTGATGCAAAAATGACATTTTTACCCCCCCACCGCAACATTTTTGGTGCGTATTGTATTTAGGCGGTCGGTCGGTTTGTCTGTCCGCTTGTCCAGACCTTTAACCTTGGCCATAACTTTAAAACTGCATGTGATAGGGACTCCATATTTGGTATGTGCACCCAATCCAAGAAACCCTTGAGCTCAGTATATTTTTTGGTCATGTCAGAGAAAGGTCAAGGTCATTTAGAGGTCATTTAAAGGTCAAAAACACTGAATTTTACATTGGTCGCATGTTCTGAACTGCATTTGACAGAGACTTGATATTTAAAGCAAGCATACTCAACTCAAGAAGCCCATTTGGTGCTCCAGTATCTTTTATCAATAGGCTATATCCAGTTTTGAACATCTATACAGAATTTCAGTCATTTTGGTACTAAAACATACATTTGGGATTTTTACCTAGGTTTTGACAAGAGTTACCTCCCCTTTTTAAATCCCACTTGTGACCATAATTTTAACACAATTGCAGTGAGTATTTCATTTTCTGGCAGCAAATACATTATAGTGTCAGATAAATACCTTATTCCCCCAATTTGAAGTAGATGAAAATTGACCGTTCTCCCTTATGGAGGCACACTACGGTTTTTTCTGAAATCTCGGCACCGGTGGTCTACTTGACATCTATATTTATCTCCTCCTGACTTTCACGCACAAACCAGAATCAAAACTCAGTCCTATATCAGTAAATACATCCCTAGGCATAACAAAACAGCATAAACCATCCACATAAGCACACGTTCAGATTCCTCTGTGGCCAAATTTAAAGTTTGTTATGGTCGCGAAAACCCATGACAAAAAAGCCTCAAAACCCATATATTCTCTGAAAAATTCGAAAGTGTTCGCCTAGGGCTGACACTTAGTGAAAAGTATTTTCAGACTCACTGAACCTGTTACTTTTAGGATCTTTGGCCCAAACAATAGCGATTCCTGGTCGATTTCGCACAATTTTCATGTGTCTGCACCCACCAGTAAAATGATGCTGATTCCCAGTTTATTTAGCCCGAACCACTAATTTCCAGACTGCCCCAGTTTTATACCCATCCGACTACAAAAAGTCATCATCTTAGTGCGCATTTTATTTAAATCATGCCACAAAGTGATAATATTAATGCATTCTCCCCTAAAATAATTTTTTTCATCTTCAAAAATACATTAAAACTTACCAATAGCCTTATATTAAGAAATTTGACCGGGGCCAATTCGAACATTTCCCTATGAAACCGTTGCGTGCCTCCTTAAGGAGCCCAACAAATCTTTTCGCTTAAGCCCGAAACTTTTTTTCCAGCTATTTAGTCATATTCCAATCAAACTTTCAATAAAATTTACATACTTTAGGCACTCCTTTGCTTTCTACGGTAGTTTCAAGATATGAGTGAAACGGGCAATTTCAGAGAAATTCTTAGCCAATTTTCAACCCTAGCCAGATCTTAAAAAATATGCTCTTTCTTTCCTACTGGTATTTCTATAGGCTCAATTCCTTTTGTTTTCTCTGACAATCAATTTCTATAAATGGTTTACTAGTCGTTATAACTTGTCGGCGAGTGGTTTTAACTAAAATGACAGAAATCCGCGAATATAAGATGAAAAAATAACGGTCGCCATACATACTTTTTTCCATTAAAATCACTTAAAACAAAATTTAACTGTGTTTCTGTATTTCAATGTGCTTATTGTTCCTCCTCCATAGTTGTAGAACATATTTAGCTATCTACAAGGCTAATTTGATGCAAAAATGACATTTTTACCCCCCCACCGCAACATTTTTGGTGCGTATTGTATTTAGGCGGTCGGTCGGTTTGTCTGTCCGCTTGTCCAGACCTTTAACCTTGGCCATAACTTTAAAACTGCATGTGATAGGGACTCCATATTTGGTATGTGCACCCAATCCAAGAAACCCTTGAGCTCAGTATACTTTTTGGTCATGTCAGAGAAAGGTCAAGGTCATTTAGAGGTCATTTAAAGGTCAAAAACACTGAATTTTACATTGGTCGCATGTTCTGAACTGCATTTGACAGAGACTTGATATTTAAAGCAAGCATACTCAACTCAAGAAGCCCATTTGGTGCTCCAGTATCTTTTATCAATAAGCTATATCCAGTTTTGAACATCTATGCAGAATTTCAGTCATTTTGGTACTAAAACATACATTTGGGATTTTTACCTAGGTTTTGACAAGAGTTACCTCCCCTTTTTAAATCCCACTTGCGACCATAATTTTAACACAATTGCAGTGAGTATTTCATTTTCTGGCAGCAAATACATTATAGTGTCAGATAAATACCTTATTCCCCCAATTTGAAGTAGATGAAAATTGACCGTTCTCCCTTAAGGAGCCCAACAAATCTTTTCGCTTAAGCCCGAAGCTTTTTTTCCAGCTATTTAGTCATATTCCAATCAAACTTTCAATAAAATTTACATACTTTAGGCACTCCTTTGCTTTCTACGGTAGTTTCAAGATATGAGTGAAACGGGCAATTTCAGAGAAATTCTTAGCCAATTTTCAACCCTAGCCAGATCTTAAAAAATATGCTCTTTCTTTCCTACTGGTATTTCTATAGGCTCAATTCCTTTTGTTTTCTCTGACAATCAATTTCTATAAATGGTTTACTAGTCGTTATAACTTGTCGGCGAGTGGTTTTAACTAAAATGACAGAAATCCGCGAATATAAGATGAAAAAATAACGGTCGCCATACATACTTTTTTCCATTAAAATCACTTAAAACAAAATTTAACTGTGTTTCTGTATTTCAATGTGCTTATTGTTCCTCCTCCATAGTTGTAGAACATATTTAGCTATCTACAAGGCTAATTTGATGCAAAAATGACATTTTTACCCCCCCACCGCAACATTTTTGGTGCGTATTGTATTTAGGCGGTCGGTCGGTTTGTCTGTCCGCTTGTCCAGACCTTTAACCTTGGCCATAACTTTAAAACTGCATGTGATAGGGACTCCATATTTGGTATGTGCACCCAATCCAAGAAACCCTTGAGCTCAGTATACTTTTTGGTCATGTCAGAGAAAGGTCAAGGTCATTTAGAGGTCATTTAAAGGTCAAAAACACTGAATTTTACATTGGTCGCATGTTCTGAACTGCATTTGACAGAGACTTGATATTTAAAGCAAGCATACTCAACTCAAGAAGCCCATTTGGTGCTCCAGTATCTTTTATCAATAAGCTATATCCAGTTTTGAACATCTATGCAGAATTTCAGTCATTTTGGTACTAAAACATACATTTGGGATTTTTACCTAGGTTTTGACAAGAGTTACCTCCCCTTTTTAAATCCCACTTGCGACCATAATTTTAACACAATTGCAGTGAGTATTTCATTTTCTGGCAGCAAATACATTATAGTGTCAGATAAATACCTTATTCCCCCAATTTGAAGTAGATGAAAATTGACCGTTCTCCCTTATGGAGGCACACTACGGTTTTTTCTGAAATCTCGGCACCGGTGGTCTACTTGACATCTATATTTATCTCCTCCTGACTTTCACGCACAAACCAGAATCAAAACTCAGTCCTATATCAGTAAATACATCCCTAGGCATAACAAAACAGCATAAACCATCCACATAAGCACACGTTCAGATTCCTCTGTGGCCAAATTTAAAGTTTGTTCTGGTCGCGAAAACCCATGACAAAAAAGCCTCAAAACCCATATATTCTCCGAAAAATTCGAAAGTGTTCGCCTAGGGCTGACACTTAGTGAAAAGTATTTTCAGACTCACTGAACCTGTTGCTTTTAGGATCTTTGGCCCAAACAATAGCGATTCCTGGTCGATTTCGCACAATTTTCATGTGTCTGCACCCACCAGTAAAATGATGCTGATTCCCAGTTTATTTAGCCCGAACCACTAATTTCCAGACTGCCCCAGTTTTATACCCATCCGACTACAAAAAGTCATCATCTTAGTGCGCATTTTATTTAAATCATGCCACAAAGTGATAATATTAATGCATTCTCCCCTAAAATAATTTTTTTCATCTTCAAAAATACATTAAAACTTACCAATAGCCTTATATTAAGAAATTTGACCGGGGCCAATTCGAACATTTCCCTATGAAACCGTTGCGTGCCTCCTTAAGGAGCCCAACAAATCTTTTCGCTTAAGCCCGAAGCTTTTTTTCCAGCTATTTAGTCATATTCCAATCAAACTTTCAATAAAATTTACATACTTTAGGCACTCCTTTGCTTTCTACGGTAGTTTCAAGATATGAGTGAAACGGGCAATTTCAGAGAAATTCTTAGCCAATTTTCAACCCTAGCCAGATCTTAAAAAATATGCTCTTTCTTTCCTACTGGTATTTCTATAGGCTCAATTCCTTTTGTTTTCTCTGACAATCAATTTCTATAAATGGTTTACTAGTCGTTATAACTTGTCGGCGAGTGGTTTTAACTAAAATGACAGAAATCCGCGAATATAAGATGAAAAAATAACGGTCGCCATACATACTTTTTTCCATTAAAATCACTTAAAACAAAATTTAACTGTGTTTCTGTATTTCAATGTGCTTATTGTTCCTCCTCCATAGTTGTAGAACATATTTAGCTATCTACAAGGCTAATTTGATGCAAAAATAACATTTTTACCCCCCCACCGCAACATTTTTGGTGCGTATTGTATTTAGGCGGTCGGTCGGTTTGTCTGTCCGCTTGTCCAGACCTTTAACCTTTAACCGGGGCCAATTCGAACATTTCCCTATGAAACCGTTGCGTGCCTCCTAAGTCATGTATTTGTAGATATGGCGGTCTTCGTATGCAAGGGATGCAACTCTTGTTTATCGCAACATATATATCTTCACTCAAATTAGTTTCGAATTAAGTCTTCTGTCATGCAGAATCAGTTAACTTATTTGTGTAACTATGCCAATATTTTGTCTGCTTTTGAAATTAATCTGAACACACACTCTCAAGTTTCTGCAAGCAGATGTTACAGAAATGCTGATTTCCTGTTGGCAGAATGAGTGAAATGCTTTCATACAGGTGAAGGGGTAGCCGCCCTGACATAGTTGCATTTTAGTTAGAATTTTATCGTTACAGATCTACGTCTTGTGTAACTTAAATATGAAACTTTCATGATGCCTTTAACTGGAATGTTTGATGATTTTAATTAGTAGTTGCGTGATATTGGTCGTTTACGAATAGGGTCATTTTAACCCTGCGCCGTTGATTACAAAACACAGCGGGTATTCCAATGTTTGCAAACTGTGATCAGCTTGACAGGTATCACAACACTTACAAGCCGGGTGCGAGAGTCACTCTACACATGAGGACTAATAGTGAACAATTAGCCTAGTTGGAGAAAATGAAATATGTCTTTAAAATAAATAAATTAATCTATAGTATGTTTTTAATAAAAAAATAAATTCAGCGACAACTATTGGAATACTTAAATTGGATTTGAATATTCGGCCCTTATGCAAATATTCGACTATTCGGTCCCACCCCTAGTTAAGAAACACTAGTACTCACAGTTCCTTCGACACTATAGAAACCCGAAGAGCAGCTAGCAGGTGAGGCTGGATCTGAGCACTCGTTTCCAGCTTGACATTGTGAACATGATGTAGACCCTGCTGTGCTGTATAAACCTGTGAACAGAATCATTACTTTACTCCATACAGGGATCCAGATAAGAGGGAGTAACTAGATAAAGGGGAGTAACCAGACCAAAAACAACATTTTCTTGCTCATTTCCGCACCAAATCCTATGGTGTTACTACTCATTAGAATTGTCACAAAGAGACGATTCTAATGGGTAGGGATATTATATAGGGTTTAATGCAGAAATAAAGATTAATCTGCTTATCTAGAGCTCTGTCTATCAATACATATTTCTAATTATTTCTCCACTACAGAAAATAGTTCCACTTGAAACAGTCATGAATATGTATCATAAAAATTTTCTATACTCTAGCAGAACCCATAAATACACATTTTTATGCCTTTAATCTATTTCTACACTGAAGTAAATAGTCCCGATTTATACTGTTATAGATATGTATGATAAGAAATATTTTCTATCTTCTAGCATATGGTATCTTAAAGCAGGCTGAGAGAAAAGCAGAATGTGCCTTATGGCACATTCTGCTTTACTTTCAACCTGCTTTGAGTGATCACCTATCTTCAAAACAAGAAACAGGCTATTGGGTAATGGGTTAAAGCACATTCTGCTTTACTTTCAACCTGCTTAAAGTAGTCACCTATCTTCAGAGCTAGAAACCAGCAGATAATGGGTTAAACAATACATGTAATTGTTTGTTAGTTTAGATTTATCAAGTTTAAATTTTAAGTACATGTATAAGGGCTTAAAAAATATTGAAATGAATGTCAAATACATGATGTAGTTTGGATCTTGATCAGATGCTGCAATATGCAGTGTCTGATCAGGATCTGAACTGTTTGCAAATAACCATTGTTTCCTGGGCTGTAAAGGGGTTAGCGTCCACCAAATATCTAAGCTTTTGGTCATGTAGGTTTTAAGAAGAATATTTTAACGTTTTTCTTTTGATTGCCATGGCAGCCCAAATAATTTTAGATAATAAATTATCACTGATTTCCCCTTTTATCCATACAGACATGTCTTTTCCTAGCCTAAATTATAAATCTGTGATGGACACTGTAGAAGGAATAAGACACCACTAGCAAATATTGAAAACAGAATCATGGCTGAGAATACATTGCAAATAATATTTATTTATCAGACTAGAAGCTAGTCTAGACAATCCTCTGAACAAATTTAGGAAGGACTATTGCAGGAGCATTTAAGTTTTGGCAATGAAGTTGAATATGCTGAATAATTGATGCACAACCAACAGTGGACAGAAACTGATCACAATAATTTCCCTAAGTTGACCTCATAGTCATAAAACAAATTGCCCCTGGTCTTTTATTAAATGGTTACATTTAACCCTTTAAAACCCATTAATAATAATAATAATAATAATAATAACGACTTTATTTACTGAGGTTACACATTTAGGCAAGCCCAATCTTCCATGTGGGCCTAGACATATATACATAGTTACATCATATTTAACAAATATGAAGGCATAATCATCGATTAATGGGTTTTAAAGGGTTAAATGTAGTTTTTACTTTTTATTTATTCCTTCCCTGCACAAACAAGGGCCACTATGGCCCTAAATCGCTCACCTGGTAACCATGTAACCATGTACTACGTGTGACCTAGTTTTTGACCGGGCATGACCCTCATTTTAACTTGACCTTGATTTCAATGAGACAAACATTTTGTTCAAGTTTCATGAAGATTCAATTAATTTTGTAGTCTCTAGAGTGTTAACGAGGTTTTTCGATGATTTGACCTAGTGACCTAGTTTTTGACAAGACATAAGCCACATTTGAACTTGACCTAGATTTCATTGAGGCAAACAATTTGATGAAGTTTCATGAAGATCCAATGAAATTTGAAGTCTCTAGAGTGTTAACGAGGTTTTTCGAAGATTTGACCTAGTGACCTAGTTTTTGACCTGACATGAACCACATTCGAACTTGGCCTAGACTTCATTGAGGCAATTATATTGATGAAGTTTCATGAAGATCCAATGAAATTTGTAGCCTCTAGAGTGTTAACAAGGTTTTTCGATAATTTGACCTAGTGACCTAGTTTTTGACCGGACATGACCCACATTCGAACTTGACCTAGATTTCATTAAGGCAAACATTTTGATGAAGTTTCATGAAGATCCAATGAAATTTGTAGTCTCTAGAGTGTTAACGAGGTTTTTCGAAGATTTGACCTAGTGACCTAGGTTTTGACCGGACATGACCCAAATTCGAACTTGGCCTAGATTTCATTAAGGCAATCATATTGATGAAGTTTCATGAAGATCCAATGAAATTTGTAGCCTCTAGAATGTTAACATGGTTTTTCGATAATTTGACCTAGTGACCTAGTTTTTGACCGGACATGACCCACATTCGAACTTGACCTAGATTTTATTGAGGCAAACATTGTGACCAAGTTTCATCAATATCCAATGAGATTTGAACCTGCTAGAGTGTTAACGAACAATTGTGGACGGACGGACGGACGTGCCACCGAATTGGGTTAGAGGGCCTTTTCTTTAGTTATTTTCTTTTGTTCGAATAACGGGCCACGGCCCCTTAGTGTATTGTTACGGAATGAACTCCATTGTCTTCTTTTGTTATGTTTACCGTTATCTGGCCCTCTAACCCACTTTAGTGGCGCGGACAGACAGACGACGGACGACGGACATCCAGTGATCCTAAAAGCTCACCTTGGCACTACGTGCCAGGTGAGCTAAAAAGTACCAATTTATACAGTCAAGAATATTTACCATACGAAATATTATCTATATCCTTGCAAATTGTAGCTTAAAGCAAACTGAAAATAAAGCAGAATGCACCGTAAGACCCATTCTGCTTTACCGCTTTACCTTTCAGTCTTCTATAAGTGGTCAACTATCTTCAATATTAGAAACAGGCAATGGGGTAATGTCAGGCATGTAGGAAGCAAAATGCCCCATTATTATGTACAGTAGTGATCACTCATAAGAATTGTCTCGAAGGGACACTTCTAATGAGTGTTCATAATTTAACCCTTTCCCTAATAGGGGCAACTTTTAGCGCATTTTATTTATTTATCCGCTGAAGAAAATAGTTCAAATTTGTACAGTCATGAACATGTACGATAAGAAATATTTTATAATTCCAAGCAGAGGGTAGCTTAAAGCAGGCTGAAAGTAAAGCAGAATGTGCCTTAAGGCGCATTCTGCTTTACTTTCAACCTGCTTTAATTGGTTACATGTCTTCAAAACAAGAAACAGGTTATTGGGTAAAGGGTTAAGCTTTGTTACCTCTATAGAGTGCATGGTTCTAGTTTTGAAGATAAGTGACCACTTAACCCTTTACTCCATAGACTGATACTCAATAGGCATTTAAAATTATTCCTCCATTAAAGAAAATAGCTCACATTATACAGTCATAAATATGCACAATAAGAAATAATTTCTATATTTTAGCAGATGATAGCCTAAAACAGGGTAAAAGTAAAGCAGAAAGTACCTCAAAGCACATTTTGCTATACTTTCAACCTGCATTAGTGATCATCTATCTTTAATACTAGAAACAGATTATGGAGAAAAGGGTTAAAGCATGTTAAAAGTAAAGCAGAATGCACCTTCAGTCGCATTCAGCTTTATTTTCAACATGCTTCAAGCTACCTCCTGCTAGGATACAGAAAATATTTCTTACCATTTATATTCATGACTGTATAAAAGAGCTATTTTCAACAGTGGAGGAAGAAATTAAAGGCTTAAAAAGGTTTATATAATGAAGAAATGGATTAAGGAGAAAAAGTTGGAAATGTTTAGTTTATCTGAAGCTCTGTGCTTAACCCTTTACCCAATTACCCGTTTATAACATTAAATACAGGTGATCACTAAAAGCAGGTTGAAAGTACAGCAGAATGTGCCTTAAGGCACATTCTGCTTTACTTTCAGCCTGCTTTAAATTACCATCTGCTAGGCTATATAAAATATTTGTTCTGGTAATTGTTCATGAGGGTATAAACTACAACTATTTTCTTCAGCGGAGGAATAAATTAAATACGCAAAAAGTCCCTTCTAAATTGGGGGAAAGAGTCATACAAACCTGAAGCGCAAGCGGTGCAGGTAGTTTGTCCCGATGGGCTGTACATGCCAGCTACACAGTCAGTGGGTGTCACAAAGTTTGATCCATCGAAACAGTACTGTCCAGCCGGACAAACTGGACAGGAGGAAGCTTTAACAGCACTGTAATAGCCCGCTGGACAAGCCTGACAAAAAAAAAATGTGTAACCCATTTATGCCTGGGTCCAAGGTTATAAAGCTTTTCAATTGAGTCTAAAGTCATTCTCAAGCATTTGATTGGTCAGATTTCAGCCTAGGCTCAAATCTGACCAATCAAATGCTTGAAAACACACTCAGACTCAGCCAAATCACTTTATAACCTTGAACCCTGGATATTGAAATTGTTTGCTGGAAGATTTCATGATAGCTAAGGGTAATCTAAGGACACTGAAATGTTTTTCCATACAGTAGAAAATTCCATATGAAATAGCAAACAGTGAAGACCCTGATGATGCTGCATAAATATGGTGTCTCATCAGGGTCTTTTCACAGTTCGACAATGTTCCCTTTAATAGACACTAGGATTAACCCTCTAAACTGAATCTATAAACTGTCTGACATTGGCGTATTAATGATTCCTCAGTAAAAATACGCAATAAATTCCAAATTTTAAAAATAATAACACAATTAAATTCCGAAGATTTCCGAAAAAAATCCATAGGTCTGGAAAAATTAACTCTTTGCATGCTAGCAGCAGATATATCCGCCACAGTGATTACCTTTGCAAACAGTTTGGATCCAGATGAGATGTCGCATAACGCGGCAAAAAACGCGGCGTCTCATCAAGATCCAAACTGTTTGCCATTCTGACCCTGAATTTAAAAGAAATTTTGAAAAATTCTATTTTTAGAACAGTACCAGACGACAATTGTTGCAGACGAAAAAAATTACCCAGCCTGCAAAGAGTTAATAAGATCGGAAGCTTTCGTAAATATCGGGAGAAATGGCAGCCCTGTATCAATACTTACAGTGCAGGTGCTGGATCCCTGTGTACTGTAGGTACCAGCTGTACAGTCTACTGCTGTATCATTTTTGTTGGGACATTCCTGGCCAGCTGGGCACAAGTCACATGTTGTCTGGCCAGTGCTTGTCTGATAGGAACTGTCTGGACACACCTCAGTACCCACAGTGGGGTCAGGACACTTGAAGCCCGCCGGGCAAGCTGTACAGGCACCATTCAGCACATACTGTCCACTCTGAAAAAAAAATCAGTCGGTAATATTCAAGCATTAACACATTCAACCCTAGCAACAAGTATACTCATTTTTTACAAACAGTGTACCTGTAAAGATTACACTTGACCTATGCAAACAGTGTAGACCCTGATCAGAGGGCTCCTTACGGAGCCCTCTGATCAGGGTCTACACTGTTTGTCAATTTGAAATATATTTTTAGAAGCAACCCTGAACTATGGTAGTCACAAATGGAGTATATAGACTTCTTTTGAAATTGGAATTTTCCATTAAAAGTTTCAGGGGTGAATGAGTTTACCTATTACTCCATATTCTCCTCCTACAGTTTGGATTCTGAAGAGTCTTATAAAGACTAGCATAAAATGATTATTATTTGTTAATTCAAGATATAAATCATATGAACTTAACAACATTCTTTCTCTCATTCTACATCTTTTCTCCAATCCTACATTCTTTCTTTCCTCCTGCATCATTTATCCATCCAACTTTCTTTTCCTCATTCTATATATATCAGGGCTCAAGAAAAGGGGGGTATTTCTGAAACTAAAATGTTTATTTCTGCTTTAAACCCTATGGTGTCACTACTCATTAGAATCGTCTCGAAGAGCTGTTTCTAATGAGTAGTAACACCATAGGGTTTGATGCTAAAATAAGTAGGAAAATGTTAGATTTGTGTAGTTAACTCCCTCTTATCTGGAGCCCTGATATATCCTTTCCAACATCTTAAATCCTTCACTCCATTCTTCATCTTTTCCCCAATCCTACATTCTTTTCCTCATCCTATATCCCTTCCTTCATCTTAAATCCTTCACTCCATCCTACATCTTTCCCCATTCTACGTTTTCCCCCCATTCTACATTATTTCCTTCATCCTACATTCCTTTCAGTGATTCGAAATCCTTTTTCTTATCAGGCATCCGAGATCAGAGGGCTCCCAATCAGGGTCTGCACTGTTTGCAACTGACAAAAGTAACTCCAAAGAGTATAAAAATAGCATATACTCATAGGAAACTGGAATGGTCCATTTGAGATTTCAGGGATAAATTGGTGAACCCATAACCACATAAACACACCTTTTTACACCTTTAAATCAGTCATCCACTGAAGAAAAAAGATCTAGTTCATAAAGTCATGAACATGTTATATAAGAAACATTTTCATAATTCTAGCTGATAGTAGCTTAAAGCAGGTTGAAAGTAAAGCAGAATGTGACTTAAGGCACATTCTGCTTTACTTTCAGCCTGCTTTAAGTGGTTGCCTATCTTCAAAATTAGAAACAGCCTATGGGGTAATGGGTTAAAAATGAGGGGTAAAGGCCACCCGGCTTCCCCACAGTAACATACCGCACATAGTGTTGTGGTACCACCGGAACAAACATGACCATCTGGACAACTGGTACATGCAGTGCTTCCCGCTGCTGAATACTGAAAATAGAGAATATATATTCATACAGTAAAACCTCTCTATTGTTTCTTCGAAACAGATTAGCTAAAATGGGTGAAATTACATGTGTATGACTTAAATTAGAAATATTTTTCTATATGCAGTCAAACTTCGATATCTTGAACTCGGTTAAATCAAACATACCTGTATTGCAAAGTTAAAACGTGGCTTAGCCACGTTTTAACTTTGAAATATGGGTATGTTCGACCTAACTGATGATGAAATAATGCAGTTCATATGTCGAACTATCAGATACTTCGAGTTGAACGAGTTAGAGATATCAAAGTTTGACTGTAACTAGGCAACATCAATGATCAAATGACAGGGAACCACCATTTCAAATATCAGCTTCCTAGCACAAATATTTCATGTTGTTTTAAGTGAAACTGAACACTTACCCCAAAACTTTAACATTGTAATTACCAACAAAAAGCTGGGTGAAAAACAGGAATTTCATTTTCTTTTAATTCTTATAATTTTCTTCAGGACTAAGTCCGCAGTGTGAATAATAACAAGTCCGATCGGTTTTTACTAAACTTTATCGACCGGTTTCGGTCCTTCTAGACCTTCATCAGGATACACCCTTCTTATAATTATGTACGGTTGATTATGACAGTGCAAGATTAATCCATTACTCAACAGATATGCCTTTTTACCCATGGTAACCATGGTAACCCCATAAAAACAACCTTTTACCCCTCTAATTTACAATAATTTGAATACGCTATTATCTAGTACATGTATATTAACCCTTAGCCCGCCAAATAAATTGTCGTCTGCTATATTTCTCGTCTGCTTCAAGTTTCAAAGTGCTTCAAAGTTGCTCAAAATTGCTGAAAATGTTGTCCAAGTGTCAAACAGCTTGGATCTGGATGAGACGCCGAGTTACTCGGCGTCTCATCCGGATCCAAGCTGTTTGCATATGGAGCTATAGTCGTGAGTGGCAGGCTAAGGGTTAACATTACAAAAGAGCTGTCAAAGCAATCAGTGCAGACACATTGAAAATATGTCAACTGATCAGGGTTTACACTGTGTGTGCTTGTAGTGAAAAAATTAATGCAGGTCTGCCATTTCTCCGGATTTTTCCTAATCTTCAGATTTTTTTCTGGTACATAGTAGTTTAAAGCAGGCTGAAAGTAAAGCAGAATGCGCCTTAAGGCGCATTCTGCTTTACTTCCAGCCTGCTTTAAGTAGTCACATGTCAACAAAACTAGAAACAGGCTATGTGGTAAAGGTACGATTCTTAAAATCGCACTTGAAAAATGCAAAATTTGGAAATCTTAGGATTTTTCATGTCAACTTTTGGCAGCCCTGTTAATGTGGACTATGAAGTTGTGTAATACAAGTTTAACTCTTTGCATGCTGGGTAATTATTTTGTCTGCAACAAAATTTTAATGTCATCTGCTATTGTACTAAAAATAGAATTTTCTAAAAAAAACTTCAAATCAGTGTCAGAGTGTCAAACAGTTTGGATACTGATGGGACGCCACATAATGTGGCATCACATCAGGATTCAAACTGTCTGCAACGGTAGTCATTGTAGGAACATGGTAATTATCTGCTGCTAGCATGCAAAGCGTTAAATATATCAAATAACTTATGTAAGACCCTTAGAATACAGTGTAAATCTCATGCAACTGCTTATATGTTTCAATTATCCCATTGCTTCATAAATATGCCTTTTTTTACGCCTTTAGTTAATTCCTCCACTGAAGAAAATAGTCATGAGTTTGCACTTTAATTTTTTATTTACCAATATCTTAGCAGACGGTAGCTTATAAAAGTCAGCTATAAGTAGAGGCACATTCTGCAGTACTTTCAACCTGCTTTAAGTGTAACCTAATTCAGGCTACAGAGTAATTGGTTTTATGGGATACAATTTTTTACCCTTTCCTTTATAGGCAATTGTGCAAAATAACATATACCACAGGATACAGCTTAATACAAGATGATTGTAAAGCGGAACACTTCTTTAGGAGTCTTCTGTTGTACTTTCATTTTGCTTTAAGCTGGCCCCTGTATTCCAAACCATGACTGAATTTTAATGTGTGTTACTAATGTAGAGGAGTAAGTACCAGGGACCCGTTTCATAAAACTTCGTACGACAAAATTAATGTTGTTGTAAGTCAGATGAGAAAAGTTTCAACTATTATTAGTTTTTCCATCTTATCCTGTATTGTGACATCATTTTGGAATCGTCTTGGAAAGACGATTCCAAAGAGATGTCATAAGACAGGATTAAACAGAGAAATCAGAAAATAAATGTAAATGAATTTTAAAGTTTTGACTTACAACCGTTTCTTTCATATGAAATTTTATGAAACAGGCCCCAGAGAGCCACTCTAAAAACGAGTGTCAAACGGCCTGGATCCATATCAGATGCCATGTTTTAGGCAGCCTCTGATCTGGATCCAATTGTTTTCAAAGACCGTTGATGTCGCGATAGTCAGGCTAAGGGTTAAATGTGACATAATAAATTACATATACTGTATTAACCCATTCTATGCGGGATACACTTTTAGGTGTACCTCTAGGCAACAGTTTTGATCTCAGATCAGGCCCAACATTGTGGGGCCTGATCTAAGATCAAAACTGTTTGCTGCTAAGTCAATATTCTATCAGAAACTGCTAAAATCGTTTGCAAATATTTGAGTTATACGGTGTCACTCCTGTACAAAAGCCCTTCTTCTTCCTCCATAGAACTCTATAGTAAATTGGCAATATTCTCCTGTCTCTGTCCAGTTCCAGGACCTACCGGTCAATATAACGACCCTGTTTTTATGGAAAGCAATAACATGGCACCAGAATTAACAAAAGAAAAAGATACCATTAAGGTTCAACTTTTCCACAAATTTCACATTTCTAAGGTCACCGTCAATATTTACAAAATGAAAGTTGATGACCCGCCGCACCACACTCGCATCTCTGACCACATGTTCTCACAAATTAGTTCCCAAATAGAACCCAGAAACACCTTTGATTTATCAACAACATCACTATTTCAGCTCAAAAACAAATGCATCTGCAGTTAATCAGCATTTTCAATAAAAAATATGACCATGAACACACACACATCAATTTTTCACTATATAAATTAGGAACTATTTAGGCACCCTACGACCCGGAAGCACTTCCGTACAGGTGTGACACCTAAATATGAACTAATTTTTTCCTGATTTGCCTGTTTTTACTCTTATATCATAGCTATAGGTATTGAAAAATAAAAAAACATGGTGACAGATGTCAAGTTCCACAACATTTGGCATTATAGACTGTTTAAAAACAATGTCTAAGTCGCAAAATTGGTAAAAAATCAGCTTTTTGGATTAAATTCAACCCGACCGCTAAATCTTTGTTTTCGCCACATGTAAACTTATTCGAACACTTTTTATGTAAACGAAAGTGTGCGGATAACCCTTTTTGAAAGGAAAATTGCCTTTTCGGGTAAGAAAAATATTGAAACGACAAAATTCGCCCTTCACGTCTGTCCTAGATAGTAAGGTTTCTCTATGAAAAAATGCATTTTTTGCCATTTTCACCCAAAATAGCTCCCTTTTTCAGCTAAAAAACGTTTTGAATATGCTGATAGCCATGAATAATATGGAGTACATGAATTTCCAGTGAAAAATAGAAGAAACACTATGTTTATGACAGATTTGAAGGAAAAGTGAAAGCTCATTGGTCTTGGACCGGGTCGAAAATGACCAGGCCGAATGGTAGCAGCCCCCTTTTTTTCTGAGGAAAAACAAGAAAATCAACATTTTGTGGACCAAAACCTTCAAACCTAATGACATTCAGCTTAAACAGACCTTTAAAGCCTACATAAGGCAAGCACAGAGCTTTTCTACAGCATTTCAAGAAAAAACGTGTGCAGCGGTCTCTTTCTCAAATCGCAGGCGTCACAATTTTAAGTGAAAAACCTCATTTTTAGCCAAAATTATTACCTGATGCAGCTAAAATAACTTTTCTACCATCACATGTTCATAATTTCCCTAAAATAGCACTCTAAAATTAAAATAAACTGTGACGTCATTTTCCGGGAAATCCATCATATAGGTGTCACTCCTGTACAAAAGCCCTTCTTCTTCCTCCATAGAACTCTATAGTAAATTGGCAATATTCTCCTGTCTCTGTCCAGTTCCAGGACCTACCGGTCAATATAACGACCCTGTTTTTATGGAAAGCAATAACATGGCACCAGAATTAACAAAAGAAAAAGATACCATTAAGGTTCAACTTTTCCACAAATTTCACATTTCTAAGGTCACCGTCAATATTTACAAAATGAAAGTTGATGACCAGCCGCACCACACTCGCATCTCTGACCACATGTTCTCACAAATTAGTTCCCAAATAGAACCCAGAAACACCTTTGATTTATCAACAACATCACTATTTCAGCTCAAAAACAAATGCATCTGCAGTTAATCAGCATTTTCAATAAAAAATATGACCATGAACACACACACATCAATTTTTCACTATATAAATTAGGAACTATTTAGGCACCCTACGACCCGGAAGCACTTCCGTACAGGTGTGACACCATACTCGCTGCAGACGACATTTTAAAATGGCCGCCAAATATTACCCAGCATACAATGGGTTAAGTGTTTTATATATTGTATCATGATTACAGCCAGACCTGTGTTAAGAGACCACTTAAAAATAATGCATGGCAATTATCTTAACCCTTTACCCCATAAATACGCCTTTTAACGCTTTTGATTTATTCTTCCACTGAAGAAAATAGTTCCAAGTTATACCTTCATAAATATATACCAAAGGAAATAGTTTCAATATCCTAGCAAATGTTAGCTTAAAGCAGGCTGAATCTAAAGCAAAATGTGCCCTAAGTCACATTCTGCTTTACTTTCAAACCGCTTTAGGTGGTCACCTATCTTCAAAACTAGAAACATGCTATGGGGTAAAGGATTAACCTATATATATGCCCCTTCTTAACCCTAAACTCTATGGATATGCCTTTTAAACCCATGACTTCACAGATATGCATTTTTATGTATTTCATCTATTTCTCCACTGAAGAAAATAGCTCCACTTTATACAGTCATATACTGTTAGAAATATTTTCTATATCCAAGCAGATGGTACCTTAAAGCAGGTTGAAAGTAAAGCAGAATGCACCTTAAGGTGCATTCTGCTTTACTTTCAACCAGCTTTAAGTGGTCATCATTCATTTCAAAACTAGAAACAGGCTATGGGGTAACAGGTTAACTTATGCCACTGCTTAATGCATAACTCAAGTAATGCAGAAAGCTCTCATTGGGATTTTTCTGTATTGCTTGTGTCTCGCATTAATAAGCTTGCACTTTTCCATATCACTCTAAAGTATTCTTTGCTGTTGTGGTCCCTAAATACAACTCTGACCTTAGCTTACATTTCTCATTTCCTGTAAGATATATTTCAAAATTTTAAAACAATGATTAGTGTTTTGAATTTATTATACAACACTATTAAAACATATTGTTAGTCCAGAACATAACCTTTTGAATCCTAGTCCCGCATATAGGCGTCATTTTCAAGCAGTGTACATGTGGACAGTACACTTGTCCTATGCAAACAGTGAATACCCAGATCAGAGGGCTCCAAAAGGAGCCCTCTGATCTGGGTCTTCACTGTTTGTCATAATACCAAACATGGACAAAAACAACCCTTAAAAGTCAGAAATGGACTAGACTAAAATGGAAACTGGAATTGTCCATTTAAAGTTTCAGGGAGGAAAGAGATAACTAAATACGAAAACTTAACTAAGTCAAACAGGTCAAAGGTCAAGGTAACAAAACTACAATGCAGCATGCTTTACTCATCAAGGTGCATGCCATAATTATGTAAAGTTGTATCACCTTAGTTGCAGTACTTATATCAGGGCTCCAGATAAGAGGTAGTTATTTCAACAAATCAAACATTTTCTCACTCATTTTAGCACCAAATCCTATGATGTTACTACTCATTAGAATCGTCTCTTCGAGACGAGAAGAGACAATTCTAATGAGTAGTGACACCATAGGGTTCAATTGAGAAATAAAGATTTTAGTTTTTGAAAAACTACCCTTATCTGGTGCTCTGCTTATATTCATTTACAAAATTTGATTGGGAGTTTAACGCTGCTAGCAAGCAGGTGGACAGAATAGTAACCACCAATTGTATGTCACATAGTAACGTAGCTTTGTAAACAATATTCCTTATTTGGATTTATTGGTGGTTTAAACCGGTTAGATTGCAAATGACAAGTCTTCGTGAAATAGAAATGCTCCGCTCTATTTTGACAAAGACTTGTCATAATGCAGTCTAACCTATATTTCACAAAGTCACAAAGGTGTAAAAGTTTGGTCAAATGTATTCACATATGCAACATGCATTCAGTAAAGCAACTACATTGCTCCGTCTCTACAATGGCCCTCTGAACAATCCCACTATTCCCCCAAACAAGACTATAATGTCTTAGCTTTCACTGCTGCAATATCATCTGCTTAAAATTGACGTCCACCCTTTTTCCTCAAAGTTAAGTATTGGATATTTTAACATATATAACACAAAGAAACAGGCAATAGAGGAACAAATGAAGAAACAGGCTATAGAGAAACATCTCTATCATACTTACATCTGAACCGGTACAGGCTACAGGGGCCACAGTAGGGTCTGCACACTGGGAACCTGCAGGACACTGTGTACATGTCACAGACCCAAGGCTGTCAGCATAGTAGCCAGTAGCACACTGAAATACATCAAATATTGTATAGGAAAAGCTGCAACAATGAAATACATCAAATATTGTATAGGAAAATCTGTCACAATGAAATACAACAAATATTGTTTAGGAAAAGCTGCCTCTATGAAATACAACAAATATTGTATAGGAAAAACTGTCACAATGAAATACAACAAATATGTATAGGAACAAGAGGGCCTGAAGGCCCTGATATCCCTCACCTGTTATAATAAAGGCTGATAGCTTTACCTTTGAATTTCACCCGTTTTAATCTAACTCCATTCAAATTTGTAGTATAGCATGTAAAGAAATTTGGAATACAACCTCATAATTCTAGTATAGTAGAGTACATAAAGGGCACATAACTAGAGCCTAAACAATACTAAATGTAGCATTTCAAAGTATATCAAGGGCAGACAACTATTGCCAAAATGATTAGATTTCAACAATACTTTCACTCCTTCAAGAACTTATAGCTACATGTGTATACGTTGTGTACAAGTATAATCAAATTTTATTGAAAACTGTAGTTGCAAGAGTGTAAATGCTGTTAGATATGGCATTTACAGCAATTCCAGGGCATATAACTCTTGACCTATTCCTCCAATTTCAATCATAATTGATCTCATCCGAACTCTTATAGTCATATACAATCTGAGTAAGTTTGAGAAAGATTGGATAAAAATTGTGGCCTCTAGAGTGTAAACACTGTTAAATATAGCATTTTCAGCAATTCAAAGGTAGATAAGTCTTGATCTATTGGTCCTATTTCAACCATAATCAAACTCATCCAAACTCTTATGATACTATACAATCTGGGCAAGTTTGAGAAAGATTGGATAAAAATTGTGGCCTCTAGAGTGTAAACACCCTTAAATATGGCATTTTCAGCAATCCAAAGGTAGATAACTCTTGATCTATTGGTCCGATTTCAACCATAATCATTCTCATCTGAACTCTTATGGTAATATACAACCAGAGCAAGTTTGAGAAAGATTGGATAAAAAATTGTGGCCTCTAGAGTGTAACCACTAAAATTGTTGACGACAAACGATGAACGATGAACGCCGGACATTCAAGGATTGCAAAGCTCACCCTGAGCTAGCTCAGGTGAGCTAAAAACTGTCACAGTGAAATACAACCAATATGTGTATTGAAAACAACCATACTGAAATACATGTACAACAAATATGTATAGCTTAACCCATTACCCCATAGCCTGTTTCTATTTTTGAAAATAGTTGACCACTTAAAGCAGGTTGAAAGTAAAGCAGAATGCGCCTTAAGGTGCATTCTGCTTTACTTTCAGCCTGCTTTAAGCTAATATCTGATAGAATATAAAAAATATTTCTTACGATTCTTATTTGTAACACTATAAATTGGAACTATTTTCTTCAGTTGATGAATTAATGTTAGGCGTAAAAAGGTGTATTTATGGGGTAATGGGCTAAACAGTACATTACTGGCTCAAAAGGCAAACATCGCGCTATATCCCCCTCTCCCCTCCACCCTCATGGTATAGTATGGTTATTGGGAAAAAATTATGTTTTCACTGCAGAATACAATCGCGAGGAATCATTAAAATCATGCCTGAATGAAATATATACGGTCATGAATATTTATCATAACAAATATTTTCTATATCCAAGCAGATGTTAGCATTAAGCAGGTTGGAAGTAAAGCAGAATGTGCCTTAAGTTAAGGCGCATGTTGTTTTACTTTCAACCTGCTTAACCCATTACCCAATAGCCTGTTTCTAGTTTTGGAAAAAGGTGACAACTTAAAGCAGGTTGAAAATAAAGCAGAATGTACATTCTGCTTTATTTTCAGCCTGCTTTAAGCTACCATCTGGAACTATTTTCTTCAGCGGAAGAATAAATCAAATGCGCTAAAAGGTGCTTCTATTGGGGAAAGGGTTAAATGTTTACCCGTCTACAAAACTAGGAACAGGCTATAGAGTAAAGGGTTAAAAAGTGTATGTGTGGGGTAATGGGTTAAAAAGGACAGTATGATGTTAAATCATTGAGACACTTACAGGCTTGCAAGACTCTAATCCATAGCCATCTTGATATTCTCCTAAAGGACACTGAGTGGAAGCAAGTTTGGTAGGACATTTACTACCTGAAAACATCAGAAAATAAACAAAGTCAAACTTTTATTTATGCTTTTCGGTAGATTACTGGGAAATAGCAGTGGATTATCATTTGATGATTTCACTGTTTCAAACAGTGGGATTATTGTCACACCTGCTTCTATTATGAATTTTCCCCGTAGGGCTCCCCAAGAATCGTGGTCAATCATGTCTTATCGTTCAATAGCTTGATTTGTTGGGAACCACCCAACAGAATACTATGAATCCAAGATTGGATGCATTGACGTATTTCCGATGACGTCAACTCAATAAATCAATGACTTCATTGTACGGCAAATTGTCACAAAAAGGTGGCCGATATAAACTTGGGGCTCCACAAGGGGTAACAAGAGCACCGCAAGCCGGGCACATTATACGCCCGTCAAATCGATCTTAGAATGTTGTCATACCAAAACCCTATCAAGGTAAAAACAAAAGGGGGAAGAACCCTGAAAGTTAGGGGTCATATGCTGACCAAGTTTCAAAAGGATGGGAATAAATTTGTTTGAGAAAGAGAGCTACAAACAAAAAATGCCCGTTTTTGACGATAAAAGGGGCATAACTCTTGAATGTCAGGGGCAATCTTGCTGGTTATGGAGCTTGACCGAGACATTATGGTCATACACATGCTGACAAAGTTTCAAAAGGATTGGAATAAATTTATTTGAGTTAGAGAGCGGACAAACTAAAAAATGCCCGTTTTTGACAAAATAAGGGGCATAACTCTTGAATGTCTGGGGCAATCCTGCTGGTTATAGAACATAACCGAGACATTATGGTAATACACATGCTGACCAAGTTTCAAAAGGATTGGAATAAATTTGTTTGAGTTAGAGAGCGGACAAACTAAAAAATGCCCATTTTAGATGAAAAAAGGGGCATAACTCTTGACTGTCTGTGGCAATCTTGCTGGTTATGAAACATAACCGAGACATTATGGTCATACACATGCTGACCAAGTTTCAAAAGGCCTGAAATAAATTTGTTTGAGTTAGAGAGCAGACAAACTAAAATATGCCCGTTTTTTACGAAAAAAGGGGCATAACTCTTGAATGCCTGGTGCAATCCTGCTTGTTATCAAACTTGACAGAGACATTATGGTCATACACATGCTGACCAAGTTTCAAAAGGATTAAAATAAATGTATTTGAGTTATAGAGCAGACAAACTAAAATATGCCCGTTTTTTACGAAAAAAGGGGCATAACTCTTGAATGTCTGGGGCAATCCTGCTGGTTATCGAACTTGACCGAGATGTTATGGTCATACACATGCTGACAAAGTTTTAATAGGATTAGACTAAATTTGTTTGAGTAAGAGAGCGGACAAACTAAAATATGCCCGTTTTTTACGAAAAAAGGGGCATAACTCTTGAATGTCTGGGGCAATCCTGCTGGTTATCGAACTTGACCGAGATGTTATGGTCATACACATGCTGACAAAGTTTGAAAAGGATTAAAAAACATTTGTTTGAGTTAGAGAGCGGACAAACTAATATGCCCGTTTTTGACAAAAAAGGGGCATAACTCTTGAATGTCTGGGTCAATCTTGCTGGTTATCGAACTTGACCGAGATATTATGGTCATACACGTTCTGACCAAGTTTCAAAAGGATTAGACTAAATTTGTTTGAGTTAGAGAGCGGACATGAAAAAGTTAACGGACGGACAGACGGACGGACGGACAGACGGACGGACAGCGCCACGACATAATACGTCCCGTCTGAAGACGGGCGTATAAAAAATGTACAAATGTACTTTTGCTTTCAATCGACAAACAAGAAAATATTTCCCTTCTTAAACAGTCATGAATATGTATCATATGAAACATTTTATATATACTAGCAGATAACAAGTTTTATTATATGCCTTCGTATGATATCGAGCGTTTTCGCGTGTATCTGCGGAGTAAAATACAAGAGTCTGTATCAGCCACCTTGTATCAGCCACTTTGTATTTTACTCTGACGTCGCTTTCGATTTAACGTGACGTCATTTACGTACATGTACGAGTGCCGCGTTATTCTTTGTGGCATACAAAAATTCTTGTTCTGCTTCAAATAACTAATAAATTTTGAATATAAAATGATTTAAACAACTATTTAGTTGTTTCTGGCTTGTATTCAAGGCATATAATAAACACATCACCAGTTGGCAGTGCGCAACAGAGTGTTGCATTTAGCTCTCGACGTTTTTGGCGGAAACAACCGATCAGACTCCCGCCAAGGCGCTCGTCAGATCGGCTATTTCCGTCAAAAACGTCTCGAGCTAAATACATCACTCTGTATCGCACTGTCAACTGGTAATGTGTATAAAGCAGGGTGCAAGTAAAGCAGAATGCACCTTTACTTTCAGTCTGCTTAAAGTGGTCACCTTTCTTCAAAATTAGAAATTGGCTAAGGAGTAATTGGTTAACGTAAGTTTGAATCCAAAGTCACAGTCACACACTTGTAGTGAGGTTTATTAGGCATTCACTTTAACCTTGTTTTAAGCAGCCACCTGCCTTAAACACAAAATAATTAACTTAATTTAGGGGTTATTACAGAGAGGTTTTACTGTACAATTTTTATAAACTACTTGTTCAGCATGACAACCATACCTTGAGGGCACTGTGTGCAGCTTGTCTGACCAGTGGATCCTTGGAAATAGCCAGTGGCACATGCTATCTGCTCTGATAGGCCGGTAGTTGGACAGTAATGACCTGTATCACATGAGGCGCACGTTGTACTCGTGTTGGCTGCGTAGTTTCCAGCAGTACATTCCACTGGGCTGACGGCTGCATTTGAGCATTCATAACCCCCTGGGCACGGGATGCAAGTTTCTGCATTGGCCGCTGAGTAATATCCAGCGCTACATGGAACAGCTGTGTAAGGAAAGAAAAGAAGAGTAGTATAATAACTATTAACCCATTACACCATAGCCTGTTTCTAATTTTGAAGATAAGTGACCGCTTAAAGCAGGTTGAAAAGGCTCATTCTGCTTTACTTTCAGCCTGCTTTAAGCTATTATCTGCTAGAATATAGAAAAGATTTCCTACGATTTTATTTGTGACAGTATAAATTGAAACTATTTTCTTCAGTGGATGAATTAATTAAAAGCGTAAAAAGGCGTATTGATGGGTTAATGGGTTAATAGAAAAGTAGTATAGCCCATTATCCCATAAATATGCCTTTTTACCCCTTTACATTACTCATCCACTGAAGAAAATAGTGCCTCTTTAAACAGTCATGAATATGTATCATAAGAAATTATTTCTATATTCTAGAAGATGGTAGCTTAAAGCAGGATGAAAGTAAAGCAAAATGTGCCTTAAGGCACATTCTGCTTTACTTTCAACCTGCTTCAAGTTGTCACCTGTCTTCAAAACTAGAAACAGGCTATGGGGTAAAGGGATAGTATATTAATTCATTAATCGGAAAAAAGTGTAGTACATGTACAATAGAATTACGATCGTTCGGATCTCGTTGCTTCGTAATGATGGCTTAGTTCAGATTGGTTTTGCAGTCCCGTCCTATTTCTATGCATGTTACATGTAGAAAAAATGTGGTTATTTGGATCTGCACTAGTACGGAAAATTCACTGGTTCGGATGCCTTACCTATCCCCTTCAAATAATAATTACACTGTTTTCGTCACATTGGGTCGGATGCATTCTAACGGGTTGATTCTAATGAGTAGTGACACCATAGGGTTTAATGCAAAAAAAAAAAGATTTTAGTTTTCGAAATATTCCCTTCAGGGCTGCAATAAGTTGACATGAAAAATCCTAAGATTTCAAAATTTGCATTTTTCAAGTAGGATTTGACAAATTGTACCTTTACCCCATCGCCTGTTTCTAGTTTTGTTGACACATGGCTGCTTAAAGCAGGCTGGAAGTCAAGCAGAATGCGCCTTAAGACGCATTCTGCTTTACTTTCAGCATGTTTTAAGCTACCATGTACAAGAAAAAATCCGAAGATTTAGGAAAAATCCGGAGAAATGGCAGCCCTGTCCCTTTATCTGGAACCCTGGTAGAGACAAAATTCTGTACTAGAAGGACGGCTCCTACCTGCAGAGGTTGTTGGGCAAGCCGAGCCTGCTGGACAATTCTGACATGCTCCTGCGCCAGTACCAGTCTTGTAGGTACCTGTTCCACACTGACTACACATCTTCTGGCCAGCAGAACTGAAAACATGCAAAATACAGCTGACTCCTCTATTACCACCCTTAACCCATTGTATGCTGGGTAATATTTGGCGGCCATTTTAAAATGTCGTCTGCAGCAGGTATACCTCAAATATTTGCAAAAAATTTAGCATTTTCTGATAGAGAATTGACTTAGCTTCACACAGTTTTGATCTGAGATCAAAACTGTTTGCCTAAAGGTACACCTAAAAGTGTATCCCGCATAAAATGGGTTAACCAATTACCCCATAAATACTCCTTTTTACGCCTTCGATTTATTCCTCCACTGAAGAAAAATATTCCCACTTTATACAGTCATGAATATGCATCATTAGAAATATTTTCTAAATTCTAGAATTTAGTAACTTAAAGAAGGCTGAAAGTAATGCAGAAAGCGTTTTGAGGCACTTTTGCACTCATGTAACTTTCAACCTGCTTTAAGAGGTAACCTATCTTCTGTACTAGAAACAGACTATTGGGTAATGGGTTAAATCAGGTTAAGTCTTCAGAGCTCATGACGAGTTGCTGCTTAAAGAAAGATAAAAGTAAAGCAGAAAGCTCTACTTTACTTTCATCTAGCTTTAAAGCTGGCATATTTCCTTTATACTATCAAATGGCATAATAAACAGTAGTTGTACATCAGGAATTTTAATCCAAGTAATAGTCAAGCAAAATGTGTCTTAATGTCCCAATACCCTATAATTACACCTTTTTACACCTTTAATTTATTTCTCCACTGAATAAAATAGTTCCAATTTATACAGTTTTACATAATTATGTGTTATAATAACCATATTTTCCTTTTTAGCAAATTGTAGCTTAAAGCAGACTGAAAGTAAAGCAGAATAAGCCTTAATGTGCATTTTGCTTTACTTTCAACCTGCTTTAAGTGGTAACATATTTCTAAAATTAGAAACAGGCAATGGGATAAGAGCTTAATGGTCACATGTTTTCAAAATTAGAAACAGGCCATCAAAAGTATTCTTAACCCTTAGCCTGCCACTCACGACTATAGTTCCATATGCAAACAGCTTGGATCTGGATGAGACGCCGAGTAACTCGGCGTCTCATCCGGATCCAAGCTGTTTGACACTCGGACAACATTTTCAGCAATTTTGAGCAACTTTGAAGCACTTTGAAACTTGAAGCAGACGAGAAATATAGCAGACGACAATTTATTTGGCGGGCTAAGGGTTAACACTAGTTGTTATAAGTATGTTATGAAGGTTTATCAACAACATTGAATACCGTTACAAAATTACTTCTCATCTCAATCTTTCTACTTAACCCATTACCCCTTACATACACCTTTTTACGCCTTTCACTTAATCTCTCACTGAAGAAAAAAGTTTCACTTTATACAGTCATGAATATGTACCATAAGATATATTTTCTAAATCCTAGCAAATGGTAGCTAAAAGCAGGATCAAAGTAAAGCATTCAGCTTTACTTTCAATCTGCTTTAAGAGGTCATCTGTCTTCAAAACTAGAAACAGGCTATGGGGTAATGGGTTAATTAATCTACATAAAGTCTACCTTTTTCACTGCCAAATAAACCTATTCCTCAAAAAGATATGCTTTTTTATGCATTTGGGATTTATTCCACCACTAAAGTAGTCATGTTAATGCACCAAAAGAAATATTTTCTATATCCTGGCAGAAAGGCTGACAGAATGGTATCTTAAGCAGGCTTTAAGGTGCATTTTGCTTAACATACTTTCAACCTACTTTAACCCATTACCCCATAGTCTGTTTCTAGTTTTAAAGAAAGATGATGACTTAAAACAGGTTGAAGACTTAAAACAGGTTGAAAGTAAAGCAGAATGTGCCTTATGGCACATTCTGCTTTACTTCCAGCCTGCTTTAAGCTACAATCTGCTAGGATATAGAAAATATTTCTTATGATTCTTATTTGTAACAGTATAAATTGGAACTATTTCCTTTAGTGTAGGAATAATTTAAAGGCGTAAAAAAGCGTATTTATGGGTTAATGGGTTAAGTGGCCACCTGACTTCAAAACTAGAAACTAGCTATTGGGTCACTATACCTGTATTCTCCAGCAGGACATGGATCTGGCGATTGGTCTTTGTTTGGACACTCGGAACCTGCCGGGCATTGCGTACAGCTGGCGCTAACTGCCGAGTCAGCATAATCACCGTCGGCACAGGTGATACATACAGTTGTTGCTGCAGGACTGTACTGACCAGCTGGACAGTCTATGGCTGATGACACAGTCGGACACTCTTTACCTGAAGTCACAATGTTCACCCATTAGGTCATACTGACTCATATTGACTCATTGCGCAATAGCCTCATACTGACTCATTTTGACACACTTTAATCCACTAGCTTGTATTGAGATAAGCATTGATAATTGTTTATTGCTTATGAGTTAATGGGTTAAACCTTTTGAATACAGTCAAACGTGTATTAAGGGAACATTCTAAAACAAAGATAAATGTGATAAAAGACATGCTAAATGCAGGATGAAAATAATGCAGAAAGCTCCTTCAGAAACTTTCTGCATTATTTTTAGCCTGCATTAATTTTAGAAAACACCATTTTAACCCTTTGCCCCATAGCCTGTTTCTACTTCTGAAGATATGTGGTCACTTAAAGCAGGTTGAAAGTAAAGCAGAATGTGCCTTAAGGCACATTCTGCTTTACTTTCAGCCTGCTTTAAGCTAAAATCTGCTAGGCTATATAAAATATTTGTAATGATAATTGTTCATGAGGGTATAAACTGGAACTGTTTTCTTCAGCAGAGGAATAAATTAAATACGCTAAAAGTCACTTCTATGGGGGAAAGGGTTAAGATGATGAAAGATTGACTAAGTAACGATTTGGAAAAGATGTATGGCAAAAGTAATGCAAGAATGGTAGCCTTCTGCATTACTTTTTTCCTGCATTAATATAGCCAACATCAGCAAGAGAAGGTAAACCCTTCCAACCCTAAATATATCTTGTGGGTATTTATTATCCTTTTGGACTCTTCTAGTGCATTCATTTTGAACCAGTCTACTGTTGCATTTTTTAGATGAAAACAAAAACGAATGAAACTATCAAACAGTGCTCCTATAGGAGCCCTCTGATCAGGGTCTACACTGTTTGCATATGCAATCAGTAATTTCTACAGAAGGCTGTAGGGTTGAAAGGGTTAAACCCCAGTGACCATTTCTGGTATGACAACAAGAAACAATGAAAACATCAAACAGTGTAGACCCTGATCAAAGGGCTCCTATAGGAGCCCTCTGATCAGGGTCTACACTGTTTGCATATGCAATCAGTAATCTCTACGGAGGGTTGTAGGGTTGAAAGGGTTAAACTCTTATCATACTGAAATGTTGTCTGCTTCAAATATATCGTCTACTAAATATCTAACAAGAGGGACTTGAAGGCCCTGAAATTGCCCACCTGTTGTAATGAAGCAAGACTGCTTTACCTTTGATTTCACCCATTTTAATCTAAATCCATTTAAATTTGTAGAATAGCATGTAAACAAAATTTGAAAAATTTAGACCTATTCCAGTTTAGTAGAGTACACCAAGGACTGATAATTAGAGCCTAAACAGTACTGAAATGAAGCCTTTTCTAGCATTTCATAGTACATGTATATATAGGGCAGATAACTCTTGCCATAATGTTCCGATTTCAACAATAATTGCACTCCTTCGTGAACTTATAGCTATATACATTGTGTGCAAGTATAACCAAAATATACTGAAAATCTACTGAAAACTGTAGGTTCCTAGAATGTAAACACTGTTAGATATGACATTTGCAAGACATCAAGGCCAGATAACTCTTGACTTATTGGTCAAATTTCAACCATTTATAACTCATTCAAGACCTTATATAGTCATATACAATCTGAGCAAGTTTGAGAAAGATTTGATAGAAAATGTGGCCTCTAGAGTGTAACTACTGTCAGATTTGGCATTTTCAACACATCAAGGGCAAATAACTCATGATCTAATTATCCAATTTCAGCTAAATTTTAACTCATAGGAGAACTTATGGTTATATACAATCTGAAATAGTTTGGAAAATAGATAAAAATTGTGGCCTCTAGAGTGTAAAACTGTTAGACATGGCATTTTCAGCAACTCAAGGGCAGATAACTCTTGACCTATTGATCCAATTTTAACCATTTTTCAACTCATTTGAGATATTATGGTCATGAATACACAATCTGAGCATGTTAATAAAAGATGTGGTCTCTAGAGTGTAAACACTGTTAAATATGGCATTTTCAGCAATTCATAGGCAGATAACTCTTGACCTATTTGTCAGATTTCAACTATAATCCACCTTATCTGAACTCTTATAGTCATATACAATTTGAGCAAATTTGAGAAAGATTGGATAAAAATTGTGGTCTCTAGAGTGCAAACATTGTTCTATATAGCATTTTCCGCAATTCAAAGGCAAAAAACCTTTGATCTATTTGTCTGATTTCAACCATAATCAAACTCGTCCGAACTCTTATAGTCTATTTTTTCTCATTTACAATATGAGCAAATATACAATATGAGCAAGTTTGAAAAAGATTTGATAAAAATTGTGGCCTCTAGTGCGTAAACCGTAAATTGTTGACGATGAATGACTAACAACGGACGACTGACGGCAGACAACAGACATTCAAGGATTGCAAAAGCTCACCCTGACCTAGCTCAGGTGAGCTAAAACTTAGGTTTCATGTTTTGGAAAAAGAGCAAAAGTTGAATACAAGTGACAAATGGTTTGGATCCAGATCAGAAACCGTTTTAACCTGCGTCTGACCTTAATCCAAACTATTTGCAAATGTTAGGTAAGTTGTGCTTGTGCTTAGCATGTTAACTCTTTCCTCCCTTAAACTTTAAATGGAAAATTCCAGTTTCGATTTTTGTCTAATCCATTTCTGACTTTTCAGAGTTCTTTTTGTCAATTTTAGCATTACTGACAAACAGTGACGACCCTGATCAGAGGGCTCCTTTTGGAGCCCTCTGATCTGGGTCTTCACTGTTTGAACATGACAAGTGTACTTTTTACATGTACACTGTTTGAAAAGACGCCTATATGAGGACTAGGGTTCAATGAGTTAAAGAATGAAACCAAGTGTATAAATAATTAATGTTATTACAAACCTGCTGGACAGTCAATACAGGTACTTTGGCCTGTGTTTGGTTGATATGATCCTATAATAAATATAAACACATTTAATATCATAATATATCACATGGCAAAGACTAAGATCTCCAAAATAAAAGAATTGTTTATTCTATAAACCAAAATTTATCATAACAAATCAAGTTTACTGAATGTTCATATTCTACCATGCAGAAGTGGCATATTATCTTTAAAGCTAGTTTAGATGTTAATGAAATTATTCTAAATTCTTACTCTGAAAATCCAAACCACTACATTCAAGGTTGCACTTAAAGCACTATAAATAAAAGTAGGATATAAAGCAAGTCTCAAACGATACAGGTATTATAATTATTTAAGTTATTACAATATTAAAATTAATCAAACATTTCATTGCCAAGATAAATGTAAAACAGAAAGTCCCTCCAGGAGTGTACTGCTTTACTTTAATCTTGCTTTGACTGCCTAGTGCTTTAACATTCTGCATGCTGTGTGAGAACTTGCAATGACTCTGCAAACAGCTTGGATCCAGTTAGAGCTCCAGATAAGGGGGATATTTCAAATACTAAAATCTATATTTCTGCATTAAACCCTATGGTGTTACTACTCATTAGAATTGTCTCTTCGAGACAATTCTAATCAGTAGTAACACCATAGGGCTTGGTGCTGAAATGAGTGAGAAAATGTAGGATTCGTTCATTTAAAAATCGCTCTTATCTGGAGCCCTGGATGCCAAGTTTGCAGGTGGCATATACACAATGTGCAGAAGTTACAGTGAATTGTATTTAATCTGCCTAGTGCTTTAAACATTAAAAATATGTATTCCTTTGACACTCTTCCTAATCTAAAAACTTAATTCTATGCTTTATGTGTTTGTTGTACATATATCCTGCAAACAGTCAGTACGTAAATAAGTAAATTGTTGAAATATTTATACAGGTATATATATATATATATATATATTGGAGAACCATGTCATAAGAAAATGACCTTAAAACATTGCAAATCTTCTACAAGATAATAATGCAATCTGTCTAACTCCTTGCATAACAAGTAATTCTAAAGGGTTACTTTTGTCATCTTAAATGTCAATGTAAATTGAATGTCATATGGTATGGATCCAGATAACACCCCACATCTGTGGTGCCTGAACTAGATCAAAACTATTTTCAAATGTGATCAATATTTATTAAAAGTTTAATTACTAACATGCAAAGAATTCACTTCTGCATACCATTGAGTCAGAACTCGATCTCAAGCATTTGATTGGTCAGATTTGAGCCTAGGCTCAAATCTGACCAATCAAGTGCTTTAGAATGCACTCAGACTCAATCAAAGGCTTTATAAAAGTTGGGCCTGTTCTCTGTCTACTCTGCTTGCAATATTCAAAATGTCAATTCCTCAGGGCAGACTCCTTAATGAACAACGGGTTTTGAATAATTATATCAGGGCTCCAGATAAGAGGGAGTAAACTGAACAAATCCAACATTTTCTCACTCATTTCAGTACCAAATCCTATGGTGTTACTACTCATTAGAATCGTCTCGAAGAGACGATTCTAATGAGTGGTAACACCATAGGGTTTTATGCACAAAAAAAGATTTTAGTTTTTGAAATACTCCCCTTATCTGGAGCTGTGTATATATTTCTGCAGAGTAGAGAAGACATTATTCTTTCCCACTGAAATGAATTTTATCGCAAATGCACTGCAATTAAATGTAGAAAATGTTTTCTTAAAATTCTGACAATTCAATTTTGTTTGAGTGGCAATCATGTTGGCACCTGGTCAGACACCTGAGGCTCTGAGGTTATAAAGCATTTTAGTTGAGTCTGAGTGTGTTCCCAAGCATTTGATTGGTCAGATTTGAGCCTAGGCTCAAAATCTAACCAATCAAATGCTTGGGAATGAGTTTAGACTCAAGACAAAATCTTTATAACCTCGGTGCCTGGTTACCCTGCTCCATATTGTTTGCAAAGGACTTAAGCATTTAAGCATAAATTCATTTAATTTGATAAATAATGTCTTCCCTGCTATATAAAGGCACACACAGATACATTTTGTATACATATATATGTAAACACACCATGCATATAACCAGAAAAAAACAATATTAGTTCATACAAATCCCAAGCATATATACCAATTAAACAATCAAAGATTACAATATGTATACATCAGCAACAATATATATATAAGCAAGCATAAGCATGTGTATAATATGCATTAGTCAACAGCAAATTAAATATAAGCCAAGCCTTAATACAATATGCACTCGGGTTAACAACAAAATAAATATAAGCAAAACTTCTGTACAAATGTATACTCCAACAACAATATACATTTACAAGCAAGCATTGTATTAGTTAACAACAATATATGTGTATATGTTCAAGCAAGCAAGAACAACATATGTTTTAGTTTAAGAAACAAAATAAATATAAACAAAGCATGTTTACAATATCCATTTGTCAGCAACAAAATGAATATAGCACTTAATTATTAACAGCTTAAAAACAGTGACCTATTCTGAACCAAAGGCTATGAAGCTTTTGAGTTGTGTCTGAGAACGTTTTCAAGGATTTGATTGATCATATTTGAGCATAAGGTCAAATCTGACCAATAAAATGCTTGAGAATGATTTAAGACTCAATTTAAATGCTTTATAACCTTGGACCCAGGGCTCTAGATAAATTGGAGCAAGCTAAACATTTCCTGTTTATATTCATAAACCCTATGTTTGGGCCACTCATAAGAATTGTCTCTTTGAGACAATTCTAATGAGCATTCACAACACAGAGTTTTGTAGGATACAAAAGGAATATTTAGCAACTGTAAGAAAAACTCTCTTAATCTGAAGATATATCTTTCCCACTTATAATAACCACCCACCTTCCACTTCCATCTTAAAATCCCATATGTCTCATCCCACTTTAAACCCATTATCATCAAAATTCTATTTCCATTCCAACTTTACACCAATTCCCATTCTTAAACAATGTCCTATCCCGCTTTATACTAGTCTTGTCACATCCCATTTTATACATTTCTTGTCCCACCCCATTTGAAACTGTCCCCGTCTCAAACCCATATTCATTTTCACTTATAACCCATTCTTATCCCAAACTCGATTATTCCATTCCCAAAACCTTTCCTCAATGCCCAGAATACCCCTCTCATTTTTCCACATCAAGCACTGGTTCCCATGTCTCTTGACATACTCCCAGCCCAAACTACCTTGCTACACTTGTTGCTGGTTCCCAAACTATCTATAGGTGACTATGATTGGTGATTACTATTGGTGATTCCTTTATATACATGTACTGTTTTCAAGTTTACCCTTTCTATGCTGGAAACCAGTAAATATATATTTTTGCAAACACAGGGCTGCCATTTCTCCTGATTGTTCCGAAATCTTCGCTTTTTCATCCTAGCAGATGGTAGCTTACAGCAGGCTGAAAATAAAGCAGAATGCGCCTAAGGCGCATTCTGATTTACTTTCAACTTGCTTTAAGTAATCACCCTTGAAAAATAGACAATTTAGAAAGCTTAAGATTTTTTATGATCAACTAATGGCAGCCCTGCAAACAGTAAAGATCCTGATTGTAGGGCTCCTAATTAAGGAGCTCTCCCATCAGAGTGTGCACTGTTTGTTATACTGTAAAATATTTTGAGTACAAATGCCTCAAATATTTATACAAACTGGTATTTCATCAATTGGTTAATTCAGCATTGGCAGGGTGGACATACAGCTGCGTGTTAGATAACAGAAACCAAGAATTACAAGTTAATTATGCAGAATATCACACAGAATCCATTGTAACTAGAACAGAAAACAAACTACATGTACATCACAGTCTGACACGCTCAATTTAATCATCTAAGTAAGAAAATTTTAAAGTTTCAATTCAGTATGTAATACATTGAAGTATTTCTGTAAATAAGCAAAGTTGAGAATTTGTGCGTATTTCTACAGTTCAATTTTATAATTTCTACTTTGCTTTTAACTCTTTGCATGCTGGGTAATTTTTTTCATCTGCAATATTTTTCGTCTGCTATTATTCTCAAAAAAGATTTTTTTCTAAATTTCTTCTCAAAATATGGTCAGAGTGTCAAACAGTTTGGGTCCTGATGAGACCCTGCATTATGCCGCTAGCATGCAAAGAGTTAAGTTGAACATATTCCTATTTCAAGTTAAAATGTCAATGATGCATACATAATTATATATGTGTCACTGGGGATTAACTGGTTAATACATGTTTGACTAATTAACAAGTAATTTGACTTTGTAATTAAAGAAAATACAAAAACTTTTTCTTGTTTGTTATACAGGCTCCGAGGTTATAAAGCTTTTGACTTGAGTCTAAACTCGTTCCCAAGCATTTGATTGGTCAGATTTGAGCCTAGGCTCAAATCTGACCAATCAAATGCTTGGGAACACACTCAGACTCAACTAAAACGCTTTATAACCTCGGAGCCAGATCTTATTAAATTGAGCATACCATGGACATGAATGAGCCACATGCAGTTGGCCAGAAAACAAATAACAAACTCAGTCAAGACTTCACACTAAACAAACTTAATAACAAGAACAGATTTTCAATAAAAATACTCAACCATTACATGTCATGAACATCAGTATAATCATGACAGGTGGTTGCTTAAAGCAGGCTAAAAGCAAAGCAGAAAGCTCCTGAAGGAGCTTTCTGCTTTACTTTAAGTCTGCTTTACACAACCACCTGTGTTTAATATGGCAAACAAGCTATGGGGGAAAACTGGTTTAAAGCAAGATGAAAATACTAGTAAAGCAGAAAACTCCTACATGATATGGAACTTCAGCTTTTAAAGAGAGATTGGATCTAGATCTGATTTACTACATATAATAGTTTGATCTAGTTCCAAACAGTTGGCACTTTTGAATTGAGCTTGTCTTTACTCTGTTCACAACAGTTACTGGTTGAATATTTTTATTGTGTGATTATTCAAACATCTATAAAACTGTTGGGGTGAGATACATTATGGTTATACGCTTTTGCATGAAATACCTCCACTACAAATGGTGCAGTCAACTTGGCCAGCTTCACTATAGCTTCCTGCAGCACAGTCTGTTACTGACGTCGGGTCCGAGCAATTTTTCCCAGCAACACAAGGGTCACATGCTGCTGCTCCTACATCGCTATACTGGCCGGGGTTACAAAGAGAACAGCCAATGACTCCATCAGGACTGAAATAACCACTGGAGCAGTTCACAGGACTGGTTGATATTGTACAGTCTACTCCTGCAGCACAGCCGGTGCAACTGGAAGATCCTGGTGTACTATAGAAGCCTGTTAAACAATTGGTACACAGGTAGTCACCAATATTACTGTACGTTCCGGTTGGGCAAAGTGGTGGTTGTGTTCCACTGGTGACAGCTGGGTCTGTGCAGTTGTAGCCAGCAGGACAGATTGTGCAGTCAGATTGTCCAAGAATGCTGTAGTATCCATTAGCACAGGCAGTACATGCTGTCTGACCTGCCTGGCTGTATGTACCAGCAGCACAGTCAGTCTGTGCTCCTGGGTCCGTGCAGTCTTTGCCAGCGGGACAGCTGCTACAGCTGCTGGCTCCCTGTGAGCTAAAGGTGGTATCTGGGCACACGGTACAGTTGGCTTCTCCTAGTTTACTGTAGGTTCCTGAGAGACACTGATTAGGGACTGCTGCTGGATCAGAGCAGTCATAACCACCAGCACACTGTGTACATGATGATGAACCATTGGATGAAGCATAGAAACCATTGGGACAATCCCTGCAGGCAATGTCACCTAGAAGGCTGTAGGTACCAGCGAGACAATCAGGAGGAACTCCGGCAGTGCTTACACAGTTTTTACCAGCAGGACATTGAATACAACTACTAGCACCAGTTTCACTGTAATATCCAGGAAGACAAAGGCTGCAGCCAGAATCATTGCCGTTACTATATTTTCCAGCGTCACAGTCTGGTGGGGTTACAGCATTATTGGAGCAGTCTTTTCCTGCTGAACATGCAGTGCATGCAGAGGCACCTGCAAGACTGAATGTACCTGCCAAGCAGGTCAAACAGGGCCCTGTTCCTGCTTCACTGTATGTCCCAGCTGAACAATTACTAGGTGTTGCAGTCTGGTCAGAACAATCCATTCCTCCAAGGCATGAGGTACAGCTTCCAGCTCCTGCTAGACTGTATGAGCCTGGTGCACAACTTGTACAGCCATTGTCACCCATTTCACTAAAGGTTCCTGCACCACAGTCACTTGGGACTCCAGCAGCGCTTGAACAGTTCTTCCCACTAGGGCATGGGGTACATGATGATGCATTAGCTTCACTGTAAGTTCCTTTGGCACATGTTGTACAAGCTGTTGCACCTGCCATACTGAAGGTCCCTGCACTACAAGTCGCTGGTGTTGTTTGGTCTGAGCAGTGTTGACCAGCTTGGCATTCTGTGCAGCTACCAGCTCCACTTGAGCTGTAGTGACCAGGAAGACATGTTGTACAGTCATTGTCACCCATTTCACTATAGGTTCCTGCACCACAGTCACTTGGAACTCCAGCAGCGCTTGAACAGTTCTTCCCACTAGGGCATGGAGTACATGATGATGCATTAGCTTCACTGTAAGTTCCTTTGGCACATGTTGTACATGCTGTTGCACCTGCCATACTGAAGGTCCCTGCACTACAAGTCGCTGGTGTTGTTTGGTCTGAGCAGTGTTGACCAGCTTGGCATTCTGTGCAGCTACCAGCTCCACTTGAGCTGTAGTGACCAGGAAGACATGTTGTACAGTCATTGTCACCCATTTCACTATAGGTTCCTGCACCACAGTCACTTGGAACTCCAGCAGCGCTTGAACAGTTCTTCCCACTAGGGCATGGAGTACATGATGATGCATTAGCTTCACTGTAAGTTCCTTTGGCACATGTTGTACATGCTGTTGCACCTGCCATACTGAAGGTCCCTGCACTACAAGTCGCTGGTGTTGTTTGGTCTGAGCAGTGTTGACCAGCTTGGCATTCTGTGCAGCTACCAGCTCCACTTGAGCTGTAGTGACCAGGAAGACATGTTGTACAGTCATTGTCACCCATTTCACTATAGGTTCCTGCACCACAGTCACTTGGAACTCCAGCAGCGCTTGAACAGTTCTTCCCACTAGGGCATGGGGTACATGATGATGCATTAGCTTCACTGTACGTTCCTTTGGCACATGTTGTACAAGCTGTTGTTCCTGCCACACTAAACGTCCCTGCACTACAAGTTGCTGGCGAGGCCGGATCTAAGCAGTGTTGACCTGCTGGGCAATCCGTGCAACTATCTGCTCCACCTGAGCTGGTTTGACCCAAAGGACATGTTGTACAATTAGTAGATCCTGCTATACTGTAGGTCCCTGCACTACAGGTTGCTGGTGTTGCTGGATCTATGCATTGTTGACCTGCTGAACAGTCTGTGCAACTACCTGCTCCACTTGAGCTGGTTTGACCTAATGGACATGTTGTACAGACATTGTCGCCCATTTCACTAAAGGTTCCTGCACCACAGTCACTTGGGACTCCAGCAGCGCTTGAACAGTTCTTCCCACTAGGGCATGGAGTACATGATGATGCATTAGCTTCACTGTAAGTTCCTTTGGCACATGTTGTACAAGCTGTTGCACCTGCCATACTGAAGGTCCCTGCACTACAAGTCGCTGGTGTTGTTTGGTCTGAGCAGTGTTGACCAGCTTGGCATTCTGTGCAGCTACCTGCTCCTGCTGAGCTGTAGTGACCAGGAAGACATGTTGTACAGTCATTGTCACCCATTTCACTATAGGTTCCTGCACCACAGTCACTTGGGACTCCAGCAGCGCTTGAACAGTTCTTCCCACTAGGGCATGGAGTACATGATGATGCATTAGCTTCACTGTAAGTTCCTTTGGCACATGTTGTACAAGCTGTTGCACCTGCCATACTGAAGGTCCCTGCACTACAAGTCGCTGGTGTTGTTTGGTCTGAGCAGTGTTGACCAGCTTGGCATTCTGTGCAGCTACCTGCTCCTGCTGAGCTGTAGTGACCAGGAAGACATGTTGTACAGTCATTGTCACCCATTTCACTATAGGTTCCTGCACCACAGTCACTTGGAACTCCAGCAGCGCTTGAACAGTTCTTCCCACTAGGGCATGGGGTACATGATGATGCATTAGCTTCACTGTAAGTTCCTTTGGCACATGTTGTACAAGCTGTTGTTCCTGCCACACTAAACGTCCCTGCACTACAATTTGCTGGCGAGGCCGGATCTAAGCAGTGTTGACCTGCTGGGCAATCCGTGCAACTATCTGCTCCACCTGAGCTGGTTTGACCCAAAGGACATGTTGTACAATTAGTAGATCCTGCTATACTGTAGGTCCCTGCACTACAGGTTGCTGGTGTTGCTGGATCTATGCATTGTTGACCTGCTGAACAGTCTGTGCAACTACCTGCTCCACTTGAGCTGGTTTGACCCAAAGGACATGTTGTACAATTAGTAGATCCTGCTATACTGTAGGTCCCTGCACTACAGGGTGCTGGTGTTGCTGGATCTATGCATTGTTGACCTGCTGAACAGTCTGTGCAACTACCTGCTCCACTTGAGCTGGTTTGACCCAAAGGACATGTTGTACAAATAGTAGATCCTGCTATACTGTAGGTCCCTGCACTACAGGGTGCTGGTGTTGCTGGATCTATGCATTGTTGACCTGCTGAACAGTCTGTGCAACTACCTGCTCCACTTGAGCTGGTTTGACCCAAAGGACATGTTGTACAATTAGTAGATCCTGCTATACTGTAGGTCCCTGCACTACAGGGTGCTGGTGTTGCTGGATCTATGCATTGTTGACCTGCTGAACAGTCTGTGCAACTACCTGCTCCACTTGAGCTGGTTTGACCTAATGGACATGTTGTACAGACATTGTCGCCCATTTCACTAAAGGTTCCTGCACCACAGTCACTTGGAACTCCAGCAGCGCTTGAACAGTTCTTCCCACTAGGGCATGGGGTACATGATGATGCATTAGCTTCACTGTAAGTTCCTTTGGCACATGTTGTACAAGCTGTTGTTCCTGCCACACTAAACGTCCCTGCACTACAATTTGCTGGCGAGGCCGGATCTAAGCAGTGTTGACCTGCTGGGCAATCCGTGCAACTATCTGCTCCACCTGAGCTGGTTTGACCCAAAGGACATGTTGTACAATTAGTAGATCCTGCTATACTGTAGGTCCCTGCACTACAGGGTGCTGGTGTTGCTGGATCTATGCATTGTTGACCTGCTGAACAGTCGGTGCAACTACCTGCTCCACCTGAGCTGGTTTGACCCAAAGGACATGTTGTACAAATAGTAGATCCTGCTATACTGTAGGTCCCTGCACTACAGGGTGCTGGTGTTGCTGGATCTATGCATTGTTGACCTGCTGAACAGTCTGTGCAACTACCTGCTCCACTTGAGCTGGTTTGACCCAAAGGACATGTTGTACAATTAGTAGATCCTGCTATACTGTAGGTCCCTGCACTACAGGGTGCTGGTGTTGCTGGATCTATGCATTGTTGACCTGCTGAACAGTCGGTGCAACTACCTGCTCCACTTGAGCTGGTTTGACCCAAAGGACATGTTGTACAAATAGTAGATCCTGCTATACTGTAGGTTCCTGCACTACAGGTTGCTGGTGTTGCTGGATCTATGCATTGTTGACCTGCTGAACAGTCGGTGCAACTACCTGCTCCACCTGAGCTGGTTTGACCCAATGGACAACTTGTACAGCCATTGTCGCCCATTTCACTAAAGGTTCCTGCACCACAGTCACTTGGGACTCCAGCAGCGCTTGAACAGTTCTTCCCACTAGGGCATGGAGTACATGATGATGCATTAGCTTCACTGTAAGTTCCTTTGGCACATGTTGTACAAGCTGTTGCACCTGCCACACTGAAGGTCCCTGCACTACAAGTCACATGTGTTGTTTGGTCTGAGCAGTGTTGACCAGCTTGGCATTCTGTGCAGCTACCTGCTCCTGCTGAGCTGTAGTGACCAGGAAGACATGTTGTACAGTCATTGTCACCCATTTCACTATAGGTTCCTGCACCACAGTCACTTGGAACTCCAGCAGCGCTTGAACAGTTCTTCCCACTAGGGCATGGGGTACATGATGATGCATTAGCTTCACTGTAAGTTCCTTTGGCACATGTTGTACAAGCTGTTGTTCCTGCCACACTAAACGTCCCTGCACTACAAGTTGCTGGCGAGGCCGGATCTAAGCAGTGTTGACCTGCTGGGCAATCCGTGCAACTATCTGCTCCACCTGAGCTGGTTTGACCCAAAGGACATGTTGTACAATTAGTAGATCCTGCTATACTGTAGGTCCCTGCACTACAGGGTGCTGGTGTTGCTGGATCTATGCATTGTTGACCTGCTGAACAGTCTGTGCAACTACCTGCTCCACTTGAGCTGGTTTGACCCAAAGGACATGTTGTACAATTAGTAGATCCTGCTATACTGTAGGTCCCTGCACTACAGGGTGCTGGTGTTGCTGGATCTATGCATTGTTGACCTGCTGAACAGTCTGTGCAACTACCTGCTCCACCTGAGCTGGTTTGACCCAAAGGACATGTTGTACAATTAGTAGATCCTGCTATACTGTAGGTCCCTGCACTACAGGGTGCTGGTGTTGCTGGATCTATGCATTGTTGACCTGCTGAACAGTCTGTGCAACTACCTGCTCCACCTGAGCTGGTTTGACCCAAAGGACATGTTGTACAAATAGTAGATCCTGCTATACTGTAGGTCCCTGCACTACAGGTTGCTGGTGTTGCTGGATCTATGCATTGTTGACCTGCTGAACAGTCGGTGCAACTACCTGCTCCACTTGAGCTGGTTTGACCTAATGGACATGTTGTACAGACATTGTCGCCCATTTCACTAAAGGTTCCTGCACCACAGTCACTTGGGACTCCAGCAGCGCTTGAACAGTTCTTCCCACTAGGGCATGGGGTACATGATGATGCATTAGCTTCACTGTACGTTCCTTTGGCACATGTTGTACAAGCTGTTGTTCCTGCCACACTAAACGTCCCTGCACTACAAGTTGCTGGCGAGGCCGGATCTAAGCAGTGTTGACCTGCTGGGCAATCCGTGCAACTATCTGCTCCACCTGAGCTGGTTTGACCCAAAGGACATGTTGTACAATTAGTAGATCCTGCTATACTGTAGGTTCCTGCACTACAGGTTGCTGGTGTTGCTGGATCTATGCATTGTTGACCTGCTGAACAGTCGGTGCAACTACCTGCTCCACTTGAGCTGGTTTGACCCAAAGGACATGTTGTACAATTAGTAGATCCTGCTATACTGTAGGTCCCTGCACTACAGGGTGCTGGTGTTGCTGGATCTATGCATTGTTGACCTGCTGAACAGTCGCTGCAACTACCTGCTCCACTTGAGCTGGTTTGACCTAATGGACATGTTGTACAATTAGTAGATCCTGCTATACTGTAGGTCCCTGCACTACAGGGTGCTGGTGTTGCTGGATCAATGCATTGTTGACCTGCTGAACAGTCGGTGCAACTACCTGCTCCACTTGAGCTGGTTTGACCCAAAGGACATGTTGTACAAATAGTAGATCCTGCTATACTGTAGGTCCCTGCACTACAGGGTGCTGGTGTTGCTGGATCTATGCATTGTTGACCTGCTGAACAGTCTGTGCAACTACCTGCTCCACTTGAGCTGGTTTGACCTAATGGACATGTTGTACAGACATTGTCGCCCATTTCACTAAAGGTTCCTGCTCCACAGTCACTTGGGACTCCAGCAGCGCTTGCACAGTCCTTCCCACTAGGGCATGGGGTACATGATGATGCATTAGCTTCACTGTACGTTCCTTTGGCACATGTTGTACAAGCTGTTGTTCCTGCCACACTAAACGTCCCTGCACTACAATTTGCTGGCGATGCTGGATCTAAGCAGTGTTGACCTGCAGGGCAATCAGTGCAATTACCAGCTCCACTTGAGCTGGTTTGACCCAAAGGACATGTTGTACAGCTACTGGCTCCTGCTGCACTGTATGTGCCTGCTGCACAGCTGCCTGGAGATACAGTGTTATCTGAACAGTTCTCACCAGCCAGGCATTCTGTACATGACCCAGCTCCATTTGAGCTCCATGTACCTGGTAGACAAGTTGTACATCCACTGTTACCTTCTACACTGAATGTTCCTGCTGCACACGATGGTGGCATCGTCCCTGTCAATACAGCCGAGCTAGTACAATCTTCACCTGCTGAGCACTTGGTACAAGATGCTGATTGAGCCACACTATAATATCCACTTGCACAGTTTGAACAAGACACTGATGCTGCAGCACTAAATGTTCCTGCTGCACATGGTGTTGGTGAGGATGGATCTGTACAATCATAGCCCGCTTGACAAGGGCTGCATACCCCTGTACCTTCCAGACTGTACTGGCCAGGGTCACACATTGTACACGCATTCTGACCCTCCAGACTGATGCTTCCTGCTGCACAGTTGCTAATACTGGCTGGGTTGGTGCAGTCCTTTCCTACTGGACAAATAGTGCAGTTTGACGAACCACTTGAGCTGTAATATCCGGACTGACAGGTTACACAGCCTGCCCAACCTGCTTCACTGTAAGATCCTGCTGCACACGATGGCGGCGATGAGTTGGAGCTGTTGGAGCAGTCTGAGCCTGCGGGACACTGGGTACATGATCCAGCTACGGCAGCACTGTAATATCCCTGTAGACAGGCAGTACAAGCTGCCACTCCTTGGGCACTCTCTGTGCCAGCACTGCAGTCAGTGGGCGTGGCCGATGGATCTGTACATGACTTGCCAGCGGGGCACTCCGTACAGGCAGATGCAGTAGATTCACTGTAATATCCAGTCTGACAAGTCACACAATCAGCTGCTCCGGCAGCACTAAAGGTCCCTGCTGAACAGTTGGATATACTGCCAGGGTCAGTGCAGTTGAAACCTCCTGGACACTGCAAGCATGAGCTCTGACCACTGTCACTGTAAGTCCCTGTTATAAAAGTCAACCTTATGTTAACACATTTATGCCCAGTAGATTCTTCCATGCTTATATACTGTATAAGTCCATTTTTTATCTAAGGGGTGCCTGGTCTAAACTTTCATTTTTGTTTTGTTGATAATAAAATTCCTATCAGCAAACAGTGTTTTGTTGATATTAAAATTCCTATCAGCAAACAGTGAAGACTCTGATCAGACGCCGCATTATGCGGCGTCTGATCAGAGTCTACACTGTTTCCCTATGTCCCTTTTATAGGACGCTAGGCACAAATAGGTTATAAGAAACCACTTACATAATGATAAAATACAAGAACTAGCATTCAATAAACGTCAACAATAATTCACCTTCATTAATATAGGTGACATCTTGATGAGGAACAAAGTAAAGAAAAAAACTCCTTACATTTGATCTGCATTTGGGAGCCACTTAATATCTCTGATACAGGTGACAACTGTTACATCAAAAGTGCAAGCTCAATGTAGGACAAATGTAAAGCAGAAAGCTCCAATAGGAGCTTTCTGCTTTACATTTGTTCTGCACCAAGCAATTACTTGTTTTTCATACAGGTGACAGCTAATACACCTTAATTAACCCATTACCCCATAGCCTGTTTCCATTTTTGAAAGTTGTTGACCACTTAAAGCAGGTTGAAAGTAAAGCAGAATGCGCCTTAAGGTGCATTCTGCTTTACTTTCAGCCTGCTTTAAGCTATTATCTGCTAGAATATAGAAAATATTTCTTATGATTCTTAATTGTAACAGTATAAATTGAAACTATTTTCTTCAGTGGAGGCGTAAAAAGGCATATTTATTGGGTAATGGGTTAATATACATGTAGCGGACTACTAATGCAGGATATAAGCAAGGCAGAAATTTTGTATAGGATTGGTTTTTTACTTTACTTCTGTTCTGGACCAAACAGTTTCTTGTGCTATGTCATCTTAACTCATACAAATAACTATTAACAAATAAACAAAATTGCTTAACCCATTACCCCATAGACTGTTTAAAATTTTGAAGACAAGTGACCAACTAAAGCAGATTGAAAGTAAAGCAGAACATGCCTTAAGATTAAAACAGATTGAAAGTAAAGCAGAATGCGCTTAAATGTGCTTTATGCTTTACTTACAATCTGCTTTAAGTGGTCACCTATTTTCAAAACTAGAATCAGGCTATGGGGTATTGGGTTTGGGTTAACTTAAAATAGATCTTAACCACTTCTTTTTCATACGGTAAAAACCCCACAAGACACCTTTCAACCTTCCTCAGCATAAGCACCACATAATTATGGACATTCAATGATATTTAAAAAAACAAGAGGGCCTGAAGGCCCTGATATCGCTCACCTGTTGTACTGAAGCTTGATAGCTTTATATCTTACTGTTTCATCAGTTTTAATTAAAATCCATTCAAATTTGTAGTATAGCATGTAAGCAGTTTTGGAATACAACCTCATAATTCTAGTATGGTAGAGTAGATAAAGGGCAGATAACTAGAGCCTAAACAATACTGAAATAAAGCCTTTTCTAGCATTTCAAAGTATATCAAGGGCATATAACTATTGCTACAATGATTAGATTTCAACAATAATTGCACTCCTTTGAGAATTTATAGGTATATACTTTGTGTGCAAGTAAAATCAAAATCCATTCAAAACTGTAGTTGCAAAAAGTGTAAACGCTGTTCGATATGGCATTTTCAGCAATTCAAGGGCAGACAACTCTTGACCTATTGGTCCGATTTCAACCATAATCACACTTATTTGAACTCTTATGGTCATATACAATCTGAGCAAGTTTGAAAAAGACCAGATAAAAATTGTGGCCTCTAGAGAGTAAACACCCTTAAATATGACATTTTCAGCAATTCAAAGGTAGATAACTCTCAACCTATTAGTCCGATTTCAATCATAATCGAACTCAATCGTACTCTTATGGTCATATACAATCTCAGCAAGTTTGAGATAGATTGGATAAAAATTGTGACCCCTGGAGAGTAAACACCCTTAAATATGACATTTCAGCATTTCAAAGGTAGATAACTCTCAACCTATTAGTCTGATTTCAACCAAAATCGAACTCATTTGAACTCTTATGGTTATATACAATCTGAGCATGTTTGAGACAGACTGGATAAAAATTGTGGCCTCTAGAGTGTAAACACTGTTATATATGACATTTTCAGCAATTCAAAGGTAGATAACTCTTGACCTATTGATCAGATTTCAACCATAATCGAACTCATCCGAACTCTTATGGTTATATTCAATCTGAGCAAGTTTGAGATAGATTTGATAAAAATTGTGGCCTCTAGAGTGTAAACACCCTTAAATATGGCATTTTCAGCAATTCAAAGGTAGATTACTCTTGACCTATTAGTCTGATTTCAACCATAATCGAACTCGTCCGAACTCTTATGGTAATATACAATCTGAGCAAGTTTGAGAAAGATTGGATAAATATTGTGGCCTCTAGAGTGTAAACACTAAAATTGTTGACGACGAACGACAAACGACGAATGACGGACGACGGACGCCGGACAATCAAGTATTGCAAAAGCTCACCCTGAGCTAGCTCAGGTGAGCTAAAAAACAGGTGGCAGCTTTAAAGCATTGTAAAGTAAAGCTTTCATCTTGCTTTAACCCATTACCCTATAGCCAGTTTCTAGTTTTGAACATATGTGACCACTTAAAGCAGGTTGAAAGTAAAGCAGAATGCGCCTTAAGGCGCATTCTGCTTTACTTTCAGCCTGCTTCAAGCTTTTATGTGTTAAAATATAGAAAATATTTTTTTATGATTTTAATTTGTGACAGTATAAATTGGAACTATTTTCTTCAGTAGAGAAATTAATTAAAGGCGTAATAAGGTGTGATTATGGGGTAATGGGTTAAGCAGTATCCTGCCTTGACCACATATGGACTTGCTCTCCTGTCTATGGAGGAAAGGGTTAACACATAATCAACCCTAGCGATGAGTATACTTGTCATTTTCAAGCAGTGCACCTGTGGGGATTACACTTGTCCCATGCAAAGAGTGTAGACCCTGATCAGAGGGCTCCTTAAGGAGCCCTCTGATCAGGGTCTACACTATTTGTCATTTTGAAATAAATTGTTAAAATCAACCCTATATAGTCAAAAATGGACTAGACTTATTTTGGAGTTCTCGAGTAAAAGTTTCAGGGGTGAATGAGTTAAAAGAATGATAAAGTTATGCTCTGTAAAATTTTATAAAACCATCCTCTTGTTTGCTATCAAGTTGCTACGACAACATGTCACAAAAGTGTTGATTGACTTGTGCTGTAGCATCAGATATATTTCTATAAGGGTGTAAGCAATTTCTGCCAAATTTCATGTGACTTTTAGTGACTGGTATATTACCTCTTTTGTGCAGCATTGCAATATTTTTCAATATACAATGTACATGTATAGGGCATGGTACACCAAAAAGGCTCTCCTATATAACTTATATAAAATGCGTCATTTCCAAGGTCCAAAAAATACAATTTTTATTCCAACCACAGTTGCTACCCTATATTTCCTACAAAGATACACCCTTGCACAAGTGAAAAATGCAGAGAAAACAGGGGGTCATGTGGCATATAAGAAAAATCTCTTGGCTTCAGTGACATGACCCCTGTTTTGCTACATTTTGAAATAGGCACCGGCTAAAACAGGGACATGTCACTTCAGCTCACATAATTTCTCCAAAAACCCATCTATTATGACAGAAAGTCTTTGTATCTATTCTCTAGCATCCATGTATTACATAAAAAGCTCAAAATAGTAAATATTTCTTGACAAAAAGCTATTCTGAGGCAAAAAGTTTGGCACTATTTCTTTGCCGGACTTCTTTCGACTACACCATGAAGCACTTCCGGTCTATTTGGTGGCCCTATACCTATAATTATGTATTATGTCGATCAGTTCATTTCAATTTAAACATGTGACTATTGAGTGTGTGAATTTACATGTTTTGTGAAGCATCGTGTATATTTCCATACATATTTATAACTGTTTGATATTTATATAATATTATATGAAAAATACTTTTTTATCATACATAATGTTCAGGCTAACAAATTCTCCCATAACTTACTGTCAGTATTGAAGACAGATGGTTGCTTACAGCAGGCTGAAAGTATAGCAGAATGCTCCTTAAGGAGCATTTTGCTTTACTTTTAGCCTGCTCTAGGCTACCATCTGCTAGGATATAAGAAATATTTCTTATCAAGCATATTCATTATTTTCTTTAACCCTTTGAACCCTAGTCCCGCCTATAGGCGTCCTTTTCAAACAGTGTACATGTGAAAAGTACACATGTCCTGTGCAAACAGTGAAGACCCAGATCAGAGGGCTCCGAAAGGAGCCCTCTGATCAGGGTCTTCACTGTTTGTCATAATGCCAAACATTCACAAAAACAACCCTTAAAAGTCAGAAATGGACTAGACTTAAATGGAAACTGGAATTGTCCATTTAAAGTTTCAGGGAGGAAAGAGTTAATGGAGGAATACAATAAAGGAATAAAAAGGTGTACATATTGGGCAATAGGTTAATGACTTGCTAAAGTTAAGCGAAATAAAATCCTGCTTATATAATAACCATGACCCCTCATTGATGGCCTTAATCGGGAGTACAATGGTTATTTGCAAACAGTTTGGATCCTGACCATATACAGAATCTGATCAGAATCCAAACTGTTTGGCATTTGTGTCAATGTTTCTGCAAACAAATTGCCTGCAAACCAAATTTTATAAATAAAAGCAGACGACAATTGTTTAAAGCAGATGACGTCATGGCAGTTAAGGGGTTGAATATAATATGAGATATAATGTATTATGAATGCAGAGTCGATATATTGTCAATCTACAGCTTTTAAATCAATTATAATATGTTTGGCATATTCTAAAAACTTATACAGTATTTTTGGCAGGTATTTTCAATTTTTCAAAAGAATCTTGTAAAAGGAAATTAATAAGGAGGATGTGAACCAATCAATCGTGATTGAATATTCAGTGCGACATATCACATTGCTTTTGCCATTAGCCCCTTCCCTGCCCTACCCATAGTACAACAGTTATTAGCAAACAGTTTGAATCCTGATCAGGCGCATTCTGCTTTACTTTCAGCCTGCTTTAAGCTATCCTGTACTAGAATATATAGAAAATTTTCCCTATAATATATGTTTATGACTGATTAAATTGGAACTATTTTCTTCAGCGGAGGAATAAATCATATTCGCTAAAAGTCGCTTCTATGGGGTAAAGGGTTAAAGGGCTAGATCTATATCACAGAGGCTCCTAGAGTTCAGTTTGAAATATTTTACAGTTTAAATATTTAAACTAAGTCGGAAACTCTCTAGGTTTTGTTCAATTGTTATGTGATAATGAAAATTGCACAACTTTTTGGCAGCCTGTCAAACTGTACAATCTTAGACAGCAGTTAATAGCTTGGCCTTTATCCAGAAACAGTGTAGACCAATTTTTCTTAAGTGGTTATAGACTTATAGTGCAGTCGACCTTGCATTATTCAGCAAAATCTATGATGAAGCATAGTTAATGTCAAAATGATTGCTTAACATTGAACAAAAGTAATGCAGAAACCTGCATTTAACCCTTTCCCCTATAGAAGCGCCTTTTAGCGCATATGATTTATTCCTCCGCTGAAGAAAATAGTTCCAATTTAATCAGGCATAAATGTTATACCGGTAGTATAGGCAATATTTTATATATTCTAGCACATGGAAGCTTAAAGCAGGTTGAAAGTAAAGCATAATGTGCCTTAAGGGGCATTCTGCTTTACTTTCAACCTGCTTTAAGTGATCACCTATTTTCAATACTAGAAATATGCTATCAGGTAAAGGGTTAAGCATATATCTGTATTAACCCATTACCCCATAGATACACCTTTTTACAACTACATGTATAATTTATTACTCAACTATAGAAAATATTTTCACTTCATACAGTCATGATTATGTACCACAAGAAATATTCCGTTATCCTATCGGACAGCAACTTAAAGCAGGCTGAAAGTAAAGCAGAATGTGCCTTAAGGCACATTCTGCTTTATTTTCAACCTTCTTTAAGTCAAATGTCTTCAAAACTACAAACAAGCTGTGGGGTATTGGGTTAACCCATTACCACATAACCTGTTTCTGGCTTTGAAAACAGGTGACCACTTAAAGCATGCTGTAAACTACATTCTGCTAGAATATAGAAAATATTTCTTATCATACATATTTATAACTGTATAAAATTGAACTATTTTCATCAGTGGAGGAATAAAGTAAAGGCGTAAAAAGGTGTACATGTATTTATGGGGTAATTGGTTAATGTCTGCAATGTCATGTCATTTGGAGATATCATTTTAGACAAGTCTGAAGATAGACTGTACCGGTCTTCTGGAGACTTCCTCTAAATGATAATAGCACAAGATAAGCTTATAAGAAGGAGCTTTCTGCATTACTTTTGTCCTGCATTAAACAATCCCACATTATGTACCGGTATTTCAGTTAAGAGAGGGAGTACTTTACAGCTGATATATAAAACTTGAGCAGACATATTTCTTTTACATACCTTTGTTAGGACTGTTTTCAAATGCACTTAGCATACCTGTCAGAATTTCAAAGGCCTAGCCTAATGTTAGGGACATTTTCTTTTCTTACAATTTAAACACTTAGAAAAACATAGAAATTTTCTTTATTCCACTCTCCTTGGGTTTTTAACTCTTTGCACGCTAGCGGAGAAATTATCCCCCATAGTGATTGCCTTTGCAAACAGTTTGGATCCAGATGAGACGCCGCTAACGCGGCGTCTCATCAGGATCCAAACTGTTTGACACTCTGACCATGTTTTGAAAAGAAATTTAGAAAATTTTATTTTTATAACAATTGCAGACGACAAAATTTAATGTTGCAGACGAAAAAGAATACCCAGCATGCAAAGAGTTGAAGTCTACAAATAGATGTTTCATAACGTCACCGCCTTGAAATCTTATCACACCCTTTGTGTTATTTTCAATAGGACTGAATACATGAAATAATTTAATGTACACTGATTTCAAATGAATAATACAAACAGAAGAAATTAAAATTTACAGTTAAACCTTGATATTACGACCATTCAACAGAAGATGCAATGCTGGTGTGACAGATAGGTGGAAGCTTTACTAACCAAATTTACTCCATTACAACACCATTTTACACCTTTTTATTCCTTCTCTGAAGAAAATGCCAGTAGTTCCACTAAATAGTAAATATACTGTCATGTAATATGCAACATAAGAGCTATTTTCTGTATCCAAAGAAAATGTTGCTTAAAGCATACTGAAAAGAAAGCAGAATGCACTTTAATGTGCATTATGCTTTCCTTTCAACCTGCTTTTAGTATACATGTATACAGTAAAACCTCTAGGTGACCGCTTAAAGCAAGGTGACAGTGAAACAGAAAGATCTTTTAGGAGCTTTCTGTTTCACTGTAACCTTGCTTTAAGCTGCCACCTCTCTATTATACAATCAATTAGCCTTCGTTTTAGTGGTCGTAATAGAGAGGTTTTACTGTATAGTCACATTTCTAGAAATATGTCATGGGGTAAATGGTTAAAAATGAAACTACATTGGCAATTATGTTGCTCTATTCTATAATGTTGGTGTTTTATATCAAAATAGTTTATAATCATAGATTAACCCATTAAGCCATAATGATTGACTCATTGCGCAATAGCCTCATACTGACTCATTTTGACACACTTTAATCCTCTAGCTTGTATTGAGATAAGCATTGATAACTGTTTATCGCTTATTAGTTAATGGGTTAATTAGGAAAAAATATTTCCAAGAAACATCTCGTGGGATTCAGTGATCAGCTTTATGTGTAACGTGTGTGTATCTTGAATGATGTATTTAACTAAAGTGAGCAGTTTATTTCAGTGAAGCTTACAAAATGATACTTTTGCTGTAATGGTTCTTGTGCTTTGCTGTGGTGTATTTTTACATATATTCATACAGTAAGACCTGCATTCAGAAGCCACTCAGTGGAGAAGAATAGGCCAGCAAGTTAACCATTTCCTGCATGGAAGCACCTTTAACCCATAACCCCATAAATAGGCCTTTGATTTATTCCTCGCCTGAAGGAAATAGTTCAAATTTTACACAGTCATGAATATGATCATAAGGTATATTTTCAGTATCCTAGTAGATGGTAGCTTAAAGCAGGCTGAAAGTAAAGCAGAATGCACCTTAAGGTGCATTCTGCTTTACTTTCAACCTGCTTTAAGCTATAACCTTTTTTTTCAATGCTAGAAGCAGTCTATGGAGTAAAGGGTTATTACATGCTGTCAACTTTTTGTAAGAGTTCCACTTCAACAGGGCTGCCATAAGTTGACATAAAAAATCCTAAGATTTCAAAATTTGCATTTTTCAAGTGCGATTTTACGAATCGTACCTTTACCCCATAGCCTTAACTTGTTTTGTTGACATGCGACCACTTAAAGCAGGCTGTAAGTAAATCAGAATGCGCCCAAAGGCGCATTCTGCTTAACTTTCAGCCTGCTTTAAGCTACCACGTACTGGGAAGAAATCCGGAGATTTAGGAAAAATCTGCAGAAATGGAAGCCCTGCTTCAACCTCTCTCGAGTGGCCCCTATATACAGGTGTTCACTGTACCTTTGCTATACCTGTTCCACAGTGGCTACACACCATGTCCCCTTCCCTACTAAACTGACCAGCTGGACATTCTATCAGCACACCATCATCGCCCAAACAGTCCATTCCTTCCGGACACACAATACAACCCTGAGACCCTTGACCACTGAAACTCCCCGCTGGACATTTTGAACATATTCCATCCCCCTCTAAGCTATACCAGTTAGCAGGGCAATCAGTAAAGTTACGTCGCAGACCAGTTATGTTTGAAACAGCGATGATGTCATAGAAACTCGAGCAGTTTTTACCACCAGGGCATATAGCACAGGCCTCAGCCTCAATATAGCTATAGTGACCAAAAGCACAAAGTCTACAGTACAGGTCAGACTCTGGGCTATAATACCCTGGCTCACAGATCTCACTATGGGTAGTGTTTTCAGTTACCTCATTACAAGAATAACCTGCTGGACAAGACACACAGAGTTCAGCACTAATATTACTGTAGAAACCATACGGACATTGCTCACAGTGAGCAAAGCCCACTGGACTGTATGTTCCTGGAGGGCAAAGGTCAAGGTCATTTCCTATCAGGGCAGGGTCACTACAGTCTCTCCCAGCAGGACAACGCTCACACTCCACCCACCCTTGTTGACTATAGTATCCAACAGGACAAAACGTGCAGCCAGTTTCCCCCTCCCTGCTGAAGGTACCTGCCGGACAGTCAGGCAGCTCCTCACTATAGCCTGTACAGTTTTTACCAGCCGGACAAATAGCACATGCCCCTGACCCTTTGTCACTGAAGTAACCATAGGAACAAGTCATACACAGACTGTCTCCCTGTCGACTGTAAGTTCCAGAGTCACATTCTACCAATATGCTATCTCTACAGCTAAATCCTGCGGGACAAATTGTGCAAAAGCTCGCCCCTGGTACACTAAAATAGCCAATAGGACATGATATACAATAGACCTCGCCCTGTGTGCTGTAGGTACCCTCTGGACACACTGTAGGGTCATTGCTGCTACAGTCCTGTCCTACTGGACAGATATTACAGTTACCTGTCCCTACACTACTGTAATAACCATACGGACAATTGTAACAACTTCCATCCCCTTCTCTGCTATAAGTTCCAGCGGGACAGGATGGCAAGTTTCCACCAGGATCTTGATCACTGCAGTCCTTACCTTCAGGGCAGACAGTACAAATACCAGCCCCAATGTCACTGTAAAACCCATCCTCACAATTAGAACAGACAACTTCACCTTCCTTACTATAGAACCCTGGCTGACAAGTTGACAGCATTATAACAATAGCATTAAAAATCTCAATCACCTGACAACTTTTTCCTGAAGGACAAATTAAGCATTTATCTGAACCTGGAGCACTGTAGTAGCCATTTGGGCATGGTTGACATGACGAGAAACCAGTCTGACTGTAATAGCCTGCATCACAGTCTGGGAGACTGGTGCCCAGCAATGCCTGGTCAGAGCAGTTTTTCCCAGCATCACAAACCTGGCATTCGCTGGAACCAGTCTCACTATAGTAACCAAGGTCACAAGGATAGCAAGTGATGTCACCAAGCCTGCTGAAGTATCCAGCTGGACAGTCAGTAGGATCTAAACCGTTCACTGCAGAGCTACAGTTGGTTCCCGCCGCACAGACTGTGCAGGATTCTGCCCCTATTTTGCTGTAAGATCCTAAATGAGTAATGAATAATTAAAGTCTTGTTAAATTTTCCAAGAAATGCAGCAATGATTTGACATTATTTCTAAGTGCTCTACATTGTACATAGAATTGTAAGTGACAACTATTACAGTTAAACCCCTCTATTACAGCCACTAAAAGGTAAATCTGTTTCATTGCTGTTAAACACTCCTTTTTATGCTTTTAATTTATTCATCCACTGAAAAAATAGTTCGACTTCATTTAGTCATAAATATGCACCATAGGAAATTGCATGATTGGATTTGGATTTGTTTTGATTTTACGTCGCTTTCAACAGTATTTCAGTTATATCGCGACGTCCAGCTAATTACAGGTGGAGGAAGACCCCTGAAGTCCTTTATGCACTGTTTCAGACATAAATCGACAACTGGGTAGAACCACCGACCTTCCGCAAGCCAGCTGGAAGGCTTCCCCACATGAAAAATCCGAACGACCCTACTGGGATTCGAACTCACAGCGGTGAGGAGCTAAGTGATGTAAGTCACAGTGACTATACCACTAGGCCACGGAGGCCCCCCATGATTGAGTCATTATGAATATGCATCATAAGATCTTTTTACTGAGCAGATCACAGCTTAACACAGGCTGAAAGTAAAGCAAAATGTACCTTAAGGCATGTTCTGCTTTTGACAGTTTAAAGCAATATAGAAATAAAGCAGAACTATCCTGAAGAGCTTTCTGCTTTACTTCATGTTGCTTTAAGCACCCACCTGCCTTAAAACACAGAAAATTTAATCTCATGAAGTGGTCATACATAATAGAGGGATTCTACTGTACAATAGTTTCCTAACATGGTTTATGTATCATTACTTACATTGTATATGACATAGTTTGAATACTGCTGCATGTCTTCATGATTTGTGTAAATATGACATGATTTGTGAAGCATTGTAGTACATCGTTCCCTCTCTACAACGACACCCAATGGGAGACACAAAATATGTTCGTTGTTCGGAGGGAGTCGTTACAGGGAGGGAATTTGGCTTACATTTGCAAACAGCTTGAATCCAGATCAGACGCCGCGTTACGCGGCGTCTGATCTGGATTCAAGCTGTTTGTCACTCGTAATTAAGTGTTTTACTCTGAAATGGTCAAATATGTAACTTTTAGAAAAACAGCAGACGACAATTTTAAGCAGACGATATTGCAGCAATAAAAGCGTTAGACATAATTGTCCAGTTTCGGGAACAGCGTCAAAAGTCGTTGTAAGGAGGGAATCGTTGTTGGGAGGGCCATTGTAGAGAGGGAGCGCTGTACATTGATTGTGTATTTTGTAAGTGAGGTTGTGTATGTATTGTATAGATAATTGTACAGTGCTGTTTATATAATTTGTATAGTGTCTTATTGTACATAATTTGTATTGTGCTGTTTACATGAATTGTACAGTGCTGTTTACATAAGTTTTTATGTGATGTTCACATAGTTTGTACAGTGCTGTTAACATAATTTTTTTATGTGATGTTCCCATAATTTGTACAGTGCTGTTTACATAATTTGTACAGTGCTGTTTACATAATTTAATTGTACAGTGCTGTTTACAAAATTTATAAAAGCTGTTTACATGATTTTTGTATTTTTTTTATGAAAGATACTAATTTGCGATAAGTTACACTTTGCTAATGTTGACTAAATGTGATTGAGGGTGTTGGGCTCTTGATGTTAGAAAAACCTTGTGTTAAAAGCTTAGACTCAAAAGAGAATACTTATCAAACTAAAATACAGATGGCACCTCAACGCAGGAAAAATATATAGCAACAAACCCCAATAGGAGCTTTCTGCTTTACTCTTTATCTGCATCAATTTCAATTCTATGATTGGTCAAAGAATATCTACATTAGTTTTATGCCTTTTCAATGATAGAAAATGACATTCATTTTGTATGAATGTCATTTTCATAAGAGGTGGGACTTATGGGTCTTTCGGTAGTTTCTCCACACATGAACACCACATATTTCAGCATAATATAAATATGACATAAAAATAGAACAGCCAAAAATAATCAGCAAATTTTCATTAATAACTTGCACAATTCATTTATTTGCCTATCATTTTTTATTGTTTATTTCAAATGAGCATCTAAAAAATGATTTAACCCATTTTATGCGGGATACACTTTAAGGTGTACCTCTAGGCAAACAGTTTTGATCTCAGATCAGGCCCCACATTGTGGGGCCTGGTCTGAGATCAAACCTGTTTGCAGCTAGTTCAGTATTCTATCAGAAACTGCCGTAAATATTTGATTTATACCCTGCTGCAGACGACATTTTAAAATGGCCGCCAAATATTACCCAGCATACAATGGGTTCATATTTTAATTGACTGCTTTACACAAGTTTGACAAAACAAAAAGAATGATGATCTTTAGCACAGTGCATTTCTGTCATAGTCATCTTCAATGAGTATAGTATCGACACTTGTGATGGTGATGATAATAACCATGATGATGATGATGATGATGATGATAGTGTTGATGATAATAACAATGATGATGATGACTGTTAACATTAAAATAGTCATTTAAACTCATCACTGTGACTATCCTCTAATAAAAAATATTGTTGTCATGTAAAAAAAAATCCTGGTGAAATGAAAAGAGAGATATTTTACAGGCATGATAGTGGTGGTGATGATAATGACAATGATGGTGATGAATATGGTGGTAATTCGTGATGGTAGTAAGTATAGCATTGACATTGGTGGTGGTGATGATAATACCAATGATGATGATGATAATGATGATAATAACAATGATAATGATGATTGTCAACAGCAAAATAATCACTTAAACTTATCACTATAGTCTAATACAAATGATATATCCCAAATTGAGAAAAACATCCATGTCATGTAAAGAATTTGCTGCTGAAATCAAAGGCTAGATATATTACAATATGTCAACAGATATTTTACAGACTGTCATGTATAACAGATTCCTGCTGAAATGAAAAGACAGATATTTTACAAATTGTTATAGACATTCAACCCCATAAAGGTAGACACAAATTACCAATTATTGTCATAGTATTTGCTACACCTGGAAAAAGAAAGTCAGTACATTTCGTTAGTAGTTCAGAATAGTAATCTTAGTAACATCGTTTTCCCTCAGCTTACAATAATGCATTTAGTAAAGTACAACAATGGTCAGCGTGAAATGCACATTGTTTCTTAATACAATCACACCTGTGTAAGAGGGACAGTCTTTGACTCATTCAACACTAACTAGCTCTTGTGGGTTATTAGGCTCCCTTGTGGACCTTTTAAGTTATCAAAACATGAACCAGTCTACTTGGAATTCTATGTAGTTAAATGAATACTGGTTCTAATAGCAAACAGTGCAGACCCTAATCAGAGGGCTCCTATAGGAGCCCACTGATCAGGGTATACACTGTTTGCAAAATGTACTGAGTATATTTTAAACAGGTCTGTGGTGTTGAAAGTGTTATTCACCCCTGGAACGTCAAATGGATATTCCAGTTTCCAATAAAGTCTAGACCATTTTTGACTATTGATAGCTGATTTTTACAATATAATATTGCAAAATGACAAATAGTGCATTCCCTGATCAGAGGGCTCCTTAAGGAGCCCTCTGATCTGGGCATACACTAATTGCATATATAAAGTATAGGACAAGTATACTCTTCATTGGTACACTGTTGGTAAATGATGAGTATACTAGGGTTCAATGGGTTAACACAGGTTTGACTGTACGACACATCTTGAAAGCCATTTTAAACGTACAAAATGTCACTGAACAGTAAAACAATCATGAAGACAAGGAATGAAATTACTAGAAACTTTATGCCTTAAATTTGTTACATAATGCATGCTGCCATAAATGAGACATTATGCAAACTGTGTAGATCCAGATCACAAGAGTCCTCAAGGAGCAAGCTGCTAAGGGTCTACATGATTTGTTTCATCAGTTAGAATCCAAAAATATTTTTGATTGCAAGAATATTTGCAAGAACATGTCTCCTTGTAGCAATTCAAGATATTCAAAATGGCCTCAAGACTAAGATTAATCATTACAATATTGAAAGCTCAGTTTTTGTAGCTTAAGCTTTGACATATGTGCAAAATTTAAGCAGTTACTTCTGCTATATACCCTTTAAAAAATTACAATAATTTTTAACACGAATTCTCAACACTTTAATCTACAAAAAAAATCATTTCACAAATTCCAAACTGGCTATTGTAAAGAGTTCGCACTTGTAACAATTAATACTATTGTTAAATACACTTGCACTTGACTTAAGCACCCATTCATTGAAAAAAACATGTGAAGAAGTCTTAGAAGACAGGACTCAGTTAAATGCTTAAATCTTCCAACACTAAGTTATTCTTGTGGGTTATTAGGTGCCCTTGTGGATCATTTTAGTTACCAAAACCTGAACCAGTCTACTTGGAATTCTGGGTAGTTCCAATAAATACTGGTTTAAATTAGCAAACAGTGTAGATCCAGATCAGAGGGCTCCTAAAGGAGTCACTATCTACACTGTTTGCAAATGTTATGTATATACTTTAAAGAGGTCCATGGCATTGAAAGTGTTACTGCTTTAATTAAGCAACCACCTATCTAAAAGACTGTAAAGAAAGTTTTTTGTTGAAAGGTTGTTTGATACAAGTATTTGGCTGTATAATTATCCATTCTTTAACTAATTACTGTTTCTATTTGTGTATTTTAATGGTTTAATTAGGTGGGTTGTGACAACAGTGTGAAGTTATCACATCTCTGGTTTTGTTCCTTATTTAGAAATGTATGTAAAGGACAAAATTTTAAACTTAATTCAACATGTCATGGGCAAATGTGTGACTATTGTTGCAAATAATTTGGTTCCAGATGGGACACCAGGTGACTTGATGTCGGGTCTGGATCAAATCTGTTTGACTCTCTCATGATATTTTCTCAAACAATTAGAAAACGAAATCTTTCTGGAGAATAACTGCAGAGGACAGATTTGGTGAGGCGAAACTCATTGTACACTTGATTACCTAAACAAAATCCAATGAACAATTCTATTTTCAGCTAAATGGCAAGTTTAATTTGACACTTGTTGGATCTATTCAAAAAGTTCTTTATATAGGACAAACAGCACAGACCCTGATCAGAAGGCTCCTCAAAGAGACCTCTGACCAAGGTCTACATTGTTTAACCCTTTACCTGATAGCCTATTTCTAGAATTGAAAATAGGTTACTACTTAAAGCAGGTTGAAAGTAAAGCAGAATGCGCTTAAGGCGCATTCTGCTTTACTTTCAGCCTGCTTTAAGCTATCCTGTGCTAGAATATATTGAAAATTTTCCCTATAATATATATTAAATTATTAAATTGGAACTATTTTCTTCAGCGGATGAATAAATCAGATTCGCTAAAAGTCGCTTCTATGGGGTAAAGGGTTAACAGACCAAAACCAATATGCCCTCCTCACACATCATGTCGTGCAGGGGCATAAAAAACCCCAAGTCACTATTGCCAAGAGAAGGCTATAACCATGTGGAATAGTTCAATTAAAATATTTATTTTTCAAACCTACAGTACTGTATATTCAATTACTGTGCCAATTAAAGCAGTCGTTTGTGTTATTGAAAATTCCACAAAAGATCACGTCAAATCACGTACACCTTAACCTTAAACCTGCTATAGACAAATGAGTGATTAAGTATTGCAAACAGTTTGTATCCAGATGAGACGCCGAGTAACTCGGCGTCTCATCTGGATACAAACTGTTTGACATTCTGTTGATATTTTCCAAAAGAGAAAGGCAGTTGTGTCCAGTCTCAGAACTGCTGTTGCGGGATACAACAAAATTGTCAGACACCCATTACCTAGCAAGCTAAGGTTATTTCGAACATAGTTAAAACCCCACAGAGATTTTGCCTCCTTCATGCCAAAACTGTCACCTGCTTAAATTTTGTTAATTGTTTAAGTTTAATGTTTCTGTTTTATATATAAAACCATATTGAAACTTCTCCATAAATATTTAAAAACATTCTACCCATCACAAAGTAGAAAGGAAAACAACTAGGGATTTTAAAATATAGCCTAAGTGGTATTTGAATATCAATTTGTGTTTCTCAGCAAGTGTAAAGTTTTTTGAGGCCAAAGCACTGAACACACGCCAAATGACAAGCCTAATTGTGAGGCAGGTCTGGCTGATAAAATAGATACACCAATTCTATAGGAAGAATAGTTTTGTCACGATTTTATAATCGATTCTACGGGACCATTGATCAAAAGATCTATAAATAATTCATATGTAACCATTACCTGTTTCTCTAATAGCTTATTTTCATTGTATATGACAGGTGGCTGTAGGATTTTAAAATCTAAATTAACCCATTTAATCCTAGTGTCTGCTAAAGTGAACATTGGCAAACTATGTAGACTCTGATGAGACACCGTGTAACGAGGCATCTCATCAGGGTCTACACTGCCATTTCATATGAATTTGTCAGTATGGGCAAACACTGCAGTATTTTTAGATAATCCTTGTATATCTATACATTGTAATGAACTCTTGCAAACAGTTTGGATCCTGATGAGACGCCGCATTATGCGGCGTCTCATCAGGATCCAAACTATTTGACACTCTGATTTAGAAAATTGTTTTTTTAAGGACAGAAGCAGATGGCAATTATTGCAGACTACAATATTATATAGCTTTCAGAGAATTATCCCTTAGCCCGCCAAATAAATTGTCGTCTGCTATATTTCTCGTCTGCTTCAAGTTTCAAAAGTGCTTCAAAGTTGCTCAAAATTGCTGAAAATGTTATCCAAGTGTCAAACAGCTTGGATCCGGATTAGACACCGAGTTACTCAGCGTCTCATCCAGATCCAAGCTGTTTGCATAATTATGGAGCTATAGTCGTGAGTGGCAGGCTAAGGGTTAACTGTACCTCATCTAGCCATTATTTGCAGCAATTCTAGTTTGCTGATTGATGGGAGTAATGTGATCGCCATTTTGGGGGCTGTCTTTTATATGTTTATTCATGTTTATTGTAGATCTTATTGTAGTTATTTTGTCTTTTCTTGCTTTGTAGGTACATTTGTGTAATTTCATGTGAAGCGCTTTTAAACGCACTACCCCTGTGTGCAAAGAGCGCTATATAAATCTGGTATAATAATAATAATAGTTACAGTGCAATAAGTGCACATCTTGCGTTTAGTTCTACACTATCTGTATACAGTCAACAACTGTGTTTATTATATAGGGGAGAAAACGTTATTCTTACCCCTTTAATTGAAACAAATTTCAAACGTAATGCACTAAAATTAATGTAGTATATGGCAATTAATTTCTTAAAAGATTCTTTTTAATTTGAGTGTCATTTAGTTTGGAGCTAGATCAGAATCTGGGTTACCAGGCAGCTGATCAGGACCCAAACTGTTTGCACTGAACATAATAGTTTTACTACTAAATGCACTTAGTGAGAAGAATAACATCTTCTCCCTTGTATCGGTCATATTGCACAGGTTTGACTATATATTTCATGCTCAACTAGCCAGTATAGTTTGTATGCAACATGCACTAGCTATAGTTTAATATTGATTATAATCGTTTGTTAAATTGCATGCACTTTACAACAAGTGTCATTGAATAATTCATTTAAATTCTTTTGCCATGAAGTGATCAGACTCTTGCAAGATACCAGGAAAATCACAAAACCATTTTTTAGATACACAGGGCTGCCATAAGTTGACATGAAAAATCCTAAGATTTCAAAATTTGCATTTTTCAAGTGCAATTTACGAATCGTATCTTTACCCCTTAGCCTGTTTCTAGTTTTGTTGACACATGACTACTTAAAGCAGACTGGAAGTAAAGCAGAATGCGCCTTATGGCGCATTCTGCTTTACTTTCAGCCTGCTTTAAGCTACCATGTTCTAGAAAAAAATCCTAAGATTTTGGAAAAATCCGGAGAAATGGCAGCCCTGAATACAAAAGAATGAAAACGCAAAAGGAGTTTATTTTATCCAGTTTAACGCTTTGCACGCTAGCGGTGGATATAGCTGCCACAGTCATAACCTTTGAAAACAGTTTGGATCCAGATGAGACGCTGGGTAACAAGGGGTCTCATCAGAATCCAATCTGTTTGCCATTCTGACACTGAATTTAAAAGAAATTTTGATTTTTTTCTCGAATATTAGAACAGAAGTAGACGGCAATTGTTGCAGAATAAAAAATTACCCAGCGTGCAAAGAGTAAGATTGAATAACAAATCATGATGGACAAATTTGAGAAAGTGTCAACCAGTCTGAAGGTGTTAACTGACTAGACCTGTAAGAGGTACACTTAGTGGACCAGTTCAATGGTTGGCACCTGAGTTCTTCCAGTAATACTTTAAGCAAGCTTAAGCTTTCATACAAGCACATGTATACTTTAAGCGCAATTATGTATATAATACCCATGCATACCGACAACAGAGTTACTGCTGGCGAAGCGATAACCATTTCTTCCGAGCATAAGCAGTGATTTAGTCAAGATACTTATATAAAATGCTTTTTGTTGGAATTTGTTGTTTACCAGTTTTGTTTCTTTTAAGACTTTTCATAACTTAAGCAGAATAAAATTGTGATAAATACAAAATAATTTGGGTTTTTATTATAAACTAATTTTTATAATGTTTTACTTTGGGTAACCAGAAATTTGATTTTTAGGGTAACTTTTATCAATATACAGTAAAGCCTGTATTTAGCGACCACTCAATGATAAAGCAAAGGGATCTCGAAATACTTTGCTGAACCCCTTACCCCATAGCCTTTTTCTAATTTTGAAAATAATTTACTACTTAAAGCAGGTTGAAAGTAAAGCAGAATGCACCTTAAGGTGCATTCTGCTTTACGCTCATCCTGCTTTAAGCAAAAATCTGCTTGAATAAAGAAAATATTTCTTGTGGTACATATATTCATAATTGTGTAAATTGGAACTATTTTTTCCTCAATGGATGAAAAAACTAGAGGCATTAAAAGGCATATTTATGGGTTACTGGGTTAATGCAGGGTAAAAGTAATCCAAAAAGCTCCTTCAGGAGCTTTTTGCATTACTTTTGCCCTGCATTAATCTGTCATCTTTATGAAACCCTGTCAATTCAGTGGTTTAAGTGGCTGCTTAATACAAGTTTTTCTGTAATCTATCAACAATAATCTATCATCAGATCTCTTACCTGAAGCACATGCTGTACAAGCAGTGGCTGATGCCGAGCTAAATGTTCCAGCACTGCACGTCTGCGGGGAACCAGCACTGTTGGAGCACTCACTTCCTGCCGGACATGGATCACATGACGACATTCCCGTGCCTGTCTGGTATTGACCTGTTAAATAAAACAAATTGCTGTTGAAATCTCTCATAGGATTCAGGGGCCCGTTTCATAAAACTTCGTACGACAAAAACGATCGTAAGTCAAAATTGTAAAATACATTTAATTTCTGATTTCTCTATCTAATTGAGACTTTTATAATCTGACTTACGACAACATTTGTCGTACGAAGTTTTATGAAATGGGCCCCAGGAAACTAGCATAATGATGTTAGCCAGTTTCTCTTTGGTTCAGAAATTAAACCAGAAAATATTATGGTTTTCCCTATAGCATGGATTGATACATGTAACATATACCATAATTATAAGGTATGCTTAACTGCTATTTTGAGCTATTTTTAGTAACAAAAGCTGATCTGGCACATCTGAAAAGGGAGAAAATATTATATTGTCAAGACGAGTCTTGATAACTAAAACTTGGTTCATCAAACATTTATACCAGTCCTGTATTTCAAAGTTAACCCATTACCCCAAAGCCTGTTTCTAATTTTGAAAATATGTTACCACTTAAAGCAGGTTGAACGTAAAGCAGAATGCGCCTTAAGGCGCATTCTGCTTTACGTTCAACCTGCGTAAAGTCACCATCTGCTAAAAATGGAGAAAATATTTCTTATAATACATATTTATAACTGTATAAATTGGAACTATTTTCTTCAGTGGAGAAATTTATTAAAGGCATAAAAAGGCATATTTATGGGGTAATGGGTTAAACCTTTCCTCCATAGCCATACAGTGAAGCTGCTCAATTATGACCACTAGAAAGAAGGCTTATTGATTGTATAGAAGACAGGTGGAAACTTAAAGCCAGATGAAAATGATACAGATATACTTTCATTATGCTTTAACCAGCCACTTGCCTTAAACACAACATAAATTAAATAGAGGCACTCAAATGTGCTAGTATGAACAAAAGGGTGGCACCAAAGGCCGCTAAGTGCAAGATCAAACAAAGCAGAAAGCCCTCTAGGCACTTTCAGGTTTACTTTCATCTTACTTAAACATTAACCTATTACCCCATAGCCTGTTTCTACTTTTGAAAATAGGTGACCACTTAAAGCAGGTTGAAAGTAAAGCAAAATGCGCCTTAAGGTGCATTCTGCTTTACTCTCAGTCTGCTTTAATCTACCATCTGCTATGATATGGAAAATATTTCTTAAGCGGCATATCAATGACTGTACAAATAATTGTCTTCAGTGGAGGAATAAATAAAGGTGTAAAAAGGCATATTTATGGGGTAATGGGTTAAAATAACAGGCTATATTTATGGCACACTTTTAACATACCACCTGTATTTAAAACGGATTATTCATTTTCTCTTAAATTACAACACATGTTGCAACATAATGATCATTTGACTGTGCTGACAACTATGTCCATAGTCTATGCATAGCCAGCTTGACACAGATCTGACTTTTGCCAATTCCATTCACTTTACTATCAATCCTGCAAAAGACATCCAAGACGCTCCCTGAATCACCTACCAGAGGGACAAGCTGTACAAGAGGTGACAGATCCCGTGCTATATGTTCCAGGGTCACAGTCCTCTGGTGTAGCAGAACTGTCAGGACACTTCTTTCCTGTTGGACATGAGCTACACGAGGTCTGTCCTGTGCTGGTCTGGTAGTCACCTAAGTATTAGTTCAACAGTGTAAGAACAAAGCAGTGTGACAGAAACACGGAAATTACTAGCTCTTTACAATCTATCAGGGCTGCCATTTCCGCGGAGTTTTTCCGAAATCTTCGGATTTTTATCCTAGCAGATGGTAGATTAAAGCAGGCTGAAAGTAAAGCAGAATGTGCCTCAAGGCACATTCTGCTTTACTTTCAACCTGCTGAAAGTAATCACACTTGAAAAATAGAAAATTTTGAAATCTTAAGATTTTTCACGATCAAATTATGGCAGCCCTGATCTATAAAGAGAGGGGGTAGGGGGTCAGATTATTGTTTAACTCCTTCACTGCCATGACATCATCCACATTAAAAAATCATCATCTGCTTTTATTCCTTAAATTTTAATTTTAGATAAATTCAATAAAATATTGTAGTGAAATTCAAACAGTTTGTATCTTGAACAGATGCCGCATTAAGCAGCATCTGAACAGTATCCAAACTGCTGGCAACTAACCATTGTAAGACAGTGAAGAGGTTATCAGGGCTCCAGATAAAGGGAGTATTTCAAAAACTAAAATCTTTATTTCAGTATAAAACCCTATGATGTCACTTATCATTAGAATCGTCTCTTCGAGACAATTCTAATGAGTAGTAACACCATAGGGTTTGATATTGAAATAAGTGAGAAAATGTTGGATTTGTTCAATTTACCCTCTCTTATCTGGAGCCCTGGCCTATTGAATCATTATCTTGTGTAAAGGTAAGCAAATGGTTAGTTTACTGTGATGAGATCATTTGGAATCATTTACAGAAATAATAGTGATCTGATAGATACAACTAGTAAATATACTAATTACAAGGCGCAGTACAGTGCAAGCTTGATATATTTTCAGACATTCTGCAATTCCATATTTACTATCAGTTCTTACTAGCAGTAGAGTGCAAGCTTGATACATTTTCAGACTTTCAGCAATTCCATATTTACTATCAATGCTGCAAAAGATGTTCTTACTAGCAGTAGAGTGCAAGCTTGATACATTTTTAGACTTTCAGCAATTCCATATTTACTATCAATGCTGCAAAAAACGTTCTTACTAGCAGTAGAGTGCAAGCTTGATACAATTTTAGACTTTCAGCAATTCCATATTTACTATCAATGCTGCAAAAAACGTTCTTACTAGCAGTAGAGTGCAAGCTTGATACATTTTTAGACTTTCAGCAATTCCATATTTACTATCAATGCTGCAAAAAACGTTCTTACTAGCAGTAGAGTGCAAGCTTGATACATTTTCAGACATTCAGCAATTCCATATTTACTATCAATCCTGCAAAAAACGTTCTTACTAGCAGTAGAGTGCAAGCTTGATACATTTTCAGACATTCGGCAATTCAATATTTACTATCAATCCTGCAAAAAACGTTCTTACTAGCAGTAGAGTGCAAGCTTGATACATTTAAGACTTTTTTCAAACTCTTCACTTTGCTATCCATTCTGAGAAACATTATCAATTCTCCATGGTCACCTACCGGAAGCACAAGATGTACATGATGTGGCGGATGCCATGCTAAACGTTCCAGCACTACAGGCCACTGGGGCTATAGCCGCGTTTGAGCACTCACTTCCTGCTGGACATGCCGTACAATTAGTCATTCCTGAGCTGTCCTGGTAATCACCTGTTTATTAGTGACAGTGGGTCAGTAAAACAGTGCATCAAAAGAGCAGTGAGTTAGAAAGAACAGGAATTAACCCATTACCTCTTAGTCTATTTCTAGCTTTGAAAACAGGTGACCACTTAAAGCAGGTTGAAAGTAAAGCAGAATGTGCCTTAAGGCACATTCTGCTTTACTTTCAGCCTGCTTTAAGCTACCATCTGCAAGGATATAGAAAATATTTCTTCTGGTACATATTCTTGGCTGTATAAATTGGAACTATTTTCTTCAGTGGAGGAATGAATAGAGGCGTAAAAAGGCGTTTTTAAGGGGTAATGGGTTAAGGTAGTAGCTCTCTATATTCTATACTGACAGAGTGGTGTTCAGACCTTGGTTATATAACCTTTTCTATGCTGGTAAACCAGTTTATGTATACTTAAGTAAACAGTGTAGACCCTACTCAGATGGCTCCTCTTGCCTTAAATAAAGGTATGTACTGTTTGCTTTACTTTCAATTGTTTGAAATATTTTCTAAAATAAATGCGCTAAAATCAACTTAGACTAAGCATTTTTCAAAAGCCAAATAGTCCATATATAAAATTCAGCAAAACATGGCTAACCCTTCCCCACATAAAACTTATTTTTATTCCGTGTCCTATTCCTAACAGAGTTTGTGTCCATCACTTGTGGTGGTAAAATTAACCCATTACCCTATAGCCTGTTTATAAGTTTTGAAGATTTGTGAGCACTTAAAGCAGGTTGAAAGTAAAGCAGAATGTGCCTTAAGGCACATTCTGCTTTACTTTCAGCCTGCTTTAAGCCATCATCTACTAGAATATAGAAAATATTTCTTATAATACATGTTCATGACTGTATAAATTGGAACTATTTTCTTCAGTGGAGGAATATATCAAAGGTGTAAAAAGGCGTATTTATGGGTAATGGGCTAATTGAATTTGCTCAACATTTTCTGAAAAGTAGCTTCTGTATTTTCAGAAACACAATCTGTCAGTTACAATTGTAATATTACAGCCTGCAAATATCTGTCAAAGCTATTTGAAAGGGTTCATATCAACCTGCATGGGTACATTTAATGGATTATTGTCTTGTGAAGTTAAGCAAATGGTTAGTTCCCTGTGTTGAGATGTTTCCTAAAGTTCTGCACTAACTGGGAACTAATAGAAGCATAGTACTAACTACTAGCTGCAGAAGAAGGCAAGCTTGATATAGTTCAGACTTTCAACACTTCTGTACTCTTAACTATCTCTTGTGTTAAATATACATGTATTGAAGATTCCATGGTCACGTACCGGAAGCACAGGATGTACAAGAGGTCGCAGATCCTGTGCTATATGTTCCTGGGTCACATGCCACCGGGGCCATAGTACTGTCCGAACACTTACTTCCTGCTGGACATGCGGTACATGAGGACTGTACTGTGCTGTCTTGGTATTCACCTGTTTATTAGCGCAAAAGTGCAAGAAAAAAGCAATGTGACAGACACAGAGGAATAACTAGCTCTCTACATTCCAGGGCTGCCATAAGTTGATAAATAAAATCCTAAGATTTCAAAATTTTCAATTTGTCAAGCGCGATTTTACGAATTACACCTTTAACCCATAGTCTGTTTCTAGTTTTTAAGACATGTGATGCTTAAAGCAGGTTGAAAGTAAAGCAGAATGCGCCTTAAGGCGCATTCTGTTTTACTTTCAGCCTGATTTAAGCTTCCATCTGTTGGAATAAAAATCTGAGGATTTAGGAAAAATCCGAAGAAATGGCAGCCCTGACATTTTATACAGAGAGGGGGGTAGAGGTTCATACTATTGTTATTTAACCCGTTCATTGCCTGACCCCAACTACAATGGTTATTAGCAAATGGTTTGGATCAGATCCATGCACCATACTGCAGTGTTTGATCGGGATGCAAACTGATTGACACTCATTTCAATATTTCTGACATCCAGTATCCAAACTGGTGCTAAATAACAATTGCACTCGGGTCTGCAGGGCTCCAGATAAGAGGGAGTAAACTGAACAAATCCAACATTTTCTCACTAACTAGTATTTCAGCACAAAATCCTATGGTGTTACTATTCATTAGAATCGTCTCGAAAAGACGATTCAAATGAGTAGTAACACCATAGGATTTTGTGCTGAAATAATGATTTTAGTTTTTGAAAAACTCCCCTTATCTAGAGCCCTGGGTTTAAGGCAGTGAGAGGGGCTAATTGGTCACTGTCTTGTGTAAAGTTAAGCAAATGGTTAGTTTACTGTGAAGAGACATCGATTTTAGAATCATTTACTGAAACAATAGTGATCTTATTGACAGAATTAGTAAATATATTAATTACTAGGCACAGTAGAATGCAAGCTTGATACATTTCAGACTTTTGGCGATTCCTTCACTTCACTATCACTTCTGTGAAATATTATCAATACTCCATGGTGACCTACCAGTCGGACAAGCTGTACAAGATGTGGCAGATCCCGTGGTAAATGTTCCAGCCAGACAGTCCTCTGGGGTAGCAGAACTGTCAGGACACTTCTTTCCTGATGGACATGAGCTACAAGAGGTCTGTCCTGTGCTGGTCTGGTAGTCACCTGTTAGTCAGCGCAAAAGTGCAAGAAAAAAGCAATGTGATAGAAACAGAGGAATTATTAGCTCTCTACATTCTATACAGAGAGTCGGGATGGGGTTTAGATTTTAGTTATTTAACCCATTCACTGCCATGATTTCATCTTCTTTAACCTATTACCCCATAAATACGTCTTTTTACACCTTTAATTTATTCCTCCACTAAAGAAAATAGTTCCAATTTATACAGTCATGAATTTGTATCATAAGAAATAGTTTCTGTATTTTAGCAGATGGTAGCTTAAAGCTGACTAAAAGTAAAGCAGAATGCACCTTAAAGGTGCATTCTGCTTTACTTTCAGCCTGCTTTAAGTGGTCACCTTTCTTCAAAACTAGAAACAGGCAATGGGGTAAAGGGTTAAACAATCATCATATTTATGCTTTTATTTCTTAAGTTTAAATTATAAGTAAATTTCATTAAAGTAATATCACAATGAGTTTGAAACAGTTATGATCTTGATCAGATGCCACATTGTACAGCATCTGATCAGTATCCAAACTGCTGGCCAATTACCATTGTACTCCAGGTTAGGCAGTGAGGGGGGTAATTGAACATTGTCTTGGGTAAAGTTATGCAAATCGTTATATATAGTTTACTGTGAAGAGACATTTTAGAATCATTTACTGAAATAATAGTGTTCTTAAAGATAGAATTAGTAAATATACTAATTACTAGGCACAGTAGAATGCAAGCTTCATACATTTCAGACTTTCAGCAATTCCATAATTATTTACTATCAGTTCTTACTAGCAGTAGAGTGCAAGCTTGATACATTTTCAGACATTCAGCAATTCCATATTTACTACCAATCCTGCAAAAAACGTTTTTACTAGCAGTAGAGTGCAAGCTTGATACATTTTCAGACTTTCAGCAATTCCATATTTACTATCAATCCTGCAATAAACGTTCTTACTAGCAGTAGAGTGCAAGCTTGATACATTTTCAGACTTTCAGCAATTCCATATTTACTATCAATCCTGCAAAAAACGTTCTTTCTAGCAGTAAAGTGCAAGCTTGATATGTTTCAGACTTTTGTCAAACTCTTCACTTTGCTATCACTTCTGAGAAACATTATCATTACTCCATGGTCACCTACCGGTAGCACAAGATGTACATGATGTGGCCGATGCCATGCTAAACGTTCCAGCACTACAGGCCTGTGGGGCTATAGCCGCGTTTGAGCACTCACTTCCTGCTGGACATGCCGTACAATTAGTCATTCCTGAGCTGTCCTGGTAATCACCTGTTTATTAGTGACAGTGGGTCAGAAAAACAGTGCATCAAAAAAGCAGTGGGTTAGAAAGAACAGGAAATAAGGTAGTAGCTCTCTATATTCTATACTGACAGAGTGGTGTTCAGACCTTGGTTATATAACCCTTTCTATGCTGGTAAACCATTTTATGTATACTTAGTAAACAGTGTAGACCCTGATTAATGGGTTCCTTTTGAAGGGGCCCTTTAATCAGGGTCTGTCCTGTTTTCTTTACTTTTAATTGTCTGAAATATTTTCTAAAAACAGTGCTAAAAATCATCATAGACTTCATAAACACCTTTTCACACAATCAAAGAGAAGCATGACATCTTCCTGATATACAGTATAACCTCTGTCGATCGACACCTCTCTTGACCGGAAACCTCTGTTAACCGACCATGCTGTTTGGTCCCGGCAGTTTCCCTATTTGTTTTATGTAACCAAACTCTCTCTTGATCGGATCCTCTGTTAACCGTTATCCGACATACCTTGACGGTCCGATGAAGGCAACTTAGAGGTTTTTCACACCTTGTCTTCCGACAGTATTCTCACCTGTGATCATTGACAGCGACTATTCATGCGCAGGTGATAATGACAGACATTGCGCGTATGGCCGTTTTAAAAACAAAGTGTGTTATTTTAACAGTGAGTGAATGATATTAGGGTTAATAAGATAACTTAACCAACAAATGTAAGCAACCCATTCAGTGTTGCAGTGCCGAAAACCCAACTCATCCATCCTTTCCAACAATGGCTAACCATGATTTCGTGTTTAAATTGCACAGGTGTGTACCAATCGTCCTCACTGTCAACATGAGAATGTACGAAATATATATCTAATTTGCCCTCCGCATAATTCGAGTCTATTTCAATAGTCGCAGGCGTAAAAATATATGCTAAAGTTATATTGAGAAAAAATAAATACATTTACGCGTTTTGAAGTTTTTGTTAATTCCCGGCGAGTTCGACATAACGACAATGGACTATACTTGTACATAACATGTAAATAAGAAATATGCCGATGTTGAGCCCTTGATATGTACATGTATGTTTTCTTCCGACTGTACACTACACACGTTTTATTCCTAATGTAGTTTAAAAGAATAATGGGAAAAACAGTGTAGATCCGGACCAGGTGACTCTTAGTTTAACCTGGAACGATCTGATCAGGATATATGCTGTATGCTGCAGTCATACATATTTAATATGTCAGTTGGCATCTAGAAATTCCCCTCGCAGCGAAAAAATGGACTGAATCTTTGGGTATGTAAACTTGTGAACTAAGGCATAATTCCGTTAACCGACACCCTCTCTTAACCGACTTACAAACGTGGAACCATGGGGTGTCGGATAACAGAGGTTATACTGTAAAACCATAGATCATTTATCCTACATTCTGACAGGATGCTTCTTAAAGCCAGCTAAATGTGTAAAGAGCATCCTGCTGTACTTTCAGCCTGCTTTAAACAACCGCCTATCATAAATACTGGAAATAGTTATAAAGGAAAGGGTTAAGATAGAATCTATGGTTGAGAAAGAGGTAATTATTTGACCCTTCAAAAACTGAGTGAACTCATTTACTCCTGAAATTTCAGATGGATAATTACAGTTGTCAATTCAATCTACAGTAAAACTCGGTTATAACGAATTCCAAGGGACTTGAGGATTTACTTCGCTCTAAACATTATTCGCTATATTGATAGTACGAAATTCGTTATAAGTTATCATCCTGGTTTGCGACTGAACTTTATATTCAGTGCCATATTGAAATACGTCGCCATAATACATGTACGCGGTCACATTCTATATTCATACACTGGTTATTATTTACCTTGACTACCATTTAATCTTGGAATGCAATTCACGATCTATGTCACATCTTCAAGAGAAAAAATGGAAAAGAAAAATATGCAGCGATAACGCTATTTGTTAGCGCATATGCCGTGTATTCTCTTAAACTTCCATGATACCAAACACGTAAATACACTTGTGTGTACAGTTTGATTAACACGCGAGCCGTCATATGCTCATTTTACTTGAGTTGTTATAAATATCAAGGATTTGATATTCCGTGATAATATTACCGACCTCTAATTTTTAAATCATTGAGATTCCGTTTAGTTAAATCTTCTGCTTCACCGGCTGAGAGTTATCATGTTTTTATTTATTCTTTTAAACATCCAATCAAACAAGTCGAAATAATCAGACCCGGTTATGTAAATGACACGACAATAGGATTACTTCATCTTTTTCGTCTACACGTAGGAAATGGACAAGATATGGGGCCAGTTACTTACGCATATCTATAATTCGACAAGGACAAAAATAAACGTTTACACGAGAACTGCATAGTGACAACACGTACAGTGAAGCGCACATTATGCTTCCAGGACTAATGGAGTTAACAAACATTTAGATTATACGGTAATTATACCGTATCGTAATTACGGATCAATTCACAAGTCATCCAGATCTTATTGTGTGTTTTAACACCTATGCGTCACGGTGTTTATCGCGAAAATTACATAGGTGACTGAAGACTGAAGCAAGATGAGACTTCGCTTTAACGAAGGTATTTTACACTGTTTTGTGAATAAAGGTACTTGAAAATCAGTTCGCCATAAACGAGAATTCGCTATAACCGAATTCGTACTAAACATGTTAGTCAACATAGAATTAATACAGAGCTCGGCCGGGGAACGAAAATAAATTCGCTATAAGCCGAAATTCGCTGTATCAGAGTTCGTTATAAAAAAGTTTTACTGTAGTCCTTTTTTTAAACTATTTAACCTGCATGGGTACAATTAATGAATTAGTGTCTTGTGACGTTAAACAAATGGTTAGTTCACTTTGTTGAGATATGTTTTCTCATATACATGTACTGTAATAACTGGGAACTAATAGAAGCATAGTACTAACTACTAGCTGCAGAAGAAGGCAAGCTTGATACAGTTCTGGGGCTCGTTTTATAAAACTTTGTACGACAAATGTTGTCATAAGTCAGATTATAAAACTCTCAAAAAGTATTTATTTCTCGATCTAATCCTGTCTTGTGACATCTTTTTGGAATCGTCTTGAAAAGACGATTCCAAACAGGTGTCACAAGACAGGATTCGATAGAGAAATCAGAGATTAAATGTATTTTAAAGTTTTGACTTACGACAACAATTTTCGTAATAAGTTTTATGAAACGGGACCCAGGCTTTTAACATTTCTGCACTCTTAACTATCTCTTATGTTAAATATATTGAAGATTCCGTGGTCACGTACCGGAAGCACAAGATGTACAAGCGGTGGCAGATCCCGTGCTATATGTTCCTGCGTCACATGCCACCGGGGCCATAGTACTGTCCGAACACTTACTTCCTGCTGGACATGCGGTACATGAACTCTGCGCTGTGCTGTCTTGGTATTCACCTGTTTATTAGCGCAACAGTTTGATAGAGAAGATGGGGGAAAAGCCTAAGGGATTCTAGCACTATACATAATACAAGACTCAAATAAAGAATAAGTCGACTGAATTTTTACCATATTTTCTCATTATGTCTCCATAGAACAAACACTACCGGGGTATATTGTGCAGGGCTTAGACCAGATAAGAGGGAGTAAGCTGAATAAATCCAACATTTTCTCACTAATATCAGCACTGAATCCTATGGTGTAACTACTCATTAGAATCATCTCGAAGAGATGATTCTAATGAGTAGTGACACCATAGGGTTTTATGCAGAAATAAAGATTTTAGTTTTTTACATAGTTTTACTCCCCATATCTGGAGCTCTGGTTGTGATTACTTATTAGAATTGTGTCTTCAAGTAGTCACATCATAGTGTTTGGTGGAAAAACAAGGATGTTAGTACATGTATTCTTAACCCTTTCCCCCTATTGAAACACCTTTACCATTTTCTCTTAAAAATACCTGTCATTACCCATAACCCCATAATTACACCTTTAATTTATTCCTGCACAGAAGAAAATTCCGGAAGTTCAACTTAATACAGTCATGAATATGTTCCATATGAAATAATTACTACATGACTGTATATCCTAGCAGACTGAAGCTTAAAGCAAGCTGAAAGTAAAGCAGAATGTACTTTATGTACATTCTGCTTTACTTTTGAGCAACCTGCTTAAGTGATCACCTATCTTCTATAATAGAAACAGGCTATGGGATAAAGGGCATTTCTGTATCCTGACAGGTGGATACTTAAAGCATGCTCAAAGTAAAGCAGAATTTTTTTATAAGAAGATTTCTACTTTACATTCAGACTGCCATAAGCAACCACCTGTCTGAAATATTGCAAACATACTATCGGGGAAAAGGTTAAATTGCTTTGTTAGGGTTAATTTAATAGACAGACTGTTCAAGTTAAGCTATTTGGTTAGTTAACAGTGCTGAAATATTACGTCATAAGGGATTTTGACAAAACTTTGTGTTCTGATAGGCACAAATTAGTATTAACCCTTAGCCTGCCAGTCACGACTATAGCTCCATATGCAAACAGCTTGGATCCGGATGAGACGCCGAGTAACTCGGCGTCTCATCTGGATCCAAGCTGTTTGACACTCGGACAACATTTTCAGCAATTTTGAGCAACTATGAAGCACTTTGAAAATTGAAGCAGACGAGAAATATAGCAGACAACAATTTATTTGGCGGGCTAAGGGTTAATTACTAGCAGTAGAGTTCAAGCTTGATACTGTATATTCCGACTTATGCAAATTTCTTTCACTTTACTATCAATCCTGCAAAAGACATTCAAGACTCTGTCAAGCTGTACAAGGTGTGGCCGATACAGTTCAGACTTTTGGCCAGGGCTCCAGATAAGAGGGAGTAAACTGAACAAATCCATCATTTTCACACTCATTTCTGCACCAAATCCTATGGTGTTACAGAGAGACGATTCTAATGAGTAGTGACACCATAGGGTTTAATGCAGAAATAAAGATTTTAGTTTTTGAAATACTCCCCTTAACTGGAACTCTGCTTTTGGCAATCCTATTCACTTCACTATCCTTTCTGAGAAATATTTTTAATACTCCATGATGACCTACCAACAGCACAAGCAGTACAAGCGGTGGCCGATCCTGTGCTATATGTTCCATAGCCACAGTCAACTGGGGGATCAGAACTGTCTGGACACCTCTTTCCTGATGGACATGGGTCACAAGAATTCTGTTCTGAGCTGGTCTGGTATTGACCTAATTAGTAGCGCAACACAACAGTGGGTCAGAAAAAAGCAGTGGTTCAGAAATCAACAGAAAATCAGCGAGAATGTAGTTAAACCCGTTTATTACCGTAACTCTTACCATGCTAGCGGCGGATAATGCCCTTGAGTGATTACTTTTGCAAACAGTTTAAAGTTGGCTAAAATGGCTTAACCCTTTCCTTTCTGAAACCTCAAATGGACAATTCTAATTTTCAATTTAGTCTAGTCCATTTTTTACTTTTTAGGGTTGATATTTACAATATATGTCAAAATGACAAACAGTGTAGACCCTGAACAGAGGGCTCCTACACTGTTTGCATAGGACAAGTGTACTCCTCACATGTACACTGTTTGCAAATGACGCATATATGCGTGACTAGGGTTCAAAGAGTTAACTCTTTGCATGATGTTTCTTTTTTCATCTGCACAAAAACGTTATCGACAGAATTTTGCAAATTTCTTTTTAAAACAGGGTCATCAGAGCACAGGTACTTGACACATAATTATTATCTATTAACACCCCCCCCCCCCCCCCCCCCCCCCTTTTTAAAAAAACAATTTTTTTTTTTTTTACTATACTTCTATTATAGATACAAGGTAAACAGCGCAATTCAACACCTAGTCTTTACTATCGACTTAAACTGATGCTAATATAGACTCGATCGCCGATATTCTCTTGTGGTACCCTCGGGAAATGATTAATTTATCAATATCTACTTTTTATTTCATCAAATTCCGTCAAATAACGCCACAGTACGTGAATTATAACGAAAATAAGCATCAAAAAGTTTGGATCCTGATGAAAGTAAAGGAGAAAGCTCCTATAAATGATCAAGCTTTCTGCTTTACTTTCATCCTCCTTTAAGCAGCCACATGCCATAAACTCATCTTGATATAAGTGTCCCAGGCACTTTTGGCAATGTAGGAAAGGGTTAAAAGAGAATAGGAATTAAGCTTCCTGCAAAAGACGTTTTTACTAGCAGTACAGTGCAAGCTTGATACTGTCTTTGTTAATTATGTGAAATGTTTGCAGACAGCTCCAGATTAAAGGGAGAGAGAAGTTCTAATTTACGTCTCCACTTAAACTGTAACTCATTCACAGTTGAAACTTTTAATGGACTTATTCCAGTTTCCATCCCTTGTCAAATAAATGACCACCTTACATTGGTCTTCAAGGGGTTGTCCACAAACTATGTAAAAGTGTTACGATCAGTACAGAACCTCAGGTTAGATGGTTCCTCAAAGAACCATCCAAACTGGAGATACACCGTTTGCAAAAGTGGTAGTTACTCAGTCCTGTGCTGTAGGGGTTAATATATACTATAAGCACTAGCTGGAATAGGATACATGGCTCACAGTGAGAGCTAGCTTGATAGGTAGCAGATTTAACCAATTACCCCATAAATACGCCTTTTTACGCCTTTTCTTTATTTCTCCACTCAAAAAATAGTTCCAATTTATACAGCCAAGAATATGTACAATAATAAATATTTTCAATAACCTAGCAGATGGTAGCTTAAAGCAGGTTGAAAGTAAAGCAGAATGTGCCTTAAGGCACATTCTGCTTTACTTTCAATCTGTTTTAAGTAGTTACCTATCATCAAAACTAGAAACAACCTATGGGGTAATGGGCTAATCCTTTACTCCATTATGAGCCTGTTTCTAATATTGAAGATAGGTGAACACTTCAAGCAGGTTGAAAGTAAAGCAGAGTGCACCTTAAGGTGCACTCTGCTTTACTTTCAGCCTGCTTGAAGCTACAATCTGCTTGAATCTAGAAAATATTTCTTATGATACGTACATATTCATGACTGTAAAAATGTGTATAAAAGCACCTTATGATACCTCTACCTACTTCTCCACAAATATACATTAACCTATTTAAGCCTAGCATCTATTACAGGGGACATTGGCAAACAGTGTAGACCCTGATGAGATGCCGCTTATGCACTGTTTTCTATTGCATAATTATGAAATGTTCTGCTGTACAGAGAAACATTCCAGTGCCCTTAGATCACCATGATATTTTCAAGCAAGCATATAGGATGAGTTCATTGCAAAATCTAGGCATAAATGGGTAAATAGCTCCTAATTAATACCTGTAGCAGCTTTAAACAGGATCATATTGCTATAACATAGACACAGTTTAACTGAGTAATTAGTTAATTTGCAGCAATGGAGGAAGGGTTTAATAGTGCAATGTTATTTTTTTCACAAAAGTTTCTGTTTAAAAAAGTAGGAAGAAAAGAGAGAGGGGGAGGGGTTTTGTAAGTTCTAAGGACTAAGAACTATTTCAAGTCACCTACCGGAGGGACAAGCTGTACATGCAATGGCAGATCCAGCACTGTAAGTCCCTGCTGCACATATAGCTGGAGTAGCAGTTTTGTCAGAGCACTCTCTACCTGTTGGGCACGTTGTGCACGTGGTCTGTCCTGTGCTAGCTTGGTATTCACCATCTGTACACTCTGTCGGCGTTGACATGCTCGAAGTGGGACATTTGTGCCCTGTTAATAAACACAGATAATTTGAATTTCTCACATAACTACCCCTGTTTTCTATAGCAAATAACGATCAGGCAATCCTTGTATCCAACATGTGTGAGATAAATTTGATGACGTCACTCTAACGTCACTATTTATAAAGGCGTTATTATGTCACTGGGACTCCAAACAAAAGCCTATTGCTTTAAAAATAACTTAAAATTGTTGGTTATTTTAGAAAAAGAATCTGTGACTTGTCGATGTTTATGAAAAATTGATCTCAAACTGGTCTAGAATAGAAAAGTTATTAAGCTCGCCAAGGCTCGCTTAATAACATTTCAATTCTAGACTTGTTTGAGACCAGCTTGTCTTAAACATCGACTCATGACAGATCCCATATATCTCAATTTTTAACTCTTTCCACCACAAAGAGGTGCCTTTTAGCACATGTAATTTATTCCTCCATTGAAGAATATAGTTACAATATAGTTATAGAGACAAACATGTTCCATGAGAAATATTTTCAATATCCTTGCAAATGGTAGCTTAACCCTTTCCCTTATAGAAGCGACTTTTAGCGCATTCATTTTATTCATCCGCTGAAGAAAATGGTTCAAAATTATACCGTAATGAATATGTGTCATATTTAATACTTACCTTATTCTAGCAGTTAATAGCTTAAAGCAGGTTGAAAGTAAAGCAGAATGCGCCTTAGGGCGCATTCTGCTTTACTTTCAAACTGCTTTAAGTAGTCACATATCTTCAATACTAGAAACAGGCTATCAGGTAAAGGGTTAAAGCAGGCTGAAAGTTAAGCAGAATGCATCTTAAGTCTAAATCATGTAAAATTCTTCTAAAAAATTAAAAGTTATTTTCTATTAGAAAGACATTACATCAATGTTCAACCTCCATTCCAAAATAGTAGTTTCCTAGTATGTATATATATGTTGAATTATGTTCTAGCTCTAATAGCACATGGTACCGTAACCCTTTCCCCCATAAATACGCCTTTTTACTCTTATAATTTAGATGGTAGCTTAAAGCAGGCTGAAAGTAAAGCAGAATGTGCATCAAGGCACATTCTGCTTTACTTTCAACCTGCTTTGGGTGATTAATTGTCTTCAAAACTAGAAACAGACTATGGGGCATTGTGTTAACCCATTACCCCATAGCCTGTTTCTAGTAATGAAGATAGGTAACCACTTAAAGCAGGTTGAAAGTAAAGCAGAATGCGCCTTCTTAAGGCGCATTCTGCTTTACTTTCAGCCTGCTTTAAGCTATCATCTTAAGGCACATTCTGCTTTATTTTCAGCCTGTTTAAAGCTATCATCTGTTAGGATATAGAAACTGTTTCTTCTGGTACATATTTTTGGCTATATTTGGCTATGTTTTTCAGTTGAGGAATAAATAAAAGGCATAAAAAGGTGTATTTATGGGGTAATGGATTAACGATATCTCTATTTGGTTAAAAATGTTGTTACTTTCTTATTACAAGTAACTTACCTTTGGGACATGTGGTACAGGACGTTCCAGCACTACTGTAGGAACCAGATGAGCAGGTGACACAGGCTGTTTGGCCACCGTTTGGCTCTTCTCCAAGTGAACATGACTGTATGAAATAAAACAGAATGGTTTAAAGACTTTTCCTCAGTCCATTGATGGACTACCCCCCATTGTCTTGATAGGTGTGAGTAAACTGTCAAAGCATGTGCAGCTAAAGCTATACCAATCTCAGTTTACCTGGTGAGGCCAAGAATATACTCATGCTCTAGTGATTTTCAATGTTTGTTTCTAACCAAACTATCAAATATAAAGGTCGGGTCTCACATGAGCCTGAGCTTCAATGGTTCTTTGCTACGGACATGTCCACAAGACCCATGCTTTTTGCAAGGAAATTGTCTGGCAAGGTGTTATGATCGAAAGGTCATCAGGAGATGTCTTTAACTAACCATTTACTCCATAGTTACACATTTTTACACATTTAATTAACTCCTACACTGAAAAAAATTGTTAAAATATATACAGAAATGAATGTGCAACATAAGAAATATTTCCTCTATCCTAGTATAATATATGGTAGCTTAAAGCAGTGTGGAGAGCTTTAAGTCAGCTCTCCAACAGTGCTACTAAAGCACCTCTCTCTCTCCCGGTGCATAAATGACGTAACTGGCCCTGCACTGTATTTAATCAGATTCAGATTCAGAGGATGAAAGTAAAGTAGAATGTGCGATCAGGTGCATTCTGCTTTACTTTCAATCTGCTTTAAGTGGTCACCTGTCTTCCATACTAGAAAATGCTATAATTATAGTAATTAGTTAATTGTTATCTTGATGTCCAATTATTAACCCCAGCATATTTTTAGTATCAGCTAATTTGTCTTCTGTAAGTTTAACTCTTTCAACACTAAGTAACTCTTGTGGGCTATTAGGTTACCTTGTGGATCTTTTTAGTTACCAAAATATGAACCACTCTATTTAGAGTTTTGGATAGTTTGATGAATACTTCTCTAACTTAGCAAACAGTGTAGACCCTGATCAGAGGGCTCCTATAGGAGCCCTCTGAACTGGGTCTACACTGCTTGCAAATGTAATTAGTATATTTTAAACAGGACCATGGTGTTGAAAGCGTTAACAGAAGACACTAACAAATTATTCTAACACACTTCCTGCACGCCCCTATATAAACAAAGAAGGGATGTAGCTGTGTTTGAATTCTCAATAAAACACGAACACCCTGTATCGTCTTTACGTGACGTCATGTGGCTTCGAAAATGTGTACGCCAAGAAATGTAGCGTCGTTGCCTTGGTGCAAATTGAGGTCTATACATCTCAACTCCTACCCATGTTTATTGCCACAGTAAAACACTGGTATAAATCTATTATTTCTTAAGTATAAATTCTTCAAAGCTTGTTTTCAATGTGCCATTCCTCCACTGAAGAAAATAGTTCCCTAAGCATAAAACATATTTTCTATATCCCATCAGAATCTGATAAGATCTTAAAGCAGACTGAAAGCAAAACAGAATACACCTCGAGATGCATTCTGCATCACCCATCTTCAAAACTAGAAACAGGCTTTGGAGCAAAGGGTTCAAGCAGGATGAAAGTGTAAGGCAGAATGTGCCTTATGGAGCATTCTGCTTTACTTTCAGCCTGCTTAAAGCTACCATCTGCTAGGAAATAGGAAACATTTCTTATGCTTCCATATTCAGCGGAGGAATAACTGGAACTGTAAAATGCTATTGGGTAGTTGGTTGAATCTTTTCTCCCTGAAACTTAAAATGGACAATTCCATTTCCCAATTCAGTCTAGTCCATTTATTACTATTTAGGGTTGTTTTGGTCAATGTATTGCAATATGACAAACAGTGCAGACCCTAATCAGGGTCTACACTGTTAGCATAGGACAAGTTAGTGTATGGGTCCCCTGTCTGCGGACGAGGCATATATGTGTGACTAGGGTTTAATCCCTTCACTGCCTACCCCGAGCACAACAGCTTTTTGCAAACAGTTTGGATCCTGATCAGACGCCGCGTTACGCGGCGTCTGATCAGGATCCAAACTGTTTGACACTCATTTCTATATTTCTTCAGTCAAAATAGCAAAAAAAATAATTTAAGAAATAAAAGCAGACGACAATTGTTTAAAATTGATGACGTCACGGCAGCGAAGGGGTTAAAGGGTTTACTCACCGTAGGGGCGGAGGACTGGCTAGCGCATATTTTCCCAGTTGGACATGAGTTACAGCTCATTTCTCCTGTCAATGAGTACGTGGGACTTGAACAGGCGGCCTGGGTGTTGGGCTGAGTACAGCTGTAGCCTGCAGGGCATGGTGTACAGGCGCTGGATCCCGCTGCACTGATCTCAGTAGCACCACAGCTCGTACAGTCTCCTGAACCCGAGGAACCGGGGTTGGCATTGGATGTACCTTCAGCACATGCTGTCTTTACACCACTAACACCGCCAAGACAACTGAAGATAAAAAGAATGTTCAATGTGTTAGTTTTATGTTTGCTGTAAAAACAAATCAAAGTCAGTTCTTATATTATTAACCCATTACCCATAGACTGTTTCTAGTTATGAAGATAGGTGACCACTTAAAGCAGATTGAAAGTAAAGCAGAATGTGCCTTAAGGCACATTCTGCTTTACTTTCAATCTGCTTTAAGTGATCAACTATCTACAAAACTAGAAACAGGCTATGGGGTAATGGGTTAAGTGGCCAACTGTCTTCAAAACTAGAAACAGGCTATGGGTTAATGGGTTAATACAAGGTTTACTGTAATACACTACATTGTATTAGAATATTTTGATTGCTTTATTTATCAATGACTGTGCAGAAACTCTCTGCTATTAATTCAGCCATTTTCCTATTGTTTCCATGCATGAATTATTTTTATGACACTTGTAACTGGTCAATACTATTCTCCATTCTGATATATGATATATAATCATGACTGTATAAATCTGAACTATTTTCTTCAGTGAAGGATTAAATTGAAGGCGTAAAATGGTGTATTTATGGGGAAATTAGTTAAAAGTCAAGTAGAATGTGCCTTAGCTACCTGATACAGTAATGAATAAGTATTACAAGACATATTTTCTATATACTAACAGATGATGGCTTAAAGCAGTCTGAAAGTAAAACAGAATGCACCTTAACTCTTTCCTCCCTGAAACTTTAAATGAACAATTCCAATTTCGATTTTAGTCTAGTCCATTTCTGACTTCTAAGGGTTGTTTTTGTCAATGTTTGGCATTGTGACAAACAGTGAAGACCCCGATCAGAGGGCTCCTTTCAGAGCCCTCTGATCTGGGTCTTCACTGTTTGCATACGACACATGTACTATTCACATGTACACTGTTTTAAAAGGACGCCTATATGCGGGACTAGGGTTCAAAGAGTTAAGATGCATTCTGCTTTACTTTCAACCTGCTATAAGTGGTCACCTGTCTTCAAAACTAGAAACAGGCTATGGGGTAAAGGGTTAACCAATGTGTCCCCAGTTAGATCTTGGGTCAGAGCAGTATACCAGAGGGTCCTGTCTCTATGCAACAGTTACAGCAGAAGGTGTTATTCTTTCCCAATTATCGGGGGGGGGGGGGGGGGGGGGGGGGGGGTATGCTTAAACTATTACTTACATTGCAAACATTTTGGAGCCAGATTAGAAACCAGGTAACCCATGCAGTTTCTTGATCAGGTTCCAAACTGTTTGCCACTCAGATTAAAATAAATGGTTAGAGTTGTCTACAAAGTTGTCATTTTCTATGTTTTATTGCAATGTCTGTGCGTTTATATATTTCCTCCCTGAAACTTCAAATGGACAATTCCAGTTTCTAGTTTAGTCTAGTCCATTTCTGACTTTTAAGGGTTGTTTCTGTCAATGTTTTGCATTATGACAAACAGTGAATACCTGGATAAAAGGGCCCTCCAATCTGTGTATTCACTGTTTGCAAAGGACAAGTGCACTTTTCACATGTATACTGTTTGATATGCGGGACTAGGGTTCAAAGGGTTAAACGGGAAAGAATAACATCTTCTCTTCTGTAAATTGGTAGCCCTTCTGAACTATAGTTCTTGTTCTTTTATTACAACCTAAGATTTATAATCAATCTAATCTAAAATTTCAACTTTATATTAAAATTTTATGCAAATCCATTCAACAAGTATCCTATAATTTACATTACTAATAAAAAATTTACCATCATATAAATCTAAAAGCCAAATGAAAAAATATACCTATACCTTTAATTGCCCAAAAGTCTGTTTCTAGATTTGAAGACGGATGAGTAATTAAAGCTGTAAGGTGAATTCTACTTTACAATCAGCCTGCTTTAAGCTATCATCCAAGACAAAGAATACTTTTTTTCTTGCGCATAATCATATCAATTGAGTGCATTTATCAGGCCAGAGTGACTAATGAACCGATTACCCCATAATTATGCCTTTTTACTCTTTAATTAATTCCTCTCATGAAGAAAATAGTTCCAAATCATACTGTCACAAATAAAAATCATAAGAAATATTTTCTAAATATTGGCAGATAATAGCTAAAAGCAGCCAGAAAGTAAAGCAGAATGCGCCTTAAGGCGCGTTCTGCTTTACTTTCAACCTGCTTTAAGTGGTCACCTATTTTCAAAACTAGAGTTAGGCTATGGGGTTTATGGGTTAAGAGGTGTCATATGGCACTTATAGGGAAGAAAGGGTTAACAGGCCTTTCTATAAGGAGTAGGTAGGGGTATGAAAAACACATTTCTACAAAGGAAAAGGTTAATGCAAGTACAAAGGTACTTGATTTATATCTATTTCAATAGAATGAGGTCAAGGCTTCACTCTTCAACACTGATTAATCTATAAGCTCATTCATCCCTGTAATTTTTAATGGCCAATTCCAATTTCCAATTTGATACAGTCCATTTTTTACTATTTAGGGGTGTTTTAACAATAATAATCAATATAATCATAATATGACAAACAGGGTAGACCATAACCCTTTACCCCATAGCCTGTTTCTAGTTATGAAGAGAGGTCAAAACTTAAAGCAGGTTGAAAGTAAAGCAGAATGTGCCTACAGGCACATTCTGCTTTACTTTCAGCCTGCTTTAATCTATCATCTATAAGGATATAGCAAATATTTCTTATGGTAAATATTAATGATCGTCATGTTTGAATTGGAACTATTTTATTCCAGTTGAATGCCCTTAAACACCCTTCTATGGGGGTAAACTGTTCAGGAGTTCTCTAATCAGGGTCTACACTTTTTCAATAGGACAAGCATACTCTTCACAGGTACACTGTTTGCAAGTGACCAGTACATATAAACTCGTCGTTAGGAGTGAATGTGTGAGAATTCTGAAAGTTGATCCCTCGAGTTCTACATATATTTTTACAAAAATTGGATCCAAGTGAATAACAATTTGGATCCTGATCAGGTTTAATCCAAATCTCTTTGCAAAGATCTTCAATATAGATCTACAGTGTTGAAAGGGTATTTGATAACTTTTAGCATGCTAATAAGCGACAAAGCAATGATAAACTTTCCAATCAGTTTTTATCTTAATGAGACACCGCATATTATGTGGTGTCTCATTAGGATCCAAACTGTTTGACACACTGACTGTTTTCAAAAGAAATTTTAAAACTTCTACTTTTAGAACAGTAGCAGATGACAATTGTTGCAGACAAAAAAATTACCCAGCATGCAATGAGTTAACTCTTTCCTCCCTGAAACTTCAAATGGACAATTCCAGTTTCCATTTTAGTCAAGTCCATTTCTGACTTTTAAGGGTTGTTTTTGGCAATGTTTGGCATTATGACAAACAGTGAAGACCCTGATCAGAGGGCTCCTTTCGGAGCCCTATGATCTGGGTCTTCACTGTTTGCACAGGACAAGTGTACTATTCACATGTACACTGTTTGAAAAGGACGCCAATATGCGGGACTAGGGCTCAAAGGGTTAATTGACACGGTAAAACTTTGACATTGACACAGTCATGTAGAAATTTGAAGGAAAGTGGCATGTATAACCTTGGCACAAAATCTATAAATTGTCGTTTGAGAAAAATTGTCATCTGCACAATTCTCTGAGTTGGTTTATCTACAAAATATCACCAGAAAGTCAAATAGTTTGGATCCATATTATATATATGATAAGACATTGAGTCCAAGAGATAAAACAATGAGTCCTTTAGGATAAGATTGAATAAAATGTACAAAAATAAGATTAGTAGAAATTCTCAACTTTTTGGTATATTTGTTACCTTAATTTCCTTCAGAGAAGCTTCTAAGGATGCCCTTTCTAATTTTCCATAAATTTTATAAGTGCAACAAATGAAATTCATTAATAATGTTGAGAGCAGACGGTAGCTAAGGCCACCTGCCTTAACCCTTTACTCCATAGCTTGTTTCTAGTATTGAAGATAGGTGACCACTTAAAGCAGGCTGAAAGTAAAGCAGAATGTGCCTTATGGCACATTCTGCTTTTCTTTCAGCCTGCTTTATGTTACCATCTGCTAGGGTATGGAACATATTTTTTATGATACATATTCATGACTGTATAAATTGGAAGTACTTTCTTCAGTGGAGGAATAAATTTAAAGGCATAAAAATGCCTATCTATAGAGTAATGGGTTAAGGGTAAATTTGATTGGCTATGAGTTGCATGTATGGATATGGGGGAAAGGGTTTATGTTGTTGTTGTTTGTTGGGTTTTTTTGTGTGTGGTTTTTTTTTTTAAAAAGAAAAACAAGCCAATTTAATAAGACTAAGTCTTAGATTAAGGATGTTCTTTATTCAATCTAAGATTTGTGATGTGCTTTTTTAAAGTCCTGATTTCGGATGTGCAGATATATCAAAGACTGATTCTACCTTTAAATTTAAGCATAACAACTGTTTCTATTCTATCAACAATATGATCTTGAATCTTTAACTACTCTACTAGTGCCAAATCACTGATAGATCATACATTTATACAAAGGCTTTACAGGCCTTATTGTCCCAAGGCTGTTCAATTATTCCGATTATCCTACAGGTAAATATCAAAGGCACTGTCCACATACAGCTCAATCCGTTATCTAATTGGCTAATTCACATAATTGCTTGTCAAAGTTTTCAATGGTGAATTGGACGTGATTTCGTCCCAAGAGGTAATGAAGTCATAAATACTGAGCCTATAGCCCACAATTGTGTTAATATATTCAAAGCCTATTTATAAATTGTAAGTGACGAATAGTACAAAAGAAATACAATAAAACCCAGCAACTTTGATCTCTTTACAGATGCTTAATTTGGATGTTCAAGGCAGGTGGCAGCTTAAATCATGATGGAAGTAAAGCAGAAAGCTCTGGTAAGAGCTTTCTACTTTACTTTTATTCTGTTTTAAGCCACCACCTGTCTTTAATGCAATAATAAAAGGGTTTGATTACTGTATACATTGTTGACACTTCCTTCCCCAGGTTTTGTAAGCACTATATAAGCAGTGCAACGAGGATCTTCATCGTATAAGAATTTGAAAACTCGTTCCCAGAACAATCTCTCATCTTTAATCTGGTTCCCATTTTAACCCATTACTCCATAGATATACATTTAATTTATTCTTTCCCATAAGAGAAAAGTTCCAATTTATACAGTTATGAACATGTATAATAATATTTTCAATATTCTAGCAGATGGTAGCTTAAAGCATTCTGCTTTAATTTCAGCCTGCTTTAAGCTACCTTCAGAGCTAGAGTATAGAAAATATTTCTTATGGTGCACACGCATGATTGTATAAAGTGGAATTATTTTCTTCAGTGGAAGAATAACTTTAAGGCATACAATGGCATATTCATGGAGTAATGGGTTTAAGAAAGATTGCTTTATCCAGGTGTGACTGTACAGGCGGCTTATCCATTGAACCATTACCCTATAAATACGTTTTTTATGCCTTTAATCTATTCCTTCACTGAAGAAAATAATTCCAATTTATACAGTCATGAATATGAACCATAAGAAATAATTTCTTTATCCTAGCAGATGGTAGCTTAAAGCAGGCTGAAAGTAAAGCAGAATGTGCCTTTGGGCGCATTCTGCTTTACTTTCAACCTGCTTCAAGTGGTCACCTGTCTTCAAAACTAGAAACAAGCTATGGGGTAATGGGTTAAGAAATCTTCATTGTGAAAGATCATTTCTCATGCTAATCAATATTGTCCTGTTTATCACTGTGTGCTAATCAAACAGTAGATAAGGTTCATGCAAATTTTCCACTTAAAACAAGGAGCCTACAACACTTCAGACTAACCCTAGTGATAATCGTTTTGTCACAAGTTTCCCCTTTAACCCATATTGCATTTATCTCTGTAGTTTTGTTGTAAATGTAATATCAAATAATTTTATGTATTAACCCTTACCATGCTAACAAAAGATGATGTGTTTAACCCATTACACCATAAATACAATTTTTTACGCCTTTAAATTATTCATCCACTGAAGAAAGTATATCCACTTTAAAGTCAGTCAAGAATATGTATAATAAGACCTCTTTTCTATATTCTAGCAGATGATAGCTTAAAGCAGGCTGACAGTAAAGCAGAATGCACCTTAGGGCACATTCTACTTTTTTTCAGCCTGCTATAAGTGGTCATCTGTTTTAACAAGAGCTGTGGGAGAACAGCAAAGTTCGCCTAACTAAACCTTTCTTAAATATATAGGTAACTATCAATAGAAAAGTGTATCAGTACATTGATATTCAAGCCACAGGGAACCTCCATTCCAAATATCAGCTTATAAATGCAAATATGTCATGTAGTATAAGTGCATTCCAACACTTACTCCATAACTAACTTCGAAATTTCAGTCCCAAAACTCTTAGTCCACAACAGGTACAATTTTGACTAAATTTAAACTTTTTTTTTAAATTTTAATTACGAAACATCAATGTTTAACCCACAGGTCACCTCCATTCCAAATATCAGCTTCCTAATACAAATATTTCATGTAGTATTAGTGCATTACAACACTTACCCCAATACTTTAACCATGAGAAATCAGCCGAAAAACCTAAGTCCACAAAAGGTGAAATTTTGACTAAATTTAACTTTTTTTAAAATTTTAACTACGTAACATCAATGTTCAACCCACAGGGCACCTCCATTCCAGATATCAGCTTCCTAATACAAATAGTTCATGTAGAATTAGTGCTTTACAACACTTACCCCAAAACTTTAACCATGAGAAATCAGCCGAAAAACCTAAGTCCACAAAAGGTGAAATTTTGACTAAATTTAACTTTTTGTTAAATTTTAACTACGTAACATCAATGTTCAACCCACAGGGCACCTCCATTCCAGATATCAGCTTCCTAATACAAATATTTCATGTAGTATTAGTGCATTACAACACTTACCCCAAAACTTTAACCTAGAGAAATCAGCCGAAAACCCTAAGTCCACAAAAGGTGAAATTTTGTATTAATTTAACTTTGTTTTTAATTTTAACTACGTAACATCAATGTTCAACCCACAGGGCACCTCCATTCCAAATATTAGCTTCGTTATACAAATATTTCATGTAGTATTAGTGCATTACAACACTTACCCCAAAACTTTAACCTAGAGAAATCAGCCGAAAACCCTAAGTCCACAAAATGTGAAATTTTGTATTAATTTAACTTTGTTTTTAATTTTAACTACGTAACATCAATGTTCAACCCACAGGGCACCTCCATTCCAAATATCAGCTTCCTAATACAAATATTTCATGTAGTATTAGTGCATTACAACACTTACCCCAAAACTTTAACTATGAGAAATCAGCCGAAAAACCTAAGTCCACAAAAGATGAAATTTTGACTAAATTTAACTTTTTTTTAAATTTTAACTACGTAACATCAATGTTCAACCCACAGGGCACCTCCATTCCAAATATCAGCTTCCTAATACAAATATTTCATGTAGTATTAGTGCATTACAACACTTACCCCAAAACTTTAACCTAGAGAAATCAGCCGAAAAATTTAAGTCCACAAAAGGTGAAATTTTGACTAAATTTAACTTTTTTTTAAATTTTAACTACGTAACATCAATGTTCAACCCACAGGGCACCTCCATTCCAGATATCAGCTTCCTAATACAAATAGTTCATGTAGAATTAGTGCTTTTACAACACTTACCCCAAAACTTTAACCATGAGAAATCAGCCGAAAAACCTAAGTCCACAAAAGGTGAAATTTTGACTAAATTTAACTTTTTTTTAAATTTTAACTACGTAACATCAATGTTCAACCCACAGGGCACCTCCATTCCAGATATCAGCTTCCTAATACAAATAGTTCATGTAGAATTAGTGCTTTTACAACACTTACCCCAAAACTTTAACCATGAGAAATCAGCCGAAAAACCTAAGTCCACAAAAGGTAAAATTTTGACTATATTTAAACTTTTTTTTAAATTTTAACTACACAACATCAATTCTCAACCCACAGGGCACATCTATTCCAAATATCAGCTTCCTAATACAAATATTTCATGTAGTATTAGTGCATTACAACACTTACCCCAAAACTTTAACCATGAGAAATCAGCTGAAAAACCTAAGTCCACAAACGGTGAAATTTTGACTAAATTTAACTTTTTTTTAATTTTAACTACACAACATCAATGTTCAACCCACAGAGCACCTCCATTCCAAATATCAGCTTCCTAATGCAAATATTTCATGTAGTGTTAGTGCATTACAACACTTACCCCAAAACTTTAACCATGAAAAACCAACGCCGACGCCGAAGCCAGGGTGATTCCATAAGCCCCCCCATTCTCCGAATAGGCGAGCTAAAAAGTAGAAACTTGCTATGGGTAAATGGGTTAACCCTTTACCCATGATAGTCCGTTTCTACAATGTGCTTAACCCCTCATCCCATAGCATGTTTCTACATTTTGGAAACAGATGACCACTTAACCCTTTACTCCATAGATCCAAAGTTGTATGCCTTTAAATTATTCTTAAAGAAAATAGATTTGTACTAATACAGCCATGAATAAGTGCAACATCATATATTTCCTATATCCTTTGAGCAGATGGAAGCCGAGTTGAAGGAAGCTAAAAGTCACAAGAGCAGAATTTGCCTTTAGGTGCATTCTGCTTTACTTTAAACCTGCTCTAAGCTACCATCTGCTAGAATATACATGTACATGTAGATTGCATTTCTAATTAACATGGAAATCACTGTATAAAGTGGAACTTCTTTCTTAAGTGGAGAATACATTAAATGAGTGAAAATGAGTATGATGGAGCCATTACCCAATATTCTAGTATTGAAGATAGGTGACCACTTAAAGCAGGTTGAAAGTAAAGCAGAATGCGCCTTAAGGCGCATTCTGTTTTACTTTCAACCTGCTTTAAGCATAAATCATCTGCTAAAATATAGAAAACATTTCTTATAATGACTGTATAAATTGGAACTATTTTCTTTAGTGAAGGAATAAATTAAAGGCGTAAAAAAGCGTATTTATGGGGTAATGGGTTTAAGTGAGTTGATGTGTTGTGGTTTAACTGTAGATCATGTTCAAACCTCTGGTAACCATGATTTTATTGATGTAATAAGAAACACTATTTATTTATGTTACTGATTAAATGAAATTGTGAATCCTGTAACATAATATGATTTGGAAGTTTGCTAACCAATTAGATATTGTCTGCATGGATTGTCAAGAAATATACAATATACATTGTTCCCTCCCTACAATGGCCCTCCTAACAACGACTCCCTCCTTACAACAACCATTTGCAGCTGTTCCCTAAAACAAGACAATTATGTTTAAGGTTTTTACTGCTGCAATATCGTCTGCTTAAAATTGTTGTCTGCTTTCTTTCTCAAACATATAAGTGGACATTTTGATAGAATAATATAATGGCGAGTGACAAATAGCATTAATCCAGATCAGACGCCACGTTACGCGGCGTCTGATCTGGATTCAAGCTTTTTGTAAATGTAAGCCAAGTGTTAATTTTCCCTCCCTGTAACGACTCCCTTTGAACAACACACATAATCTGTGTCTCCCATTGGGTGTCGTTGTAGAGAGGGGGTGATGCATTGACAAATCTGAAGCAGACAGCATTTACTGAACCCTTTTAACCCACTACTCCACAAAGAAGTCTATTAACACCTTTAATTCAATCCTTCACTGAAGAAACTAGTTCAAATTTATATGGTCTTGAATATGCATCATTTAAAATAGTTCCTATATCCTAGCAGATTAACAGATTAAAGCATTCTGAAAGTACAGCGGAATGCTCCTCAACCCATTACTCAATAAATACTCATTATTTTCCGTAAGGCCTTTGCCTCACATGTATACACAGCATTTCATTCTCGTGGTACCCATCAGATCGCTCTTTATCAAAGTTTTATACCTAGCCTTACCCACACATGCACAGCCAATATCACAGGAATTACCATGTGATTGTCATATTTTCATTTGGTGTTAAAATGTACAGATTGCTTTGAGTTCAAACTTCTCGATATTCTATTTTTATAAGCATTCAATTTATTCCTCCAACAAAGAAAACGGTTCCAAATTATACTCAAGAATATGCACCGTAAGAAATATTTTCTATATCCTAGCAGATGGTAGCTTAAAGCAGGCTGAAAGTAAGGCACATTCTGCTTTACTTTCAACCTGCTTTAAGTGGTCACCTGTCTAAAAACTGGAAACAGGCTATGGGGTAATGGTTTAAGAAGAACACTTGCATCATTGCAGTCACACAGTTGTGTCCTGAAACTTGAACTCATTTAACTCAAACTTACCAATATTTCAAAGTAAAATATTTATAACTCTAATTTGTCAGTGTCAAAATTATCCATATTTCATAGTACAAACATACTGTGTAACTATGATATATGAGTAGTTTCAATATTTTACACTTAATTCCTTGCAGCTCTCAGAGTTCAAGTAAATTTATCTCTTTCCATGCTGGGTAATTTTGTCGTATGCAACAATTTCCTTTAAATAGAATTTGTTTTCAAAACAGGGTTTAAGATTGAGTGTCAAACAGTTTGGATCCGCATGATGAGACACCACATTACGCGGCCTCTCATCAGTATCAAAACTGTATGCAGAAGTATGGTAATCACTATGGCAGACATGTATCTGCTGCTTAGAGTATGGTAAGAATAAAATGTTCTCTGCAATGCATTTAACCCTCATCCTGCGAATTTCAACTTGACTGGTATTTACACACAGTTTGGATCCAGATCAGATTTACGAAGCACAGCATCTGATCTGGATCAAACTGTTTGACATTCCTCTTCAAATTTCTTTGAAAAGAAAAAGTATAAATCGCAAATGAATATTTCTAGCAGACAACAATTTCAAAGCAGAGGATAAGAGTTAACTCTTTCAACACCATGCATGGACATGTTTAAAATATGCTCATTACATTTGCAAACAGTATAGACGGAGATCAGAGGGCTCCTGTTTGCTTACTGGTATTTAGACCAGTATTTATTAAACTACCCAGAATTCCAAGTAGACTGATTCATGTTTTGTAACTAAAAAGAGCCACAAGGGACCCTAATAACCCACAAGAGTTATTAGTGCTGAAAGAGTTAAAGTGAGTGGACCATCACAAGTCAATGGGCTATGGACATTAACATGAAAGTTTTACAATTGTACATACGTACAAAGTAATATATCATCTCTATGATCAATAGCGAAATACCCTTGATAATCCAAGGAATTCAAGAGCAAAATATCTAGCTTGCTGATCATACAGATGTATTATAAACAATCATAAAGTGAAATTAAATTTGTATCACCCTTAACCTTTGTCCCCCAGCCTGTTTATAGTTTTGAAGACACTGCCATGGTGCCCCCTTAAGGACATCTCCTGACGACCTTTCGGTTATAAGGCCTTGCCAGACAATTTCCTTGCAAAAAGGCATGGGTCTTGTGGACATGTGGGTAGCAAAGAACCATTTAAGCGTCCCATGTGAGACCCGACCTTTATATTTGATAGTTTGGTTAGAAATTACCATTGGAAAGCCTCTAGAGCATGAGTTTATCTGGGCCTCACCAGATAAACTGAGATTAGTATACCCACTGGCAGCTTGTGCTGCATGCTTTTTCACACCTATCGAGAACAATGGGGGGACTGAGGAAATATCTTTGGCAAGTTGAAAGGTAAGAAGTAAAGTAGAATGTACCTAAAGGCTTTACTTTAAACCTGCTTTAAGTTTTGCATCTGCTAGGATACGGGAATATTTCTTATAAAATATATTCAAGACTAGACAACTATTTTCTTCAGTGAAGGAATATGTGTACAAAAAAGGTGTAAATAGATGTATAACACTCAGGACATGCCCTCCCAGACCTACAAATGCAGATTCTGCAGTCGTGTATGCCTTTCACGCATAGGCCTAGTCAGTCACCAGCGTGCCTGCAACAGACGTGGAAATATACCTACTTAGATCTTCGTTCACGAAGCCAAGCCATGAGATGTATTATTGAGTCTAACCCATTACTTAATGGAGAAACTTTCTGTTTTATGGTCACCTTGCTTTAAACTGTCACCTGTCTTGTATGCAGTCAATTAGCATTCTTTTAGTGGTCATAATAGCAAGGTTTTACTGTATCAACATGCCGTGGACACAGCAGACATTGCTAATGGAAGGCAATGTTCATTAGGCGTTGCTATAATTGATGATAAAAATTCAATAAGTATGCCTATAGATCATGTTTGAAAAGACAGGTTATATTCATACATGGAGAAAAATATTGACCAGTTACAAGTGTCATAAAAATAATTCATGCATGGAAACAATAGGGAAATGGTTGAATTAATAGCAGAGAGTTTCTGCACAGTCATTGATAAATAAAGCAATCAAAATATTCTATTAAATTGTAGAATGTATTACAGTAAATCTTGTATTAACCCATCTATAGACTGTTTCTAGGTTTGAAGACAGTTGACCACTTAAAGCATGATGAAAGTAAAGCAGAATGTGCTCAGCTACTCATGATCTGCTAGGATATAGAACATATTTCTTATGGTGCATAGACGATGATAGTTATGATGGTATAAAAGTGGAACTAATATCTTCAGTGGAGGAATGAATTAGTCATAATAAGGCTTACATTTATGGAATAATGGGCTGATATTATATTGACTGCACTCATCTTGAACCTCAACCTTTCTCTCATAATAATCCAATGTATTGATGACTTTTGCAAAACAGTTAAGATCCAGATGAGATATGTTTGACATTCAGATTATACTTTAGCAGCAATAGGATAGAAAGACATTCAACTTACGGTATAAACAAGCCGGTGTGGGCATTATTTGCAATTGTATTTTAACCCATTACCCCATAAATACGCCTTTATTTGCAATTGTATTTTAACCCATTACCCCATAAATACGCCTTTATTTTTTCCTCCTATGAAGAAAATAGTTCCACTTTATTCAGTCATGAATATGTATCATAAGGAAAATTTTCAATATCCTAGCATATGGTAACTTAACCCTTTGAACCCTAGTCCCGCCTATAGGCGTCCTTTTCAAACAGTGTAAATGTGAATAGCACACTTGTCCTGTGCAAACAGTGAAGACCCAGATCAGAGGGCTCCGAAAGGAGCCCTCTGATCAGGGTCTTCACTGTTTGTCATAATGCCAAACATTGACAAAAACAACCCTTAAAAGTCTGAAATGGACTGTACTAAAATGGAAAGTGGAATTGTCCATTTAAAGTTTCAGGGAGGAAAGAGTTAAAGCAGGACAAAAATTAAAGCAGAATGTGCCTTAACTCCATACTCCACAGAAGCGCCTTTTAGCCCATTCAATTTAGTGCTCCACTGAAGAAAACAGTTCCATTTTACATTGTATACAGTAATGAATATGTATCATAAGAAATAGTTTCTATATTCTAGCAGATGATAGCTTAAAGCAGGCTGAAAGTAAAGCAGAATGAGCTTAAGGTGCTTTCTGCTTTACTTTCCACCTGCTTTTAGTGGTCATCTGTCTTCCAAACTAGAAACAGCCTATGGAGTAAAGGTTTAAGGCAGTTCCTGCTTTACTTTCAACCTGTTTTAAGCGGTCATCCAGCTTAAAAACTAGAAACAAGCTATGGAGTAAAGGGTTAAGGCACTTTCTGCTTTACTTTCAATCTGCTTTAAGTGGTCATCTGTCTTCTAAACTAGAAACAGGGTATGGGGTAAAGGGTTAAGGTGAGCTGCTAAACAGGTCAAATATTGGAATGTTATCTACTTGAAGTAACCATTATTATCAAATACTGTCAATAATTTACTACTATAGGGATTATTAACATGTCTTCATCCCATACACAATCAATATATCTATGAAGACAGTATTACCTTACTGTGGTATCCAAGACAAATAATCATGTCTCAAATTCTCTGAACCTTGTACAAATACAGTAAAACCTGTGTTAACCCTTTGAACCCTAGTCCCGCCTATAGGCGTCCTTTTCAAACAGTGTACATGTGAATAGTATACCTGTCCTGTGCAAACAGTGAAGACCCAGATCAGAGGGCTCCGAAAGGAGCCCTCTGATCAGGGTCTTCACTGTTTGTCTTAATGCCAAACATTGACAAAAGCAACCCTTAAAAGTCAGAAATGGACTAGACTAAAATGGAAACTTGTATTGTCCATTTAAAGTTTCAGGGAGGAAAGAGTTAACACATTACCCCATAGACTGAATTTTAGAGTATTGAATATAGATGACCATTTTAAGGTAGGTTGAAAGTAAAGCAGAATGTGCCTTATCCTCCACTGAAAAAAGCACTTCCATTTTATTTTGCCATGAACATGTTTCCTACAAAATATTTTCTATATATTTTTGCAGATGGTAGCTGAAAGCATGTTGAAAGTAAAGCAGAATGTGCCCCAGGGTGCATTCTGCTTTACTTTCTATCTGCCTTAATTGGTCACCTGTCTGTCTTCAAAACTAGAAGCAGGTCATCGAGTAAAGGGTTAAAGAGCTAAGGAAATATTTAACTGCCTACAATCTGATATGTGGCTGTTGAAAGCAGACTTAGAGTTAAGAAGTAAGCTCTAATTTACTTTTATTCTGATTAAGCAAACACTTGACAGAACAAAAAGAAAGGGGTCACAATGTACATGTCTATTTCACAGCAAAACAAATTCACTTTATTGATGCTGCCAATGTCTGAGAACAGACAACTAGAATTAAGGTAGAACATCCCAAATGAAACGGGGCCAATGTCAGTCAATATTGGTACTCTGTGTAGAGCAATCAGCAATTGTTGTTACACCAAATATACATAACTATGCTCAAGCATAGTTCAGTAAGGTCCGTCAGTTGGTCAGAATGGTCGATGGCTATACATAGAGTACCGATATTGACTGACATTTGCTTGATCTCATTAAGGGCGTTCTACCATAAGATCAAGTTTAACAGATACAAAAGTCAGTCTGGCCTGTATGAACTGCATTAAATATTAATGCTTAACACTTACAGTACATGGACCGAGTATATTCATTCCTTTAAAACAGTGTTGGAGCCCCCTGGTCAGGGTCTGCACAGTTTGTCAAACTTCATACAGTAAAACGTCTCTATTATCATATTATGACCACTAAATTGTGTTAATTATTAGGTGTTTTAGACATGTGACTGCTTAAAGCAAGGTGACAGTAAAACAGAAAGCTCCTTAAGGAGCTTTCTGTTTTACTGTCACCTAAATGCTTTAAGCCATCACCTGTCTCTCATACAATCAATTGGGCTTGGTTTTAGTGGTCGTAATAGAGAGGTTTTACTGTATATTGTATAGATCTGGAGTATACCAGTAATTCAGAGGAAACTGCTTTGCTGTTGTTGTTTCTTAGTAAGTATGGAAGTGAAATTCAGTATCGTAAGGGCTAAGACGCTGTCAACACTGTTTCTTTTATGAGCCTAAAAACTTAGCCCACAAAATACAAAAATATCAATTTTGCAAACAGTCTAGAAATTTTTGAGAGAAAAAAAACAACCTTTTTATATCAGATACAAAACAAGGCATTCAACAAAGTTATTTTCTCTGTCTGATCAGACTGAAATGAGATCATTTTATCCACATTATGGGATTGAACATAACCCTTTCCCCCACAGAATCACCTTTTGGCACATCTAATTTATTCATCAACTGAAAAAATTAGTTCCAATTTATACAGTTATTAAAGAAACTTTTTTTATATCCTTGCAGATGGTAGCTTAAAGCAGGCTGAAAGTAAGGCAGAATGCGCCTTAAGGCGAATTCTGCTTTACTTTCAACCTGTTTTAAGTGGTCACCTATCTTCAAAATTAGAAATAGGCTATGGGGTAAAGAGTTAACCCATTACCCCATGGCCCTTTCCTAGTTCTGAGAATACATGTAGGTAGTCACTTAAAGCAAATTAAAATTAAAGCAGAATGCACCTTCAGGCGCATTCTGCTTTACTTTCAACCTGCTTTAAGCTACCATCTGCTAGAATATTGAAAATAATTCTTATGATGTATATTTATAACTGTATAAATTGGAGCTATTTTCTTCAGTGATGTAATACATTAAAGGCGTAAAAAGGCGTATGTATGGGCTAATGGGTTAATATCCCTTGCAAATGTAAGTACCGTAGCTACCCTAAGTATTGGGACAGTCAGGCCTAAGCAAACAATGTAGACCTTGATCAGACTGCTCTTGACTACTTGCCATTCAGTTGGCATAAAAGTAACATTTCAAATTTTATGATAATTACATAAGTTACGCAATCATGGTATTCCAATTTTTAAGGATTTTTACAGTATGTACGTTTCAATGTCTCAAAGTCTGGATAATGCTTAAATGAATTATCCTTTCACCACATAGCTCTCAAGAATGGACAATTCTTCACAAATTGTTGGAACAGACAATTCTGGCTGACAGGGTATTAAACGATAATGCGAAATAGACTCAAAACTACTTGAAGTCCTACCGCAGAAATCCTCTAATCACAGCATGCATTGTTTACATACAACACTGATCTTATATAGCTTGTTAACCTTTTGCCATCTACAGGGCTACCATAAAGTTGACATGAAAAATCCTAAGATTTCCAAATTTGCATATTTCAAGTGTGATTTTACGAATCATACCATTACCCCATCACCTGTTTCTAGGTTGTTGACACATGGCTGCTTAAAGCAGACTGGAAGTAAAGCAGAATGCGTTTAAAGGCGCATTCTGCTTTATTTTCAGTCTGCTTAAAGCTACCATGTACTAGAAAAAATCCGAAGATTTATGAAAAATCCGGAGAAATGGCAGCCCTGCATCTAATTGCGACTAGAGACTAGAAATTTTCAAACAGTTTAGATCCTGATCAGATGCCATAATATTATATTGCAGTGCCTAATCTGGATCAAAACAGTTTGACACTATTGTTTGTATAAATCTTAAGCTAAATCTGCACGAAACTAAATTTGAAAAAGAAATGCAGACAACAATTATGATTAAGTGGACATGCTAGAAGAAGTATTAAATAACTGTGAATGCACTAAGACTTCCGGGTACATAAACTGGGTATGTCATGAATATTTAATGTCTTCGTGGTAGTTAGATGGTTTCACACTGACATGTTTGTCATAACGGCCACAAAATCAAACAACCCCATTCAATAACCTCTGTAGTTAAACATGCATTAAGAGTACATTAAATTGTCCAGTGCAAACAGTGTAGACCTTAAAGAAGCTCTCTGATCAGGGTCTTCACTGTTTGTCATTTTGAATCATATTGCAGAGAAAAAACCTAAATAGTCATATATGGACTTAACTTAGTTGGAATCTGGAATTGATAATTAAATGTTTCAGGGGTGAATTCTTCAACTCTTACCATGCTATAGCGGCAGATATACCAGTATCCTACAGCGATAATTTGCAAACAGTTTGGATCCAGATGAGACGCCGCATAATGCAGCGTCTCATCAGGATCCAAACTGTTTGACAGTCTGATCAGGCTGTTTTGAAAAGAAATTGTGAAAAAACTATTTTTAGAACAGTAGCAGACGACAATTGTTGCAGACGAAAAGATTACCCAGCATGCAAAGAGTATTTACCCTTCCCATGCTAATAGCATAAACATTGATGACTCTTGCAAATAGATTGGATCCAAATGAGATGCCGAGAAACTTCAGGATCTCATCAGGATCCAAACTGTTGGACAATCTGATCCAATTTTGAGGAAAGAAAATACAGAAATTTCTGACTTTCAAACAACAGCAGACGACAATTGTTGCAGATTACTCAGCAGTAAATGTATTAAAAGCAAATAGACAGAGTACTTCAAGAAGTTTAGTTTTTATGTTCAAGAACTTGTAAAATTACCTCCTATTGACATTAAAATATTTTTAAAACATTTTTTAAATCCATTCCATTCTGAACCTTATTATGTATACATGTATCTGTTACCCTTAACATGCAAAGGAGGACTTGCCTAACACTTGCAAACAGTTTGGATCCAGATCAGACCTCTGGTAACACAGCACTTGACCTAGATCCAAATTGTTTGTCTTTTTAGCAAATGATATATTTGAAGCAGAAAACACTTCAGCATGATAAGAGCTAGAATTTGCATGAAGTTTTGATCCAGATTTTGAAATCTGATCAGGATCCACTCTATTCGGCCAAACTTCAGTCAAAATGTCTACAATCTAAGTATGAGAAATATCAGTAGACAATTAATAAGTAGTCAATATTTTGTTCATAAATTATAATAAAATGGATTTTGGACAAAAGGCATGACTACTATATGTTGTTTTAGCAGTCGAGCATATTATACACATCTATTACAAACAGTTTACCTATGAAGAGTATACTTGACCTATGCATACAGCTTCTAAAAGAGTCCTCTGATCTAGGTCTACACTGTTTACAATGTAATGAGTATATTTCAACAGTAGCCCGTTCAGGTACCTTATCGATTGCATCGATTGCATAAGGAAACGGTAACAATTTAACTTAAACGACCGTTTGGCCGTTACCAATTGCGAACGGCACGAACGGCCTTAGAGGTAGTTAGCCATTGCCAACAAGGAAAACAAAATGGCGACCAAAATGGCGAACAAATGAATTTAATAAAACCAGCGAACAGTCCCGACTTAATTTCTCATCAATAAACCAACATTTTCTGATACTTAATGTATCAAACAAAGCAGCTTACATCTGAGCAGCTAAATCTTATTTTTATATGCAGTAAAATTGATGCATTTCCGTTGATTAGTACACTTTTGCGTGTGTTATTCCGATTCGTACATAAATCGTTCGTACCCTTGAAAAGTTAATAAACGTGGGGGCGCAATGAGTTATTATTGAAGAGTATATATTGGTGAACGTTAGATGTTGTACTATATGGGTTGTTTGCTGTTCGCTGATACGGTACTTGAACGCGTTACAGGTCTGTGGTGTTGAAAGCGTTAATACTTCTTCTGTTAGCATGTCCACTGGTTCACAGTCCAGTACAAGTCTACACTGTTTGTCATATTGGAATACAGTGACCAAAAACCCCAAACTCAAAAATGGACTAGACTAAATTGAAAACTGGTAGTGTCCATTTGAAGTTTCAGGGATGAATTAAGGGTTACTCAGATATAGGTTATTTGAACTGATGGCTACACATCAGAAATTTCTTGGGTTAATAATTAATGGCAGTTGTACTCGCTTAACCCATTACCACATAGCCTGTTTCTAGTAGTTAAGATATGTGACCTATTAAAACAGGTTGAAAGTAAAGCAGCCTGCTTTAAGTTACTATCTGCTAGGATATCGAAAATATTTCTTATGGTACATGTTCATGACAGTATAAAGTGGAACTATTTTCTTCAATGTAGGAATAATTTAGAGGCATAAAAAGGCGTATTTATGGGGTAATAGTTTAACCCATTAATGTCGAGATATTGCAATGAACTCTCCCTATAATGAGCTTGCTGGAAGATTTCATTACATACAAGTGTGGTCTATAGACACTGCAGTGTTTATCGATACAGCAAATCATTTCATATGAAATAGCAAACAGTGCAGACCCTGAAGAGACACCCAAATTGCAGCATATTATCAGGGTCTTCACAATTTGCTAATTCTGTGGCCAATAGGCATTAACCCTTTCCCCCATAGAAACGCCTTTTAGCGCATTCAGTTTATTCTTGCCCTGAAGAAAATAGTTCCAATTTATACATTCATAAATATGTATAATACAAAATATTTTCTATATTCTAGCAGATGATAGCTTAAAGCAGGCTGAAAGTAAAGCAGAATGCGCTTAACGCGCTTTCTGCTTTACTTTCAACCTGTTTTAAGTGGACACCTACATTCAATACTAGAGATATGCTATGTGGGAAAGGGTTAATGGGTTAACCCATTTACCCCATAAGTTCATAACCTGTTCCTTAAGTTTAGGTGACAACTTAAAACAGGTTGAAAGTAAAGCAGAATGCGCCAAAAGGCCCATTCTGCTTACTTTCAGCCATAGCAGCTTCAAGCCATTATCTACAAAAATAGAGAATATTTCTCCTAGTAAACAAATTATGAATGTATAAAGTTGACTATTTTCTACAGTTGGGGAATAAATTAGAGGCGTAAAAAGGCTTATTTATGGTATAATGAGTTAAAGGGACTCGCAACCGGATGGTGTACTTGTCAAAATAAAATAAAATACTCAAATAAAAGCAAATTTGTGGCATTTTTTGGCTTCTGACATTAAAAAAATATGATCAGTCCAAAAAAAGTCTCAAGAATCGTCACCGAATCTTAGATTTTTAGATATTTTCCATCGTTTTTCTATACCGACTAGTAGACGGTATAGTTGTTGTTGTTGCTTCTCTGCACGGGCTCAGACATAAACACGAGCCGAATTACGCAGTTGTATGCACTTTCGATGGCTACACATTGAAATACGTTAAATCGATCCGAGATAAACGGATAGTTCCGTGGTCCATTGGTCTAAGCGGTTTCCCCTATTTTGCCTTCTGTCCGCCAATGCCGGGCCCCGGGTTCGAATCCCACCAGAGACCAATATTTTTTTTTATTGAAATACATTTTTTTAAACAGAATTTCTTATCCTAAACTAATTCTTTACCATTTATATAAGCGTTTGACACATATTTACAAATTACTATTTTTAATGCACCATCTGGTTGCGAGTCGCTTTAAGTACATGTTCTAATTTTTCACTTTTCTTTTTATCTTTGTCCAAGCCCTTCGGGGTTGTTTGATACGCTCGAAGTAATGCAGCACCAAATCAGTATATACAGAGCTCCATATAAGGGGAGTATTTCAAAAACTAAAATCTTTATTTCTGCATTAAACCCTATGGTGTAACTACTCATAAGAATCGTCTCTTCGAGACGATTCTAATAAGTAGTAACACCATAGGATCTGTGCTGACATAAGTGAGAAAATGTTGGATTTGCTCAGTTTACTCCCTCTTATCTGGAGCCCTGATATAGATGTTTCAAAGATTCAAAACAGACAATAAAATAGCGTGTCTAACACTTAAAGTCTTCAGCTGTTGTTTTTTAAAGCGTTAAACATGCTATAATTTTATTGTCTGTTTTACAATTAAAATTTAGCCTGCATTTGAACCATTGTTATAGCAAACGTTTTAAATGTATATTATGTCGTCTTCAAGTGTCATAATTCATAATTTACTGACAGGCTCTCTACTTTGATGGTTCGCGTGAGAATTCAATTAGTACTGTCAATGAATAATTAACACAACAAAATTGACAGAAATGGCCACCTTGTTTGATTTTCTTTCTGTAAGGAAATCGATAATATCTACAAAAGGAATTCTAGAAAAAAACAGTAGTACATTATCATGTAACTGTTGACAATCTCAAAAATAAAATAAAAACTGAAAGAACATCTTAACCCATTACCCATAGCCTGTTTCTACTTTGAAAACAGGTGACCACTTAAAGCAGGTTGAAATTAAAGAAGAATGTGCCTTAAGGCACATTCTTCTTTACTTTCAGCCTGCTTTAAGCTACTATCTGCTAGGATACAGAAAATGTTTCTTATTATACAATATTTTCTTATCTGTATAAATAGGTACTACTTTCCCTAGTGGAGGAATAAATTAAAAGAGTAAAAAGGCGTATTTATGGGGTAATAGGTTTAAAATAGAAAATGAAATAACATCTTGAAAATAGAAAATGAAAGAAGATTTAATACATATACATGTACATGTAATATGATATGCACAGCCATTCCTTAACACCAAAGGAAAGTACATTTCAATAATCTGGGTGAATGCTGTTTGCAAGGATAGATATATCTTCTGTTTCCAACACTGTTACAAGGGTAAGCTACCACCAGTCTTAAGAGTGCCAATGCTTGATCATTCATACAAACCTACTGTACAATATGATGCTATTGAATCAGGATATCTTAAATATTTGAATTATATTTGATCTCAGAGCTGATATTGAACTACAATAAAACCTGTGTTAACTCCATAGCCTGTTTCTAGTTTTGAAGACAGGTGACCACTTAAAGCAGGTTGCAAAGTAAAACAGAATGTGCCATTAGGCGCATTCTGCTTTACTGTCAGTCTGCTTTAAGCTATTATCTGCTAGAATATAGAAAATATTTCTTATGATTTTCATTTGTGACAGTATAAATTGGAACTATTTTCTTTCGTGGAGGAATTAATTAAAGGCATAAAAGGGCATATTTATGGGGTAATGGGTTAATTCATTCACCCATAAAATTTAAAAATGGTGGACACTTCCAGTTTCCAATATAGTTTAGTCCATTGATCAAGTTTAAGTTGTATTCTGGCAGTATTTCACAATGAGTTTCAAAATGACAAATAGTGCAGACCCTAGTCTGCTACAAGAGCAGGCTGATCCTGGTCTATATTGTTTGCTTATCCATATACTTATGGGATTATAATAGTGCATCTATAGGCTAAATCTATTTCATAATTATAATTCAAATGCCTTTTCAGCTATAAGAGTACATTATTTTCAAGCTACGTCCCTCAGTACCACAACTAAATCGGTGAAACTTCATTCATTACTATGGGAGTAAAAAGTTGAAGCACCACTCATCAAAATTTAATTGCTCATCTCCTTTGTAGCTATATTTGGCTATTCAAATTAGGCATACTAGGTCAGATCGTATATCAAAATCTTTCAATTATATGAAATATAAGATGTTAAGCTCTTCAGATTTTTATACATGTGTTAAACTTCAACTAATGTCATGTGCACCTATAACATGAAAAATCTGAATGACCAGAGTGGGATTCAAACTAACAGCAGTCAGGAGCTAAATTAGCAACGTAAGTTACAGGGACTGCAGTACCACTAGGCCACGGAGGCCCATGCACATGCATGTATAACTGTACAGAAAAACAGTACAGACCCTTACACATGTAACACTGTTTTCAAAAGATACCAATACTTGTATATATGCAATTATGATGAGGAGGTTTAACCCATTACCCCATAGCAGCTTTATAGTTTTTGAAGACAGGTGATCACGTAAAGCAGATTGAAAGTAAAGCAGAAGGCGCCATAAGGCGCCTTCTGCTTTTCATTCAGTCTGCTATAAGCCTCCATTTGCTGCAGTATAGTAAATAGTTTTTAAATAAATATTCATAACTGTATAAATTTAAACTATTTACCTCAGTGGAGAAATAAATTAAAGGTGTAAAAGGGCATATTTATGGGGTACTGGGTTACGGTTAACTCTTTCAACACCATGGACCTGTTTAAAATATACTCATGACATTTGCAAACAGTGTAGACCCAGATCAGAGGGCTTCAGCCTGCTATAAGCTACAATCTGCTAAAATAGAGAAAATATTTCTTATGATATATATTCATTACTGTATAAATTTTCTTTCTATTTTCTTCAGTAGAAGAATAGATTAAGGGCGTTAAAATGTGTTCTATGGCGTAATGGGTTATGTACTATATACTTATATCTATGTATGGATGATTAACATGTTGTTTCAGTCCAAAACAAATAAAATATAGTTCTGTTATGTCTAAGTGTGACCATGCCAAAATCGCTAGCTGGGAAAATTATTTACTGACTGATAATAAGCATATCTTATGAAGTAATGCCAGCTTACGTGATCAGGCTAATTATCATCCAATCAAATTCTTGTTCCTGTTTAACCCAATACCCCATAAATACGCCTTTTTACGCCTCTAATTTATTACTCCATTGAAGAAAACAGTTCTTCCTTATACAGTTATGAATGAGTATTACAAGAAATATTTACTCAATCCTAAAAGATGATAGCTTAAAGCAGGTTGAAAGTAAAGCAGAATGTGTCTTGTAAGGCACATTCTGCTTTACTTTCAACCTGCTTTAAATGGTCACCTGTCTTCAAAACTAGAAACAGGCTGTGGGGTAATGGGTTAAATATCCATACAGTCAATCCTGTATTTGGCTATTCAAAATACAAACCATTCTATGTTTTTGATACAAATTGTTGCTTAATGCAGGCTAAAATAATGTAGAAAACTCCTAATAGGCTATAGTAGCTTTCTGCATTTTTATTTTTAACTTGCAATAAGCAATCAGTCATTAATCTTTAGAAATATTCCAACATCTTTAAGAAGTGGTTGCTAAAATATACAAGGCTCCAGATAAGAGGGAGTAAACTTAACAAATCCAAAAAAATTCTCACTGAATTCTGCACCAAATCCTATGGTGTTACTACTCATTAGAATCGTCTCGAAAAGTCAATTCTAATGAGTAGTGACATCATAGGGGTTAATGCAGAAATAAATTTTTTATTTTTTGAAATACTTCCCTTATCTTTGGTCCTGTTTTTACAGTATTAACTGTACCATACAGTTTAATATGCGATATATAAAGGACTTGTATACGTATGAAGAAGCAATATTGGAGATCTCTAACTATATCTGTTTAACTCTTTGAACCCTAGTCACACAATTCTTATGGTGCATATTCATGACTGTATACAATGGAGGATTTAATTAAAGGCATAAAAATGCATATCAATGGGGTATTGAGTTAATTAGCCACTACTCTTAAACCCATTACCCAATATATATGCCTTCTAACTTCTATAATTCACTTCTCCACCAAACTTATGCAATCATGAACATGAACCAATTTTAAGAAATTTTCCTATCCCTAGCAGATTAAGTAGCAAGTAGGCTGAAATTAAAGTAGAATGCTACCTTATATAAATTACAGCCTGCTTCAAGCAAACATCTAAACAAGCTATGGGGGAGGGGAATGGTTATACAGGTAGAAGAATTGAGCTGTCTAACCCATTATCCAATAAATACGCCATTTAACGTCTTTAATCTATTCTCCCACTCAAGAAAATATTTCCAATTTATATTGTCATGGATATGTACCATAAAAATATTTTCTATATCCTAGCAGATGTTAGCTTAAAGCAGGCTGAAAGTAAAGCAGAATGTGCATAAATGCACATTCTGCTTTACTTTCAACCTGCTTTAAATGATCATCTATCTTCAAAACTAGAAACATTGGCGTTTGGGTAATGGGTTAATTTAGGACAATGATAGAGCATAAATTTCCTATAGGACCAATTTCTACTCAATTATTAATTTATTAACCTGCGTAAAATATCACCAATATATACTTATTATTCACCTTCTTTAGAGTGAAACCTTAACAATTACTTTAGCTTGACTGTAGTTTGTTAGGACAAAAAGAGCTAAACCAAGGTCCACTTTAACCAATAGAATTACATGTCTGGATGTTTTCGATTACTGCATAGAATTTTAATTTGCCTATCCCCTTAGAGCCATTTCAATTCATGATAGTTCACTTCCTGAACAGGAAATATACATAAAGACAGGCTTACGAGGCAAACTGCAGTACAGCATTTTGTTCTATAGACTGCTAACATTAATGTACTTCTCCATTTAACTCTTTACCCCATAGACTGCTTTACTTTCAGTCTGCTTTAACCCTTTACCCAATAACCCGTTTATAACATTAGATACAGGTGATCACTTAAAGCAGGTTGAAAGTAAAGCAGAATGTGCCTGAAGGCACATTCTGCTTTACTTTCAGCCTGCTTTAAACTATCATCTGCTAGGCTATATACAAATATTTGTTATTGTAATTGTTCATGACGGTATAAACTGGAACTGCTTTCTTCAGCATAGGAATAAATTAAATATGCTAAAAGTCGCTTCTATGGGGGAAAGGGTTAACCCTTTGAACCCTTAAGTCACGCATATATGCGTCATTTGCAAAGAGTGTATCTGAGAAGAGTACATAAGTCATGTCCTATGCAAACAGTGAAGATCCAGATCAGAGGGCTCCTAACGGAGCCCTCTGATCTGGGTCTTCACTATTTTTCATATTACAATATATTGTTGAAAACAACCCTAAATGGTTAAAATGGATTAGACTAACTTGGAAACTGGAATTATCCATTTTAAGTTTCCGGGAGGAAAGAGTTAAGCTACCATCTGCTAAAATATAAAAATATTTCTTATGATACACATTCATGACTGTATAAACTGGAACTTTTTTCATCAAAGGATCAAAAAACAAAATGTGTTTACACGCATATCTATTGAGTACAGGGTTAACCCTTTACCTCATACACTGTAATTTGTTTTCAGTAATTATGAAAGATGTCTGCTTAACACAGTCTGAAAGTAAAATAGAAGTCTCCCTTAACCCATTAATACCTATTGACATTTTTTTTATATATATGTAAGTATGTGTCATTTATAAATAAAGTACCTTGAATGGTACACTAATGTCCGCTGGTGACCAGAAATGCCGAAAACACTGTTTTTGCCAAAACATCATGAATTAACGAAAACATTGTAGAAAATAGGTTTCAAGTTCTAAAAGCGTATTTAAAAACATATTATATCAATTTATTAGTCTATAATTATTAATCCTCTGATCAGGGTCTGCACTGTTTATAACTTTGAAACATATTGTAAATTAACCCATTACCCCATAAATACGCCTTTTTACGGCTTTTATTAATTCCTCCACTGAAGAAAATAGTTCCAATTTATACTGTCAGAAATAAAAATCATAAGAAATATTTTCTATATTCTAGCAGATAATAGCTTAAAGCGACTCGCAACCAGATGGTGCATTAAAAATAGTAATTTGTAAATATGTGTCAAACGCTTATATAAATGGTAAAGAATTAGTTTAGGATAAGAAATTCTGTTTAAAAAAATGTATTTCAATAAAAAAAAATATTGGTCTCTGGTGGGATTCGAACCCGGGGCCCGGCATTGGCGGACAGAAGGCAAAATAGGGGAAACCGCTTAGACCAATGGACCATGGAACTATCCGTTTATCTCGGATTGATTTAACGTATTTCAATGTGTAGCGATCGAAAGTGCATACAACTTCGTAATTCGGGCTCGTGTTTATGTCTGAGCCTGTGTAGAGAAGCAACAACAACAACTATACCGTCTACTAGTCGGTATAGAAAAACGATGGAAAATATCTAAAAATCTAAGATTCGGTGACGATTCTTGAGACTTTTTTTGGACTGATCATATATTTTTAATGTCAGAAGCCAAATAATGCCACAAATTTGCTTTTATTTGAGTATTTTATTTTATTTTGACAAGTACACCATCCGGTTGCGAGTCCCTTTAAAGCAGGCTGAAAGTAAAGCAGAATGCGCCTTAAGGCGCATTCTGCTTTACTTTCAACCTGCTTTAAATGGTCACATATCTTCAAAACTAGAACAGGCTATGGGGTAATGGGTTAAACAAACCAAATGGCCAAAAATGTACAATTGTAATGCCGAAACTTAATTGGAAACTGGAATTGTCCATTTGAAGTTTTGAGGTGAAACATTTCCCCCGTCTTTTCATCAGGACAGCAAAGAAGGGGAAAAGGAATTGTGAAAAGCATCAACTATGCATGAGGGAGTTTGAGTTTAATCTTTTCTATTCTGAGTAAATGCAAAATTACTATCATCTTGACCCAAACAGTACTGCAAACATATCTACAATAGTTGCCATTCAACAGCTTTTCTCCAAGATTTTGACCAGAAGAATGACTCTTTTCACCTGTGTCCCGTACTAAAGTACATCAACCCTTCCTATGCAGGACACAAGAACCTGTATATTTTACAAACCGTGTAGACCCTGATCAGTGAGGGCTTCTTAGAGAGCAGCTCAAACATCAGTAGATTGTGCCTTTAGGCAAGTTCTGTTTTACTTTAAGCCTGCTTTAGGCTACCATATGTTTAGTTATAGAAATTATTTCTTATGGTGCATATTCATGACTGTATAAATTGGAACTATTTACGTCAGACTAGAGAAATAAATTAACCCTTAGCCTGCCAGTCACAACTATAGCTCCATATGCAAACAGCTTGGATCCGGATGAGACGCCGAGTAACTCGGCGTCTCATCCGGATCCAAGCTGTTTGACACTCGGACAACATTTTCAGCAATTTTGAGCAACTTTGAAGCACTTTGAAACTTGACGCAGACGAGAAATATAGCAGATGACAATTTATTTGGCGGGCTAAGGGTTAAAGGTATATTCATGCAGAACCGGGATAAAGCAAATCAACAATACTATGCAAAGTAATACTACAAACATAATTTAAGAAACCTCCCTTTCAAAGACTTTATGTAAAAATAAATATACGAAATAAGTTGTCCTTTTAAATTAACATTTCAGGCATGTATCAAAATAATATTTTAAACACCTTTGGTCAATTTATTTCATAGATCAATATTTACCGGCGTGGACTGGGTTATTGTATGGCCAACAGGTCAGCGGCACAGTATACAATAAGGGAAGGTTTGGTAAGCACAAATAAAAATAAGTCACTTTGTTAACTCCTTGCATGCTGGGTAATATTTTGCGTCTGCAATAATTGTCGTCTGCTACTGTTTTAAAAGTAGAATTTTCAATTTTCAGATCCAGAGTGTCAAACAGTTTGGATCCTGATGAGACGCCGCATTATGCGGCGTCTCATCAGGATCCAAACTGTTTGCAAAGATTTTCATGGTTTTACTGCTGGTATGCTAAGAGATAAAGATCTTTTAATCCTTATCCTGCTATGTACAACTCAACTCAACTCGCATTTCCAATTAATCTGAATCCACGTCAGAGTAACTTGGCGTATAAGCAAGATTCGCACCATTTGACATCTATCTGGAAGTAATTTTCTTCATTTAATATAGGCATTATCACATATGAAATGAAATTCAAACAATTTTGACAGTTATAATTTTGATACAGATAGATTGATAGCAAGAAAGGGGTTTATAATAATAAGTCTTTCATTTTCGGGAACAAGAAAGTACATATAAAGAGGTTTACTGTTGTAAAAACTCTAAGAATGGTTTGAAACTTTAGCAATATTTCCAGAAGCAATTTTTTTTTTTAGAGATACTGTTCAAAGCAGCAGTACACAAGTGTAACATCAAGTTTAAAATTAAAGCACATGTATTTCAATTTTAAGGAAACCAGTATATTTATCCACTGAGAACTGTGTAGACCCTGCTCGGTGTGCTCCATGTGTATTTATTGGCATGTGACAACTAATGCAGGGCAAAGGTAATGAAGAAAGTCAAAGCTTCAATTGGACCTTTCTGCATTAACTTTGTTCAGCATTATAAGCTACCTATTTTTAATACTACATAACTATCCATTTTTCTTTTTAGTAGTTGCTTAACCCGTTACTCAATAAATATGCCTTCTAACTCTTTTGTTTTATTTCACCATTGAGGAAAATGGTTCCACACTACTTTACAGTCATGAATATGCACCCAGAGACTATTTTCTACATCATAGCAAATGGTGGCCTAACCCTTTACTTGATAGCATTGTTTCTAGTATTGAAGATATGTGACTACTTAAAGCAGGTTGAAAGTAAAGCAGAATGCGCCCTAAGGCGCATTCTGCTTTACTTTCAGCCTGCTTTAAACTATTAACTGCTAGAATAAGGAAAGAATTTAATATGACACATATTCATTACGGTATAATTTGGAACTATTTTCTGCAGCGGATGAATAAAATGAATGTGCTAAAAGTCGCTTCTATAAGGGAAAGGGTTAAGAGTTAAGAAACATTCTGCTTTACTTTCAACCTGCTTTAAGTGGGCACCTGTCTTCAAGGCTATAGGTTTATTGGTTAGTAACAAGTTTGACAATATATTTATTGATAAATGAAATACAAATGTCCTGTATACAAAAGTCCTCTATTTCATAACAAATTCACCTGTAACAAAATAGTAACTATACTGGTAAATATGCTTTCTTATTGATAAGCTTAATGGAAGTACTTTTTGAAAAGTCCAATATAAATGGGCTAATCCTTAATACAAACAGGGAATGATCCTTTACAAGCCTCTGAGCTTCATTAGACACAAACTCTCTAACTGACCTAGCTGGTCACGTAAGTCAGTTAAATATAAAGAACAACAATATACATGTATGAACATTTTGAAGTATTGTAGACGTGACTACCCTTAACTCCATAGCATGTTTTTAGTTTTGAAGACAGGTGACCACTTAAACAGCAGATTGAAAGTAAAGCAGAATGTGCCTTAAAAGGCACATTCTGCTTAGTATACAATGGAACTATTTTCTTAAGTGGAGGAATAAATTTAAGGCATAAAAAGGTGTCTCTATGGAGTTCAGAGCATTTTCATAACACCATTATGTTTTTAATTAATATCCCCCATTATGGGTGTCTTTATGTTTTTAGTCCATATCCCCCAATATGGGGTATGTTTATGTTTTTAGTCGATATTCCCCAAATATGGGGTGTCATTCATCGCTCATGCTGAATATTCATATATAAATCTCTGCCCTCTATGGACTCTAGCTATCAACTTAAATATTACATTAGCTAATAAAACAGGAAAATAGTGCAGCCTTATACAAGACAGAGACTAAGAAACCATTGTAGACTCTGATCAGACATTTCCTTAATCCTTTACTTCATAGCTACACATTTTTACACCTTTAATTAATTCCTCCATTGAAGAAAACAGTTCAAGTTTGTGCAGTCATGAACATGTATCATGTTAGAAATATTTTGATATTCTAGTAGAACTGAAGCCAGCCTAATGCAGGCTGAAAATAAAGCAGAATGTGCCTTAAGGCATATTCTGCCTTACTTTCAGCCTGCTTAAATAAGAAGCCATATGTCTCCAAAACTAGAAGCAGGCTAAAGAGTAAATGGTTAAGGAGCTGTCTGATCTTGGTCTACACTCATGAGATGAGAAGGTTATATTTTGATGGCTGTGCAAATGAAATTTTAGGCTTGAACTCTTTTTCTGACACAACTTGTGACAAGCTCTGTCTCGAGTATGATTGTTGAAGATTTATGACTTCCGTTTAGTGGCTCTCCAGGTAGGTATGGCATTGTTTACATTTAACGTTTACAAATAATATAGAACATAGGTGTGTAAACAAAATTACCATGCCTTTAAATTAAATCTGTGACATATTAACACCCAATAACTGATGCATGGGATTGTATTTCAAGACAGCTGGCAGCTTAATGTAGCACAAAAGTAATGCAGAAAGCTCCAAATGAGCTTTCTGCATCACATATGTACTGCATTAAATAGATTTGTTTCTTTTTAAAGATTCCCATACTTGTTTATTGAATGGTTGCTGAATACTGCTGCGACTGTACAAAGTAATGTAACCCTTCCCCAAAAGTTTGTTTTCAAAACTGAAGACAGATGGTTGCTTAAAGCAGGCTGAAAGTAAAGCCTAATGATCCTTACTGTTACTTTCAGCCTGCTTTAAGCTTAGTAACCATCTGCAGGGATAAAGACATATTTCTTATGGTACAAAAGTATTCATAACTGAATGAATAAAGTGGAACTATTTTCTTTAGTAGAAGAATAAATAAAGGCATAAAAAGGGTATCTCAGTTGGGTAATATCTTAAGGTTTTGTAAATAAATAGGAATGCATAGCAGGTGTTAAACCCTTTACTGCCATGATGTCATCAACTTTAACCCTTTCCCACATAGAAGCGACTTTTAGCGTATTTAAATTATTCCTCCGCTGAAGAAAATAGTTCCAGTTTATACCCTCATGAACAGTTACCATTACAAATATTTTATACAGCCTAGCATATTTTAGCTTAAAGCAGGCTGAAAGTAAAGCAGAATGTGCCTTTTAAGGCACATTCTGCTTTAATTTCAACCTGCTTTAAGTGGTCACCTGAATTCAAAACTAGAAACAGGCTATGAGGTAAAGGGTTAAACAACTGTTGTCTGCTTTTAAAAGTTTTATTTCTCAAATTTAAATTTTAGGTATTTTGACTTAAAAAATATTGTAATGATTGTCAAATGGTTTGGATCCTAATCAGACACCATGTTACACATCATCTGATCAGATTCTAAACCAGGGCTCCAGATAAGGGGTAGTTTTCTGAACAAATTCAACATTTTCTCACTCATTTTAGCACCAAACCTTATGGTGTTACTACTCATTAGAATCGTCTCGAAGAGACGATTCTGATGAGTAGTGACACCATAAGGTTTAATGCAGGAATAAAGATTTTAGATTTTGAAAAACTACTCTTATCTGGAGCCCTGCTAAACCATTTGCAAACAACCAATGTACTATTAGGAAATTGGTTAAGTGTCTGAGTATTTAATTAGAAGTCATTTGATTTACATAGCTCTAGATAAGAACTGTATAATGGTGTATCAGTTTGATATAATACATGCAGGAGATTTGTACCCATGACTACAGAGAAAAGGATTAACCCTTTAACCAATAAAACACCTTTTTATGCTTTTATTTATTCATACACTCAGAAAGGTAGTCCCCAGCTAGGAAGTCCTGAACATGAAACATAAAAGGCTTTTTCATTACCCCATACCCTGTTTCTAGTTTTAAAGAAAGATGATTACTTAAAGCAGGCTGAAAGTAAAGCAGAATGCACCTTAAGGCGTATTCTGCTTTACTTTCAGCCTGTTTTAAGCTATTATCTGCTTAGGACATAGAAAATATTTCTTATGATACATATTCATGACTGTATAAATTTGAACTATTTTCTTCAGTGTAGGAATAAATTATAGGCGTAAAAAGGTGTTTATATGGGGGTAAGGGGATAACTTACTAGTGTCCAGTTGTACATGTAACACATCCAGGACCCGTAGAATCATAGTAGTCTCCAGCACTGCAACTTGTCTGACAGTCTGAGGCTGTGCAATTACACTGAGCACTAGCTGTGTCTGAAATAGACAAAACACAATCTGCATCAAAATAAATAGTTTCAGATTTTTTTCTGTATTCTATCAAATAGTAGTTTAAAGCAGGCTAAAAGTAAAGCAAAATGTGCCTTAAGGCACATTCTGTAATACTTTCAACCTGCTTTAAGTGGTCACCTGTTTTCAGAACTAGAAACTGGCTATGAAATAACTGGTTAAATAATAATAATAGTGTAGCCCTGAGTTATAATGATAATTATAACATGATATTGATCATAAATGAAACTACAGCTGTGTCTGAAATATACATAACACAATCAGTATTAAATAATAATTGTAGCCATTTATAATGATAATACAATGTATAAGATGATAATAATAATGAAATAATTACACTTAAGCACTAACTGTGTCTGAAATAACTGTACGGTACATAAGACAGTGAGCATAAACCCATTACCCCATAGCCTATTTCTGATTTGGTAACAGATCACGACTTAACCCTTTGAACCCTAGTCCCGCATATAGGTGTCCTTTTCAAACAGTGTACATGTGAATAGTACACTTGTCCTGTGCAAACAATGAAGACCCAGATCAGAGGGCTCCGAAAGGAGCCCTCTGATCAGGGTCTTCACTGTTTGTCATAATGCCAAAAATGGACAAAAACAATCCTTAAAAGCCAGAAATGGACTAGTTTAAAATCGAAAATGGAATTGTTCATTTAAAGTTTCAGGGAGGAAAGAGTTAACCCATTACTCCATAGATATGAATGTTTACGCCTTTAAATCATTCCTCAACTGATGAAAATAGCTCCAATTTAGACAGTCGTGAATAATTATGTATCATAAGAAATATCTTCTATATTCTAGAAGATGGTAGCTTAAAGCAGGCTTAACCTAAAGCAGAATGTACATTAATGCACATTCTGCTTTCATCCTGCTTTAAGTGCTCAATTGTCTTCAAAACTAGAAATAGGCTATGGGTTAAATGGTTAAAGCAGGTTGAAAGTGAAGCAGAATGTACCTTAAGTCTACAATCTGCCAGAATACAGAGAGCATTTCTTATAATGCAATTCATGACTGTATAAGGTGTAATATATTTTCTTCTGTAGAGGAAAATGAATTAAAGGCATTAAAAGACATATTTATAGGCGAATGGTAAACACTTCCATTCATAGGAGGACTTGATCTAGATCCAAACTATTTTGAAGAGATATCAGAACCAGTTTAATAAATTCATTAAAAAAATGAATTAAATTAACCCATTACCCCATAAGTACACCTTTTTATGCCTTTAATTTATTTTTCCACTGAAGAAAATAGTCCTTTTTTATACAGGCATGAATCAATGTTACTCTATATTGTAGCAGGTGGAAGCTTAAAGCAGGTTGAAAGTAAAGCAGAATGTGCCTAAATCAGGCACATTCTGCTTTACTTTCAACCTGCTTTAAGTGATCACGTGTTTCCAAATCTAGTAAAAAGATATGGGGTAATGGGTTAAAATTTAAAAACAATATTCAGTTCAGAAATTAGAAAATAGCCCAAAATGGAGATTTACATTGTGCAAAAGTTCAATTCACATTCTCTTTATTACTGGCTGTACATGTGAAGTGTGTGTTTTGGTGATTACAATTGAGCTCTTGAAGATCTGTTATTTATTGAATGTTTTATCAGTAATATCCCTTCATTTACATAGGGTGTAACATAGCCTTGCCATAATAGATGTGCTTCAGTCCTTTAACTCTTTGCATGCTGGGTATTTTTTTTCGTCTGCAATAATTGTCGTCTGCAACTATTCTAAATATACGATTTTCTAAAAAAAAATCAAAAACAGGGTCAGAGTGTCAAACAGTTTGGATCCTGATGAGACGCCGCATTATGCAGCGTCTCATCTGGATCCAAACTGTTTGCAAAGGTAATCACTGTGGGGCATAATCCACTGGTAGCATGGAAAGAGTTAAGTGTGGCAAAAACAAGTATTGAACACCTTTGTAAATTGTTTGGATCCAGGTCAGGCCCTAATAAATGTGGGGCCTGTTCTGTGATTGCAACAATTTGCTACTTTGATACTGTTTCTCAAATATAAAATGAAAAGAAAAGCTTGCTTGCTAGTGATTTTTTTCTTCAAAAGTTTCAGCAGACAACATTTTAAAGTTAACCTATATCTATTGTCTCACATGTTTTCATTGAAAATTGGGGAATACACAGATCAGATGCCAGATAATTTGGAATATTATAGAAATTTAGAATCCAAACCATCCGTGTACTAACGACAATTTTAACTTCAATAATATTTTTTGTATGCTTAATTTGTATCCTGATGAAGACCTGAATAAGGTCGAAACTGGTAGATCAAATGAAATTTGTCAACTAGACTGGTGCCTGTGGTTATTTGCACCCTACCTTTTCTCTTACGATCATACATCTACTTGTTTTTCAAGCCTTTTAGTTTATAAGACAAAGATACAAAGTGTAATAAAGTATAGATCATTCAGTTTCCTTTAGTGCTATGATGTCACCTGTTTTAAATAATTATGGTCTGATTTTGTTTAAAATTTTTAGCTTTCAGGCATTTTGACTACAGAAATATCAAAATGAGTGTCAAACATGCATTATTCAGCGTCTGATCAGGATTCAAACTGTTTGCAAATAACGATTGTATTCAGGATAGTGAAAGGGTTATCTTGGATGCCTACAATACTTTACGGGGCTTCAGGTAAGGGGAGTTTTTTAAAAATAAAATCTTTATTTCTGCATTAAACCCTATGATGTCACTACTCATTAGCATTGTCTTTTTGAGACGATCCTAATGAGTAGTAACACCATAGGATTTTAAGCTGAAACGCGTGAGAAAATGTTTTTGTTTTTTTCAATTTACTCCCTCTTATCTGGAGCCCTGCTATAGCAGAAGAAGGGCAAAATGAGTTACAGTCACTTTAAGTCTTATCAGGTATCAAGAAAGGTAGGGTCAGCTGCTCTAAACAACATGTAAACAATTGTACACTCCAAAACAAAAAAATAAATCTGTTTTTATGATTTTCTGTTTTGTTTTTTATGAATAACGTGTTTAAAATTCTGGAGTTGATATGAAAATGAAACCAGAATCTAATTCAGTTTATTACAGATATATGTCACTGTCAGTTTCTTTCATTTATTTTCCTACTGGTAACTATTTACTCCATAGCCTGTTTCTAGTTTTAAAAACAGCTGACTACTTAAAGCAGGTGGAAAATAAAGCAGAATGCACCTGCATTCGGCTTTACTTTTAGAAGATGTCTGCTAGAATATAGAAAATTCTTATGCAACATATTTATGACTGTATAAAGTGGAACTATTTTTTCAGTGGAAGAATACATTAAATGCGTTAAAATGCATATCTATGGAGTAAAGGGTTAACCATTTGCAAACAGTGATGATCCTGATCACATTCATTTGGATATTAACCTAAACTTTAAATTTGAGACAACAATTGTTTAACCCTTTCCCCAATAGAAGCGCCTTTTAGCACATTAAGTTTATTCCTCCTCTGAAGAAAATAGTTCCAATTTATACAGTCATAAATATGTATTATAAGAAATATTTTCAATATTCTAGCAGATGATAGCTTAAAGCAGGCTGAAAGTAAAGCAGAATGCGCCTTAAGGCGCATTCTGCTTTACTTTCAACCTGCTTTAAGTGGACACCTATATTCAATATTAGAAACAGGCTATGTTGGAAAGGGTTAAACTTTAAAGCGACTCGCAACCGGATGGTGTACTTGTCAAAATAAAATAAAATACTCAAATAAAAGCAAATTTGTGGCATTATTTGGCTTCTGACATTAAAAAAATATGATCAGTCCAAAAAAAGTCTCAAGAATCGTCACCGAATCTTAGATTTTTAGATATTTTCCATCGTTTTTCTATACCGACTAGTAGACGGTATAGTTGTTGCTGTTGCTTCTCTACACGGGCTCAGACATAAACACGAGCCGAATTACGAAGTTGTATGCACTTTCGACCGCAACACATTGAAATACGTTAAATCGATCCGAGATAAACGGATATTTCCGTGGTCCATTGGTCTAAGCGGTTTCCCCTATTTTGCCTTCTGTCCGCCAATGCCGGGCCATGGGTTCGAATCCCACCAGAGACCAATATTTTTTTTTATTGAAATTCATTTTTTTTAAACAGAATTTCTTATCCTAAACTAATTCTTTACCATTTATATAAGCATTTGACACATATTTACAAATTACTATTTTTAATGCACCATCTGGTTGCGAGTCGCTTTAAAGCAGATGACATAATTGGCAGTGAAGGGTTGACTGTATGCAGATTAAACCCTTTATGCCATACTAGTAGCTAGGCGTTTTTACACATTTAATTGATTCCTCCACTGAAAATATAGTTTCATTGTATACAGTAATGAATGTGCAGCGTAAGATTTATTTTTATATCCTAGCAGATGGCAGCTTAAAGCAAGGTGCCATTACATGATTTCTCAAGATTTTTCCTAAATCTTAGGATTTTTGTCCTAACAGTTGGTAGCTTAAAGCAGGCTGAAAGTAAAGCAGTATGCACCTGAAACGCATTCTGATTTACTTTCTTTTACTTTAAAGGGACTCGCAACCGGATGGTGTTCTTGTCAAAATAAAATAAAATACTCAAATAAAAGCAAATTTGTCGCATTATTTGGCTTTTGACATTAAAAAAATATGATCAGTCCAAACAAGAAATATCTTTAAAAAAGATATTCGGCGGAATGGGTGGTGGAATTAAGTCATGCTGTAGATGGATGTGCAAAATTGTATGTAATTAGGGTTTTTCAAATAATTGTAATATCTTGGATTTACAAGCAAAAAGTACACATTCAAGGATATAGCATAATTCTGACTAAAAAACTATAATGTACAGAAATGCAAAACAATAATTTAACCCTCATACAGATACGTACTGTAGCAATTTTGTAACAGCAGTCTGCTGTAAAAGTTCTAGCATCTCGCTTTTGTAAATAAATGATAAAACAGCACAATTGTGTTTAACTCACTTGAGGCCATTTATTATATTGCTATCAATGTATGGTAAATTTGTACAAATAGTTAACAATTAAAATAAATTGGTAGTGAACCATTACAAAACACCTTAGAGCTACCCCTGTCTATCTATAGAAAGACAAATTGTCATAATCTTAAAATAGAAGCATGATGTCATCAACTCAGTATAGTAATAAACACTGCACGTGTCTCACAATTAGACCAGTAGCCAGTGGCTACAGCTTATCAGCGCTCCAGATAAGAGGGAGTAAACTGAACAAATCTAACATTTTCTCAATCATTTCAGCACCAAACTCTATGGTGTTACCACTCATTTTGATCGTCCCGAAGAGACAATTCAAATGAGTAGGACATCATAGGGTTTAATGCAGAAATAAAGATTTTAAGTTTTGAAATACTGTCCTTATCTGGAGCCCTGGCTACTATCCAATCAGACAATTCAGTTTTCAACAGGTGCTCTTAATTCTAACATCTAATCAAATATGATTGGTTGAAAATGTTGGAAACCTCAAAAGTGTGTTGAAATAGAAACCATTCAGCTCCGCCGAAAAACGTCTCAAGAATCGTCACCGAATCTTAGTTTTTTAGATATTTTCCATCGTTTTTCCATAGCGTTAGCTAACGGTATAGTTGTTGTTGTTGCTTCTCTACACGGGGTCAGACATAAACCCGAGCCGAATAATGTTCTATTAATAGATATCATTGAAGTACGTTAATTCGCTACCATATATATAGAGAGCGTCCATAGCCGAGGGCGTAAAGGCGATGACTCATTTTTCATTTTTGTCTCCGCATGGATGGTCACGGGTTCGAATCCCACCAGAGCCTCTTCTTTTTTTTTTTGGAAATGCATTTTTTAACAGAATTTATTTTTACCCATTTACATAAGCATTTGACATATATTTACAAATTACTATTTTTAATGCTTGATCCGGTTGCGAGCCTCTTTAAGTAATCGCGCTTGAAAAATAGAAAAATTGAAAATCCTAGGATTTTTCAAGATAAACTTATGGCAACCCTGCATTTTCTTCACCATGTCAATGCAATGCATAATTGATCGCTTTCTCCCCTATTACTCTATAGATACACCCTTTTACGCCTTAAATTT